>CM073140.1:35120929-35765617 GCA_037039145.1 Fundulus diaphanus
TTTCACACACACAACACAAGCATGCAGGCACAGACCTAGTCAACCTGCTGCTGCTTTGTAATAGAAAAAGCACATACCTGTCACACCTCTGTTTGCCTCCCTGTCTCTGAGACACATGTGACATATTGCCCGCCTGCGGCGAGATTCTTCCCCATGAGCGGCATTCCAGAGCAGGCCGTCCCCCGGGGAGCGCGACAGAGAGAGGGGCCCGGGCAGAGGTGGAAGCGGGGGGCGGTTAAAGGATAGCGGGAGGGTGGAAGCAGTGGAAAGGGCTTGTTGATGCAAGCGGCTTGATGGATGATTAGAAGCTGTTCTTCATGCTCTTCATGAAGCAGCATTTAGTTCCTATATGCTCCACTTATCTGGGACAAACTTCCAGAAAACTGTATAAGTGCCGAAAGCCTGACTTCTTTTAAATCGAGATTAAAAACACATTTGTTTTAGGGTTGCCTTCGACTGTTCTACTTAAACTGTTTTACTGAAACATAATTAGTTCAACTTTGTAGTCCGACTGTTTTTAATATTTGCTTTTAGTTTCTATATTCCCATGTTTTATTTTGTTTCTACATTTTATTCCAACTTGCTTCTATTCTGTTTTATTATCCTATGTTTTAATAATTTAAAGCACTTTGCATTTTCTTTGTACTGACATGAGCTATACAAATAAATTTGCCTTGCCTTCATCAAGTGTTGCTGAGGCAGGACAAAGATGAGCAGTGAGCATCACCCCTACTCCTGTGCTTTTTTTAATTTACCCGTTACCCCATGTATGGGTTAGGTTCAGACGCACAAATACAGTACAAGGCAAAAGTATTCATACCCCTGTAATTTATTTATTTATTTATTTATTTCTATTTACATTTTAAAACGTTACAACTATTAAACCTCAATGTTTTGGTTATGGTTCAGTGTAGTAGAATGGATGCTTAGTTTTCAAATTTTTCAAAGCCCCGTTGTGCCAATACTTTGCAGAAGAAGCCATTTTGTTTCACAGCAAATGTCTCCACCAGCTCTGCTCACCTGTGAGGCTGAAATTATGACCCATCCTTCTTTCTAAAATAACTCAAGCTCAGTCAAGACAATGGATAGGGAACATGCTTTTTCAGAACTTGCCACATATTCACAATTGGATTTGGGTCCAGACTTACTTTGATCTATCCACTAAAGCAATTAGTAACCTCTCACACACATTCTTCCAGTATTGCCCAGTGTCTTCATGGCAGGCTGCTGGGAAAGAGTGTAAGTAGGGGTGGGCGATATGGAATTTAAATTTTATCACAATATATTGTAGTAATGCTGTGATAATGAGGAAAGTGATGATAAAAGACTATTTACAGCTTCTTGCAGTCTTTTTTAGGTAACTGTGCGGCTGTGACTGCATGTCAGTTATAGCCCAATATGCACAAATACTGTACTTAGAAAACATTTAAAAATGTAACGTATATTAAAACAAAATTTGAAATGTGGACTTGACTTACATAAAGTCAAATGTGATTTTAATTATCAGACTGCACACAGCAACTGTATTTAATTCTATTTTGGAATTTATTGATATTTATTCCTGCTCTCAATAAAAAGCAACAATAGCAATCCTGACAATATTGGCAGTTTTGTGGGGTTTCAGACACCACTAGTTGAAATGTATCGTTGTCAGGATTAACCCAAATTCTTATCTTGATAAGTAACTTTTCACGATAACGACAAAACTGTACGATAAAGGCCCAGCCCTGGTGGTAAGCAGTGTTAGTTCTAGGCCACCAAGTTGAATCTTGGTCTCATCTGACCAGAGCACCATCTTCGACATGTTTATTGTGTCCCCTACGTGGCTTTTGGCTGAGCGTTTAGGTAAATTGGACTTTCTATGACTTTCTTTCATCAATGACTTTTTTCTTGACATTAATGGTTGTCCTTTAACAGATTTTCACCACTGCCCCTCCAGTTTCCTCATCAGAATCAGAATCAGAAATACTTTAATAATCCCAGAGGGAAAAATTATGGCATTTGTTCACTGATGTTCTCTCACAAACCCCTGAGGCCTTTGGAGAACAACTGGATTTATACTGAGATAAAATTACATACACAGCTAGACTTTTCAGTTGTTTTTTTTATAATTAGGCGATGTTTGAACACAATTGGTTGCTCTCAGTTTTATTAAAGGGTGTCAGAGCAAAGGGGAATGTTACAGTTCCTGTTTTGCACAAACGTGTCGTTCTATCAGAGAAAATCCCAATAAAATGTGTTGTAACCGCATTCTGATAAATTTTGAATTAATTTAACAGATATTAATACTTTTGCTCAGCAGTACATATTAACTCATTCCAATTATACTTCTTCAAGATTTCCTGAGGTCTATTATTGCTTTTTTCTTATATAATTTTTTTATCTCAGTGCTTGACCACTTATAAGGAATCAAAGGTTTTGTCTGTTAAGCTAACAAACTCCAAGCTTTAACTAATTTTATCACCTTTGTGTGTACATGTGATGGTCAGGTACAAGGACTGGATAAGAAATGTAGATAAAAAAACAATCATCCTGAAAAAAAACTGAAAGACCTTTCAAAATTGTGAAGAGATTGCATACACAAAGTCGTGTGTCCGAGTTAAACTCCCGCTTTTCATGTGTTCTCTGACATTAGTGACATCTATTCATGCTGTTTGAAAGACAACATCTACCCATCACTACTGGTCTGAACCAATATATAATATATTCTGACTGCAGCATATTAGAAGAGCTGTTTCAAGCACTGACGTTTTTTTTTCCAGGCCTTTCCTCGGTGACGAGTTGCGATGGAGCATATCTCCTTAATGAGACCGGAACGGGGACTTTTATGGAGACACTGGATGTGTGGAAGTGCATTTTTGTCACATATTATCTTATCATTTCCTCTCTTTCTCCTCGTTTGTCCTCACTCCTCTGCTCATCCTCTCTGTCTCCTCTGTTAATATTTCATTTGCCCTGCCGTATTAGCAGGCTGGTACATTAACCAGCGGTGCCAGTCGAGCTCCTTGCTTGTGGCTGGCTGTATAAAAATAAACACACTCTAGTTGTAATGAACAGATGTCACAGAATTTAAGCGTGCACCCCTCCTCCCCCTCCTCTCATTCTCCTCCTCCTCCTCACACACAAACACACTTCATCCTCCTCCTCTTCTTTTTTCCTACTGATGCATGCAGGCACACATGCATGTTGCACTCCTGCATGTAAGAGGAAAAAGCGGAGGAGCTGAAGATGTCCAAGTGCAGGAGAGCCTTTAAACACGTAGTCCCCTGACAGAAGCCCATGCATGGCAGACATCGTGCTGCTTTCTGTCTCTATTTTCCTCTCTCCCGCCCTCTTTGTTGCAGCGTATATCTGTTAGTCTGACAACAGACTGACGCTGTGGTCGTTTTACAGACTATTTTCATGGAGGCCCTCCCATCCACATCGCAGAACCAGCCTGTCATCCACAATCCCCGACGGCATCATCAGAACCCATTTTGTGAGCGAGAGATGGGCCTGAGTGTATTGATGTATGTGACTCTGTGTGTGTATGTGTGTGTGGGTGTGTGTCCATCCCTGTTGTCACTCCCGCTCCTTCCTTTTTTTTTTTTTTTCCCCGTCTCCTTACTGAGCATGTGCCAGCTCTCTGTGTTTTCTGGCTGACAGCAGCGAAGGAGAGACGATTGTTCTCTACCTACCCAGAGACCCTCCCCTGCCAAGATTGGGATGAAAATCCTTTCTTTAGCGCAAACTCCTCACAGCCGGGCGCCTCACAACAAATCACACAGACACACCACCGTGCTCCGGCTGGGAGCGTGAGACCAGGGTACAAAAGTCACTCAGAGGTGCAGGGATCTGTTGCAAACAGAGCCAGCCAGAGATATAAGCGAACTGTATTGCTGCGGGGGGGGTCTTGACTGAATGCATTATGCTGGTGTTGCACTGAGTTGAATTTTCCAAATCAACAAGAAAGTCTTGAGAAGTAACCGTTCCAACTCAGAGGTCAGCTGTCATCCAGCAGGCGTCCGTTTGATGGACAACATGGCTGCTGTGCGCACAAAACATGGTTTAGGCTGCAATATTAAACTTTTTATCAACGCGTCTGACAGTTTATATCTCTCCAAACCAGTGGTACAGTTTGTAATCATGTCCCTGTAGAGTTTGAATACAAAACATCCAGAGAAATATGTTATTGTCTTCAGTTTGACATTTTCAAGTCTGTGATTTCTGAGACAAGTCAAACTACGAATCTCCGAACCTGTTGTTGTTCTTGCTTGTTGTTGTCAAGTTTAGCCCTTTGTAAGATTAGCTCTGCTGTTTTTAAAGAAATCCGTTTAAAAGACTTTTGAATTAAACTCTTCTCTCATACAAGCAGCTGAACTTGGGACGGCTTTTTCTGCTCTTTTGAGTCTGTTTGAAATACAAATAAGCAAGATAGAAAAAATCTGTTTGGTCATATAAGCAACTTTGCTTGAGGTTTGAGTCTTTTTAGGACCTCATCTCACCTGAGGCTTGCCCTTGTTACAAAAAATATATTTTAAACTGTATAATACTTCCTATATATAGTTGCAAACAATTTGCACCAAATACTTCCAAGTGTTCAGAAATTCAAATAAAAATGTTTTCTAAAAATATCTAGTGCTCCCTTGTTTCTTACTGTTTGGCTAAATTAAACTATTTCTGTGCCAGTTTGTGATTTCAACACATTTCAGCTTGGCCTACTATTTTATATCTGATTCCAATTGTGTTTTTACAAGCGAAATCTTCACAACCTTTCATTTTAAATTTAGCTCTTAATTTTAGCAACCATACAAGAGAAGACTGCATTTTCTGCCTAACAGCAAGTTAGATTACAGGTGTGATCAATTCTTATTTGCAGGATTGTTAAGATGTAATTTTGACAGGAAGTGAAAGTAATTTATATCATTGGAATTCAAGGTTTTGTTTTAGCTGAAGAAAGCTAGTAGCTCTGGGAGCAGAGTTCCTGAGGTGCCTCCAGAAAAAAGTTTTATAATTTTCTTTAAATTCTGAAGTTAACGTGAACGAAGAACTAAGAGCTCTGCCTTTAAACAATTAGGATAAATTAAGGTAATAATGCCATAAAGCTTTTTAAGTTTCTGATCTTACAAGTTAAAAGAAGGCACATATTTGCTTCCTTGTTTGACATTATGGGGAAATCTAAAGATATCAGCAAAAAGGTATCAGGAAGAAAATTAGGAAAATGACTTCCATAAGGCTGGTTCACGGTGAAGGAGGCTGAGGTTTCTGTGTTCATCTGGATAAACACCATGGGGATGTCCAGCCATCATGCAGGAGACAGAAAAGCTCTGTGTCGCCCTTGTTACCTAAACTGAAGCACTGTAACTGATATAAACTGAAAGGTCCAATAGTCCAGAAAGAAGCCATGCCTCTAAACTAGGGATGCACCGATATGAACATTTTGGGCCGATTTCAATACCCAATAATAACACTGCTGTCATGGCTGACAACTGATGTTAAACTAGATATACAGTTATACAAAGCATACTGCCAATTTTGCTGGAAAATCACCCCAGTGTAAAACAAACTAAGTTTTCTGGAGTGGCTGCAGTCACAAAAAGCTACGTGCAAGCAGGGATTCCCCTGAACCTGAATCAGTGACAGCAGCTCTGTGGGGAGTAATGGTCCGTTCTCCCTGTAACTCATTATGAGACTGTTGTGGCAGGAGAAATGTTTGATCTAAGTGATACAGAGATGTCCAAAGTGCTACCAAACACTTTGGACATCTGGATATGAAAAAAAGTTTCATTATGTATAGTCTATAATTAACTAAAAAATAATCTCTCTTTATTCTGGCACTGAGCAAAAAGAAATTATTTTGGTAATCCAAAGAAAATGACCTAAAACCGGACAAGTACAGCATGTGTGGGTCTAACTAAGCAGAAGATGTAATCAGTTATTAATTAATTAGAAAGAAATGAAGGACTGAATGGTCATGGTCAAATGTCTGGGGTAGCCATGTCACTGACCCTCCCCCCCCCCCCCCCCCCTTATTAGCGCCCCCGCAGAGTTCTGTTAAAAGTTTTGAAGGAGCTATGAAATGAAGATGCTTGTGATGACAGAGGAGGTGGGGACCGGAAGATTAAAGGTGGCGGAGGTGGAGGGATGAAGGAAAGGAGAAGAAAGATGAAAGTGGGGGAGGGGGGGGGGAGAGGTCCGGAGGTCGTCCGAGGAGGAGTGATCAGTGAGGTGGATGCGATGCCATCTGACAGGTCCAGCTGGGAGACTGCCCGCCCCCCAGCGCTGCAAACTGGTCAATATGGAGGCCAATTACTGCTGCCCATGTGACCAGGGCATCATCCAACCCTATCATAACACAAACGCGCGCGCGCCGCTGCACGCGCGTACACACGCCATCTGTGCAGACCAGCAGCGACCCCCGCCCCTTCATTCTACGTATCTGATCCAGTTGCGTACCTACTTAACCTCCTAAACAGCGGGCCAGCCACACCCCATCTCCGGGCCCTCCGGTGCACACCGCTGCTGGACTTCCGGAAGGATCACGAGGAGCCGCCACGGAGGTTCTCCTCCTAAACATCTGGAGACACACAAACCTACCTGGCCACTCTCCAAAGGGCCTCAAACCTACCATGCGCCTGTAAATCCGTCTCTGCTCTCTTTGCGCGCAACCTTCTGCGCCTCTTCCTCCCCCTCCTCACCAGGAGCCCCCCCCCCCCCCCCCACCTCCGGCCGTAGTTCAGCTGGCCTGCCTCTACCCTCCACCGCTTTTATTGTGCGACACCAAAACAGATGCTGTGGAATTTCCTGTGAACGGACCGCTCCCCTTGTCTGGCACAGGTTGGCCAAAGTGCGCACGGCAAGTTTCCTCTTTGCACACGTGGCGCATTTTGCTTTGTGTTTTGCAGGTGCCAAGCGAAATGAACAATCTACTCTTTGTTACATTTCTCTTTCGGGATATTGAATATTCAAATACACGTGTTATCTGTGTGAGAGCGGCATGTTTAAGCCGCGGTCATCTCGTTTTGCAGCAAGAAAACATTCCGTTATTACTTTAACTCGATGTTAATTGGAATTCACACCATAGTACTTGTGACATTTTGATAATCGCACTTTTGACTGTTATGTCGGACAAACACTCCTGATCCCCCCCCCCTTCTTACCAAGTTGAGTGAGAAAATGAGTGGGCACGAACATGATAATTTAAACAGCGAGACTCATTCACTCAGTTTTCATCCTGAGTGCAGCACGGAGTGCCGCTGGAAGTTTTTAATCATTTCCTTTCCCCCCCTTCAGCCTATAATTCATGTAAAAGAGAAGGAGCGCATATCGCTCACGATTGTGCAAATGTCTGGACGAACTATCTCTCGGACCATTTCGTCTTTTTATGTAACCGCAATATGATTTCGAAAGGTTTTCCAATATTTATCTCCGATTTATTTTCTGTGACTTAATAAGGTCAAACTCTGTGCGGCTGTTTGTTTTACTGAAGTAAATCTCATCTTTCATTTTTTTTCAGAACTTAAGTCATTTTTACAGGCGCCTGGGAAATAAATCCAGTGATTTGTTTTGCTGGTCAGCTGTTCTTGTTGTTGCTTTTTTTGCGGCATGTGTGGCCTTCGCGTTTGTCGTTGCATGTGCGCGACCAGACTAATTTGTTGCAAGGTTAAAGCGCGTCGACGGTCAAATTCCAAGGATGCAACACCCGCTTCTCTCAACGCATGAGCTCATGTACAACACAGCGTTAGAGCGAAATATGCATATTTATGGAGCAGCTATTCACCAAAAAAAAAAAAAGTCTTATACCGCTGCATGTTTATGAGAGTGTGTGGCTACTCAGGATGAACCCCTTCTCAATCTCTCTCTCTCTCTCTCTCTCTCGTTTTTTTAGCATTCTGGATAATGAACAGATGCTGCAAAAATTAGGAAAGAAACATCGACTCCTCCCAGCAGTGCCACTTTGGCCCGATGAACCGCGGCGCACTGGCGCACGTTGGGCTGTCCTCCCCGGAGCTCCTGGTGCTTCTGCTGGGGAACATTAAGGGACTTGGCACGGCTCTCTTCCGCCAGCCTGCCAGCCTTCTCTCTCACCGGACTTCTGTGGAGGAAGAGGAGGTGGTGCTGGTAGAATGGTGGCGCATTCGGGAGGTATTTTTTGATGGATGCCATCTCCATCGCTGGCGCGTTTCACTTTTGGGCCAACTCCTACAGAAATCCACGCAGCATCCCTCTCCTCTCCCTTTTGCTGACGAGGCCAAATAAATAGGGGTCTGAAAGTTACATAAAAGTAAAAAAAAAAAAAAAAAAAAAAGATACAGAGAGGGAGAGAGAGAGAGAGACTGGGTGACAGCTTCTCTTTTTTAAGCAAACCCCTCGGGGTTAGTGGTTTGATTCCCTGCAGGGAGTCCCACAAGTGCAAATATCTGCCAAACAGAACAGGTTGTAAACTGTGTTACAAAACACACCGATTAACCTGCAGAATTTAATACAAGGAGTTAATATTGTTCTGTCAATCAGCCAGACGCCTAATCTGCGCCGAAAGTCTTAATAAAAATGCGATAGGGAAAATAAATACAGAGCTGGACAATCAGCTAATTCTGTATTTCTATAATTCTATCAATTGATTCAAAATATGTTTTATAGGAACATAAATGCATTCTTTAGAAGTCTAAGTTGACTGTATTTTCTGTACTCGTGTATTTTTTTTTCTTTTCTTTTGTTTTCGCAATTCACAGCTTCAAAACATTCACATAGTTGTTCTTTCCTCTTCGCGTTTAAACTGCTTTGGATTAAAGCTAATTTTAAACGGGGGTTTTTTCTCCCCCAGAAGGGAACGGATTGGGTTGAGTTATGAAACTCCGTGGAAGTGCAGAAATAAAAACAGACAACTGCGATCAATAGACAAGTTATTTTTATTCCAGTTAATTATCGAAATGAGCTGCGATCCATTTTCTCTTATTTATTTATTTTTAATCGAAAGGAAATATTTAAGCACTCGTCGATATATTATTGATACTGACGACCAACACCATACACGAACAAAGGTCTGTGCCCTGACTGCACACAGCAACCAGGACATTTTGGAGAACATATGGGCGCCGGGGCAGCGCTCCAAACCCAGCCGGGGTGGCAACGGCTGCCCCCTGAACTCCCGTGAGTGGGAACGTGTGTTAGAAAGAAAGAAAGAAAGAAAGAAAGAAAGAAAGAAAGAAAGAAAGAAAGAAAGAAAGAAAGAAAAAACATTTTCATTTATTGAAAACACAAAACCTTTCGTCTTCTGAACGTGAATTTCAGACATTTTATATATTTATATATATATATATATATATATATATATATATATATAAATTCAAATTATTGTTTGTCTGATAACGAATTATTGAAGAAAAACATCAAATATATATTTTTTATCTGATTAAGACACCACAGCGAAATTTACAAATTCTATTGAATATTTTACCAACTAAATGAAACCCACATTCAGCTAAATTAGCTGAATGTGGGTTCTGATTAGCTGAAAGATTTTCTGATTTTAATTAAATCCCTTAAAGTTTGTTTTCAGTCTCGTTAAATTCAAGTTCTTTGAAGACGATGCGTTTAGATAATTGATTTCATTTCTGCTCCAGATACGTGTCTTCTTTCAAAATGTAAACTTAGGAATGAGTTAATTATCTTCTAAAAATATATTCCAGTTCATGGGCTAACTAACATGTTTTTAAAAAAGCTCAATGGAGGAGGAAAACACGCTGTATATTTGTTGTAACTTTAGTGGTTAAACCCCTTCTCAGTTAAGGGACCTCCTGGCATCACTTCATCCATGTTCCACCCTTGCTGCTTGGAAGGTGGGTAAACCGGGATCAGCTTCAACATTCTGCTGAAGTTCTGAGGTCAACTAAAATGAACATTCATTTTTCAAGACTGTTGCAAGATTGTATTGAGTTATCTGTGCCAAAAAAGCACATAAAAACTAGGCACCATTTTACCTGATCGGGAAGGAATGAGATCCCTCCTTTCTTATTTATTAACCTTAAAGGCCCCCAGGCTCCTGCAAGTCGTGTCCCGCACCGAGCTATGTCAGCCTCCCTCTACAACATTCTTTGCACGCACACTTATTTAATAAAGAAGAATAAAGAATATTTGCTGCATGTTTAGCAGGTCTATATATATACATATATATATTTATTTATTTATTTATATTTATATATATGCATGTAAAATAATTCAGTTGCACGGTCTGGTTTATTGTTATTTTATTTTACCACACAGTTGGTTGAATACAAAGTTGAAACATTTTAATTTCAATGAAGAAAAAAAAGAAAGGAAAAAAATGGCCAGCAACACAGGGTTCCTTTCATTTCCAATAACTATTAACAGTAATTACAAAATAAATAAAAAACATGTGCAATAATAATAATAATAATGATAATAATAATAATAATGATAGATATTAAAGAAGCATATGCAATAAATTAAAAATATAGTGTAATAGGCCTGTTAGACTGAAAAGAAAACATAAATAAATACATAAATAAAGTTATAAATATCTTCACTGTTAGTTCCAGTGTATATCATAGTGTTGCTTGAATTAAGTCGCGAGTTTTCTCAGGTTTCTTAAGTGTGATTCCAGTTTGTGTATGTGTGTGTGTGTGTGTGTGTGTGTGTGTGTGTGTGTGTGTGTGTGTGTGTGTGTGTGTGTGTGTGTGTGTGTGTGTGTGTGTGTGTGAGTGTGTGTGCGTGCGTGTGTGCGCGCAGCAACCGTGCTGTCATTGGATCAGTGTCTTTCTGGGCCTTTTTACTGCCTCGCTTCGTGCTCTCGTAGCTTTTTTTGTTCTTTTCTTTTCTTTTTTTGCATAGATGCCAAACGACTGATTTCCTGGCGGAAAGAAATATACAAATAATTTTAAAAACAACCCAACTAACACATCTTCTATTTTTTTTAACAACTCATGATTTGTTTTTGCACCCATGTTAAGATTTTTTTAAAGTGCTTAGCCCCTTGTATGTGATGTTTATTGTTGCTTTTTTTTAACATAACCACCATTGTTGGGGGGAGTGTTGCTATATAGCCAGCGATGTAGTGGTACATGAAAAAAAAATGTTTGGAGGTGAAATAGGACGCCCTTCCATCAAAATGCAAACAGTCACCAATACAAACACAAATCACACATGATAATTGTTATTTCAGATCATTTTGTTCTCTTATTGCGGTTTGTTCATTAAATCCCCTTGAGATACATGTCAGTTTCAAAGGATGGAAAAGCTTTTATTGCGTAAAATGCGATTGTAGCAAAGGTCACTTTCCACTACATCCCTGACTATAGCAAAACAAACTGAATATTGACAGGGAAGAAAAACCAGCAATTTAAACAATGAGTGAGACGTTTTATTATTATTATTATTATTATTATTTCCAGGATGCTGCCTGAATCCTGGTGGGCTTGGTCCCGTGGTGTGTTGTGGGTGGCTTGTAGACAACGACAGGTCGCACGATGGGCTTCACTTTTTAATTGTGGAAAAACGCGTTCAGTTCATCATACACGGGGGCCCGCTCGTGGTGTAAGTGCATGTCGTGGTAAGGCAGGACGTTTTCAGAGTGAATGCCGCTCCGGGCCCCCGAGGAGCCAAACACCAGGTTGTGGGCCCCTGCGGGTCTGGAGCCAGGCAGGCCAGAGTAATGCATAGAGTAGTGGTACCCCTTCTCGTTCTCCGGGGAACCAGAGTCTTGGTGCTTCAGGGAAAAGTTGCCGTTGATGCACAAGGGTGGGCTGAGAGGGCCCTCATACTCGGGGCTGTTATACTCCGGCGATCCGCTCCCGCCGTACAGGGAGTCGTACGCCGAGCAATAACCGTGTGTCCTCAGCGGATGGGAGTTCGAGCCCGGCTGGCAGTGGGGGCTGGACAGACGCGCGCACTGGTACGGGTAGGAGTGCATGGAGAAGGAACCGGAGCCATACCTGCCGCCGTCCTGACACTGCTGCTCAGTGAGGAAGTTGCGGGAGTTCAGCTGCAGGCATCCCGCCACCAGGTTGGTAGTGGGCTGGGAGAGCCCCTTGCACAGGGTCTGGACGTAGGAAACAAGGTCAGGCCTTTTGCCAGAGCGCAGTATCTCCGACAAGGCCCAGATATAGTTCTTTGCCAAACGCAACGTCTCGATTTTGGACAGTTTCTGTGTTTTGGAGTAACAGGGCACAACTTTACGCAGATTGTCAAGGGCAGAATTCAGGTCATGCATCCGGGTCCGCTCTCTTGCGTTAGCCTTTATCCTCCGCATCTTGGAGCGCTCGATCCGGGCCTGTGTCATTTTGCGCTTTTTGGGTCCCCTTTTCTTGGGCCTGTCCCCCTCCGTATCCTCACCGTCCTCGTCTTCTTCCATGTCGTCGTCCTCGTCGTCGTCTCCGGCGTGCTCAGAGTGCGTCCGACTGTCTCCCCTCAGGTCAGAGGACTCCATGTCGTCCTGCGCGTCCTGCTCCTCGTCTTTGACTTTTTGGTCCTCTCCATCACTGTCTTCCGCCCAGGCGGAATACTTTTGCACGTCGGGAAGCAACGAAGGATCACTGAAAAGCCTCGTCAACATCGTGAATCTGCAGGGAGATGTAAAAAAAATGCACTTAGAGGGACAGAACGGTGGGAGAAAATCAGCCATAATGCATAATGGCTTTTCAGAACAATTGTTGCGCTGCAACCCCCCCCCCCCCCCCCACCTTCCCCCTAAAAAGCTTCTATTATCATAGCATTTTTTCAACTGCAGCTTAAATCAAAAGTGTAAGATAAATGGTCATATTTGTCACAACAGACCGAAGGGAACATTTAAGAGGGAATCATTTTGAGAAATGGAGCACCGAAGCTCTCCACTGGGTTACAGCTGGACGGATCCCCATTTAATTCCCTGCTGTCACTGGTTTGCCCTGCCGCGTCCTCTCGCAGCGGGTCCCAGCGGCAGGGGCCACATTACAGGTCCCACGGGGGCCCCCGCTTTCACTCCTCCTGACGTCCCTATATACTTCTGGCTGCATTCCAGCACTATTCATCCACACCGTGCACATCTCTTCAGAGCGGGGGAAAGAGATTGTTTTTATTTGCTTCGAGAAGGATCTTACAGTTGCAATATTTGGCAATTATTTAATACATTCAGTGGCCCATATCTTTGAAAATATACATTTCACGATATTAATATATATATATATATATATATATATATATATATATATATATATATATATATATATATATATATATATATATACACACACACATGCACACATATATGTATATATATGTGTGTGTGTGTGTGTGTGTGTGTGTGTGTGTGTGTGTGTGTGTGTGTGTGTGTGTGTGTGTGTGTGTGTGTGTTGCATTTATGTCACATTTATATTGCAGCAGCAAGGTGGGCTACGCTTGCTTAATTATCTCGGAGGCTGTGCCAGGGGCAAAATCTAGTTTTTAAATCTCTGGCTCGGGAGGTTTCCATAATTAGAAGGGGAGAGGGAAAAAAACGCAACAACATTTAATTAACAGAACATGCATCTTGCACGAAATGGATTTCACACCTAATTCAGTATGCACGAGTGCGTGATTTCTGATTTTACAAATGGAAATCGCTTGTATCCTTTTACCTCTCGTTAAAAAATAAAAATGCACAGAACCTCTGGGTGTTTTTAAATAATGACTGGAGATAGAAGAAGAAAAAAAAGTGGAGAAACAGCCTGTGCGGTCAGTGTTGTTGTCCCACCCTTTCATTTGCTCCGACTCCGAGCGTGTTAATCATAAAACAGGAGAACAAGAAGAAGAATAAGAAGAGATAAATCATCTGTACTTCTCCCAGTAAGCTTTCCTGGAGCGCCTTGTTTCAAACCATGGAGCTGATTAAAAAAAGAAAAGAAAAAAAAACAATCTTATTGTCTCTCTCGTAGTCTTTTGTTTATCACATCGATACCGTCCGTGCGCGGACATATCGACTGCAAATCCGTGTTCAGGATGATCTACGGCTATCAGGGGCTACTCCAATCCTCAGGACTCATTCCCAGAAAAAAACAAAAAACAAAAACGATCCAAGGGGGGGGGGTGGAATTGGCTCGGGTTGACCATCTAATAGCTTTTATCATCCAGGTAGCTTCTGGTGTCAGAAGTTGAAGGACAAACCAGACAGTGCCACATTATTGCCGAACTACGTGCCCGATCAGGCTTGTGCCGCCAGCGTGATATGTGCTCGCATTACTCTGGACGGATGCGAAGCCACTAGAACAATTAGACGATTAGATCTCCACGTGGATCAATGCCAAAAGAACCTGCAAATTACAAGCGACATGCGTGCGTAAAACCACCGCAGCCCTCTATTAGCGCTACATCCCCATTAAACACGTTTGCCTGGTAAATGTATCTCAACCCTTCTGGATTCGGCATTGTTTGCCCACCCCTTAATTTGATTTACTTCATTTCTTAACACTTGATGGTGTGACTCACCTCTGCTTTCGCTCTTCGCGGCGGATGGGAGGCAGAAAGGGAGAGGAGAGGAAAGACAACGCGCTCTGGTTTCAAACCATCTTCGGGGATGCAGGAGCGGGCGAAGCGCCGCACTCCGTCGGCGTGCAGGTGCAGGAAGCGCGCGGCTGTCGTTCGCTGTCGCTGGCGGGTCGCTCGCTGCGTCCTCCTGTCCCGGCGTCCTGGCGTGTCTGCGTGTGCATGCGTGAGGGCATGTATGCATGGATGTATACGCGCGCGTGTGTGTGTGTGTGTGTGTGAGAGAGAGAGAGAGAGAGGGAGAGAGAGAGAGAGAGAGATGGATAGTGTGTGTGTCGATGCACGTATGGCAACCGTGAGCTACCGGGGATGGGGTTACATACCAGCTAAGGCTCTGATGCCAGCGCCCATATGGCTGGCACGTCACCGGCAAGAGCCATCACATGAGAGCCCGGTGATTGACATGCGCCCGCATTCGGAAAGATTTGCCCTCCCGGGGGAAGAGAGACACACAGAGAGAAAGAAGGAAAGGAGAGAGAGAGAGAGTGGAGGAGGAGGAGGAGGAGATGTAGATGGAGGTGGTGGAGAAGGAGGAGGAGGAGGGCTTCGCCATCTGTCACCGCGGCAGCGCTCACACAGCCAGGGAGGGAAAAAAGAGAGGAGAAAACAGAAGAGAGAGGGCGAAAATAAAATGGAGGAACAACAAAACTCATCATTTCTGACCTGAGCTGCTGCCTCCAGACATGTAGGCCACTTTATTTTCTTTTTAAATCCAAATTTCTTATCCACGGCGCCAAACTCACTCTCGATGGCCAATAAGTGAGTGGGACGCTGCAATCGCCGCAAGGAAGATGCTACTAAAAGCTATAAATACAGACACGCGAGTGTGGCGAGGTCAACGTATAATCTGGCGAGATCAGGCTCAGTTTCATGTTGGAAATATGCTTAAGTGACAGTACAGTAAATAAGCCATGGCCTCATCCTAATTAGAAACAAGTGCGGCAACGAAAAGCACCAAACAAGCAATTAATTATGCTCATGCGCAAGTTTTCAGTTTGGAAGGATGAAAACAATGCTGCAATAAACCCATCGTCACCGAATGAAAACCTAGTAAACTGGATTTAGTTGTGATTCACCCTCCAACGCAAATTGGGTTCCTTCATGCCTGAGTGGGAGCAGTGGTGGTGGTGGGGGGGGGGGGTTGGGGATGCATTAGAAGTGCATTAAGGCCGCGGAACAGAAGGCATATTGTTTATTTATTTACCTAATTGGATCAAATTATACCTTCATGAAATTCAGAGGAACGGCAACCAAAACCAATAGGGTGTTTTCACTGACGTCACTGGCCAACTTCCGGTCCGCCATATTGGGTGGTTCACTTCCTTATCTCTAGTTGTCCTACACGTATTTTCGTATCGAGAATGGATAAGTACGCCAGCACGCTAGAGCGACCAGATAAGGACGTCTATCTGAGGAAATGTTCCGTGATCGACCATATGGACCCCTATGCCCTCCACGGTGCCTTGTTTAGCCGTAATCCTGATGATTGGCCAAATGTAGAGCACGGCGACATAGTGCATTACCTGGTGTTCGGTGAAAACCCTCTGCACACTCTTGAGGAAATGAGAGCTTACAAGGGTCTAGAGGCTCACAACCAGTTCACATCTGGTTGGGTACGAGATGTCGAAGTTATGTACATCAAGGAAATCGCCATCATACGTGGACGGGTGAGTTTTAATAAGATGGTGAAAATGTAAACAATCCGACGCAAATGCGGCGCATGCTTCTGCGGTGGCTGACTGCCGGCGGTGCGCGAAGGCGCTTGGCTGCAGGGCTGATAATTAAATAATTAAAACCGCTCGCGGCTTTAATTATTTAATCAGAACAATGACCAGTGCAAAATTAAGTTGTATTTACCGTATTTACGCCGGCAAAAGCCTACCGGCGTAACCCGGAAGTAGCGCGGACGTCACTTTCCATATCGGACGTGTTCGGCTACCTTGTTTGTGGTGTGAGCGCCTATACTTCAGAACAGTTCTGAAGCTACAAGTCCTTGGAGTCTCATGTGCAGTTTACGAATGGATGGGTTCAGGAGCGGCAGATCATAAAGCCAGCAAACAGTGGGAACACAGCAACTCGTTCAAAGGTAAGCTGTGCTATGACGGGCTCTGGCACATGCTAAGTTAGTAGCTGCTAACCGTTAGTGCTAACAACCACTCACGCATGTAATGTACTTTTAACTAGCTGCTATGTGTTTCAAACGTTTAGAACACACTCTCATTGACATCGGGATACTGTGGAAAGTTATGTTAGGTCGTCTTACAGCCGCGATCCAAGCGAGCCGACGACTCTTTGTTACCTCTAACAGCTGTTCTCCGTGGTTGCGCCTCCAGGCAGGAAAGCGGAGGAAAATTAACCCGTTTCTATGTTTTTCCCATGGCGATCATGTGTTGCGCTGTTACAGCCCACAATACAGCAACGGTTTACATGTTTTAAATACTTAACAGTTAATTACCTGTGACAAAGTGAGCACCGCAGACTCTGGCGTATTCCAGCTTAACACCGTCCAAATCGGACCTGGATATCCGTGTCAGCCATAGGTGACGTTGTTGTTCAGAGAGCTGTTTTGTTTTTTCGCACTGATTCACTGTCACGGCTGGTAGGCGAAAGAAAGAGCGTTGATCTCCACCTCCACGGGCCGTGCAACCAACCATTAAACACGTTTTCACCATTGTTCACTTCCAATACTGCCTAAGGCGTAATACAATGCGGGTCAACGGTGCGAAACGACCTCCACCCAATATGGCGGACGCGCAGAGTAGTCACGTGAGCGTGACGTCAGCTGAAAACACCCTATTGTGATTTGTTCTGACTCTTCCGGGCCCGGCTCCGGCTAAGGCCGACCCACTTGCCGGAGTCCCGGATGAAATCGCATCAAAACGTGTAACGGGAACGTCTGCGGGTAGCTGGCTGTCTGAGAGCGCGTGTCTCCTGCGGTGCCGACCGAGTGAGGGCGGCCTGCAGCGGAGAGCGCGGGACCCAGGTGTGCGCGTCCGCCGGGGATGTATGAAAAAAAAAAAACGAGGAGGAAGAGGGATGCAGTGGTGGATGACAAGGAATTGATGCGGGCTGGAGCTGGCAGAGGTGTCTGAGAATAAGAAAGAGGCATGTTGGCACACGAACGGAAGAGATGCAATAATTCCTTGTTCCCTTCAGTGTGTCTGGTTCTGTTTTTTTCATGCGCTGTGTCCTTCCCAGCTCAGAGATCTCTCTATTTAGGAGGCATTATCGAAGTTAATGCGGTAGAAATGAGCTTGATGACCACAAAGACCAAGTTGGCAGGAGGAGACCCACTGGGCTGGGGGAATGGGGACCTGGAGAATGAGAAATAGCTGATGGAAGCTCATCGTGTCCTTGGGCTTGAAGCCGCCGCGCGTCTCCTTTGCGGACACAACTCAGAGGCCGTTTCGGAGGTTGCAGGGGTCATCCGCAGGGTCACTCGCTAATGTGTCTCCTCCCTGCTGGGATTTGCTGGGATGAGAACCTGGCAGACCACAGCCGCGTGTTTGTGTCAGCATGCAAGTGTGCGGAGGGGCATCAGGCGTCACCAGCAGCCAAATTGATGCCCTATCCTTCCTGGGCTGCATCGTGGTGGGAGATGGGGATGGGATTGCAGCGGTCAAGTGAGAAGAGTGGGGGGCGGGGTGTAGGGGGTTTATTCTTAACAAGTTCCAAACAACCTTCGGATCACCTTGCCAAAATAAATGCTAAATGTCAACAGCTCCAGTTTAGCCAGCAGTGGGCTCAAAGCAACGCCGATCAGGGAGACTTTGATCTGATATTAAAATGCCTGAGGAGAGCTTGTTTGGGTTTGTGGCGTTTTAGAGTCACCCTGCATCTGGTTTGAAGACGGATTAGTCTAAGCGAGGACCACCTGCCGTGCTTTTTCGGTGCGCGCGATCAAAACGCAAGAGCCGAGGCTCTTTCTCTTTAAGATGTCATATTCTCGGTGGTCAAACGACATCCGTTCACATTCCAAAGCCGTCAGCTCACGCTTCCTGCACCTCCATCACTTCCTCCTCCCGCCTCCCTCATCTCTCACAGACGCGCGCCGGGGCCACGACCTGCTCCTCGGTCGTCTTTTCTCTCTGAGGAGCGCAAACTCCTATGGGCGGAAAAACACGCTCCCATACGACACACACACACACACACACACACACACACACACACACACACACACACACACACACACACACACACGCACACATACACACACACACACACACACACAGGGACTGTCCTCCACCAACCCCCCCCCCCCCCCCCCCCGCCCCCCAACCCACCCACCAGACTCCCGGACCCCAGCTGCACTCTCTTCTCTTCAGCCTCCTAATTGCATATGCACAAATGCAAATGCCTATTAATTAATTACTTGACTAATTAGTGCAGTGGTATTTTAGGGCGATAAATCAAGTGGAGATGGGGCCGGGGACGGCGGGGGCAGGAGGGAGACCGAAGGGAGCGCTCTTACAGCAGCGAGGTGCTGTGAGGAGGAGCTGCAAGCACCGGGGCTCCCGAAGTCAGGCGTTGTGTTAGAAATGCTTGACAGGTGACTGAGTCAGGTGAGTGCTTTCTGTTGCGGCAGGATGAGGCGGGGACTCGGGAGAAGACATTAAGGCTTAGAAACGACCTCTGCTCCTCCAACTGTGCCGTTTCCTGGCGTGCGGCCAGGCCTGTATGCTCCCTGCACCCATTTTCACAAAAGGTGGAAGCATCAGCTGCGCAAAAAGCTGCCTCCACCGACGCAAATCTATCCCCGTGGTGTAAATTTTGCACATTTGTTCGACGAAAGTGGTCATTGTGGCATCTCTTATCGGAAGTTAAATGAATTATTCCAACAGCCTGAATATTTTTTTTTGTATTCATTGGCAGAGCAACGGGTGTCTGAATGTGTGCCTGTAGGTGTGCCAGGTCCCTGCCCCAGAGAGGTGCCCGTGGAGATCTCCGGACTAAAATCTGCATTTCAGCTCGCCTGCTCAGACAGTGTGGTCCTAATTGCAGCATCAGAAATCTCCACCCCTTCCTCTTGTCAAGGCTTGGCTGCAGCAGAGGAGGATCCCATCTGGGAGCGGGACGCTTCTGTAAGTAAGATGTGTGCGCGCCTCGGCGTGGGTTTATCCTCTTGTGGATGTGTCGCTCACTCCCGAATCCGACGCGCAAACTCAAGGAACAGTTTTCTCTCTCAAACGTCTTCTTTGTCCATTTTTTCCCTTTGAGTACCAGCTTCCCTGCACGCCTCATCCTCCGTGTCTGTGGTAGGGTTTAGTTTGGACTGCTGATCAGTCTGTCAACTCGTCCTATACCCTGTCAGCGCGTCTGTCCACAGGGTGAGCGTTTCATCAGTTCCTGTGCCAATCCTACCCCTTGCCTGGCCAAGCTGAACCATCTTGTGGGATTTTTAGCTTTTAATTATAGTAAAAGAGGATTAATTATGGCAGTAGAAACAAGGGGCCATGCATTATTGATGCTATGAGTGAAGGGCTGGAGGGGGTAGAGGGTGCTAATTAAATCACTGCCCTACTGCCATGTCCTCCTCTGTCTCTTCCTTCCTCCATGTCTTCCACCTGCTACATTCTTCACTTTATACGTCTCCATCCATCAGACAAGCACGTATCTTATCCTTTGTTTTTTTTTTTTTCAAAATCTCAACAAGAAAAAAACAAACCAAAACCCTTGATCATCCCCATAAAGCTTCATGTTGTCTTTACCCTTACATTAAAAAATGTATGAAAATGTTCAGTTTTATTTGAAGGCGAGATTGTTCCCGTTGGTTAATGTCTCGGAATGATGGCAACAGTAAAAACTGCTGTCATTCCAGAGGAGAACTCCACTTTTCCCACTAAGCCTCTGAGTTGAGCTTTTTAAGAGACAAATGTAGGAACAGGTCGCCATCTAGTGGTGTCTCAAACTTTTTACAATAAGGAGCCTCTCAGTTTCCCAAGTAACTCCATGCTCTTAAGAAACTCTAAAACAGTGCTATAACAGGAGGTTTTTTTTAATCCTATACCAACACATAAAGAGAAATAAAGATTTTGTTTTAATCTATTAGCACTTTGAGTTCAGAGGTGGAAAATAAAGCCGGAAGCCAAAATAGAAACAGTCTTTTTTCACTAACCTAATCCCAAAATCCAATACGGCTCCTACATGTTTAAAATATGGTATATGCCATACTAAAGAAAAAACGATTTATTTGCAGTTTCTGTAGTTTAAATCTTGTCTATACAGAAATACATGTCCCTTTTTAGATTTTCAAAATATAGAGAAATGGATTGCTATTCATTCGTATTGCAGAAAGGATTTGTCTGGTCATGAAGAAGAACAACAGGTAAGTTCTCCAGAATTTTTGGCTTGCAGCTAGAACATGGTTAGGTGGAATTTTACGTTATTCTCCAGATCCAGCCTCCAGCTTCAGAGGTAAATGCAAAGCATGTCTTGGGTGGTTCTTGAAGTTTTCTCCACTGCACTTTTCCACTGAGTATAATCCCTTTGAGGCAAAGATCAACATTGATTCTAAAATTGCCTCTGAGTTCCACATGAGGAACACCGGTGGTATTTATGCAACAATTCGACAAAATCGGTGTTAGCAAGCAACACTTAAGTCAATATTTCCTCCACACTTTAGGAATGTCTTTTTATTTATTTTAATTAGACAACGTACTGTGAGAAAACTGGATAAGTACAGTTAATCCCAAAGTTATTCCAAACCCCTGGCAGATTTCCATTTTAAGTAATCTTTTTAATTTTAGCAGCAAATTTCTTCTGATATGAAATTATATTAAAGTTTTGGATTGACGCAGCCGGATGCAAGGATGCTTTCCAACCTCAAAGACTTGAAGCTCATCAGAAAAGATGAATCATAAAAAATACCAGTTTAAATGTCTAAAAGCTTTTCAGGAAGAGTTTAATTAATTTAATGACAATTATATTAATATCACAGTGTATTTGGTATAAGTAATTTTGGATGTGTCAGTTTTGTTGAAATAAAAAAGAATAACGTGAATTGCTTTTTTTTTCTTCCAAAAATGTTCCTCCTTTTACATTGTCTTAACTTTTGATAGAGGCCTTTTTCATTTCATGTCAGAAACAAACTTCTTGGTTCACTGAAAATTAATTTAAATTTAAATCTGCCATCTTACGAATAATTTGGGGTTTAACTATACAAGCATACGCAAGTTATTTAATTAAAAATAGCAGTAAGTACCACTAAGAATTCATGTTTCTATGCTGTAACTGTAACAGACCCGAATCTGTGTTCTGTGTATTTTTTACTGTCCACATACAGAAAAATGATGACGGTATGTCCTGGAGGTTCACTGAATATTCTTATTGTTGTACAGTCAGCACTTTAATAAAGCGGTCTTATGTTTGTCAAATTGAGCCTTCATTTGTCAACTGAAAGGCATTAGTCCAAATTTAGTTTTTCTGAAGGGTTACCATTAAAAAAGTACCTAAGTAATTTTAGTAAACAGACAAAGTTAGGAGGGTTAATAAACACATAAACATAACCAAACAGAGTCGGGTTGATTGAACATGGAGGAAGAAACAGAAGAGAGGCCTTCAGAAAGCCTGGAGGAGTAAGATTACCTAAATGATAAAAATCCTGGTCGATGGGTTTCTGAGTGAAGTTTGCAACAAGTAACTCCAGACTCTGTTTTTCCACATCTTTCCTCCTTAGCTCTGTGATCGATCGAGTTATAAATCACCGTTACAATTCTTTAGCAAAGACAACATGGTGGTGTGGTTATAAGGACTGTTTCTTTCAGCAATATTTTTAGTTGTAGCTTCTGAATTGTCTTCACTATGAATGCTTTTCTGTCTTGGTTCTTGCCCCTTTTAACCCTTTTCAGGGTTTACCATTTCCCACTGACCTTTTAATCAAGTACAGCTCTGCATTCAGTCCTGACTCCTGACAAATTATAGGCAGGCATTGCCAATGGATTGTTGCATGATATTTCCAGATGAGTACTGCTTCTTGGTGAGCTAAACCTGAATATTACTTTCACCTCTGCTCTCTGATATTCTGTCCAGGAGCGATGCTGAAAAACTGGTCCATGCATTTGTTACTTCAAGGCTGGACTATTGTAATTCTTTACTATCAGGAAGTCCACAAAATGCAGTTCAAAGTCTTCATCTGATCCAAAATGCTGCAGCAAGAGTTTTGATGAAAATCAACAAGAGGCTTCCTGTTAAATCAAGAATAGAATTTAAAATTCTCCTTCTCACGTATAAAGCCCTTAATAATTAAGCTCCATCATATATCAGAGCTCTTATTACCCCATATGTTCCTAACAGAGCACTTCGCTCTCAGACTGCAGGTCTGCTGGTGGTTCCTAGAGTCTCTAAAAGTAGAATGGGAGGCAGATCCTTTAGCTATCAGGCTCCTCTCCTGTGGAACCAACTCCCAGTTTTGTTCCGTGAGGCAGACACCCTGTCTACTTTTAAGACTAAGCTTAAAACTTTCCTTTTTGACAAAGCTTATAGTTAGAGTGGCTCATGTTACCCTGAGCTACCTCTATAGTTATGCTGCTATAGGCTTAGGCTACTGGAGGACATCAGGGTCTATTTTTCTCACTCTACTGAGTTCTCCTACTGTTCTCCATTTGCATTGTCTGTTGTTATTTCAATTTTAACTTTATGTTCTCTCTCTTTTTTCTTCATAGTGGGTACACCTGGTCTGACGTTCTGTTAGCTGTGACATCATCCAGGGAAGCAGATCATCCGCTATTACCATCTAATATAGAACAGATTACTGGATCAATGTGTGCTTCTGTGCTTGTTTGTCTGTCTTGTTGTGTCTCTGCTCTGTCTTCTGTAACCCCCAGTCGGTCGAGGCAGATGACCGTTCACACTGAGCCCGGTTCTGCTGGAGGTTTTTCCTTCCCGTTAATGGGGAGTTTTCCTCTTCACTGTCGCTTCATGCTTGCTCAGTATGAGGGATTGCTACAAAGCCATCAACAATGCAGACAACTGTCCCTGTGGCTCTACGCCCTTTCAGGAGGAGTGAATGCTGCTTGTCAAGACTTGATGCAATCAACTGGGTTCCCTTAGAGAGGAAATTTTTTTGACCAATCTGTATAATCTGATTGAATTTGACTTTGGAAAGTGCCTTGAGATGACATGTTTCATGAATTGGCACTATATAAATTAAATAAAATTTAATTGAATTGGATTTAATTGAATTGATATCTTATAGGAAGATAGGGGAAATGGCTAGGATTCTTCTTATTCATTATTTACTCAACAACAAATTATTGTCAGACATTTTAAAAACTTTCTTTAAAGTCTGAATACACTGATTTAGATGTAGAAATTAAAATATTTGCATGTATGGCATGCAAATAAAACTTATAAACCTGACCTGTGCGAGAATTATTGTGCTCTTGGATGACTCCTGTTGCTTTAGGGGCCCTAAGAAGTTAGGAATGAACAAAATACCTTCTCTTTGGAACTTGTGATTGCATTTGTGGTCCAGTAGATGGTGCATGTGCACCCACTTGCAGACAAATTGAGGCATCCCAGTTGGTACTGAGTCTGCTGGGCCGTGCAGCCATCCCAGGTGAGCCTGACTGACTGAGGCTTCTTATGCGAATACAAACCGTTTATTATGGGATGGTCCCTTTTACTACGGAATGGAGTGGGGATGAGTGAGGAGTCCAGTCAGGCGATGACTGATGGGCTACAGCGCTCCCTGCAGAATCACCACCTGTTAGACTGGCACAAAGCCTCTTTTTCAGACTGATTAATGGGATTTTTGTCCTCGTATTGATGTTTGTCCTGAATGCCCTTTGCAAATGTAATACCTCATCAATGCAACAACGGCAAAGTGTGGAGAGAATCGGATTGCAATGAAAATACACCAAAGCAAACAACAATTCATTTGACACCTATACCCAGAATGTATTTTGGCAGCATAGTAGCTCAGGTGCAATCTGCAAGAGGTGAATTATTTTCGTAACAGGGAAGTTTGCGTGTGATGCAGCTCCACTGGATGGCACACGGTCCAAGATGCCTTGTCCAGAAGAAGATAGGGTTACAGCCTTTTTTTTAAAAAATCTGCCTTTGGAGCTCGCTTGGGTTGTCTCCAGCATGTGTGCATGAGTGTTACTCTACACTACCCATGTCAAACATTGCGTACATCTTGTCCCTGCATGCTGTTGGAGCTTTCACTTCTGAGGCTGCAATTGGGATCTATCTTCAGCAGGTTTTTCCTTCAGTCCTGCCAGACCTGGCATTTAATGACGCCCCTGCAACGTAACGTGTAAATACACACAGAGCTCAGTAGAAATAGAGCTGGAACCATGTGGATCTGCAAGTGGATGGGTTTGATAATGTGCGCGGAAAGCTAGCGTCGCCGCAGCAAATGGGACATAACTTAATTAGAGACGGCTCCACATGCAAACAGAGCGGTTTTTACATAACAGAGTTTTTCTAAAAATAACAAAATAAAATGGAAACGAATCAACAGAAGAACAAACTTTGTGTGCTGTTTGATTTCCAGTTGCAGCCATTTTTATTTGTCAGCATGTCAGGAATGTGTTGTATTTTGGTTGATTTGACAGACGGTGCCTGGCAGCTCAGGAATGTTTGTGTAATGGATTTGAAAGCCTACCTGACTCTTTCCCTCTCTTGTAATCCGTACAGTCAAACAGTGGGGGTAGGGGGATGTTTGCAACATTTGATACTTTTCACGGTTTGCTGCCTCAGCACGGCACTGTTTATTTGTGCATAATATAGCAGAAATTATGTCAAACCCATAATAGTAGAGGATGCTGAAATCGTGTCATGCAGAATACTTCATTTTAAAAAAAGAAGAAAAAAAAAGCCCAAATCTGATTCTCTTGTTTGACTTAATAGAGCGCATTTGCAATGAGTTAGAAAAGTTACTGTCATTTAGAGTAAATTATTTATCTATTTATACATTTATAGATTGGTTTCTTGTTTACAGTGTTTGTTTTTGGTTCATATAAATTATTTTTAAGTTGTATTATACGTGTTCCACCTTTTTTACTCGCTGGGAATAAAACATCAAGGAGCTGTGGTTGCTGAATGGAACCTTTACACAGCATGGTCTATAATAGAGTAAGAGATAAAGGAAAATCTCCTAAAAGATAGGAGAATCAGGAATCATACACAGACAGACACACACACACACATTTGCAGAAAAAGTAAATAAAGCTATTATTATTATTATTATTATGCTTTGCAAAGCAAGCATTTAAAGAAAGTGTTTGAGTCCTTCTCTTAATTTATTACTCGATATTGAGATAAGTCTAAAGCAGGGGTCGCCAACATGGTGCCCACCAAGTAGACCTCGAGGACCACATGTGGTGCCCACGAGCCTGTTCTAAAAAAAAAGCACAATCCACCACCAAAACTTTATTTTATTCCGTTACTCTTCTTGTTTAATCACACTTGCATTTATATAGATTTAAAAATGACAATATCTATAACCAAGCATGAAATAATGTATTTAATAAAGTTAAAGTGAAATTTGACTCTCTGTATGACACAACATCGATGTAGTAGCCCTCAGTTTCAAAAAGGTTGGTGACCCCTGATCTAAAGCCTGGGTGTTTTATGGTTAAATATACTCAGAGGAAGTAGAAAGATAGTTTAAGGAGATCTTTTAAATCTTATTATTATAAAAGGCTTCTCCCCATGTGTTGATTGAGTAGCCTTTTAATTTGGAAACACGCTCTGGTTAATCATTCCCTTATCATTTGCCAAAAATTACTCAGCCCGCAGTTTGATTAAAAACTAGAACGCTGCTGCGGCTTGTAGCGAGCCGGACTCTTGCACAGAGCCCTATTACTCATTCCCCTTGAAAAATTGCACAACTCTTGCCGATCACACTGCAAGTTACACAATCGCTGTGACTGAGAAAGATTTATTTGTTTTTGAACTTTGTGAGGGATGTGTCAAACTTTGCATAAACAAGCCGCAGAATTTATTTTTCATCTTTGAAAGGGATGGGCTTTGTTGACACAAACCATGCTTCAAAAAAAAAAAAAAGATTAAAATTATGAATAAATAATGCTCTCACCAGCGGGATAAACATTCAGATTATTCCTTATTCTAAAGTCCGTAGATGCAGAAACACTCCCAAAGCACCAAATCTACCTTGACCTTCTATATTCGGCCCACAAAGCCCCTCTAGCCTCCTATACCCTTCCTCCTCCACCTCCTCCTCCTCCTCTGCCATCACTAAAGCCATCTCCTTCATTCCAGCCCATGTCAAAGCTCAAATCTGCCCCCGGGCCAAATCCACCGCGCTGCACTGTCCAAATCCCTCTGCCATGTGAATGAAATAACAGCTAGCTTTCAGTCCCTGAAAATAGCTCTGAAAAGTCTGTTTTCTGAATGTAACAGGCAGTAATCACCCCCCCCCCCAAAAAAAATGCTGAAATATAAATATCAATGTTGCATTTTTTTGCTTTAAAATACTTTTATTTTACATGCATTTTTAAATTACAACTATTTTTTTTTCTTGCATCAACATGTGTTGGCACCCCCTAATTCACCACAGCAACTTACATTTATATGTATATATTTGGGTTTTCTTATGTGGTGGACCAAAACAGAATGGATAATTGTACAGTGGAAGGAAATAGACATATTAAGAAAAAAAATCTCGGACAAAAACCCTGAAAAGGAGAGTTCAACCCCATTTTCTTCTGAATAGAACCCAACAACTTTCAGAAGTCACCTGAGTATCTAAGAATAAATAGCTGCCTGCCTAAACTGAAATGCAAAGCAAGGATCGCATCAAAGTTTAATCTATCTATCTATCTATCTATCTATCTATCTATCTATCTATCTATCTATCTATCTATCTATCTAT
Organism: Fundulus diaphanus; assembly: GCA_037039145.1. Lineage (NCBI taxonomy): Eukaryota > Metazoa > Chordata > Actinopteri > Cyprinodontiformes > Fundulidae > Fundulus > Fundulus diaphanus. Next base: position 35,148,264 of record CM073140.1, read on the forward strand.
CTATCTATCTATCTATCTATCTATCTATCTATCTATCTATCTATCTATCTATCTATCTATCTATCTATCTATCTATCTATCTATCTATCTATCTATCTATCTATCTATCTATCTATCTATCTATCTATCTATCTATCTATCTATCTATCTATCTATCTATCTATCTAGTGCATCTCCCCCTGCCCCTACTTTTCTCTCCTCCCCCTATTAATTCAGACCACTCCCTCTCCTGACGTCTCCACCCCCTTTTAGCTGCTGGCCCCTCCCCTCCCCTCCCCTCCTCTCCTCTCCTCTCACCCACCTACCTCTCTGCAACACAGCCAGATCTGAGGACATGCCACAGTCACTCCTGCTGTAAAGGTTTTAAGCAAGAGCACACAGAGGCAGGCAGCATAAACCCCAAAGTGATTGACAGAAGAGAGCGGCAGGAGCGGAAAAGTGGACAGGGGGTAGGAAGAAGTGCATGCAGTTGTGTTATTTTTTTTTTCTTTCTAAAGAGAGGCTAGAAGAAAGTCTGGCAGTGCAGAGGTGAGGGAAAGTGAGAAGCAGCCAGGAGTGGGACTACCCAGCTGTGGGAGGTTCCTCCAGAGAGGGTGCAGAGATCTTTTTGGCCTCCACTGGGAGTCAGTGCCCCAGGATCTAGAAACATGGAGCCCTCCATGTCAACCGAGGTCGACGGAGAGCACAAGGAGAGGAAAAAGATCCAGTTTGCTGTGCCGGCCTCGGCTCCCACCAACCTGGACCCTCGACAAGTGGAGATGGTGAGCAGGCAGTGCACAGATTACCATTTGATCCATGAACAGATCAGCATAAGCTGTTAAATTGTTTGCGTGCTTAACAACTGAACCTAAACCCAGCCTCTTTTAAAAGCTTTTTAAAATATCATTTTTTTTCCAACAGAACTGCATTTTAGGCTTGAGCCTGCCTCTCTCTGTTGAAAAACTATGGTGACATTTCCCTCCCTCCACTTCCTTACAAGATTAACGCCTCGCTGTGCTTTCTTCTCGTTTTGACCCCTTTCACAATGTGGCATTGACGTGAAAGTTATTATCCGGCTCCTCCATAACAATCCCCTGACATTTCTTTGTCACTTGACTGCTGTGTAGCGCTGGCGTTTAAGCCAAACCTTTAGCCTGAACTTTCCTGTGTAAATTCTTGACCCGCGGGTTGTCTCACATCAATAGGAACATGCTTCTTTTTGTGGGTGTTTTTTTTTTTTTTTTGTTGAAATAATGACTGATCTCTCATTTCAGTAGCAATGCTAGGGGCTCTTATTATAGATCAGAGATAAGTGGGCCAAAGTGGTCAGGAAGATTGAGGCCAATGGCTCATTCCTCCTGAGAGCTTGATGAAAGATGAGGTAGGATAAAAAGAGGGAGTTGTGCTATATGACAGAAGGCGAAGAAGCAAACGTGACCTGTGGGTTCATCTGTCTGGGGTCGACTCCCTCGCCGGCTGTCCCTGATTCCCTGTGCACATAAAGGAGGCTTTTAATGAGACACCGTGACCTGTGAGCAAACCCCATCATTTTTTTTTTCTTTTTTACTCCAAGTTTATCTGTTCCGTATCAGATATTCTGCAACACTGAGACAATTCTCACGAAAATGTGAAGGACTTGTTGAAACAAAGTGTTTTCCACTCACACATGCACGCCTCCGTGGACTCTAATCTATGGCATCTCTTCCAAATAACCGCAGGACACAGAGATACCATATGTGAGCTGCTCTGCTTTTTTGGTTTTTTTGGTCTAATTTCCGTCTTTGCGGGGGTTTGGACTCTCTTTGCTTAAGCCACACGTGATCAACCACAAAGTTTTAGCCTTTTGGGTCGGAACCTGACTGTCTCACCCACTGACCGCAGCCTATGTTCAGGTCTTTGCATCGGTTTGGAGCTAAAATTCAGTCAGGAGTCCACGCGTAAGTCCATAAGCGATCTCCTGCATGCAGGTGAGACGAATGCAGATTGCTGGAACAAATCTGCTCTTCGGGGAGTACAGGAAACAGAAGGGGCATTCGGGAAAGCATGTGTTTATGTATGTTTAAAAGCTGATAGCATCTACTCGAGTTTTCTCCAGGGATGTGTGGGTGGGCGCAGGGTAACAGTCAACAGCACTCGTTTCATTCCCTTCCCCTCCTATGGCAATTACTGTCCCTTACGAGGCTTTATTTTGCTACTGAGTAGCGACTTGTTTCACGGCGAGCTGCCCCTCTCTGTTCTTTTCCGATGGCATTTAAATCCAAAAACCACAATCGACTGAATTGCCCATGTTACTATAGAGACAGCCAGTTCAACTATGGGACCGAGCGCTCCCCCGCAGCTGGCATCTAAAAGGGCAGCTTTAATGGACATATCTGTCTGTTGGAGAGGGGGGAAAAAAAAGCTTGTTTACATCAATGCGATGTTTGGTGTACGTTTGGCGTGAGCGGTTGTTGACGGTGCGGAGAGAGACGCTTCTGTACCTCCTACTCAGCGAGACGTGGGAGAAAACAGCAGCTATTCACTCTGAGCATATCGCTCAGCCCAAATCTCTGGCTGTCTTTTTGTCACTGCTGATGTGACGTTTTCTCGTTTCAGTTATTATTTCAGTCCATTATTTGTTTATTTTCTAATTAGAGGTTCATCTCGCGTGTCTGAACTTGGACTCCCGAAGCGGCCTTGTAGTCCAGATTGGTTGTAACGGAGCTGAGCTGCACATTTCTTGGCATAAAATACTTCACAACTTAGCGGAATCCGTTAAATGCATGTTTTAGTGCTATTCTCGCGCTTGTCTGTTTGAATTTTGTTCACTTTACCCGTTTAACCTGACGTGCCAGAGCAAAGTTTGACGAAAAAAACTGTGTGAGAGTCTAATAAAACCCAGGTAATCTTGTTGAGCTAGCCTAAACTAGGTTTCAGTACTCAGATAGGTCAAGAGCGCAGACTTAAGATGTGTTGTCAAAAGTATTCACTCGTTTGTGTTTACGCACCCAGGTGCGTCCAGTTTTTAATCTGTTGTATTTAAAGGAGCAATAAGCAAAATTTCATTATTTTAGGCAGAAAGAGCTAAAAAATTGTGATTTGAAGAACTAAAGGTAATATTCCAGATGGGCTATGGTATGACGTCACACTACGGCTCTACGTGTACATGCACGTACATGCACGTGCGTGTGAACAGCTGCCACTCAGGGCTTTGCCCCTCCCTGCCCTAAAATACCACCATCAGAGCAGCGCAGCTATGGAGCAACATGGCAGAGAGCGCCCCCAGCAGATCAAAACGTTCTTTTGCTAACAGCATTATAAAGTTCTGAGTTATTTACTTCTTCACTTGAAATGTTCCTCTGAGAGGTGATGCTGTGTTTTTATCCTTTACAAATATGTGCATAAGAGGCAACCGTTGAGAAGGGAAAGGAGGGGCCCGGATGTTGTTTTGGTCTCAAGCACCACCTAGTGGTGAAATACCGCTTATCGCTCCTTCAACACAATGTTGGCCCAACCGTTAAAGCGACAACTGCTTCAGATCTTCAGGAAACACTTTCAACAAGGTTAAAGAGCGTGTTGTGGCCATCCTTCCTGAGGTGCATTTGAGAGGTCAGACACTGATGTTGGACGAGAAGGCCTGGCTTGCAGTCTCTGCTCTAAGTCATTGCAAATGCGCTCTATTAGGTCCAGGTTAGGACTGTTAACTAGCCACTTTAGGTGAGAGATTGTTCATGCATGGTTGTCTATGTATGTGTGTGCACTTGTTGGTTGCTTGCCTGAGGACAGCTCTCTCTGAGAAATGTTGTGCAAGTTCCCGTTTAACAAGAACTCGTTCTGACTGTAATTCAAATAGGTTGAAACTTGATAAATTCTTCTTTATAGTTCACCATCCAACAGTCCCGGCATTAGCTCTTCCATGTTCATTCATGGAAGAGCTAATGCCTTTATGAAATAAGGATTTTGATAATGTTAGCATATTGATTTTCTTACTGCATTTGTAACTTCGCCTTTGGCAGCTTGTATGTTGCTATTTCTGCTCAAAAGTAAGATTTTCCTTGTTACTAGTAAGAAATACAAGAACACCCCTTAAAGTTAGCAACCCAGTTTGGAAAGTTGGAGGTCTGAGAAGTGACAAGTTCAAGATCCAATATTGCTTGTACACAAATAAAAACGTGTCAAAGTACCTGGTATAAACTATTTATTTGCACTTTTGTAAGTTTGTATCACTTTAATACACAGTGTGGCACAATCTCAATTTGTCAACTTTTCCCTTTAGCATTTGGACGCATGAAACGGAAATACCTCATCAGCCTTTTATGATTGATGAGGTTTTTAATAGCTGTTCCACCACAACATCGATTTTCTGACTTGTAAATACAATGAGCTTAACTTGGGCGTGATCTCGTTCAGAGACCTTTCAGAAAAGCTCTTTAAATATATACTGTTCTCTTTGATCAATTATTCTGACACAAAATGGCCTAATTTCATGTACTTTTTTTCAAAGTCGCTTTAGTTGTCACTCTGTAAAATGAGTTTAAAAAGAACCTGATGTAAAACTTGCCCAACAGAGACAGACGTGTGTATGGGTTTGCTTGAACTACATTCATCGATCACCAAATTTGTGCCTTTTGAGGGGAAATATTGCAACTCGTTTCAGGATAAAAGAGCTGAAGTTTGTCCCAAAAGTGGCTGAATCAGCTTCACCCTCCACCCCCATAGAGTGCCATTACACGACAAAACGGGGAGACTCGCCTAGTTAAAGTCCGTTGGGTAAGTTTACGGCATAATTTCAGTTCAATATTGTTGAAAAAATGGATGTGGTCATTTCAGTACATTCAGGCAGAGGATTGGGCACCGACAAAAGACGGATGGATGGAAAGTACCTCTTAAGCAGATCAGTTCAGGTGTCCAAGGCAAGAATAACGTGTTTTTGTTTTGAGCCTCAGTTTATTTTTCTGCCTAAGCACACATAACTTCTACTTTGCCACGTTTTCTTTTTCTTTTTTAACTGCGTCATGCTCACTTGCGTAACCCTTATTTTTCAGTGCCGTCATTGGTGTCCTGTCTAACATCTGAATGCCTTGAAATCCCCTCACATAGACAGAATTCATCACATTTAGAGATCAGGAGAAATATTTTTTGACTGTCTGGGATGTTATGGATAAAAATCCTGACTATCCACTCTAAAACATGGCCATACTGCGTGGTTATCAGGTGATGGAGAGTAATGTGCATAATGGACAGAGATTAGGGTCATGGCACTGACAACACCACCTTCATGTGGACATGCCTTTCCTCCCTTGACTCCATCTGGCCTTGTGTCTGGCATGAAACTCCGAATAAAAGAGAGATTATCAAAGGACAGGAAAAGGGCATCAGTCCAAAAGCTTCTAATGCAAAACCTTACATCATCCCTGAAGTTTTATGGAGGCCTATCCCTCCCGGCCCTCCCATAAAACCCCTCATGCCCCTCAGAAAGCCGACCACCACCACTTGCAGTTTTACGTCACTCTGGGTTAAACATCAAACAGTGACCTTTGAGGCGGCGAGTATTTGTGGATAAACATTAGCGCTGTGGGGGACTTTCAACAAGCAATCCCAGAAAGAACGGCACGCGTAGAGCAGCGATCTTTCCTTGCTAGCAGGCTGCCGGGAATGCCGCTTTAGTGGTTCGGCAAAAGTCTGCCCAATGATGTGATCTCCTCAATTTATGACCAAGTCTCATTAATTTTCCTGGCGGGCGTTCGTGTGCCCAAGACCAGTTTGTAAATGTTTATAGTGGCAAAAGAAATTCATTGACATGAAAGTTAATAAACCGCACGTTGTGATTATTATTTGGACACAGTCAATAACTCTCTGTTTTGCTGTGGCTTACGTTTGTTTTTGCTCCTCCTGGTTTTGGACAGCCGTGGCATTTCGATTTCCTAACGTGTCCAAAATAAGAACATGCCAGTGGCTGCTGTGAAACTCTCCTTTTATGCGCTCTTTCCATTTTAATTACGGAGTGTGGCTTCTGTTATTTCTGCAAGCCAGATATGCGACCTCTGTTTTGGCTGCTTTGCTTAGAAATTGTAAAGTGTCAACAGGCCAAAAACATATAAATATTGAGAGAGGAGTCATTTGGTTACACTATACACAGACAGAGCTGAAAAACCACCATAATACCCTCTTCTCTTGGGCTTGTGAGAGAATATTATGAAAACCTGACTGAAGGCCTCCAAAAGCTGCAACACAACCTCCTGGCTTTTTAGCGCTGCGGTTCAACGCTTTGTGGTTGGTTGAGAGAGATTTTCCTCACTTAGCACCTACATCTCAGTCAAACCATGTCGGGCTATAATCAGAGAGCAGCGAGATAAAAGGGATGAGTTAAATTGAGAGGACAGATTTCATTGGGATGTATGTTTCAATGACAACCAAAGATAATTATTATGCGAGCACAGTTAATCTTTGACGATGCTGAAAGAACGGTTTCTTCTTTTGTCCCTTGCCCCACAAATAATCTCAATTTCTGGGATGAAATGAGGAGGATTAGAAATGTGGATAAAAATGAGGTTGTGGGCGTGAGATCTTCAGCTGATCAGGAGCTGACGTGTCCACAGATGCCGTCAGATAGCAACGTTTTCACCCCGACTACGTCGAGATTTGGACTCTGAACTGTGACCTTCAGAGGCCTCTGCTCAGTTGAGTCCCCCTTTCATGGTTAAAGGTGGCTGCTCAGGGCCGATGAGGGCATTTCAGGCAGAGTGCTGACTGACAACGAAAAGGATTGGTCTCAGCTCCTTATTCATCAAGGCTAAGAAGAGAGCATAATGTTTTTACAGTTGTGTGAGTTGTAATCTCTGAAAGATATTGCTGTAATTAGGTCTATTTTAGGCAATTTATCTGAGGCTGGATGCTTAAAGTTAACACTGATGTATCTACTTTGGTTGACTTATGTGATAAACGTTGAGAAAATTTGGTGCTCACGTACTTTTCTCCTCGGCTCAATCCAGAGGGTTTCTATAGGATTTAGGTCTGGGGATTGACTTCACCCTGGAAGGTTGTGCCTGACGAAGTACGTGTTGATTTGGCCATATGTTTTGGATTATCATTATCCCAATGATGGCCCACTTTTAGGTTTCAGGCAGAGGCCACCATATTTGTTTTTTAATTTCATGATACCAGGCACTCTAACTTGTTTCCCAGGACCTTTAGAAGAAAAACAGCTCATCAGTTCCCCTGACTGTACTTAGTAGTGGTTGTGATGTGCTTTCCATGCCTTGATTCATGTACGACCAATTGAGAGTTTTTGTTTGTGAAAAGCTAAATCTTAGGGTGCCTTTACACCAGGAGGCTCTGTGGGACCCGGTTTGATTGGGACACATTTCAGTTCATTTACAACAGAGTTGAAAACGAGCAAAAACCGCCTGGACACAGTCATGTGGTTACAACAGCTGCTCATTATGGGTGCTTTCACAAGAAGCTGCCCGGTACGAGCAGCGAGCAAGGCAAAGAGCTGTCAAGCATGTTGTTCTGTATAAATGAGACAAATGCAGGAGCACAGGAATAGGCGGAAGAGATCGAGAGAGTATGACGGAGTGTCATGGTTACAGAAAAGCCAACCGAGGCTTTTTCTTAACTGACTGGTCATTACAGATGTTTTTTTCAAACTTTGGTTGGCATGTAGATGGCATCTAACGGCTGTTTTGAAGACTTGAATTTTTAAATAGTAGAAAAATAAATCAGAAGCTACATTTATTTTCCCGGAAAGTGTGGTAATGATTGGTTGTTGGATTGTGGTGTTTTTCTCCCCCCCCACTGTATAAATGTAATAAGATTAAAGGGTAGATTTCTCTAAACATGCTTCTTCCCACCTATTGCCAATTAGCTCTTGTCCCTACAGGGTCACTGGTGGGCTGGTTGCTATCTCCAGTGGTCATCGGGGCAAGAAGAGGTGTACACCGTCACACAGGTCACCAGTTTATCAGTGGGCAAACAACCATGCACGCCCATACTCACTCCTAAGAGCAATTTAGAGAGATCAATTAACCCAGCATGCACTCTTTTGGCTGTGGGAAGAAGTTGGAGTACCTGAAGAGAATCCATCCATGCATGTAAGCAGAAAGACCGCAGGGCAAGATTCACAGCCGAAACCGTCTTGCTGCAAGGCAACGGCACTAACAACTATGCCACCCTCCAAGCCGCTCTCTAAATATTCAATAAAATTGTGCAACAATAAAAGGAGTTTTATTTTTTTAGTCTCGTTATGCATCTTTACCAGGGGCGCAAACAGTTCTAGCGGGTGTTGCAGGATGCATCGCAACCATGAACATAAACGTTTCTTTTGTCCTTTATTCCACGCGGGTAAATATAGCATTGCAGATGAGTAACCCCAGCTGCTCTGGCGTCTGTTTGTGCTGGCTGTTGACCTCTGGAAGCACACTTAGTGATCTGACCGAATCTGATTGCATGAACAAGGGAAGCACAATCCCCTCGGTGACCAGAGGGTCTCAGCCATGCTGTTATCTGTGAAACAACTTTGACTGGCACCTTCGTCTGCTCTGCACCACGGCCTGGCAGGTGGCTTCCTGTCACTCATCCGCACGCCAAGGTGATGGCAAACTCTTGTTGTAACGGTCAATTTACAACAGGATGAGCAGCTAATTACATAAATGCTGGAGGGGAATGTGGGGACAGAGGAGGGGGAGTCGGCCTGAGTATTATTTAATTCTGCCTGTAGTTGCAGTGTAAGTATGATATCTGTTTGAGGGTCATTGGAGAGTCCCTCTGGATACTATCTGCAGCCCATCTGTTTTTTCCCCCCCGTTAGCTCAAAGTGGGGGCCATAGGTCACTGCAAAAGTGTTCTGTGAATGTTAGGAAGCGACATGCAGCATTCTCTCCGACTTGGGGGGGATTCAGTAAAACCATGTGCCTGAATAGGAATGAGTTTCTGTTGTTTTGGCTGCAAGTGGTGTAGAAAAGTCCTTGAACTTTGCACAAAGCAGCTGTAAACCCAACAAGCACTTGTTACTCAGTGCGACTTTGTTAAAACCGCCCGCTGGTGATGAATGGATACAGACTGAAACTATCTGACACAGCTGGTACGATCACGTGACGTATCTGATCGTGGGTCCTTGGGTGTTTACTTTATGGAAACATTTGACCTGCCCGCTTTGTGTGGAGGTTGTCTGGGGTGATAGGAGGTGTTCAGATTAGAGAGCAGCTGTTAGTCTGTCCAGTTCTCTAAGGCAAAAAACAAAACAAATAGAGGATAACTCTAACCAAATATAACAAAGTGCTGTTTTATACATATCTTCTTAATTTCCCAAGCAATAAATAAGAAAAGAAATGAATATTTAAATATAGCAAGCATTCCTAAGCTTGTTAATAAACTAAAGCCTGTGACCTTACAATGCGTTAGAGATCCATGACCACAGAAACGGGCTAATTTTCCACTCTACGGTTTTATTGAATTCTTTGCAAGGCCGTTGTTGGAGCACCACATGAGGCCCGACCATCTCATTTTAAAAAGCTCGCTGGGGGCAAGGTGTGATTCAGAGAAAAAAGGTTGACTTTGTGACCTTTTTTTAATTGAGTTGCTCTTCAGAGTTCAGCCTAGCTAAAGATCACGGCAGCAGAAATGGAATAACGCTGCAGGAGAGCACGTTTAAAGGTGAAATAGATGAGGGACTCGATGCTCTTTAGACTTATCTGAATTCATACGGAGGAAGCGACCGATGGCTTGATTTCAACTGTGATATAGTGATTTAGAAAATGCGGAGGAAGCAGCGGTATTAAGCATGGAGTCCATTTACACTTCTGGTTAGAGGCTTGCATACATACACTAATCATAAACTTTATTTAAGTCAGGCTTTAAATGATGCATTTGAACCATATTTTATCCAGGGGGAAATTATTAGTCACCACACAAAAATATTGAGTGCATAGGTTACATTGGATTTTTTCTGACCCAATTAAGGTCAAAATTATACATGCAGGCTCAGATATATACATACATAAAAAATTGTAAAATGTCCCTGAGAAAGTTGCAGAAAAACTCCATGTTTTTTGTATTAATCAACAAGCTTCTGCCATCACTTGGGATATCTGACAACTGTTTATGGCAGAACCTATCAGATTACCTGCCTTTTAAGCACTGAGGTCAGAACATTAGTGTTGGCCTCCCTTTTCTAATCCGGTTTTGATGTGTTTTGGATAATTGCCCAGAACCTATACATTTTTGGACCCAAACTATCACCTTGAAAAAAAATTAAATTAGTTTGTGTGTTCAGGATCAAGCCAGTAACCACCAAGAATCAAGTTTTCCACGAACAAGAAGATGCTGGAACACCAGCCACTTTTCCATAGAATTGGAAGAAAGAACTCCCCTGCTCCAAAATCAACACTTTAAGCTTTAGGTAAAATTCCAGTATACAACATGGACAAGCCAAAGGCCTTCTGGCAAAAGGTTTTATCAGATTAGTCAAAAGATTACGTTTTTAGGACACAATGAAAGGAAACCTGTTTGGAGTCGTGTCAAGGCTCTCAAAACTACAAACACTGAACTGACTTTCAAGCATGGAGGTGGCGGAATCATGCTTAGGGCTTGTTTTATTGCTACTGGTAGTGGTACATAGCCTTGGGTTTTTGGGAATTTATCTTAATCAGCAGTAGATGATTGATGGTAGGACACAAGTGGGGGCTTCTACAGCACAAAGACCCCAAATATACATCTAAACTGGTTTGGGGTAGATACTGCAGGTTACAATTAGGCCCCTGGGATAGTCCCAACTTCTAATCATCATCTGTAGATGATCTATCTAGACAGATTTAGATATATATACATGCTCAGAGCTGGTTCCATGTCAGGAAACCAACCAATTTAAGTGAGTTAACCTTTTTGATAAAAATAATTGATCCAGTATCCAGCCAGCATTGTCAGAAGCTTGTCGATTGCTAAAAAAAACCCACAAATAGTTTCTCTACTACTTCCTAAGAGACCCTTTTCAAGATATCAGTGGAAGTGTATGTTTATATTTGAGCCTCTATGAATAATTTTGACCCTGTGTGGATTAGAGAAAGAAAAAAACAAAACAGAAAACAGTAAATCTCAACATTATGTACCAAATTGTGGTTGTTTAGAATTCAATGCAGTTGTATGTCGTATTTGTAGGCCACCTGCAAATAAACGCTGCAAATGCATCATAAAAAAACACACCATGGAAATAAAGATCACATTTTATGATTATGCATTTGTCCCAAGCGAGTTATAAATGAAGATATAACAGTTCAATTAACATCAACGCTAACAATAAGCCACTTAGAAGGATGATCACTAGTCAGGCTCTGTCTGTGTAGAAATAGTTGAGTGGAGGCATAGAGGGAAGTGCAAAAATAGCAGTAGAGGGGCTAGGGAAGGACAGGGTAGTAGATGCTCTTTGAAGAGCTAGAGCTTGAAGAGTTGTTTGAAGATGGACAGGGAAGTCCCCGTTCCTATAGTGGTCAGTAGGCCGTCATCGTGGAACGACGTACAAAGAGTCTGGAGTGTCTCGAGTGTGATGTAGACACAGCCATCTGTCAATCCCTTTCAAGCAGATTAACACAATAATTTGCCTTAATAGTTCTATGTGTAATTTTTTTTTTTTTTTTAAGAGATGTTCTATGAAATACTACTCAGTAGTCAGCACCTTACCTGCAGTAGAAAGTTGGTAGAGCAAACAGAATTTGGAGACTCAAGTAAAACAGGAGAAAAGCTAAAGGCCAATACAACTGAGTAAGAATTACAGCAGAGTTTCTACAATCAAAGCTTTTTGTACCAGCCTGACCGGCTGCTATATTAGCCGATTTTAAAGCGACTTGTTTGTTGGTCACTTCACAGCTAGACGACTACATAAAGTGACATTTGCTAAGGCTGCTGGTTGTGTCAGATTCATTATTCTGCCAGTATGATCTCAAAAGAACAGTGAGACAGCAAGAGTGAGTGATTATGACAGCAGAGATGACTTTGTTCTTTTTTTCTTTTTTTTTCTGGAGAGACAAGATGATGTCTGTTAGCCTGAGGAAGAGACAACGGGACACATCATGTGATAAATCCAGAGACAACATCATCTACCTAGTGGTGCATAGTAGTAGAAACTATGCTTGATAGCTGCTAATTCTAAGCAAGGATAAGCAGTAGACGATCACATTTTGCCAGATTCTGAGGCATTTTTATCTCATCTGTTGGTCTTACGCTGTGAGTAACACAACTGGAACGAATACCAGATGGAGCCAGAGCGAGTGTCGCAAAGCGGTCAACCTTACTCGTTTTAGTTTGACTCAGATGATCCTATGCCACGACTGAGAGTGAACACTGACAAAGACTGTGATCATTTTCAAAAATTCACACAGCTTGACTTTGAAATTTCCTTCTGATTGGTATTTGTGCTTGTTTGCTGCGCACAAAAGTTGCTTTTTATTGCCTAATCAGCTCATGACAAGCAGCTTTGGGATAAATACAAAGACGGTTAGTATAGGGAATGAATGGTGAAACTTGAATGAACTCCGTCTCCCCTACTGGGCGCAGAGAAATGTTTTTTCTTTTTTTCTCTAGCATTGACTGTAACTTGGCAGTGATAAAGGCTCTACAGCATGGAGAGAGATGTTGAGGATAACTGGTAGGCCTGGGCACGTTAATTATATGTCTGCCAGACCTCCCCTCTCGCCAGCAGTGGCCCTCCCACAGGATAAATCAAATGTTCTTTTAAAACAACTGGGGGGAAAAAGCTTGCTGCAGATTTTCAATGATAAAATGGGATGTTTCCAGTGCATCCTGGTCCACTTCACTAACTTCTTCCATGTCTATCCACAAATCTATGCAGTATTCCCATTTATACATCACATATTATGCCGCAACCTTACAGAAAACGAGTACGTAATAAAAATTGGATTCAAAACATTTAAAGAACACTGAAAAAAGAAAATACAAACATCTGAACTTAGAAGAACTCTGAACAATCAGCATGTTTGCTTAAAAGCATGTTTTTGAAAGGGCCCATTAACTTTTTACAACAAATACTGTTGTTGTTGTTGTTGTTGTTGTATGGATTATATACTATATCTAAATGAGGTTTGATCACAGATTGTGGAAACATCTAGCTGTTAACTTTATATGTTAATTACGGGAGTTGATTACTTTAATGGGAAAAAAAAGTGCGAAATATTATCTTTTTGTGATTAAAAAAAAGAAGCTGTTAAAGAGCTTACTCTTGCTTTAAATAATAAATTGGCAGAACAACAATTACAAAGACAAAGCAATTTGTGAATACCCACCCAAAAATACAGTATGTGTGTTATATTTTTAAATTTTATTTTTTTATTTCAATTGGCAATCAGTGGTTCGCTCCTCTTAAATTTCTTGCATTTAAAACAACCTAATTTAATTTTGATCTTAAAATACCACAAAAAATAAATAAATCTTTTAAACGTCCGCTTGTATTGATGCACTCTAAATATCATTGTTTTACTGAACAGAGCCTGTGAACAGAGACCATAAGCACAAATCAATGTTGCACAGATCTATATATATATCTATCAGAACAGATATGGATTTATTACATCAGAGTATTGCAGGTTCATACGTCATCATATGTACTTGATTGATGCCCCTACCATATCACAGGTTGCTTGAACAGATGACCTGATGTAATTTAGTGCGTTTGGACACAAGGGATGGAAGCAAACAAGGGAAACGAGAGCCGAACGGTGCTTCGCTCTGTACCGCTTTTGCGTCGAGGTCGTACCTCTCCGGAGACACTGGCTGTCAAGCACCATCGCAGAGTTTTACAGGCTTCCTGTCTCATCCGACCCAACCCCCAGAGGCATCTCTGATCTAGTTTATGTCGTCCTACTGCAGCTGCTTTTTATAGGACTGGTTTGAGTGTACCAGCTTAGAGAGCCAAGGCTCTGGGGAGTAGACCCAAATCAGCCAATCTGCACCCAGAATGCTAACAAGGACGGTCCGCTGCCAACACACACACACACACACACACACACACACACACACACACACACACACACACACACACACACACACACACACACACACACACACACACACACACACTGTATCCCGAAAAATGCCAAGTCAACAGTGACTCATGTTCCCAAAACACTGGCTGCTTAACCTTTTCCCCAATATTAAACTTGACACGTGTGTAAATAAAAGGACTTTTATGAGCTTCTCATTTACAGTGTCTGTCACAAGGTTGGACAAGACTCAGAAAACGTCCAGTTTTAGGGTTTGTAAACAAAAAACCCCCCCAAAAAAAACGATCATCATAAATCATCCTGTACAGTTCAACAAAAAACGTAAGCCCACCTGTCATCAGTTGTTGTGAATCTGACTATCCAGAAATAAAGTTTAGACATTTTGTAGAAAGCTTACACAAGATCGTAATGATCTTATTGTACAAAGTTATCAGGCAGAAAAATGATGCAAAACCTCAACAGCATTATAAATATATCAGGTTGCGGTGAAGCCAGTCCTCAGTGCTGAAGAATATGTGGGACACCAGTAACAATTCAAAATCTGCACATTTCTTCACAGATTCGCTCATTAGCTTCGAACAAACCAAAACAACCCTTTTTGATGGCGCCATTCCTGTGCCAGTGCTTTCATGCAAAGCAAAGCTCTCACCTGTGGCGCTGCTAAAAAGGCCACAGCGGCAGCCCAACTTGTGCAAGACTGCCGTAATTGGTACGGAGTCCAAAAACACTTCTGCCGGTGGTGCCGAGAAGGGTCGGGAGATTGGGAACAAGCGATTAAGAGAAGTAGAGGAGGGAGGGAACGGAGGGATAAAGCATAGCTGGAGTAATCCCACACGCTGTGTCCCAGTGTTGCCGTAGCTGAGGAAGTCACATATGATGTTACATAACGCAGGCAGCGTGGGGTGGTTTTAAGGCTGGAAAATTACTACAGTCACTGAATGTTTATGTCATCCGACATTCGAGATGTTACCACCAGCACCGCCACCATGGGTGTGTGTGCTTACTGTAAAGCATAAATGCATTGGTCAATTCTACGATTTTACATAAAGGTCTGTTCTCATTTTATAGCATTTACGTCAGTTTAAATGAATAGATCATCGGATTAGGAGTAAACATGAGCTTGCATTCGGGTGAATCCAATCATAAATGGTCTCAGTTGTAGTTAAATCATTTTGGAATCAGTTTTCTTAACCAATTTATCTTTCAGTCCAAGTGTGTGGCACTTTATAACAAAGATCACAATATTATATATTTTAATCTGAAAGATTGTCGCAACAGACAGAAGCCTGACAAATTCAATAGTTATCTCTCATTTGCTCATTGTTGCTCAAATCCATCTGCCTCTTACTGCTTTTTTTTTTTACTTGTTACATTTGGTAATTTAAAGCCGTTGAAACATAGATTAATACTACTCCAGTATTTTTTAAAGCTAAATGGCTCTAATTCATTTGGACTTCTGTGTTTGGTTGTGTCAACAATTGGTTGTCCGCTATCCCTTCTTGACCACCTCAGGGCACCCTCAGGGGCAGGACGCAGCTGTCTTAAACCGCATGATGCCTCAGGCCGCCGCCGCTCTCCAGGACAGAGGCGGAAATGTCGGATGAAGTCTCGTGTGGATGTGTGCTGACACTGAAGAGGGGAAATGAAGAAAGATAGGAACAGATGTGTCAGGGTGCATGGGGAAAACAACATGACTGCAGTTACAGTGTGACGCAAAGAAGAAGAAGGAAAAAAAAGGATGAGGGTAATGTCACTGTCAAGGAATGAAGAATGGAAGTGGATGTAAACAGGATAGAGGAAGCAGAGGATCAAGCGCGATGGAAATTAGAGGAGAATAAGAGTGAGACGGATAGTGCGCGACGTCGAGGAGAGACGGGAAAGCTGGAGGTTGCATGATGAGATTAAAGCGCGGGTCTGGTGTCATAAACGTGGCTGAAATCCATTGCTGATTGCGCTGTTTGGCTGAACGGGACAGGGGCGGGTGTCCAGCACGCTGCACAGAAAGCCGCTGCTTTGGCAACACACTGCGCGACAGCGATGACGCACCGAGCGGGACAGAAGAAAAACAAACACAAGTCTCCGTATGGAGCCATTTTACACAAAACAGAGCCAGGATAACTCCCTTCCTACAATGCAGTGTGGTGCCATAAACAGCAGTGCAGGTCAGAGGCGTATTTCATTGCCTAGGTTGACTTCTTCCACAGAGGACACTTTCAATAACTTTCTTGTTTCGCTTGCCACTTCCACTTAACTGAGCTGCCTTTATTTTCTGATTTCTGACACTATTCATTCTGTAGTTTTTGACAACATCGCCTGAAGTAATTACCTCTGTAAACAGCCTTTTTTGTTAATACACAAAACGTTCTTGTTATTTAAAAACTCCACCCTGGCTTAATCGTTCTCGTGCAAAATAGGTACCGTCTTGTACGCTGAAAAAGTGGCTTGTTAAATGTTTTTTCCTCAGTGGAGACCAGAGACTTTGCTAAGTTTCTGTTTTTAGTTTATTCAATTAGTGACACACACAGTGGATAATAGGACGTTTTGTTAAGGCTTGGAGATGGTTGAAAGTTCTATTCACGGTCAAAATTGAGAAATATGTAAAAGCCTCAACAACAACAACAAAAAGTGAGCTTATGGCAGCCCTGAATGTAATTGAAAGTTGCCAAACCCTGATATTGTGATGTCTGGAACCCCAAACCCATATAACGCAAGCCACCCAAGTGGAAAGTAGTGATAGGAAGTGCTACAGCACCACTTTTAGTTAAAAAAATATGTATGTGCTAATTTGTCCAGTACCTAAGATAAATGGTAAATGTTAGTAGCCACAGCTGCCCTGGGTCAGACTGACAGAAGCCATACATACTGTAATTCATCATTGCTCCAGACAAATAAATTTAATTTGAAACGTTACAATTCTGGCAAAATTCAGATAGATGTCGTGATTTCTGATTTGCTTCATACAAGTTTTATTACTTTGAAGAAAACAAGTGACAGTATTCCCATTTGTCTAAACAATGGTCATCAGAACAGCCTAAATTACACCAGTGAGCCATGCAACAACTGTGCAAGACTCACTCTTCTCCATATTATCGATCTCTAAAGAGTAAAACTGCACTACAGCAATGAAGCTGTTTCTCACAAACCTTGAGTTTGTCTGCAATTAGTTTCTCCACCAAAAACACGTTGTTTGGCCCTAAAAAGTCTTCATTCCATCAGTCCATTGTGTTGCGCTTATCCAAGATCAGGTTGCATGGACAAGTGGTCCAGAAGGGAACCCTCTAATCCCTTTACCCAGCAACATCCTCCAGCTCATTCTGGGGGATCAGGGCGATCCCAGGCCAGATGGGATATATCGTCTCTCCAGTTCATTCTAGGTCTCCCCTAAGGTCTCCTGCTTGTGGGACCTGCCCAGGAGGCATCCCGATCAGATGTCCATACCGATTCAACTCAATCCTTACCAAATGTTGTAAAAAAAATTACTATTTTAATTTAAAAAGTCTGATTCTGTTTGAAGCATCTTTCACGCTTTCAACATGATTTTGTTGATTCTGAAAAGGGATCATGCCAGTAAACACTGGCCCATTAAACTATGATAACTGATAAGCTACATTTATGTTTTAAAAATCTTAGCTGTCTCATTAATATAATATGACTCAAAAATCTATCCAAAATTAATGCTATATGATTGAATTACATTCATCAGGGAGCCTCAGCTGAGTGAGAGGAATGTTTCAAAAGCTTTATTTATTCTAATAATCACAATATTCATTGGGCCTCTTCTTTGACGATTCTAGTTCAGTGTTTCTGTCAGCGTCAGCCGTTCATGGTTCCTCTCACACTTGTCTAACTCTGAACTGACCAGAAAATTTTAGTCGCCCCATCATGATGTCATCGGCCACTGGCTAAAGGGGGAGGAAGAACGAATATTTTTCTTCAGACCTTTCCGTTTACATTCTAGACGGTGTTTTATAAACAAGCTTAGATAAGAATGTCTTCGTCTGAAGCCGTGTGTTTCTTCAAGGTTAACATGCCTTAAGAGGAGAAAGCATCTGTTATGACTGTGTTGTTGGATTTTTACAAGTATTTTCTCTAAGAAAATGTATTAATGTTGTAACAAATAAATCCATATGCTATACATAGATAGCTATGTTATAGTATAATGCGCCATATTGCATATTTGTATGCTTTTAAAAATCTATAATTATGTCAGATCCTGTATTTATAGTTACTGAATGTTACAAAAAAACTACCACAGTTGTGCAAATTGATAAAAAAAGAAAGAAAAAGAAAACAGGATCTTGGATGCAAAAGTAGCTCTTCTCACTCCTTAGCCATTTCTCATAATTAAAATTGTCATTTCAATAATAAGATATTATGTAAAGTAAAATGTTTTAGTCTATGCATAGTTTTCTATAAGGAAATCTAACTTGTATAAATAGACATGGGGTGCTTTGAGTTGTTTAGGTTTGATAAAAAAGGTCATAAACTGTCACTTATTAGACTAGACTGGTCAAAATTTGGATCTGAAACCACTTAAATTGATTATATTTGAGATTTTCCCATTTCAATCTCGATAATTCAAACAACATACTAAACTAACAAGAAAACTAAAATATAACTTGATGGTGATATAAAACGTGTACAACATTTGTTTGTAGGTGTGAAATGACAGGAGGAAGGGAATGTCTGGGTATGAAATAAGGGTGGAAATTAGCATACGGGTGGATTGACCCATAGCCATGAAAAAGAATAGCAGAAAGGTAGAAAGAAAGCAGAAAATTCAGCTCCAGCTGCAGTTTTCACTTAAGTTCAACTGCTGGGTCAGCCAAACGGTTGACCAAATTTTAAGTCACTAAATTTTAAAAAAGGGAGTATGTAACCAAACTCTAACTGATTGAGCCATCTCTACCATTTGGTGGAAGTATGCACTGCTTAAAGGATCAGCCAGATGTCACTGTGACTATATGTAGTAGGTTCATCTTTCTCTCCTCCAACCAGGAAGTCAAAAACATAATTATGGCCTTTGATGAAACACAAAAACTCAGGGAACTTTTTAGCCAAAGCTGAAGTGTGTCAGTGGTTGCCACGCTAAGTGCTGTCCAAATGGTGCAGTTAGTAAGGAAGGAGGTAGGAAAAGGAGTCTGCATTCTTCCTCTCACAGGTAATTTAGCCTAGGAACCTTGCAATGTCCCTTACCGGTGCTAAGGAGCTATAAGAAATCCCACAATCCTTTGCATGACATGACGTATAAGCACAGCCCATCTCACAGAAATTTACAAAAATGGCCAGAGAGCAGAGATCACAAACTTTGTAGTTAATTTTCATAAGGCTGGAGGCCCGGATGTGCATTTCCGTCACTTAATGACGTCAGAGTTGAAGGCCGTCCGAAATTGGCACCACAGTCCGAGGGTTCTTTCCTACCCATGGTAGTGTTTTAATTGTTGACCCCATCAAAGGTCAAAGGAACAGGAGCTGTAATTAGACATATTCAGATGAAGCCCAAGACTAAGTCCAGGGGATGGTATGATCCCATATTTGGACACATCCTTGAGTTGTGAGTTGCTCATTCCTGGCTGGTCAACCGGAGAGCTATGGCCTTCTCAACCAGAAACTGATGTCTCTCAATAGGGTTCCACCTGGCAGTTGCCCAAAGCTTGAACCAAGCCAACAAGTCAGTATCCAAAGTTGGCTGACTATAGCTCACTTCCTCTCTCTCACAAAAGAAAAGATACACCCAAAGAACCTCAGGACCAAAACCACAACCAGATGCGCACTATGATGCATATGCACTATGGGACATTGGCCTCTTCATTGTTGCAAGCATGGACGATACAACCTATGTCCTAAAGGTGTACCACGGCGGAAATTTAAAAAATGCAATGTTTCCTTGTGTTTGAACACAAACTATAGAATTCTTTGAAGCGTATCACCAAAAGGGAAGTATTACCAATAATCACAAAGCAGCCGTGCCTTTTATGTACTCACACCATTGAAGGGTGGTGTGTTGTAAGGTTAAGGAATGTAATGGTTTAATATGTTTGGCACAGTTTTAATGTATTTTTATATTTAAAATGAAATCTGGATATTTCTTTATTCTTTTTATTCATAAACGGGCATACTTTTTCTGTTGTTGGTGCTATTTGTTAGCAGTTTTGCACTTTAACCATTAAGTGACATCTCAACCGTTTGGTAGAGGTCAATATTTTTAAATCTAAAGGGTATGTTATAGAAAAAAATCATTGATTATTGTTATCAGTCATCCAAGGGAATAAGAAATGCAAACATTTTTCTATGGAGTTTTTCTTGGTGGGGCGGTTAAAGGGTTAAATCTAATTGCGGCAGGTGAAACCTTTGAGGGGCAAAATATGAACGCCACTGCCATTTGCTTTTTTATTTATTAGCACAATCTTTCAGATTCTTCCAAACAGTTTCGCTGATACCATATGAATTTATCCCCATCTGGCTGTTTATAGAGTTTGCTATAATAGTTCAGTGTTCATCTTATCTAAAGATGTAACACACAGGGACTGCAATTTTACTATAGGCATTGGCACGTATACAGCTGGATATTTGCTTCAAAAGTCAAAGAGTCCACTGTTGCCTCGTAGCATATAGGTTTACGGGGGGCCTCTAGTTCAACTGGCCCTTGCAAGATAGTTGACTTTAGCTTCGAGGACGATTTATAAGGCTTAAGAGGAACATTACAAGGACTCCTCTGATGTGTTGTTTGTAAGTGGTTTGGATTGAGTACCACATGCAAAAAAAGGTTTCGTAAAAACCCTAAATGAAGAGCTTCAGCACTATGAACTTAAATAATTAGTTTAATGCTCTTTCAATCAGAATGATTTAAATTAATGTTCTGCTGTACTGACTCCAGTGTGTTATCGGGTGGTAATACTTGCCGGCTCATCATTCATCGGCCAACTCTGCTAATGAAGTCACAGAGGACCCAGTGTGTCCTTAGCTGGCATGAGGTGGCAGCTCTGTCAACATATTTTTCTTCATTAGATTAATATGCCGGTGTGCTGAATGTTATTAATAATACAGCATCAGCCACTTTGACTATTCATTTATTCATGACTGCCCTTTATGTTTGTGTGTTTGTTTACAGATCAGACGCAGGAGGCCCACACCTGCCACGCTCTTCAGAGTAGCCGACCAATCTCCTGAGGACGATCAGTCCACTCATCAGGTAAAGGTGAAGTCTCAACATTTTTTTTTACTCTTTAAGTGTCTGTGGATTATCACCTGTCCTCCAGTGTTTTTCCCCTCCATGTCAGTAAGGTGGTGTTGTAGGCCTTTTAAAATTGAACCCACTTATTTGTTTTGCGTTCATCATTAGAAATCCAAGTTGTGCCATTAATTGTTCAAACATGTCCTTGATGTGATTAATATCTAAACTTTTACAGTTGATTCTTGATTTAAAAACAATGATCTTGTAAAAAAGGAAAAAAAACAGAAACAAACATGCATTAGCATGATTTCAAAGAAACATTTAGAGTGCACACCAATGCAGAAAAATAATTTTTAAAAACTCTGTTTCAAATAGACCTGGCAAATGTAGATTTTAAACCAAAAGAAATATGATGCAGTAAAGCAGTCGAAGGCCCCATCGGCTGCTTTGTATTGGGGTATGTTGGGTTTGAGGGTCAAGGGAGTGGTGCAGTGATGACATCTGACTTGTGCGGTCAGAGAGCCGTGGAAATTAAAGGTGTAAACAAGACTCAGAAAATGTTTCCGATGAGAAGAGTATGAATGTAAGAAATATACTTCTAAGGTAAAGCAATTATTTGGCCAACAACAGGATCGCTACATTAAGTTTGTCCATCATTATTGTCTTGATATTATTGATATGGGGAGACTTCCTTCATAGATTTTATGTGAAGTTCTGACATCGATGATGCACAATACCTCTAGTCATCCCTGACTGTTGTCTATGTTTTGAGAAAAAAATCCCAACTGTGTAGAATATCAACATCTATTACATTACTGACTAGAGGAAGTTCAGAGGCTGTTCGTCCTTGTGGGATTCTGAGGAAAATGTTTAGGTCTTTGATTTCTTGGTGAGGTTTTTGGTTGTTACAACCAAAACGCTGAAGTGGCTGTCGCTGCATTTCATTAAAGTTTTTACTCACTTTATAGATTGTGGTTTAAGTTTTGGTTTACTGGGATCACACCATAGACACTTAAGGTCAGTTTGCATTGCCCTTATGCTTTTCAGAGCATTGCACAAGGGTAGATGCAGTCAAACCACATTCATTCTGCCGATATCACTGAACCGCTGCAGCCTGAGAGTTTCATGGATTATCGCTCTTTGGGTCGTTCACAGACGCTTTTTGTTGGTAATTCAGCTGTGTACAGACTACAGATGTCTGGCGGAGACACGTCATTGGAAAACTTGAAGTGTTGGTTCAAGCCTTGTTTGTAAATGGTCCAGGTATTAGATCTGTAGAGAGGAATATGCAATGTCAGAGTCCCTAACAGCAACACATCTCGATCCTTTGGGAGATATTGGACTTCTTTCGAAACATCTTCAGCTTCAGACCCCAACCTGGAGGGAGCAGCACACCTGTTTCCCCTTTGTTGACCTCAACCATGAATCCTTTAAGTGCAAGCTGCAGGTCATGTCTTCGAGAGGCTAGCAGAACCACATATCAAAAAACAAACAAAGATGAAACCATGTGGTTCCAAGACAAGACACCCAGCCCAAGCATAGTCCATCTGGGATTGACTTTGATTTTGTGCCGAGACTATGCGACAGTGATCTGGCAAAACCTGGACATTTTATGATATATTTGTTCTTTATAAAGAAACATTCATATATTAATGTCTGCTGTATTTTTAAACTTTTGATAAAGGGATTTAATTGCAGGTAAACAATCAAAATTAGCATGGTTTTAGTTGTTCAACAAATTATGTAAAAAAAATAATAATATTTTTTTTAAGCTACCGACAAAGTAAGGACATCCTCCCCCTTAATAGCTAGAATTGGTTTAGGGGATGTTTTTGGAAAAAGTGGAGGAGAAAATCTGGGTTAATCTTCTTTATCCCTTTCTTTACAGTGGGTCGTGGGGGAAAATGGCGTGCTTAAACCAAAACGTGTGAATCAGAATGTGTATCAGCCTCCATCGCTCAAAGGTTTGTACAAAGAGCTATAATTCTGCAGGTGGTGGTTGTGTGTGCTGTGTTTTATCCTTATGTTCATATCCTCTTCTGTTTTACCTTGCTTCGCTGCATGTTTTGTCCTCCTTACTTTTCTGTCACCTCCAATAAAAGATAAGATTATGCACGAACAGACTGCAGAAATTAAATAATATGCTTTCCAACTTTATTTCTGTGGACATACCATTGCAATATGCTTGATTTTTACAAGACTGTCCCTTTTAAAATACAGTAAAAAACAGGGTTAGGGTGTTTGTGAGGGACACAGAGATACTAGAGAAACAGATTAGAGCGTGACAGCTGCGAGACACTGAGTGTGAGTCTAGGAAAGTCAGGATCATCCAGGATTACAGTCAGTTTTTTTTTTATGCGGCTGTGGCACAAACACACGCTGACATTAAATCATGCATGGTTGGAATCCATGGATGATTCCATTTTGTTTTTGTTGCATGAGAGGAAAAAACATTACTTCATGCACGTTGATTTTAGCATGCGTGTCGTGGCTTTTGTGTCGAGTGATGATATAATGAGTCGGAAAGTCTCGATCCACCAGCAGAAATGTGCCCTTCGTCAGCACAGTGAGGGACACGGAGAGCAAACTCAGGAAGATTTCTTGTTGCGTAACCTTTTTTCCGTTAAGTAAAGCAACTGACCCACATCAGCGCTGTGCTCTGCGTCTGAGGCCGTGAGAGAATGCTAGAAAGAGAAGCAAAGGTGACCTAGAGGAAGAGTGAGGAGTAGGGGAGATAATATCATACGAGAGATGAGAGAGCGCCGAGTCGGAGCGTGTGCAGCAGAGCAGGGGAAGGCGTAAAACAGAGAGCAGAAAACAGGAAAAGCTTTGTTAATAATACATTTTCAAAATCAGCGTGGAGTCTTGTTTTTTTGGCTGGCTGTCCGCCTTGCTGTGCATGCGCTTCCTGCCTGCCTGGCCTGTACTCAGAATCCACTGTGAGGCTGAAAACTGTTGAAGCGTGGTAAAACCAAAACAACATATCCCTTTTTCCCCTTGTCTGTGTCCATGTGTCCGTGTGGCCATCTCCCTGCGTGTCTGTGTCTATGTGTAGCTGTGCAGAAGATGGCTGAAGCCCAAATGCAGAAACTAGGTGTCTATCCTTTGGAAGACCCTTGTGAAGGTGACGAGGAGGAGGACCACTGGGAGGGAGAGGAGGCATCTCCCGCCAAAGCTGCTGGTGAGAGGGAGGCTCTTTGTCAACCGCCTGCAAACGCCATTCACACAGTTTGCCTCCTAAAGGAAAAAAAATATCCCTTAAGACACCCTCTGCTGCTGACATGGGAGTGTAGGCTTATATGGTGTAGTTTAGAAGCTGGTCGGTTTTCTTAAATTAGGTTGTGCAAAAAAGAAAGAAAAAAAAAAAACAAGTTTACATTTTTTTCTGTTTTGTGGCACTACTGGTCTTTATTTGAAAGTAGAATGACGGGTTGAGAGAGAGGGGAGAGACATGCGGCAATGATCAAAAGGCGGGGATTCGAACCTGGGGCGGCCATGTTGAGGACGGCTCTGTACATGGGTTGCATACACTTCCCCTGCTCCACCTCCATGCCCATGGTTTAAGAATTCTCTTATCTAAAATCAGATAGTGATCACTTATCGAATACATTTTGAATTATCTGTGTCTAAATGTGCATTTATTCCTTCAGTTTGTGTAAATCTCTAAATAATTCATGTTCTATACAATCTTTTATAATGAAATAAAAAAAAACTAAAACATTTTCTTAAGGAAAATAGTGAAACTACAAAAGCTGATAGCCAAAATGTGAAACGTCCAAAATTAATGCATTGTTGAACCTCCTTTTCATTCAGTCGAAGGATTCAGTCTTTTATTGGCAGCCTTTTAGCGTTCCACATCTTAAATTCACTTTGAAGCTCTCCATATTTTTCAGATTGTAAGGACATCTCTTGTCCACAAACCTTTGCAAGTGACCCTGCAGATTTTCTCGTATTTTGTCCTGAATGCTGGATCAGATATTACAAAATGTGTTATTATTATTATTATTATTATTATTATTATTATTATTATTATTATTATTATTATTATTATTATTATTATTATTATTATTATTATTATTATCGTTATTATTATTATTATCCCAAGAGCGTGAGGCTGCCAGCTCCATATTTGCATCTGGTCAGGGTGTTCTCTTAGTCATGTGCTGTGTTGGTTTGTGTTAAACATAATTTTTGGAACAATGGACTAAAGCTAAAGTTTGCTTCATCAGATTTTAACACATTCTTCCATTTAAGGAGATTTTACCTAAAGGTCTGGATGTTATCTTTGTAGGGAGAGCCTTCTGTCTTTAGACCAACAGAAGGAGCAATCCTATTTCTTTGTAAAGATATAGAGAATGCAAGAAGTTGTCACCAGTAAAAAAATGAAATTCCTGCAGCTCCTTCAGCTGCTGTCAGGGTTTTTATACTTTGCTAGTTTCTGTCTTATCTTCTCATCAGTTATGGAAAACAGTCCAGTATTAGTAATGTTACTGAAGGTCCATATTGTCTCCAATCATGAATGACAGTCTTGACTACGAATGCATACCATGGATTTATTTGCATTCTTCTCCTGACTGATGCCTTTGCAGAAGGGGATCATGTGGTTCCTGTGAAGACCCTCTACAAACTGTCCTTAGGAACAAGATGTTAAATGACATACATTTTCGGGAAAATCCCACCAGGACAGGCGAACTCTCGGCTTTAGGTTGAGATTAATCAGATTCTCTGTAATTGATTTAATAGCAAGTGTAAACTAAAGAAGACTAAGTTCTGGAGCTGAATCAAAAGATGTATCAACAAAGCAACAGTTTAGGGTTTTGCTCAAGTATGCAACCAGGCTATTAGATGAAAAATGTAACAAATAAAAAAGCTCTGTCAGATTGACTAGTTTATAAATTTCCTTGTGCAGATTATATGTCAGAAATATATTATCATGCTCTCTGGGTTTTAGATCAGACATTTTACCAGGGGTGTGCAGACGTTTTATCGTCACTGTATCTGTATCTGATATTGGGTTTTATTTACCTGACCATAACCAAGAAATATGATTCAATTTGGTGTTTGTATACAAACATCAGAGGATATGATAAACAAGCCTAAAGTTTGTTGTTAGTGGACAGTTTTTCCTTTTGTTGTTATCAAAATGGTAAAAAAAAGAAAAGAAATGCATATTACACTTCCAGTAAAAGATTATTAGGAAGCCTTTTACCCCAACATATACTGTAGTTTCATACCAACTCTTAGGTTTGATCTCGGAAGATAATAAATTGGATTTTAATTGGATTTCTGTCCACAATATCTCCTTCCTGAGCACAAAATGACTAATGTTAAACCAAGGATCTTATAAAGATTGCCCTGTTGTTTGTGCACATGGAATATAACAGTGAAGCCTTGTTGGCAAGAATAGTCTTCTTGGTTTAAAAAAAGAGTGAAATTGTCAAATTTAAATGAGGAGTGATATGAAAACAATTTGATGGTTCATTGAAAGAAATTTAAAAAATTTTGCTACTTCAGCGTTGAAGTGATGGTTTTCTGACACATTTCTTAATGTGTCTGAGAAATGCAAATTGAGATTTTGAGCAATCACATTTGCTTTACAACAGCTGTTTCTTTCCCCTCAAAATTCTGCAGCAAAGGCTGACGTCTGAACAAAACCAAAGGATGAACCTTTCTGTGGGACCAGATACAATGAATCTAAAATCAAATCTTTCAAACTGACACTAAAATAATAAATAGCCATGCATTCCCGGTGTATTTGGGTTTTTATTTTAGATTTAGTTTATTTTAGAACACGATTTTCTATCTTTTATAATCTCTGTTACATCAGAGGGGAACAGTGGCATTTCATTCTGAATTATTGCTCTGTCCACATGACAGACTGTCTCTGTAAATCCCTTTGTGTTGTAATAGCCTGCTCAGACAAGAAAAAAAAAATCATTTACTGATTGGGATCTTTTTTTACACTGCATATTACTTCAGATTTAAACAACAACAACAAACGAACAAAAAAACCCCAAAAACAAAACGATCCATGTTGGCATATTTTTTTAGTTTAAAAGCTGAAACATCACCTTTAACCGCGGATTACATGAATGATTGCTATTGCTAATGATCGAACATCCCAGTTTAGGATGTGCATTTTGGTAATGCCTCAAAATCAAAACAAAATAGTTCTAAAGCATGTTGCTGCTTTCATTGTGTTTGATTGTGAGGGTGGTATTACTGGGACCTCTCAATAAAATCAATCTACCTCACTTACCATAAAGTAAACCTTATTGCAACTCTCTCTCTCTCACACACACACACACACACACACACACACACACACACACACACACACACACACACACACACACACACACACACACACACACACACACACACACACACACACAAGCTTCTTTTCCTTTTCCATTGAAACATTTACAGATCACCTTGTCCCCAAACATTTAGTGAGTACAGAGCATTCAGGCTTCAGCACAATAAGAGACTCAAACGTGGAGATTAAGCTCAAAGTCCGTACACGAGGACAAGCAGAAAGTATGTGAAGGTTGGGCATACAGACATAGGACTTAAGCTGTTCCCTGAAATACACCAAGAAACATTCAGGAAGGAAACTTCCTGGTCATGAAGGAGTATAACTCTGTGGAAGCCTCTTTCTTCCCCATTCTGATTCTTGAAGTTGTCTTCACCACGTCCAGATGCCCACATGTGTTCAGTTGCTACCTTGTCATCGATTAATTAAATAACAACCAGCTGAACATGTCTACTTAATAAAGGAGCTAGTGAATGTATGTGGATGATGTGTCAGTGAGACAATCTAAGATTTGTGGGTGCAATCAGTGGTTTGTGTGGCTAATCTATAGGGATATGATAAACTCTGCAAGCAAATGACAAGTTCTAGGAAGATAGTGTAGTTTCCAAACTACACTATACGCTATAAATTAAATGCTACCAGTGTTTCCCTGGCATCGTTTAAAGAAGAATGCAATTTGTATTTGTCAGAAGAAGAAACATTATTTTGTTATGCAACTATTTCAGGTTTTGAAGGTCTTAAAGCAAAATTAACTGCTTTTTTTAACATGGATAGTCTTTTTTAGGCACCTAGTGTGGATTTATTGTCTTTAAGCCCCTCGCTTTGACCACAGTTTGACCAGTGAAACCAGTAGAGTGCTGTGACTTATATGTTTTCCTTACTGCAGCGATGTAGCTCTCATAAATCATGATCCACTGACTTCTATACAGCAAGATTTTAAAGACAAGAGGTTGATCTAAGTTGTTGCATCCATTGGTGCCTTCTGATATGGGCAGTTGCCCAGGGCTTGCCATTAAACAGGGGGTGGGGGGCCATGCATGCAGCGGATAACTTACCTGGATGACTTAATACCAACAAAGTCAAAGTTTTTGCTGAAATCTGATTTTTTTTTGAGGTGGCCGTTCATATTATTATTAAATGCGACCGCCATCATACTGATATCTGGACGGTTCAAGACCGCAAAGCGACTTGCATGCGCAGATAACAGAAGGAGACCCCTTTGATGGCTCTGGTCTATCTTGTGCAGTGTCAGCATCTGTAGTTGAAGAGGGGGAAAGGCGTACAGGAGGCGGCCCGGCCGAGGGTGTGCCAGAGCATCCTGCCCTAGTAGACTGTTTGGCTCTGGGAGGGAGAACCACTGTAGACAATGTGTTGTATCACTTGAGGAGAAGAGGTCCATCTTTGCTATGCCATACTTCCGCCAGATCATCTGAACAACTGGGTTCAGTCTCCACTCTCCTGGCGGCGGCTTCTGTCTGGAGAGTAGATCCGCAGCACGGTTCTGCACTACCCAGCAGATGAACTTCCCTGACACTCAGATGGCGAGGTAAAGCCCATAGGAGGAGTTTCCGAGCCTCTGCCAGTGAGTGCATGGGCTGGTGCCCCCCTGATGGTTTATTTGGTAAACTGTAGAAGTGTTGTCTGACCGGACAATAACATGCTTCCCTCTCAGGGCAGGGAGGAAATGCCTGAGAGCTAGCCAGACAGCACGTAGCTCGACCACGTTTATATGAAGACATCTCTCCTGAGGACTCCAGACGCCCCTGGCTGTGCTGTGGTTCCACACAGCTCCCCAGCCTGACATCGATGCTTCCGTGACAAGCACTTCCCGACGAAGGAGGATGAAGCCTAAAGGGACGCCCCCGCATATGAAATCATCGGTTCCCCACAGTCTTAGGTGCTGCAGGCACCAGTATGAAACCACTGTCGTTCTTACCCCCATTGAACTTTGGGGGACAACGTTTGAACTAAAAGCTGTAGCCCTTGAGCAAGGTTGAAATCACCCATCAGCCTTAAACAATTTTATTGCACGATCCTCAATGTAGCCCATCTCATCAGTCCTGATCAAGGAGTCCGATGCAGCAGTAGATATGGTGTCTTCATATTGACATCAGTGCGCTTGGTCTGGTCAGCTTCACCATCAGAAACTGTGGGGGCAGTTAGGGCATCACCGGGTTGCAGACTCAGGAGTAAGGACTTTATCTAAGCAAAGTCAGAGGCCAACGTGTTGACCTTCGCCGACAATGTCTGGTCATGATGAACCTTTTTTGACGAGGGGGCTTCAGCATGTGGTCATTTACAGCACGTTGGTTCTTTCCTGGGGATTGAGGCCAAAGTCCCCTTGGACATTTTCTCTCCATCGCTGCGTGTCTAGCAGACCTCTCCGCCAGAGGCATACAGACACAACTAAGACAGGCGTTGCCAGTGAGGGCTTCCCCCAAATGTGCCAGAGATATGAGGGGCACAACACATGACCAATCTCTAGGGCTCAGTGGAGCTAAGCAGCTATTACAGCTGTGTCCCAACGGAGCTAACATCATGGTAGCAATACAAAAGCATGGAACGGGAATCACTCACAGCCGAATATAATATAAATATGGTGCAATAGACCCCAGCTGTCTCTGCTAACGTTCCTGCAGCGCGGGGCACAACAGTCGCCCACATGCAAAACTAAAACAATGTAAACCACGCCGAAGCTGTTCGGTCTTATGTCTAGGGCAGCTACCGAATGGCGACAACAGGCCGAGGAAAAGGTTCTCACAGCGGACGACTCCGACCGTAGAACAGTGGGGAAATGTCTTGCAGCCTCTGGGAGACATTGGCAGCAGCACGTAACTCTAACCGGAAGCTTTGCGAGAATACAAGCAAGCACAGCAATCACATACAAATGTTAATCCAACCTCTGCTTGAAGCAAGAATTTAGAAAAGAAACGTGTGCTGGATGCGTCGGGTATAAAAGCGTACCGCTGACGTCACCCAGGTCACGTCCAATGGCGTGACGTTGTTGGGATAGATTCTCTACCTTTGTGCTGCGCACATGTAGATATCCAGGTGGTAAACACCGTCCTCTGGCGGTCAGGAGGAATGAAACAGAACCTATCTTTCAATTGGGCATTGAACAGGTGTTATGTCTTTTTTGGCATTGCTTTTATACACGTGTAGTCAATGGTGGGTTGGTGCCTCCCTGTGTTCAGGTGGTCCCTGCTTGATGCCAAGAAAAGGGAGGACTGGGTTACATGTTCATGTATAACAACCAGTTTTGCAAATGTATCAAAAGCAGTGCAGAGAGATACACAGCAAGTTGCATGCCGGACCCCTTGTAGACTATTTACAATGAAGCGAGAAAGACAGGTGAAATAGTAAGGAGGAGCAGAGAGGGAGAGGCTGAAGAAGAAAAAAGCACTGGCCATTAATGCAGCAAAGTGCCCTAAATTGACATTTTTTTCATAAAGGAGCAGGTGAGACATAAACACTAGTGGTGAACTGTGAAAAGGCCAGCAGCCTGTCCTTCGCAATGGTTTAATAAGGAGGTTACTTTCACATTGAGGAACCAAGGGGGTCAAAATTTACTCAATTAAACAAAGGTAATAAGGTTTTGACATTTATAAAATTTGGTTAACAAAGGGGATGTGGAACAAAATGTGATGCTAAAATGTCCTTGAATTCAGATTTAGTGTACCCTGCATAAACATCCTTATGTTATTGTATTTAACTTTGTTTAACCTGGGAATATCCCATTGAGATTAAGAAAATATGTCATGTTGTAAGAATATAGGAAATACATCAAAAAATGAATTAGGAAATTTTAATAGATGGAAAATTATGTGGGTTTGAATTAGTTATTTATCTATTTTTTTTGTACAAGAAAGCTGTCAATTCAGTGAGCAGCAGTAGTGCTGCGAGAGCTCCTCCTGGCATGGAGGTGGTGAAAAGCGTTGCAATAAGGAGTCAGAGCAGGAACCTTCAGCTACCTTATAAGAGCGCAAAACAGACCTGCAGGTTAGGAGGTTATGCTGGTGGCGGCTTGGGCTGGAATGGTATGAAATTCCCGCCCTGAATTATTGTACCAGTCTGCCCCTGATAACTACAGCACATTTCAACCCACCCTACAGTTTAATTGTTCGGTGGGGCATTAGAAGGAAAAACTCGCACAGTGTGCCATTTATGTAGGAGCTGCATTGGTTGCGCCCTGCTACTGGGAATAAAACAAAATGTTGAAAACTGGGTTGTTTATGTACAGATGCAGTGTGCAGATAAGACAAAAACTTTTCAGTCAGTTCTGTGAAGCAACAAACATGAAACACCAGCAAACACTCGATAGTAAGTGTTTAATTGCGTTTCTTCCTGGAAATCATCCATGGTTGCACACTGGAAATCTATAGAGGGAGAAGAAAAACAACATTTGATTGCTCCTTTTGATGTTTGTTTTGTCTCCTCAGATCATCAAGAGACAGTCACCACTGAACGGTTTTCCAGTGTGAAAGAGGCGACCAAGGAGAAAGAAACGGCACAGGAGGAAGACGAAGAGGAGGAGGACGAAGAAAAGAAGGAGGCCGAGATTGAGAACAGTAGAGCGTGCAACTGAGGGGAGAGTAGAGAACCTATTTCAGAGGGACGATTTGGGGAGAGAGTTGGTGTTGTCAAATGGTTTATAATCTGAGGAACTTGTAGAAAATGAAGAAATGGTTAAATTTGTGGCGTGCCACTCATTGGAGAGACGTGAGAATGATAGAAAATTCCATGTGCACGTGAGTAAGCAAAGCTTTTGTACTACTTGCCCTCTAAAGGGTCTTGATGGATTTAAAGTGAAAAATCTAATGAGCGGGTGAGGAATGATCTACTGACAGAGCATTGAAGCCACTTTGGCCCTACTGACCCGTTTTTATAGTGAGAGGGGATGGGCCAAGGTCAGTGTGACCAAAAACTCTGCAAGCGGAGGTCCTCCCTTCATTGTTAATGCTTCTGCTCAGAGCTAAACATTATTTAAAGAGGCTAAAGGGTTGAACGGATAATAAAAATTCTTGGGTATAATTTAAGACTCGAAGTAGCGCTTTTATGACCCACTGTGAAAGCACTTGGAGGTGATTTAAACATGTATGGCATGTTCTGCTTTTGAAATCAAGGCCTGCATTGTTCCAATCAGCCCCTTGTGTGTGCTGCCATCTTGTGGTGAAAAAGAAGCTTGACAGGGTTTTAAAGTCCAACTCGCAGCTCCATTGTTTTTTTTTTTGGTTTTTTTGTTTTTGTTTTTTTTACTAATTGAGTTATAATCAATGATGTGTTGATCCTTCTGACCTTTTATTGCGACTTCAGCTTCAACCTTTAAATTAATCAGCAATCTGCAATTTCTTCTCAATGAAAGACTATCAAGTTTAGAACAAGTCCCCATTTAGTAAAAGCTACTTGCTTTTATCATCTTTAAGTTGAATTAATTTTAATGATAACTGAATCATTCTCAAAAGCATGCTTTTATCTAAAAGCTATTGGTTCAATGAGTGTTTTTTGTTTTGCTCATTTCTTTAACTTTGTAAGATCTTAAGTTTAAAATTAAAGGGCAATTCTACCTCTAATTGGAAAAAAAACTGAAAAAAAGAAACATCTACTGCCTCCATATTTTAGTTAGTATTATCATTAACTGACAAAAAGTTTAATTTCTTGCTGTTTATTGGACTGAAGGTATGATATCAAACCGTTTTTTGTATATTAACTCTTTTATAATTTCATCTTTTAGATTGCTCCCACATAATTTTATGCTGAAAGAGCTATTTTTCTAGTCTGAAGTGGAGTTTATGAGCTCAGCTGCCTGTTTTTGAGAATGTGACATGCAGCAGCAGACGCCTAAAACTAGGCATTGTGCTTTCCTTTGTAAATCAGTCAAATGAGCTCTGTACACCAATATATATTGTATCGCTATTTTACAGTTGATAAAACCCCTGTTTTACTGAACCAAATGTAAAACATTTTAAGTTACAAACAGTCTAATTCGAATTCTAGTTTAAGCGGTAGCAGTAATGCATGGGAAGATTTCCAGACGGTCCACAGGGGTGATTGCATTGCGCTGTTTGTTCCATCCAGGCTGCTGTTTGTACATAAAACTCAGACTGAATTGATTTTTTTTTTATTTTAACCTCTAACCAACCTACTGGATGAGCAGTAGGTTGCATGTGAAGTCAACTCTTCGTTCTCTGTCACCCTTCTACCCTTCTTGGCCCGACTCAAACGAAAAGACGGAAGTAAAAACTCGTATGAATATATTTTTGCTTATTTTTTGGCCCTCATTTCTCTTTTGTTTTCCAGTCTTGTTTCTTAATGTGATGTGGTTGTCTTTAAGTGAGGAACTCTATGATATCAAAATAAAGGTTTTTTTTCTTCTACTTTACCTCAGTTTGTGTTTAGTGTGCCTTTGCGTGTGTTACTCTACCCCCCTACCCCCTTCCCCCATCTATTGTCTATACCTGCTTAATATATTTCCAGCATTCACTGAGGCAGTGTGTACCACAGACATATGCCAGGCCATAACAGGGCAACACGACGACACACAGAGCAAACAACCTATCACACACAAACTCTCACTCACTCAAACAGTGAGATAAAGTAGACAAACTAACATATCTTTTGGACTACAGTAGAAAGCTGGAGTACCTAGACCCCAGGCTGGAATTCAAACCCAGGACCTTCTTGCTGCAAGGCAACTGTGCTAACAACAATTTTTTTTTAAAGGAAATAAGGCTTCTAATTAATGTTTTTAGGTTAGGTTGTAGTTTTGCTGGTAGTGTAGAATTGTGGTGCGAGGTTTATTAGCACAAATTAATTTACCTTTTACTGCAGTAATATAACCTAAAACTAAAATTTCTATTTAATTTATTCAATAGAGGGGAAAAACACGTTGAAACAGATTGGAGCATACAGAATGAGGAATATTTGACTGTACACAATCTCTCTAGATCATCCAGGGTCATGGGTCCTCTCTTATCACTCTTTTCTTCTGCAGATTCTCTACAGGATGTAGGTCTGTAAACTGAGATGGACATGGAAGCAGTAGGATTTTGAGCTCATGAATACTTTGACAAGGTTTTGAAAGGGAAAAAGGTCCACAGCATCATATCCTCCACTGCACCTAACAGAATGAAGTGCATGTTTTCCAATATTTATTTTTTATTTCACGTCAAACCCACGTTTTGTTACTGAAAAGCTACTTTTTAATCTTAACTTATGAAAGCATATTGTCCTAGGAGCGATTTATGGTCCCGGTAATGTTTAGCCAACTTCCCATCTTTACATTAGTGATGGTAGAAATTAAAAGGTTCACTCTTGGGATGGAGGGACATACAGAGAGCTTTGAAGTTTAATTTTTAATCTCTTTTACCATTGTGCTCAATGAGCATGGTGGAAAGAAAATAATAGGTCCTAGCCTATTTGCTGGTTGGTTAAAAAAATGTTGTGGCATACTTTTATCCCATGATACACGACTAATGTTTATAAAAGAGAAAACGTTTGACTGATCTTTAAATTTATATGAATTGTTTTAGTTTTACAAGAAACTGTACGCAAGTTATTAACTCCTTATGTCGTGAAAACCACGTGAATCAGAAAATTCACATTGAGCAAAATCTCGGTCAGGTCTAGTTTTTTTTTTCCTGACGAAACCGGAAGTTATTTTCAGGCAACTCTTGTGAATATCAAGTCCAAACAGCTGGAGGTGGGACTTAACACCTTAAATAATATGTAAATTGAATTTATGTAAACAATCTCAGCCTAGGACACCCATTTATATATTACAAGTAAATGCGTAGATATTCATATGTGACCTTTGACAATACTGAACAACAACCCACTGCGTGTCCGATGAGGACTTTCAAAACAAATCATTCAGCCAAATTGTTTAGGATAAGGAGATAAAGTAATTTTATACGAATGAAAAAAATAACTTTTAAAAATATTTATAATGCGGAGTTCTTGTCAGAACAAATAAACCGCCTGAGGAGTCCATGGTGCCGAAGTCCGAGGACCGGAAATGCAACCGGAAATCTGCTTCGCAATGGGTCACGTGACCTTGCATTTGCCAGCGTGACGCAGTGAACCATCTTGGCGCAAAACTTCATCTTTGGCAGCTCCGGAAGACTCGCTAGCCGAACGATGTCGCGCTAAATCAAGTGAGTTTACTGCTTTAAGTGTGCATTACGAGCCTATATTTCATTGAAGCATGCCTCGTATACGCGTGTCAGTGTGTGTTATAGTTGCCACCTGGAAATATAACACGAGTGTTTCACAGTCGTAGTAGTTACCTGGTGAAACTTGTTTCGGGAAACAAAAAGGTTAGTTAAGCTAACGAGAAGGGAGAAACGCTAGCGACGGCGCCTGTCAGGTAGTTCAATATCATCTGATTTGTGCGTGTTTGAGGAATTGATTCGCGTTTTAGCGAGCTGTCCGATGTGTTTTGCGCTAAGTTGCCAGCTTGCTAACAGACGCAGTCGGTTGTTTGTTTTTAGCTTGAAGTGACGACTCGTCAGTCATGGGACATTTCACGCCGAATAGAAGCAGCATCTCTGGAGATGTAAACAGATTCTGCGGTGGTTGGAGGACTCCCGGGTTGTATGTCGGGCCCCGGGCTGAGGATCTGTGGAGAAACAGTTGCAGAGACAACCGGAGCAAACTGAGCCCTGGCTGGTTGTCATTTCATGGGTTAGAAACAGGCTGTTAGACTGAAAGCTGCTCCACCGAATCATGTCGTTGAGCAACTATTCGATTAAAAAAAAAGTAATTAAGCTCAATGATACTCTTCACGTATGTTTGATTTGTTTTAGTTTTTTTTCAACCAAAAACTTGCGTTGTTGAATCCAAATGCAAGTCCAGCTAAAACATTTGCGCTGACAGTTTCACCATTAATTAAAAGGTCTGATTTCATGTATTTAACTCAATCAAAAAGCGGCTTCCTCAGAATGCCAATCAATCCTATTTCCCATCTCTCCCCCTTCCAATTCAATATAAAAACATCCACAAAATAATACCTTGCACATCTAACAGAGAGTGCACAGATTTTTATTTTTTTTTACTGGCAGTTTTTGTCCATGCTTCAGATGACAGCTGCCGAGATAAGCCACAGAAACGCCACCGAAGAGGAAGTCTGGGAGTCTGCAAATATAGGACAAATGCGTGGGAAAGCAGGGTCAGATGGTTTGCAAAAGACCTGCGGGGAACCATTGTTGACTTCATAACCCAAAGTGATTGGTCTGACTTTTATTTATAGCACTTGTAGTTGTCCGACCAAGGCGACATATCCAGAAAGCTTCATCACCTGTTTGTTTATTTACCGCCAAGTGGGACATTTATCGATGACCTGCACATTGTCTGACCGACGCGGTTTAGCTGCTTGGAACGATTCCGGTTTATTTGGAAGCTGTCTGCATTTCGGCTCAAAATGATCGAGCCTTTGTTTTTATAAGCCCATGCCAGGTTAAGATTTAGAAATAACCTTTTAATTTAGTCGATAACTTTTCTGTGACTGGGGTTTAAAATCACGGTTTTGGAGCAGCGCAGCCATGGTCCTGGTTTAAATGTTGCAACCCGTGGAGGGAGCTAAAGACAGCTGTAGAGCCGAGGGGCCCTTCCAACCTCAAAGACATCAGTCAAGCACATTTCTAGCCGTCTTTGTAAACTTACTGTGCATAAAATATATACAGGAAGAAAACTCAGCCTGTACTTTAATGCACCATTGTGAGTTTAGTGTAATTCACTTTCCGTCGGACTGTATTATTGGGTTGAATTGACGATATACATCTATACATAAATTGGACTTAAAAGTTTTCTTGTGAATAGATCTGAGAGGACTTTTGTTGTGATTAAATGGAATTAAAATCGGTGTCGGCCAGGTAATAAAAAAAAAATGGTACAGCTCCTAAATATTTCAGGGCCATCTTGATGCCTAATCCACCCTCTTGAAAGACGTAACTTGTTGGAATAACAATGAATCAGGCAATCTTTCAGCCTCCGCATTAATCCACCATTTAGAACTAAATTAGTAGCAAATCTGTTGAAACGGGTTTCCTCTGATGCTCATCTGCTTTGCTAAAAAAGTCAAATTTTCTTGAAATAAGTGCATTTGTCCTTGATTTGTGCAGGTAAATAAGATGATCTGCCAACAGGATGAGTATTTTAACCCCTAAAATAACATAATTAAATACACTGCACCTGAAATAAGATGATGGAGATGAGCTGTTCCTATTTTAGGTGCAAAAATCTTATTCCATTGGCAAATTATCTTATTTACCTGCTCAAATCAAGGACAAATACTCTCATTTAAAACAAATCTAACTTATTTTTAGTTTTTTTTTTTTTTTCAGTGTAATGTTTAAATACAAGAAACTGAGGAGATGCTGTTTGGGAAATGAGACGGAGAGAGGATATTAACATTTTTTTCTTGTTGTTGTTTCAGGGGAGAGTTTCCTATCAGGCAGCAGCAATGCAGGGGGGAGAGTATGGGGAGTTCGGGGGCAGCCTCCCTGCCATCGCCTCTCTGAACGCCTCCTACTCCACGTCGCTGACTCTCCCTTCCCCGTACCTGCTGGTTCCACCTGCAAAGCGCAAAGCTGTCTCTGACGTCCGCCGCACCTTCTGCCTCTTTGTGACCTTTGACTTCCTCTTCATCATGCTTCTGTGGATCATAGAGCTGAACGTAAACGTCTGTATTCATACACACGCTTAAAGATGTGACGCTCTCTTACTTTTAATTCGTCGGCGACCGTTTTAACCCTCCCTTGCTCCCCTTTAGGTTACTGGTTCAATTTTGGATAATCTAGAAGATCAGGTTGTCAGATATAACTTCAAGTCTTCCTTCTTTGACATAGTTGTAAGTTTCTTTTTTTTTTTTTTTGCAGAGCATGCATGTGCATTTACTACTGGGGTAAATATGTCCACTTGGTGACATCATGTGGTTGTCTTCTCTTAATCAGGTCCTTGCCTTGTTTCGGTTCCTGTGTCTGCAAATCGGCTATGCTGCGTTTCGGCTGAAACACTGGTGGGTTGTTGCGGTAAGTCAGCTCAGCCGCATGAAATGCTGATTTTCATTTGAGCTGAGGTAAAAGCGCATCTCTTGGGTTCTGGGCGTGATTGAGAGCTCGGTTCCTCCCTGCAGGTTTCAACCCTGGTGACCAGCGTCTTCCTGGTGGTGAAGGTCATCGTGTCTGAAGTGAGTGCCGTCGTCGTGCTGCACTCTCACACTTCTGCTCCGGCAGCGCGAGCTCATCAGCTGAAACCACTTCAGCTTTTTCACTTCTGCTTTTCTGCAAATGAATTTACCACCTCTGTTAACGTGGATTTGATTTTACTGCTGGACTAGGCATCCTTATCTGCAGTAGAAAGCGTCAAGCCCCTTTTCCGAACTCATTTATACAGCATAATAGCTCTCTTATCTTGAGTTATAAGGAAGTAAACTAGGGCTGTCAGTTTTAACGTGTTATTAACGCGTTAACTTTGTTAGACCATAACGCCGACATTTTTTTTGTCGCCGTTAATCGCGCGTCAAAACACACACACCGTTCCCTAATGTTTTTCCCTCCGCCGCGCTCTCCGGACTGTGTTTCTTTGACCCTCGGCGCTTTCCGTAGTTTCAAGAGTGCTAGAAAACTAGCAAAACAGACCCGCGCTGTTGCCAAAGACTGTTTATTTGATGCGAATTTGGGCTTCTTTTTTCTAAAAGCGCTTCTAAATTTCATGAGTCACGGGTTGCGGTTTTTTTGGGCAGGTTTCTGAAAGTGAAATCGCTTATTTGGGCTCTAAAATAAGTGACGGAATATGGGTTATTATGAGACCTGCCTGCACTACTGACACTTTGAGTGTATCCAGCTGAAATATCCCTCCGCCATAGGAAGTAAAGGCAGACAGAGCAACTCTGCTCGTATTTTCTGCAGTTTACGGTGCAATAACCGGTGATTACTGCTGAAAGTAGATTACATGGTGCAGATCACCATTTTAAGCAGAGATTGGTTCTGAAGATGAGTTTTTACACGTTGATAACAGAAACCCCAACCCATAAACCGTACTTTAATGCTTATTAATTTGTTGTCTCTGTATTTGACAAACTAAGGCTGAATCACGTTGCCAAACGAAGGACCTGGAGTTACTAATCAGTTCCTAAACAGTCTCTTTCAGGGTATTAAGCTCCCGGCCCAGTTGCAAGCAAAGTGTAAGACTGGAATGACCTGGAAATTTAAAACCTTTTTCCAGGCTTAAACTCTATGAATATGGATAGAAACAGCAAGCAAAAATATTCAAAGAAATTATTATTGTTGTTGGTGTGAAAGCTCAGAATTAGATGTGAGAGAGAGAGAGTGAAGAAATGAACAAAACTTATGACTATATTGCAATGTACAATTTTTATTAATTTATATGTTTATGCGTAATACCATGTCTATCTTTGTTTAAGAGGCAAAAAAATATATCGGCATGAAAACAGGTATTAATTTATCCATTTGTTTACACACTGTGTAAACATCAGGGCGTCATGATTAGTCATATAGCCATTATAGTCCAGAGTTTAACATTTGGCACCAGGATGTTTTCATTCCAATTCTGAAAAGTGCTTGAAAAATAACAAAATAAAAATATTTTTTGTACAAGCATGTATTTTATTAGTGTCATTTATTGCAAAATTGCATATTAAAATGCCCAAACAGGCTGTTACACTTTCAGAAATAAAAGGATAAAATATGCGATTAATTTGCGATTAATCTCGAGTTAACTATCGACATTATGCGATTAATCGCGATTAAAATTTTTAATTGTTTGACAGCCCTAAAGTAAACCAGTGTAAAAATGTGTAATACAAGTAAAAGCATGCCTTTCCTTTTTCCTTCTGATTGTGCACAGCTCCTGTCCAAAGATGCCTTTGGCTACGTTTTAGCCATCGCCTCGTTCGTGGTGGCTTGGCTGGAGACCTGGTTCCTCGACTTCAAGGTTCTCACCCAGGAAGCCGACGACGAGCGAGGTGAGAGAAAAGTGACGAGCGCTCGCACGCCTCAACAGCAGCGTCCCCTGTCTCTGAGCCGATTTCCTCCTCTGCCCTCAGCTTACCTCGCTGCGGTGAACGCGGCCTGCGAAAGAGCCCCCATGATCTACCCCCGGCCCGTTTCAGACGGGCAGTTCTACTCTCCGCCCGAATCTGTCGCAGGTGACGGTCCAAACGTAGCCGCCGTTCGTCCTCTGCAATGTTTCTTTCCCGATTTCTGCAAGCAGGGTCTTTTTACGCTGACCTTTTGTCTGCAGACTCGGACTCAGATCTGGACGAGGAGAGTCTCGGACGCAGAGCTGTCACCGCTGAGGTATCTGGATCGGCCGCCTGTTAGCGGTTTCGTTTAGCCACCTTCCTCCTCTCTTTTTTTTTGAATTTCTCCACGTCTGGGTCTCGCTGCAGGAGAAGGAGTACGTCAGGCAGGGTCGGGAGGCCATGGCGGTGGTGGAGCAGATCCTCAGCCAGGAGGAAAACTGGAAGTTTGAGAAAAACAATGTAGGTTCTTCACTCTGCAATTAAGGCGACGTTAGTGTGCCTTTGAAATCCTTGGTTCTGGGAATAATTAGAATTTTTATTTAGCAAACAGATCAGTTAATCCAAATAGTAACAGGATATTTATAATGGTCTGGTAAAAAGTCATAATGAAGATGAGCCATGAAAGGTTTTCAGTCATCCCGTGCATGATGGGTATCTGGGCAAGTTGTAAAGCTAGGTGGAACCAGTTCAGTGGCTTTCAAACTGAAAGAGAAATTAATTTCCCGTTTTGCAACATTTCTTTGCCAGTGATTAATTCAATCACAGCCTTCCTACATAATCACTACATTAATAATTATATTTTCAAAAAATTTGACATTCCTGTTTATTCCACACACGTCTATAATTAGATGGAGTTTGTGGTTGCTGAAGTAAAACTAATCATATTTATTTATGTTACTTTGAGCATAAAATCAGAAAAAAAACATCCTGGGCTCAGGAGGATTGGAAATGTGTAAAAATAAATGTTTAAAGTGTCGAACTATTTAGCTTAAAAAGGTCTTTTGACTTTCTACACCCTTTGTTTTATTTTCCAAAAGACCTTAATTTAAATTTCAGACAAACTGCTTTTTACATTTATTTATATTTATAGGATGTACGTTGTCATGTCAAAACCTCAAATTATGTCCGTTGATTCACAACGTTATTGGTCAGGAGCCCCTTTTTAAAATCTGTGGGTCTTAAACTTTACACAGTTTAGCCGAATGATGCAGACACTCCTTTTATGAACTTCATTTAAAAAAGCTAAACTAGGTCAAAAGCGGTGATCTGTTTTACTTCAATGCAGTCAAAATGAAAAGTCTTTACATACATAGTATAAGACAATCCAGAATGTGTTTATTTACATCTTACAGATTTTGTAAGTAAACTGATCTTTGTCCAAACACCAAAGAGTAGTGAAATAACCCTTTATGTGTCACTGCTAACTTCAGTGTTGGCTCGTTTCAAAAACCATTTAAATAATAAAACCCGACTACGTTGATGTTTAGTACTCGGATGAGAAGAATTTCACAAAACTGGAATTATGAAAGTAAAAATAAAAGTAGTTTTGGAAGCAAGATGAACTTTTGACTGACAGGATTTTGTGTTTGGGCAGGACATGGGAGACTCCGTCTACACTCTGGAGATTCCCTACCACGGAAAGACTTTTATTCTCAAGGTACAGCTGATGTGAAACCAAGTTTTAACTTGTGATGCTTTTCTTTTCTTTTTTTTCTCAGTGGGAATTTTTCTTCTTAAATGTGGAAGTTTTAAGCTGTTAAAGGGATCGTTTTGAAATGCTGTTTGAATAAAGACCCACGGAGCTTCTCTGCTCCTTCTGAACATCCAGCTATTACAATACTTTATATTCCCCATTAAATGTAGGCTTGCTTTACATTTCTGCCTTCAGCATTCCTCGCTAATTAACCTTCAGACAATCCAGTTCTGATGTTTAATAATCCAGGGCTCCATGTCCTCATCCCGATGCAGTGAA
The DNA here is from genome assembly GCA_037039145.1 of Fundulus diaphanus. Classification (NCBI taxonomy): domain Eukaryota; kingdom Metazoa; phylum Chordata; class Actinopteri; order Cyprinodontiformes; family Fundulidae; genus Fundulus; species Fundulus diaphanus. The sequence goes on from CM073140.1 coordinate 35,190,735, forward strand.
AATTAGATTCTTTGTCCCCTTTCCTACTTATCAAAGTCTGCCAGTTGGAACAGCTTTATACCAGGTAGCATTGAGCATTATAATAGATGCCAATACATTAAGATCCTCATAAAGTTTCTTTGTGGAATATTTTAACCACTTCCTGAATTAAATGTCTGAAATAATCGGCGAGAGAGAGAGAGAGAAGCATAGGTTCAGCCGAAAATCCAGCAGTACAATGGTTTCATAATCCCAGGAGGGAAGGTGTTTCCTGCCTTTGGTGGGTCTAAATGCAGCCATAGACAGTCAGAGGCTTTAAGGCGTCACGGTCACAGAGACTAAATCATCATCTATGTGTGAGAGCAGGGACCCCCCGGGGGGGGTTGCAAGATGATTTGATGCTGATATGCTAAAAATATTTAGTATTTTCTGCTCTTTTTTGTAAGGGTTCTTATGAAAATATAACTTTATCATAGTTTTTGCGGCTTTATTCTCGTAATATTATGACTTTATTCTCACAATTTCCCCAAAAAAGGAAAAGGGCTGATGTGTGATTATTCGGGGCATCTGCCCCATGGTTTTATTTATTATTATTTTTTATCTCTAAGAGAACAGTCCCTGTTTATAGAGGGACAGGATTGTTTCCTTGTCTTCTGAAATCCTGAACATCTTTTGATTGTGCTGGGGTCGATGCTAACCCATCTTCCCGTGCATCAAGTCAAACTTCTAAGGCATCCTCTGCAAATATTTTAAATGCAATGAATGAATGAATGGAGGTTTTGGATAATAATAAATTACAGGAAATTTTTGCTCCTTGGAATCAAAACCTTTAAGAAATTAGGAGCACTGAAATTCAGTATTGATAAAATACAACATTCTGTTTTCTTGCTATATTGTTTTTGTTTATCCTTGCAGATAAGTTCCTAAATTGGCCATTTCTTGTTTTTTTTCGGACGTGTGAAAAATGACCTAAACTGGGCCATCGGGGCTACAAAGTCACTCTGTCTGGGTGTTTTGGGCATTGAGTCTGACAGTAGGACAATAAATGATTCAGGAGCATTAAATCAAAATCAAATAGACTTAGAAACTGCTTCTATCACCCCCTGCTGAAAATCAAATAAATCACCAGCCCAGTTCATAGTCTGTTACATTTTTACAAACATGCTGCTGGTTCCACAGGTTCTTGATCCGATAAAGAGTCATTTACACCATTTCTCACATGCTAATCTCTATTTGCATGCTCAGTATGAGGGATTGCTGCAAAGCCATCAACAATGCAGACAACTGTCAAGACTTGATGCAACCTGCTGGGTTTCCTTAGAGAAGAAACTTTCTGACCAATCTGTCTGGATGATTTGATTGAATTTGACTTTGTGCTGTGAATTAGCGCTGTATATATAAAAATGACTTGAATTTGCGCACTTTAGTCTCTCAGGGAGTTTTTTTTGGACATCCTTGCACATCGCACAATTCTTGATTTTAATTAATGACTATTTGCACGCTTTTTAGCTTCTCAGGGAGCGTCGTCAGTGAATTCATCTTGAACATTTTGTCTTGATTTGTATTGTGTGTGTGATTTCTGAGCCGGCGTCTCACCAACATGTCAGTGTGGTCACATGATGACAAAGAATCTTGATTCTAAAAACGATAAAACATGCATTCCTAAGACGGGAGTGAACCAGCTTTGGTCATTAAATCGGCTCCTGAAGCCGGACGCGTTTTGGTCCTCGCTTTGATTCTTCTCAGATTTTCTGCCTTGTTGTCATTTGCTCAGGGCTTGATGCAGTGTCCTGCTGAGTTCGTCTATCAGGAGGTGATTCTGCAACCAGAGAAAATGGTTCAGTGGAACAAAACCGTTTCTGGCTGCCAGGTGGTTGGGCCTCTTTGTCTGATCAAACATTTTCCGCTTTGACGCTTTGCAGAACTAAAGCTAAATACTTCTCTATACCTTTGGCCTCAGATCCTCCAGAGGGTCGACGACAACACTCTGGTGACGTACGACGTCTCTGCAGGTGCAGCGGGCGGAGTCGTGTCTGCCAGGTACATCAGTACCGCAACGATCCGGATCCTTTATCTGTCTTCCTTTGTCCTTTTACCAAGATTTTAGGTCTGAAGCAAAGCAAATCGATTCATTGACGGGTTCTTTTATCCTCTTAAGGGACTTCGTTAACGTTCGGCGAGTCGAACGCAGACGAGACTGCTACATGTCTGCTGGCATGGCAACCAACTACGACACCAAACCCCCATGCGGTCGCTACGTCAGGTGAGTCGGTACCTCTAGCCAGACGCAACGTAATTTCAGTTGCAGTTGTGCAGTTTTTTTGTTTAACTTCATGGTTTAACTTTTTTGTTATCGGTTGTTCTAGGGGGGAAAATGGCCCGGGAGGATTTGTGGTTCTGAAATCCAGCAGCAACCCGTCTGTCTGCACGTTCATCTGGGTCCTCAACACAGATTTAAAGGTAGCAAAAATATCAATACTGAAATCAGGCCGTCTTTTTTTTTTTTTTTTGTTTAATGACATTGGCTATAAAAAGTATCCAAAGTTTGTGACCAGCCAGAGAACCGGTGAGGTTAAAGTTGTGATAAGAAGTATTTTCAGGGAAGACAGCGTCCTTGAGCGTACAGCACTATGCAAAATAGGAAGTAAAAGTAACTAAAAGATTCTTGAAATGAGTGTATTTGTTCTTGATTTGATCCGGCAATTTAAATGATCTGCCAGTGGAAAATGATTTCTGCACTTAAAATAGGAACAACTCATCCCTCATCTTATTTCAAGTCCTGTATATCTAATTATCTTATTTTAGGTGGTAAAAATACACATTCCATAGACAGATAATCTTATTTACCTGCTCAAACCAAGGAGAAATACTCATTTAAAGAAAATTGAAGAAGAAGAACACGATGAAGAAGAACTGACGAAGAAAGCCATGACCAAATGCGCCAGCCTGGTTCAGATATGTTCTTGCAAATCGCAGTCGAATGATCCAAGTTTTATTAGCCATATAAATTCATAAGTGTGAAACATCCAAGGGAGGTGAATACAAGTTAAAGGCAACGCTTTAGAACAGTAGCTCTTTCACAATCGCCTGATAAGCATTTTTATTTAAATCTCTAAGCATCAGGATTCCTACAAATCCTTCAAAGTCCTGTAAATTCTGCTTTTTGCTTTTAAATCCATTCAAGTCTGAATAAACACGGAAAAGAAACAAACTGAGTGTGGAAAAGTACCTGTTTCCACTCGGTTTAGTGTTATGTTTGAGAACATTAAAACCTGACTTTCTCCATACAAATTGCTTATTAAGTGAAATCATTTGTGATATAATTATTCAGAATACATGCATGGAAACTGAGAGCCACAGCTTTGTGGTTCTGCACAGTTTGTTGTGAGTTGTCCACCTTGTCATTTACAGAACCCGAACTTTACTTTTAGCACAGAAACGAGTAGTTGTGTTAGTCAGTATGGCTGTCATCATGTTTATTTGTAATTTATTTGTCTATGACCAATGTTTCCAGCCTGAAGCAGCTGCCAGTAGCGAAGACGTGATATCTGGGATGAAATGGATATATTGACCTCTTTGCTCAGGATGAAGAGCTTTGAGATGTTCAGATAATACAATAATTAAATCGTAACAGAACAAGTAGGAGGAGATCTCTTTATTTCAAGATAACGACACACTGAAACTTTATTTGCCACAAAGAACCCAATATCATATTATTTGAAGATGAAATGATAATTTTGTTTATTTTCAGCCTGAGATCTCACGTTGAGCTCTCAGCTTAATCAAACCTCCATCACCTCTCAACAGTCTTGAGATCTTGTTGTCCAGAATCTGTGATAATCAGATTATGAAACCTGTTGAAACAAAATGAGCTTCAGGTCTTGCTATTTCAACACAGATCTAACACAGTTAGAACATAGTATCACTAAAAGGATTCAGAGCTTCTTATCACAAGATTATTACTATATATGAATTTATTACAACAAAATGAATTTTTTTTTTTTTTTTATCAGCAGAATTAATTATTGAAACTGAGTTTGAGATAATAAGATCAGTCTGATTAATTGGAGATAACCGCATAATAACTACTAAATGGGCTGCAGGCAGTAATAACGGCATCATAGGGTTCTTTCTAAAGACCTTTCTCAGGATATTGAGCATGTGAAAGTATTGGAGCAGCAGAATGAGCTTGATAGCTTGTTAATGCCAAAAAAAATAACAATCAAATAAAGATTTTCGAGGCATCTTCCTGAAGCCTGAAGATTTATTGCTCATGGCCACTTTAAGAGATAACGAGGAAATCTGCCGCCTTGTAGGTAAAGAAGACAGGAAGGCATATTCAGAGCGTCTGGGCGGCACCGTCTACACGAATATGGATCAGCATGTTGTTCACTCGGAAACCTAATGTTCAGTTGTCGTTCCTTTTTAGGGCCGTCTGCCCCGCTACCTCATCCACCAGAGCCTCGCTGCCACCATGTTTGAGTTTATGTCTCACTTACGGCAACGCATCACCGACCTTCGTCCCTCCCACCACCACCATCATCATCTTCACACCTAAAGCCTAAAGAACGGCAGCCTGGGAGGCAGAACTACTGCTTTCTTTGGTCCCCATCGTCAACCTGAGAAGGGGAAGCGGCGTCCCGCGAAGCTCCTGAGCTAAAAGGACGAGCAACAAGCTGCTGTAGCCGAAGGGACTTTACCTCTACGCATAGGAGACCGTATTTCAGATCGGGCCGAGTGATTTGGATGGAACAGATGATTGTCATCAAACCTTTTTCTCTTGTTTGTTTTTTTCTTTTACATTTTAAGGTGGGCACGTGACGGTCGCTCTCACTAGGAAAACCGGGGGACTCGTTGGAGTGCGGTGCACTTTACTGACAGGAAAGGCGTTCATAGGGACGGAGGTGATGTGTAAGAAACGTTGGCACAGAACCAGCTGAGCCTTATCGTACAGAACTTAATGTTTATTCTTGATTCGCTGCTTTTTTTTTTCCTTTTCTATCTACCTGCCTGCATATTACTGCCATATTCTCACCAAACATGTTGTTTTAAAGTATACTGTGATGCCGGATGAGGACGCGCTACTTCCTGCTCGCTGATAGAGGGAGACAGCCAATGGAAAATCTGTTGCACCAAGTTTTTAAACAGTTTTTTTTTTTTTTTTTTTTTTTTTGTATTTTCCTCTCTGATATCTTAAAGCTGAAATTCAGATCAAAGGGATGATTGTTCAGACAAGTTAAAAGTAGATCAGGATGTCTTCTTACTACAGCTGTCTTTTGTGCCAATCACCTCATGTGGCCTTGTTGGGGCAAAAGAAATGAACTGAAGTAATGGTTTGTTTTAAAAATACATTGAAATTACAATTGATTTCCCTGCTCTCCCCTCCCTCATGCCCGTGGATGTGGATCAGACAAACGTTTAGCTTTCTTTTCTTTCATAATGAAGCAAACACGGCTTGTTTTTCCCCTTCGGCTAAGGCTTGGTATTCGTCTGCATACCGGTGCTGCCACGCGTGCTCGAGAACAACCCAGCTTCGAAGTTAAATCCGGCCCGAAAGGTGGGCAGAAGTTGTGGTTTGGTGAAAAGTTGACTGAAACGAACCCAAATCTTTTCCGTAACTTCGGTTACTCTTGCTAAAGGATTCAATTTGCGCGTCCGACTGTGAGGAATTCTTTTATTTCGTTTATGGAAGCTGCGGTTATTGTAGGAAAAAAAAAAAAAAAAAAAAAAGGAAAACCTGCGCATGAAGTCCAAAAATATCCGGGTAATGAAATAAACCAGACATATTTAATCTGTTCTGATTTCTAAGCAACCGACAGTAGGAATTTCAAGTGGAGATACTGTAATCTCAACAGTTGTGCCTTTATTGGAGTAATAATACATACTGGGCTGTTGTTGCTTTTTGTTCATTTGGAGCCGTTTATCCCCTGCTCCGGGGGTTTATTAAATGCATGAGAAGACTGCTTGGTGTTCTTATGTTGACTTATTACGTTCTTATTTTTCAGAGTAATTAATATCAACATGTTAATTCAAAGCCATCACTACTGACCAACTGTTTTTACTAAATCTTAAGTGTCTTATGTCTAATAAAACATGGAAAACCTATCGTGACGTGTTTTTTTTTTTTTTTTTCTTTATCTCTGTGTCCTTCACAAATGAGTCCAGTTTGTGATGATGAGAGTAAATTGCATACAGAACCTCTTTTGATAAATCAAGTATCTATCAAAATATTTTTGATAAGTATTTTGTCCTCTTTTTACTTTCAGTGAGGAAACAGTAAAAATGTTCTGCACTCTCTGACCCTGTTTGACAGATTTCAGATAAACAGCAAGTTATTTTTCCCGTTACAGTCTGGGTTTAACACTTATTACTTAAGCGACAAAGCTCTTATTTGTGAGGTTTTTTGTTGTCAGTTTTTACACTTCGGTGGTCTGTCTGCAGAAGTTGAATGATGATGATACGGTTAGTGAAACATAACAGCGGAGAGCATTTGAAGTGATGGAGCGTTTGGGTTTTTAACTGTGTGCCCTTCTGGTTCCACCACATCATTTTTTATAGAGGGAGTATTGCAGCACATACTTACAGGAAAACCTTTTAAAATATTATTTATATGTGTGTTTTGTCTAACTTTGTAAACCAACGATTTATTCTGCAGAGAAATAATTTTTTAAACCACTGGAGCCACAATTCTTGACAGAACTGGGTTCAGCCCCCTCGTGCCAATAGTTCCTACGTCTGTAACATCTTGCATGATTGCTGCATTGAAAACGACCTTTGACTATTCCTCTGCACAATTTGATGCTCTCTCTCGGTTTTTCTACAGGATCTAGATCTGGGGACATGGATGGCCGTGACGAAGGTTGTTTTTTTCCGTGTGGTGACCTGTTTCTGTACGGATTGGACCCAGAATCACCTTGTTTGGGATCAGACGCATGCTGAAAGACCTGCTTATTGTCGTGATACCGTGCCTTCTAGCCACAACACCGGGACCTTTGGAAGAGTAACCGGCCCAAATCACCACACGTTGGCTTTCTAGCGGGCAGGATGTGCTTTTCCACTTGTTCGTTGCCTTTGTTTCACGCCAGACATACCTGAGGTGTTCCAAAAATTGTTGGTGATAGTATATATATTTTTTTCAGGCATCACACATCCAAAACCACGCATCGGTGGCGTCTCGTGGTTGTTATGGAGATTTTGTGATCCCTGTTCTCTATCGGTCAGCTTCGGATGCGTTTCTCTCACTTGTCTTATCCACCTCGTCATTCTGCGTGAAGGTTAAATAGCTTCGGCTCGTCGTCCAGCCTAGTTTCTGACAGATCCAGGTGTTAGCGCAAAGTTTAAAACATTCATGATTGTAAATTGTAGACACGTTAAGGCAAGTTGCTATTTTGCTGGTTAGACTTGGATTTTGTTTTGTTTCAGAGACATTCAGGAAAGTTTTGTTTAGCTGCAGCTGCATAGGGTGCACTTATCAGCCTGGTTGGCTCAGAATAATGGGCCTTTCAGACAGGCTGCGACGACCGCACTGCTGCGCTGTGAAACCCATTCTTTTCAATGGCTTGCGCCGCGCCAGGGCGGTTTATCGCTGCGTCGAGCAAAGCGCAAGCGCAGCGCAGCGCACCGCTTCGCGCGCCGCGCTCAAAGTTCAACTATGTTGAACTTTGAGCGCGGCGCGCCGTGACGAATGCACGCGTGGCCAATAGAAACCGGGCCATCGGCTGGAAAGACCAGGAAGCAAAATGGAGGAAAAGCTTAAGCTTATACTGTGTGTGTCTGAATTCCCCGAACTATATGACACAAGTTTGCGACTGTACAGGGACATCGGGAGGAAAGCAGTAGCATGGAAACACATTTCCCACACACACATGCCTCTGCTGCTTTTTAGTAGCACACATCATACTTTTTTTTTTTAAAATATACAGCCCCAAGTAGACCTGGAACCGGTCGCTGTGAAAACGGAGCTCTTTCACAAGCCGGAACTCCCCAAGCTGCTCTCTGGACCTGAGGGTTTCGTGCACCCACAGCCTCTTCTTCCTTGCTGCTCTTTTTCTTCGAACTAGCAGTGCTAGCGCTTGCTTCTTAGCACGGGTCAGATACATATTTGCTGCTGAGCAAAAGCTGGAACAACAAACAAATGACTAGACCCGTCACCCGGCAACCCAGCCGGCGCTGCGCTGCGCATTTGCGCTGCGCTGGCCGCGGGGTTCAGCGCAGCGCAAATGCGCTGAACCCCGCGGCCAGCGCAGCGCAAATCGCTTCCTATCTGAAAGGCCCTTAAGAAGGATCTTGTGTTGCGTTTTTGTTTGGGCCTTTCTGCATGATGGTTGCACATTTTTTCCCATGCACGCCTGGACTTTTCATGGGTACTTACCCACCATCCAAAATCCCTCAAGTTCAGTCAGTCAGCCAGCCACTCTATATACTGCTTTAATTGTAAGTGGGTGCATGCATAGTTCCTCGTTCTGTGTTTCTTTGTGTTGCTACGTGCTGTTAACCGGCCCAGGGCGTACCCATATCCTGCCCAGTGGCAGCAGAGATAGGCGCCAGCACCAAAAACCCTGCAGGAACGACTGTGTGTAAATAAAAATGGATGGAAATTTAATCTGTTTGACTTTCAGTCCACCTTATCACTCAATAAAAGTGACCTATGGATAAGAAAATCTAACCTTACTCTTAAATAAAAAAAAAAAAAAACAAACAAAAAAAACAAAGGTGCAATCTTTGATTGTTGTTCAGATCAAATGGGAAAAATGCATTAATTTTTACATTATTGTTCTTGAAACATAGGAGTCTTATCAAGACTTGTAGTTAAAGGTCTTGGTCGTGTCGGCACACAATTCTCTGCACAGCATCATGACAGTGTTTACGTACTGAACAATGACACCCTGTGACAGAGGCCTCATGCATTACAGCCTTACTGTTGCATTAATGCCATAATCTAGCCGTGGCAAATGCGCCTTGGTGGTAGAAGTCTAAGACATCAGCCAAAACTATTCTGCCCTTTAAAACAAATTCATTTACAGTCTATGGAACTGTATACCTAATAAAATTAAATCCTGAATCCAAACCATTGTGGTAGATTTTATACAACATGTACAATTCGTCCTACTGCTGTAGAAAAGATAAGTTGTCCTCGGGGCAAAACACAATTCATAGGACAGGACACGGAGCAGCTCACATGATTGTGCTGTGACTGTCTTCTGAGGTTATGGGTGTGTGAAAGTTTTTTTTTTTTTCCTTTTTCTTTATCGATGAGAGCAAAAGCCCTCTTTAATGCTCTTATTGTCCTCTCTGTGAGGCTGGTAGGAAGCACCAGTCGTCTGGATGCCATCTCCCTGAGCTTTCCCAGCCAAACATCGGACTCAGTGTGGAGCCGTGGCGAGATCGTGGAAAATGGGAGGCTGACAATTAGGTAGAGATTGGAGATAAGTGATTTCTTTTTTAAATGTCTATCTTTATTGATATTTCTTGTCTGTTTTATTTCAGAATGAAAACCCAGATTTGTAAGATTCCCTCCAGTGGACCACATAAATGTTGCAGCTGTTTTTATTTCCATTTAGCCAATGTTTTCTGAAATATTATCAGCGAATTAGACGATCTTAGTAAAAATAAATCTTCTTTTCAGAGCGTCCACGGGGGAAATTGAGCTGCAGAAGTGCCATTAGAAGTTGCAACAAAACCCAAAGTAGGTGCAACATCTGTCAACAAAGGTCAAACAAAACCTCCATCTGGAGTTTGTGACAGTGTGCAGACCTGCCACCAGTTGACTCTGGTTCCTTTTAGATGGGTTCGTCTTTTAAGAGGTTCTGCATGCAGTTCTGCTGCTGCTGCTGTTGTGCTGAAGATGAGGGCGACGAGGAGGAAAAGCAACCTCTTGTAACGTAAGATAGCGATCGAAAAAGCTCCTCCAGATCTTAATCATTTGATTGACACGTTTCTTCGAGTCGATGAATGAGCTGTGCTGTGTCCCTTCAACACAGTCCAGATCCGCTGGATTATTTTACGCGAGAAGTCCAGAAGCGACGAGACGAGGAGACCAACCTGTGGAGCGAACCCGGAGACCCCAGCCACTCGGAGAGAGCTGATGACCGGACGCTTTACACCCTCCTTCAGGCCAGGAATAAGACCCGCATTGGATCAACGGTATGTAGAGGGAGCCAAAAAAGAACAAAAAAACACTAACAAGTAAAAGAAAAGATATGTTATTGGCTTATACTGCTTTTTATGTGTAAAATAAATACACATACGGGGCTGTAAACGTGTTAGCCAGCTCACAGATTTCTGCTGTTTTTGATTTTTTTTCTCACACTTAAATGTTTCAGATCTTTTATATCAGAGAAAGGTATGTTATTTAAATGCAAAAAACTGTTTTGAAATTGGGATTTCCTTAATTAAAGGAAAATAATCTGTCTAAACCAACTAAGCCCATTGTGAAAAGGTGAATTTCCCTCATTATAAAATAATGAATTTACTGTTACTATCCAACACCTTTGTCACGCTATGATGTTATATCAATTTGTTTGGATGGCGATATGGTGCGATATCATCTGCTAATTTAACACATATTTATATTGATATCAACTCACCAAAATAACAAATATGATTTGACCATTTTATTTCTAAGCTCTTACAGGTATTACAGGTTTAACATTCTACAGGTATAACATTCTTCTAAGTTCTTCTAAGTTCTTATTCCCTCATTTAAAGAATATTCAATAACATTTCACAAACAAAATCTATGACATCAGTCATTTTGGATTTTGAACTTCAGCAAAAAACAGTGAATGAAGACCATATGGTTCAGTAATAAAGGTCCCAGGCGTTGCTGGCCGACAAAAGTCCTTTCAACACCTTCAACACCAAGAACTTTTACACAGGTCACAAAAGAACCAAGAAAAAAACATCTAAAACCCTGCAGGCTGTACTTGCTTCAGTTAAGTGTTCATAATTCAACTATAAGAAAGTGACTGGGCAAAAACAACATTCCTAACAAAGTTCCTAGGCCAAAAGCACTGCTGACCAGAAAGAGCACAAAGGCTTTAATGCAACTGTATCTTGATGATCCTCAAGGCTGTTCAGTAAAAATAAAAAATAAAAAATCATGTGAACTGAGGAGTCAAAAGTGTTCTTTAAGGCGTTAAACTAACACAGCCAGTCAGAAGAAGCCTGGATGGCTTCTGGATGAATGTCTAACTTGGTTCTAGGAGCAGAACGAAGATCCAAAGCCTACCAACAAGTTCAGGGTTTAAAAAAAAAAAACTTAAAACAAACTAAAAAGTGAAAGTTTTTTTTGGTGGCACTAGTGTAACCTGGCCAGCCATATTGGTAACGTGTAGCGCTCTACGTTCTGCACATTATCAATCTGGGTCTGCTCCCATCGAATCCGTTCGGTGAAAGGAGGGACATTCAGCAGAACTCTCTGAGCTGATTGGGCGAAGCCACACCTAGTGCCCGCCTACCAAAGGTTGGTTTTAGCCAATCACGGTATCAAATGAAAATGTCGTAAGCAGCAGGCGCCATGAGAAACCACAAGAAGTTACGCTGGTCAAGGCATCTTCTCGCTGTTGTCCTTTCAAAGAAGAAATCGTGGATTCTGACAAAACAGACTTGATCGCAGCAACTCCTCCTGCGCTGCGATGTTCATGTTGGTTTGGCTGTGGACTCTTGCTTTGGTATGTCCCGCCTTAAACCATAATACTGCAACGTGATTGGCCCTAACCATTTTTGGACAAATTTTTAAACATTTTGCCCGAACGATTGAGATGGAAGCCGAACAGGATGGATTCCTGAGTGTTTGTGAACGCACCAACACCGTGAGAATTCAGCTTGCGGTTATCTTTGTCTGAAATCAAAATTTGTTTAATGAACTAAAATACGCCAGTGTGACAAAAATAAGAAACCCGTAAGGTGTCAACGACTTTTTCACAGCACTCTACATTTTTCATTTGTCTACGTCGATCAAAGCGGACCAAACGTTTTTCACCAAACGTAACACTTTTTTTTTTCCTCCACCTTTTCTTGCAGGGCTATCGTCGTCTGAGCGTGGACATCGAAGCCATGAGAGATACGCGCAGGGAAGTCAGAGACAAATGGCAAACTATACTGGAAAACTTAGGTAAAACTGCAACATACACACACGAGGAGCACAATCAGCAGAACACAGCTGCCTTTGTTAAGGCTCTTCATCTCTTTGTTCCAGGTTTCATGGCAGAGGCAGACTCACTGCTGACGGTATCTGCTGGTGCCTCAGCTGACCGCATGCGTAACGCCCCGGCAGCACGCGCCATGCTGCACGCGCTGCACACGGAGACCTCCATCTTCTGCACCAAGGAGCCGCCACCTGAAAGATATCTCTTCATCCTGGTGAGAGACGGCCAGAAAACTCCCTTTTCACTCATTTCTTAAAGCAGCGGCCCCGAACTGTTGACTCACGCCTGTCCTTCATGAGTAATCGTGTAAAGCAAATGTTGCAAACTGAAGTAACATTGTTTTTTTTTTCTTTCTTTTAACTATTCAGAAGTTAAAAGGATAGGTCAGAATTGTTTGAGGTTCTGTTAAAAATTTCAAAACACATCATATTGTACCTGAAAATAACTTCACTCCTTTATTATAAATCAAGATTAGCTATTCCATCAGGCTCATTTCAGACGGGTCAAACTCAAAGCAGGGTTCTACCATCTTAGAACAGCGTGCATCTCAAAATCATCTTATAGGCTCATGCAAACACCATTCTATGGATATTAAAACTATTGTCACGTTTACAACGGGAGCTTATTTAACAGAAGCTGAATATTATTCACATGATATTCACAGGAAATGGAGGTAGGATGCGCTGCACCTCCAAGGAGTTTCCTGCATAAAACCCATACAGAGAACAGAACAACTAAAGTGTGTCTGATTATAGTTATCTTGTAAAAAGTAAAACCATTAAAGCAGTTTAACTTAAAGCTATTTTATAGATTTTTTTTACACTACCTAACTTTTCTGTTAGGTAGTTAGTTGGAATTACATGTTCCTGTCTCAGTATGTATTTCACACAGAAAGATCGTTGGTGGCACACCAACTCCTGCCCTCTGAGTCCACCCGAATACCTTTACTGGGGTTAGGACTCTTTAGCCAAAGTGCGTCAGCAGTCGCCATGATATGTGCTGTCTGAATAGTGCAGTCAGTAAGGAAGGAGGTATGAAAAGGGGTCTGTAAGCTTCCTCTCGCGGCTAATTTTGCCTAGGAACCCCGCGACAGCCCTTACCGGCGCTAAGAAGCCTTAAGTTATCCCACAATCCTTTGCGTGACATGATGCATTAGCACAAACTTATCAAATTCACACCCCATAAACCATCCAACAACTCAAACTCCCATCCCACTGATAAAGATGCTGTTCATTTTCAGCCATCAGTACACATCATTACTGACAGGAATCATATTAAACGCTGTTAATCAGAATTTACAAGGACGTTACTAAACCAGGCACAAATGCGAAAACTCGGCCGTTGGGGTTTATTTTTGGCATAACGTTGCAACAAACTCTGCTTGAGAAGTTTTTTGAACAGATTAAGAGGCTGGGATTCTTTTCACTTCAGAATATCCCAAACTATTCTTTTAATTTTAATTTGATGAAATTACAGATGACAACAGATAACAGCTGCAGATTGTTGTTAACAGTAAGTGGTTATCCTTTCTCTGCCCCCCCCCCCTCGCAGGATCGCCTCCTGTACCTTGACATAGCTGAGGACTTCTTGGCCAAGGCGAGGCGGTTCTACCCTCCGCAGGATGACTCTGACGAGGAGCCGACGGGCCTGGCCATAAACCTGCCCCTGCTGCTGGCCAGGGTCGAGGCCATGAATGGACGCGGCGAGGATGACGACGATGAAGAGGATGAGAGTGAAAAAGATGATTAAAAAAACTGATCCAGTCAAGTCTGCTGGCTTGCACTGGTGACAGGCAGCCGCCAGGGGGCAGTAGTCATCAATCTTGAATGCCCTCAGGTGCCTGATGCCTCAAATTGAGTTTTTGCTGCTGCAGGCTAAATGTCTTCCTCCTCCCTCCCCCTAATTCAAGGGTTAAATCATTTCTGTTTTCTCTCTTCCATATTAAGCCGGGGACTCTTACAGATTTTCAGTGAAAAGTTAACTTAAGTTTACTGTGAGAGTGTTTTTTTTTTCTCCCTACCGAGGACTGTAAAGCTTGTCTATTGTTAATTTGCTCTGAACCTTTAGGGTAGCGATGATTTTTCCAGAAGAGCCCCCTTTATCTTTTGTCCTGTGATTATCAGCACTTCCAGTCAATCACATGATGTGTGCAAACGCTAAATAAATAGCCGAGTTCGTGTCAGATTTAGTCGTTTTTTTATTATTAGTAGTATTTCACATTGATTTCTTTTTATTTGATCAACATGTTTGAAGTTGTGCGTTTGGTTTCAGATTCATTTGGAAATAGAAAAGTCAGTACTGTATGTTGAACTTCTTGACTGGCTCTGTGTGCGACTGAGATGTCAGGGGATGTATGTGGGGGTGTTTTTTTGTTTTTTTTTTCTCTTCCAGCAAGCTATGGGAAATGTGGAAAAAAAAATCGGAATAGATGGGCAAGTTCGTGTCTCTCTTCACCATGAAATAAAAGTCTCTCCCTGAAGCTGCTTATTTGTGCAGAGTCACATGTTAGCATGTCGGTTTAACTGTTTTGTGCTGAGCGGCATGGCAGCAACGATGCACATTTTATCGCTTTGGAACCACAAAATACAAATTGTTTAGTCGGGATTTTATGCTTTAGAAACCAACACAAAGGGGTGCAGAATCTAAAACCTTTGTTCAGCCCCTTTATATCGGATACCCCTAAATAAAACTGAGCAGAACCTATTGCCTTCAGAGGTCAACACAATCCCCCTGTGTCTGACCTCAGCCCCATTGGTCTTTGGGTAGCAAACAGCATCACGAAGGCCAAGGGAGACGGCAGACACGAGAAAGTTGCGTCGAATATAAAACAGCATTCAAAGATTTGAGCGTCTTCCAAAGCGCTGCTCAACTGGTGATCCAAAAACAGCCGTGTGGGGAAACTGTACAAGAGAGGGATAAACACCTTCCAGCGGCACTTTTCTTTCAAGCTGACTCCGTCGGGTTTCTTGCAGCCTCACGTGGCCCCAGCAGTTCTCTTCTCTGGGCTGGTTCTGTTCTGCCCTGATCCAGTGTAGTCTGTCTGACGTGTGACCGTTCCCTCCGGGGGCCCGGCCGGGTTGCCAACTGCATGGCGACGATGGTGTTTTTGGTGATCAGCTGCTTGTTGTTGTTATGTAAGGGAGCCGGTCCAGTGGAGGCACATGTTTGAGCACAGCAGCAGCCTGATGGGCACTGATAGAAGGCTGAGTTGGAGAGATTGTGTGCAGTAATCGGTGTTAACTTTCCACCGGAGTCGTCTCTCCATTAGGCCAGCACTTTGCGTCAAGGTCTCCTGTGCTGGCGGCCGCTCGCTGTCCTCCCAAACTCGTTCCTGCGTCAGGACAAGATTGAAGGTACAGTATACTGTCACAATGTTTTGCCTGGGCCGGAGCTCGTTCCTCACGCCCACTTTCTGTCTCCTCGTCGGCGACGGCTCATTTAAATGTCACTTCGCAGGAGCCGTGGCGGCGTTGTTACACAACACAACGTTCTCCCTCGCTGAGCCCAGACTGCTGTGGCTGCAGGGGCGAAAGATTGTTGGGGGGGAAGTTTGATGGCTGTGACAGACTTTACTTTGTGTTTTTTTTTTTTTTTTTGCTCACCTTTACTAAGACTCCCCGCCACTTGTTTCATTAGCATAGGATGACTCATACAAGAGAGACAAAGGCCATCCGTCGTCCTGCAGATTTAGCTTTTGGCTGTACACAAAAATAAAAAAGGCACAAATTAAAAGACTGTCTTTTTACCACCCATAGACGTTTTCAGCTTTTTCTGCTTTCACATCATCAGTCTGCAAGAGTTTGCAGATAAACTATTTAAATTATAGCACATGGCTATACTTGCATATCTTTGTGTATTATGTGCATTTGTGGAAACGTCTGTAAAATTTACCAGTGGCGTTTCATTTTTCTGTGAAGTTCAGACATGGCAAATATTACAGCTAACATGGAATGAAAGTATATCATGTATGTCACGACACAAGCAAAGTACATTTCACTAGAACCTCAGAATAAAGAGTCTTGATACTCATTTTTAAATCTTAACTCCAACAGCCCTGCAGTCAGACTGTCAAGAACAGAGAAACTTTAAAGATATTGTTTGAGCTCTGATACTTAACAATTTCTGTTAAACCTGTAAGGTCTCTGGAACCTGGACAAGTTTTTGGATTTGTGAGCCAAATGCCATACAAACACTAGTGTGCATACTGGTGCAACCCTCAAAATGGTTAAAATCTGATCTTCCTGCACACATATTGCACTCTGACCACTTGGGTCAAGGACCTTCATCTTGACCTTAGACTGAGCAGAAATCCTCTTTTATCTTGTAGTTGATACTCATAAGATTGCTAAAAAAAAAAAAGTGTCCAAACACAATGTATATGAATTGTTTTGATGCATGTCAGCTCATGCTGTTGAGAACCTTGAGTTTGAGGATTCTGCCTCTAGGTAGTAATATTCGTACGGAATAAAGGCGCGCTGATGATGACTGTTTATCCATAATGCTGATTTTTTTTAATCAATTCGAGACAAATAAGGGCTTATAACAAAAAAAAAACATTTTTGAATGACACAAATTAGATTTTACATGTGTGAACATAATGAAGTAGCGTTTTAATTGCTGCAATTAATTATCTATATACAGTATGTTTATGGGGTCCTTCCCCACACTGGTGTTTCAAAAAGAAGGGTTTTTGCTCTTTAAAGAGAAACATGATGAGGATAATTTTTTACAGTAAAAATCAGAACCTAGTTGGGGAAAAGGTCTTCTGGGCACATGTACTCATTCTACAGCATTTTGTTTGTTACAAAAACAGAAAAAGAAATACGGTGGTATCATGGTTTGGGCCCAACAATAATTAAGAAAAATAATACTGCCCTGTGAACAAGTGATGGCAGGATAGAGTCGGCGATGAACAACAGGGGCTTCTCCGGAGGAGAACAAGGAGATGAGGTGGAAGACATGACAGCTGATGAACTGTTGCCGCTGATTTTAACCTTCTGCTAGAATCACAGGAATGTGTTCATTATGGGAATAATGAAATTCTCAATACAGGGGTATTGAAAAATTATTTTGAACAAAAGAGAGGATTTAATCTCTTAAAAATATATTTAGAATCTGAATAATTTGGGAAGAGCTCAGAGCAGAGCCGCTTCTCTTCTCCGTTTAAGACTAAATGTCATCTTTATTTATGGAGCACTTTCAACAAGAGAAGCTCCATCAAAGTGCTGCAAAGAAATTACTAGACATAACTTCAAGTAATGATACTTTATAAAGCAATGAAACCTGAATGGGAGAAATTGATCGGAACAAATAAAAACGGAGGAAAGATAATTAATGAAAATGAAATAAAAAAAAAAGTGAAAGTGTGTATTTTGGGGCAGAGCCACAATGATAGAGTGGAAATTTAATGAAGAAAACAGAGAAATGACAAAAATACAGAGAAACTAGGAGCCGGGAAGAAAGCAACTGAACTACGGTACAGATCCATGGAGTGACGAGGAGCAACGGAGAACCCGGCGAGGAAGAAACAGAAACATGGATCCTTAAACACAACGAGGAAATAATCAGCTACATGGCAAACAGGCGAGGACAATCAATGAAACCCTAATCACCTGGGAGAGGAATCAAAGGCAGTCAAGGCAGGAAGGCAGAAAACAGAATTGAACTAGACACAAAACACAAACAACAGAGGATCGTGACACAAGAAAATATTTTTCTCTCTCTCTTTTTCCAGGACATTATAGAAAAAAAAAAAAGCTGTTTGGAAATGGGCCTGAATCCTGGACTACATGTGGACAGGGTCCAAATTTCTCCTTTTCATGTAAGTCATCTGACCATCGTCTGAATAAGACGTCCCCATGGAAGCTCATGGAAAGCATTTTGGGCACGTCCAACAGAGAGAACCAGGGGGAAAGCAAGAACCTTCTGCAAGGATCCCATTGTTATTTTTCAGAAGGAACCGAGCACTCTTGCTAAAGAGAGGGCTGTGGGGTTTTCACTACCGCTGCCTACATGACCCGACCTCAGATAAGTGGACGAAAATAAACCTAGACATGAGAAGAAGACTCATGCCATTGTCTCTGAACTAAATTCAATGAAAAAAAAAGTGTTGAGGGTTGAAGACAGCGACCCTAAACACAGAAACACTTAACTTAAAATAATTTAAAGAAGACACTTTGGAATCTTGTTAGCTTTCAGAATTTTGTATTATAAAAAAAAAAATAAGAGCTGAGGTAGTAGAATTTGGTTTTAACACGTAACTAGAGTTCGGTAGCAATCCAATTTCCTCTCCCTTCCTGAGAAATAGCAGCATAGACCCCTGCGATGAGCTTTCAACAGAATGCCATGTTTTAGCGCTGTTTTAGATGCGCTGATAAAAATCAAACAGCGGCGCTAACATTGTTTATCTGTGTTAGTCACTTGTGGTTGCCCTTTACTCTGGTTATTTTTAAAAGGTGGTGACAAAGGGTCACCAGGTTTTGGGGCAATAGATCAGCACTTGCGGTTGATGCAGCAAAGAAGAGGGGCAGGTTAAAGGGGGCTAAGGGGTCAGGGGTCACGAGGGGTTCAGTAACAGCTGCGGAGTGTAACTCTTTAAAATTCACAAGGGACCTACAGATGAAAGCTGTCCTGGTAGTTTTCCACAACACTTTGCTGTGCAAGCGAGAGATGTAATTAGGTTTAAGATACCGTTGGAAAGCTGAGATGGTTGTGATTTGACTGGTAAAACATTTTACAGGATGAACAATACGCTGATTAAAAAAAGATAAAACGGTATTAGTAGTTTTTCAAGAGAAATTTCTTGAAAGTCCCAGTTCATTCCTGTGACACCGATCCCACAGATTGATGCATTTTTACAAACCCATCATCACTCCAAATCTTTTTTTTTCATATATTTAGTGTTACAAGCCACGTTTGGCATCATTAGACTCAGAGACTTTGACAGACTTTATTGTCATCCAGCTGCACATTCGCAATGTGCATTTGAGCCAAATTCTGTTGCAAGGCTCCGAGTAAAACCAGAAGAAAAAAAATAAATATTATTATTATAAGAATTTGCCAGGAATGTAGCAGATTAAAAAAGACATTTTATATGTATAGAAAAGTTGTGTAAGACAATTATGAATAGTGCAAGTATGTGTAGCTGCAGGATGTATTGCAATGAACGGGACATGCACAAACTGTGTTTTCTTTCATTTGTACGCTGAAGTCAGGATTTCACATTTCCAAGTCAACAAAATCACACGGAATTCCTCCTAAGGTCAGAATTGCTTTAAAAATTGAAAATCCCTTATCAA
Organism: Fundulus diaphanus; assembly: GCA_037039145.1. NCBI lineage: Eukaryota > Metazoa > Chordata > Actinopteri > Cyprinodontiformes > Fundulidae > Fundulus > Fundulus diaphanus. The sequence goes on from CM073140.1 coordinate 35,210,161, forward strand.
CCCCAGCTTCAAAGTCCTTTATGGCTGCTGCTGTGAGTAAAAAAACTAACATAACTTTGGTAACAGTCTAAATGGTTTCACTGTGCAAAATCTTTTAGTGAAGACCATTCCTTCACAGTTTGAATACATAAATGTATGGGGGGGAAAGAAGCGAAATACACCTTTTTTTTACCTTTTTATTGCTCTTTGCAGTTACAGTTAGCCTGATTTCCTGATCAAAACAATTAGCAAGCCGTGTTTCTAGACGTGTAATTGCTTAACAGCTAAGTCTTTGAGGTAAACTGAACTCACCATTAAGCCATGTTTGTGTATGAAACAGAAAGTAGAACTAGCTAAAACAGACTAACCTTGCCAGCAAGATAAATTCTCGCCGTATTTTGTGCGTTCACAAACACACGAGAATCCATCTTGTACCACCCCGGCTTCAACTGTTTGTGTCCGAACCAAAAAAACGGTTCGGGCCAGTCACGTTGCAGCATTGTGGTTTAAGGCGGGACATACAGCTGTGACGTAAGCAAGAGCCGACAGTCGGACCAACATAAACACGTCAGCGCAGGAGGACGCCGGCGCAGCTGCGGCTATCACATCTGTTTGGTAAGAATTCATGATTTCCTCTTTGAAAATAGAACAGCAAGAAGTGCCTTGACTAGCTCACCTTTCTGTGGTTTCTCATGACGTCTGCTGCTTATGTTTTAATTTGATATCGTGATTGGCTAAAACCAACCTTTGGTAGGTGGGCACTAGGTGTCCTTTCGCCCAATCAGCTTGGTGAGTTCTGCTGAATGTCCCGTCTTTCCCCAAACGGATTTGAAAGGAACAGGTTCTATCAACCCTTTGAAAACAGCTCACAGTGTTTCTCTAGGTATGTCATAGAAGTTTCAACTCCAGCTTATTCCATCTGACCTGAAGTCAAGAATCTAGTCGTGGAAACTCACCAACATCCAGGAGTCGGTTATATTTCCTGTGTCTCAATGTGTGGCGCACACCAATCAGCAGTTACTTGAAACATTTAGTCACAGAAACTGCTGCATGGTTACATGTAAAAATAGAAAAGCCACGCCCCGGTTTGTGTGCTTCTGACATCTAAACTTTAAATGACTATTGTCAAATGAATGATGGAGGTACTCGCTTCCTTTCAGTCTTAAATTGGTGAAAGTATGCTCATCTTTTGGGTCACATTGAAGCGCCTAAAGGTTCTCGTCACCGCGGTAAAGGATGCAACACTAACATGGAACAACCTTGATTAGAGGCTTAGCAGGAACCTGAAATGTCAAACATGTTGTGGGGCTCTTATGACTGAACATAAGACCCCAGGGGATGCCCCAGGACTGCTTGTCTCCTGCATCTTAATGGTGTGGATTTTTTTTGAACACAGGATTTCAACTCACTAAGAAGTTCCAAAGAGAAAGGTGAAATATATATATATAAAAAAAAAAGTTAAAGAAACTTGGACCAAACTGCTACATCAGCTGTTGAAACCACTGCAGATGAATTTAAATTTACACAAATTGAAAAAACCTAAAGTTGAACTTCTGCTAATTTAATGTCCCGAACACCCTGAGCCTAAAAGAAAACCCAGAGTGAAGTTATTGCTCGCGGATTGATCGGCCAGACCCTCTATCGTCACGCTGGGTCGTGCTGGATGTTGTGTCTGTGATAGGCGATATCTGCGGCGGGGTGATCTCAGAGCTACATGTGGGTGAATGAGTCAGAGACGGGGGACTGGTAGTAACATCACACCAGCAGATAACTGTCAGAGGTGAGTCTGTGTAGATTTGTGAAGATGTGCGTGTGTGTATTTCCCCGTCTGTAACCCAAGTTCATAACGGCTTAGGTGGCTCTCTGTCACCGCGGTAATGAATCACAGGCGGGGGGGGGGGGGGGGGGGGGGAGTTTACGCTGACATCTAACGAGGTGGCCAGGGGATTATGTTGATATGCAGCCCAGTTGTTGTATAAGATCTTTATGAACTGTATTATGAGGGCAAATCAGCAGGATATGCCTCAAACTTTTCTTTTATGACAGTTTATGGCAGTTATTGGGGGGAAATAACATGAAATAAGACCCTTTAAAGAACAGCCGTGTCACTGTTTCTGTTTCCAAAGACTGAACCTGCTGTCTGTCTACAAGTTTATTTAACCTCTGTTCATACTTTCCCCTCTGCGATCATAGCTGGTGTGGAAAGAGTTTGGGCCAGGAGATTTAAAATTGATTGAATCCACAATCTGTCAATCGGGTGGGATTTTCCGACCAATTACCCCAAACTCCTCCCCTGGTTTGGCCTCTAGCTCTCCGGGAATGAGACACGGAGGACTTGGTGTCAGATGTCAGTACGCACTGCAAAACAGACTGACAACATGAATCGGAAATAGCAACAGAGCGCGCATAAAAGCAGCGGACCGACCTGAGCCCGGGCAGACGCATCCTGAAGGGCGAAGAGGCTCTGAGACGCATCCTGCTGAACCATCCCAGGCTTTTAAAGAACTCGGAGGAGGCAATAAACCCTCTATAATCTCAGTATAGCAGAGAAGATGCCTTTCTGTAGCGTGCTGGAAAAGAAAAACGGAGTGGTGATGGGGGGTGAGCTGACCTGCAGCGTTCGGGAGGAGAACAAGGCAAAAAGGGAGAGCTACAGCGCCGACTGGCACAGTATTACCCTCAAGACTCAACCTCAGGAGAGGTAAGACCCACCAGGCAGCCCAGAGACACGAGCCTCTAAAGGTAAACGCTTCTCCTTGACTCCCCAACTTATGCTTTCCACTGACATCTACAGGCAGACCCTGAAGATGAACGACGACTCCCGCAGAGAGACCATGTCCCGGCAGTGGCAGTGTCGCTCTCTGATTCAGACCTGCCCTTCGGGGGTCTTCAGGGTGGGCACCGTGGAAAGAGGGGTGAGGGAGCACCAGCTGCTGCCGAAGCGAAACACCCTCCCCCTGCCCATCTTCACCCCTGCAGAGTTGGGCATCAGGCTGGGGCGCGGGGCCCCGCACACGGAGGAGGACCTGCAGCCCTTCCCAACGCCAGACGGAGTCTGTCCCAGCAAGAGGAGCGTGGACGAGATCACCAGGGACCTCCCACCGGTCAAGCCGACTCTCATGGAGTTTGCCAAAGCACCCAAAGCGCTGGGTCGCTCTATGTCCCAGGAAGCCCAAAGAGGCTGAGCGAAAAAAGGCAAAAAAAAAAAAGAAGAGGGGGATGTTAGGGAGAGGCAGATGGGATGACCTGATGGGTCAGAGCAGAACATGTTGGAAAGGATCATACCAGGATGTACACAGGTAGACCCAAGACTAGCGACATCTAGAAAGTAGAACTTTAGCACTACCAATGTCACATTTTATCAAAGCCGGAATGAGTTGTTCACTGGGGTTACATGTTTATGTGAAGGTATTTGCGTCGTGACAGAGAAGCAGGTGTTGTCCGCTGCACCATGGGCTGGTCAGCGGCTGCGGTGGCAAGCGGTGCACACCCTAAACGCTGATATTCAGTGGGACGTTTGCACTATGCACTTTTGTTTTGAAAAGTGCAAATTTAGTAAATAACTAGCGGATTAGGCCCGTTTTAGCCGACAAAAGACAGAAAAGTAAATATCCTTGAAAGAAGAAGTGACTTCTGATGGAAAGAGGAAGGGTGAGAGGTGAGAGGTGAGAGGAGGGAGGTAACGTGTCATGGAGAGTTGGTTGCCCTCCAGGAATCCAGAAGCTTGTGCCAGCCTTTTAATCTGAGGGGGGAGAAGGGAATGTTCTGGCATGGCGGCACACCGATGGTGGACACACGAGTGTGTTCATGTCTGTTTGTCCTTATACCTGATATGCCTTCATAGTTGAGCAGCTCATTCGAATTGTTCGTAGATGATCAATCACAGTTTGCTGTGATCAAGTTTGGACACTGGAATGAATACTGAGTTTGTGTATTTCTTTTTCTTTTCTTTTTTCTTAGAGCTTTTATTACTTTTTAATATCGAAAGATTTAAAGTTTGATGTTTCTCTGTATGCACAGAAACAAATAAAACATGAAATACTTGTGTACCTGATGTGTGTCTTTGCCCCAACAATTTTAATCAGGACCGACATCTGTAATAAAGTGATAAATAAAAAAAAAAAACAATATCATAATCAGTCAAATATGCTTAGAAAACACCTCTGTTGAAACTTCTTTACACATCCATCAATCCAATCCTGCAGGGTCATGGGGCGGGTGCCTATCTCCAGCGGCCATTGGGTGAGAGGTGAGGTCCACCCAGCCTCTCACAACCATGGACAACCATGGACAACCATGCACACACTCACTCCTAAGGGCGATTTAAAGAGACCAATTAACCTAACAGTCCTGCTTTTGCACTGTTAGGGTAGCTGGAGTACCTGGAGAAAGCTGATGCATGCACAGGGAGAACCCAGGACCTACAAGGCAACAGTGCTGCTGGCTGTGCAGCACAGTTTTTACATATACTGTATAAATATAAAGGCGAGGCCGGCTTGCTCACACAATTTATCAGCACTGCTGACAAATTTTCCATGAGAAAACTTAACATTGACTTTCTAGTCCTTAATTCTCCTTGTAACTAATTTCGTGGTATCCTTATGGTTGTCATAAATTCGGAAGACTCATTTGCCCCCGAGCCTTAACTGCTGCTCCAAGATTTTCACATCGTTTTCTTTCCTCATGATTGCATCTCTATTTTGTGAAGCGCAGCAGTCCCTCTCGAAGTGAAACACCCCTGAAACGAGACGCTGCCGCTGCCGTTGTGGAGTCGCACAACCAGAATTTCAGCATACAGTTTATTGCAAATAATTAAAGATGTGTCGTCAAATCTGATGTATTAAAAGAAATGGAGCAGATTGAAAATAGAACAACTTCTCTAAGCATGGATCATTTCAAGTAAAATAATCACGCAAAGGTTGTAGCTGTCCAAAGGAACCAGCTGTTTGAGTCGACTGGTCCTGAATATTCACCTTTCAATCTACTGGAAAGAAGTTTATGGATAGAAAAAGCCAATTGGTTTTAATTTTAATATTTCGCAGCAGCTATGAATAATGATGGCAGATATATTGATGTCTAAAAACTGAGGAAACTTTGCAAAAGACAATTTCATATGACATTCTTGGATATCTATGAGAGTTTTCAAATCCAATTTATTTATAAAGCACATTTAAAAACACAAGTTTACCCATTATTATTATTATTATTATTTACCCAAAATAAAAGCATGAATTTCCAGTTCATATCAAAAGACACCGATGCTGTCATGATATTGATGATCTGATAGAGAGCAAAAAACAACAACAAATATACAAAGAACACGGAAATAAACTGGGAAACCAAATAAAGAAACCTGTATTCATGTTTTGGGTTTTCTCCGGTTTCTCACACTCTGCCACCTTCCATTCCAGCTCTTTCAGTTCACCTATGTATGCTCGTTATCCCTCATGTCACTCACCTGGTTTCCCTATAATTTAAGCTCCTGTTGGTCCTCATTTCTTTGCTGGATTGTTGTCCTGCTTCTGTTTACGCCTTGCCCGCCCCCCCAAGTTTGTGTGTCTGCCCTCAATTTCTAAGGTTTAAAATCCTGTTTAGAGAAGGAAAGCTACTGAGTGACCGACTGGTGTTTCCTCTGTGCATACAAAACAGTAAAGCAGTGCTGCACCTTGTGGCTGCACACTGTTAGTCAGGTGGCTGAAATGAGGCCCTCATCCTTTTCCCTCGCTTTCAAGACTGGCAAATTTGAAGGAAAAAAAAAGTCTGGTTGTGAAAACCTTGGAAAGGCATATTGTGAAAGCTGAGGAGTCATACTCATTATTATTATTAAAGTAAAGCTGTTTAAAACTGCAGGTGGCATGCCTGCAAAGCTGTCAACCACAGGCTCTGCCCAGGCATACAGTCGTAGTAATTAAGCAGCCAATATAAGCGTGTTAGAGCTGTGTTGCTCTACAAGGAGCAGGAAGGAGATAACGTGTAACGTTCAGCACAGAAGGCACTTGACAGCTACTTCTAAATCTGACAGGTGTTTATAATGTTTTAGCAAAAGCAGGGATAGGTTGTCAGTTTTTACAAAAGCTAGTTAGATCACGTCATTTATTGTTTTAAATCGTGGTGTTAAAACCACGATACCATGAAGCAGTGGTATTTTTGCTCAAGACTGATTCTGAGTTTCAAAAGGTTCAAGAAAGAACGTCAACAAATGGGTGATGCATAAGCAATGGGGGAATGTTAAACAGACGATAAAGACACCAGTTAGCTGAAGAGTTAATGGAAAAGGGGATGACTTAAAACAGGATTAGTATTCTGAACAGCTGAAGATCAAGATGAACTTGATGCGCTTCATTCCTATGGGATCTCTGCCTTACACATCAGCACTTTTATCACCAGCTGCACTTTTCTGGCTGAATTTAAAAGCCTCTTATGACCCCATGTATTTGTGTCTTTTATCCCTTCTGACTCAAGAGCCTCATCACTCCGTTGTCACTCGGCTGTTTCTCTGCGAGGGACAATGCGTGGTGTTTTGATTTGATATTAATAGCTGGGTAAACACGGGCCTCCACCCACTGGAGCTCTTAATCCTAGTGTTTTATCAGCGATTCAGACACGCTGCCTTCACTCCCTATCTTTTAAATTCACCCTCCCACTCCGCTGCCTGCTGAAACACCGCTCTTTCCACTCTTCCTCGTCACCATCTCATCCAGTCCTCAAACTGCAGCTGAACCCTGAAACTATTTCCAGTGTATGGTTGGGAATGCTGGAAATACGATCAGCTGTTGTGTCACAGACAGGATGACTTGCGAGGAGCATGGTGCTGGTTGTGTTGCCAAAGTCCGTACGGTTTCTCCTACAAGTTAATTGTGAGTCATAAGACACGGGTCAATCTTTGACAGTACTGATTCGTGAAGTTATAAGAGCTATCTTTAGTCTTGTTTGAAATCATAAATCCAATTCATACAAGTGAATTATTTTGTGCATTCAGCCCCAAATATTGTTAAGTAATTAGGTGAATTTGTTTTGTTGTCCCATAGCAGATAAATTGCATCTGCTGCATTGCTTTGGCCTTTCAAGCTGATGGGAGTACATGTCACTACTTAAATCCATCTAGTCTCATTGGTTTGCTGTAGAATCAACTGTAGAATCTGCTGCTGCCCCCTACTGGGAGGTTTGGGTATTGTAGGCTGATGTATAAAACTGCTATGAAGCTGAGAAAAATGGTTATTTGCTTGTTTTATCCGGTAAAAGAGAACAATATTAGATAAAAGTGAATTAAACTATCTTGTCATGCTACTGGAAAGAGTTTTATAAAATCCCCAATGGAGATATTTAGTGGGTGAAGGTTGATGTATGGTTGGTTTCACTGCGGCAAATGTGTTGGACCCATCTCCCTCTCTTGTTGGACTCATGGTAAAGAAAAGGAAAAGCGTGACCGAAAACAGACTAATTTGCACAAATAGAGACCATCTCTTGGAATTTACCCTTATCATGTGCAACATGACTTTATCCTACATTTTCTTTACAGGCTAATTAGATTGATTATTAGCAACTGCATAAATGTATTTCCCATGCCTGCACTCCAGCAGGAATGTTTTATGAACAAAAAAAAAATAAAAAATCTGAGCAAATAAATTATTCATATCTTCTAAGTCTGAATGGAGTTATCTACTAAAACGTACACAGGTTTTTATTTATTTATTTATTTATTGGTGATTTTTCTTTAGTCTGATAACAGTAGTGCTATTGGTTGCTTTGGAAATGAAGCAAATATGTCTGAAGCCAAAGTTCAAATATATATATATATATATATATATATATATATATATATATATATATATATATATCAAGAGAAAGAGAGAGTTTAAGATCTCACGCCCTTCAAGAGTTTTAAGATACAGACCAAAAAACAAACATTTCCAAAAAACAATCTTTCAAACCCTCTTAAAGTTAGCAGATGATGCATACTACTTTTTCCCCCCTTTTTCACTTTAATATGGTCCAATTGAAACTGCAGCAGGTAATAATGAACATATAAATAAACACACTGAGCTGTGGTCGCAAATATTTTCAGTGTATCGATGATTTAAAGTAGCTTTCAATTTTTCTCAGTAGGTTGTTACTCTACAACATAAAAATTACGTTAAAGAGTAAAAAGTCATTTATTCAAAACGCTTCCTGAGAAGTTAAAAGCATGCAAAGTAATCTTTAGGTTCTACTAAGACTCGTACAGTGTCCAAAAAGTCCAATATCAGTCCCCTTTTTGTACAATATGAACAATATGAATTACTGTGTTGCTGCACTGCCATTTAACAATAATAGTAGTTTTACAATAATACTCTGCCTTGCTGTTAGGTCATTTCTGCCACCCAAACTAGTTTCTCTTTCCCCAAAGTATGATTTTTCAGAGAGCTTTCTGCTGTAGGTAAGACAGACTGCCTACAACAACTTTATCGAACCCCACTTGACAAGATCCCAAACTCTCTTTCCAAAGATGTCGTTTGCCAAGAGGAGCAGAAATATTCCAGCATCGAGAATTCACAGTATGCAACCCACTTTGGATTCAAAAAATCATCTGATACTGATTGAGATAATTTGGTTTCTTTTGGGAGCAAATATGCAAATTCTGTCCTAACGAGCTACCTCAACATCCTGCAGACAGCAAAAATAATCAGTTACCAAAGTGCAGAGAAACAAATGGGCCTACATGCAGCTTGTAAGGCTCCTTTCAAAAGAAATCAGATGACTGCCCGTCAAAGAGTAAAGTGAACACACACGTACACAAACACGCCTATTTAATTTGATCACAACGTGAGGCTCATCTGATTGTCTTATCCGTGTCATCAGCTTGCTATTCTGACCTCTTGCCTATGGGTAGCTCCAGGTGATTAATCCACATTGTGAGGTGCCAAGATCAATTTTCTCACCGCCCTGTCACTCAATGTTTGTTCGGCACTGACTCACATCGCTAAATAATTTAACTTCTTTCCAGCAATATAAATGGGCTTTGTGCCTCAGAAATAGGTCAGACTGAGCCACTCCCCACACTCCTGGTGACATTTAAAAACTCATTTTAACCATGTAGCTAACCATGGTTATTTTAGTCACATTTGTCTTTATTCATTATGTAGCTGCTAGGGAAAAGCAAATGATATTCCGGCATTTTGTTTGCCTTCATGAGTTCCCTAATGCTAATAAAACCGCTGTTGACATTCAGGATATGATTAGAACAGGAGCTAAATTTAAAAGTACTCGTTTTATCCTTGAGGAAAAAGGCTAAATACATTTGTTGCTTGAGTTACCATGGCAGCTAATGTGGATGTGATATAGTTGTTAAAAGTAGAAGATACAAAGAAAAGTGATGAGAGACAGAAGAATATTGTAATTTAAAACCAAACTTGAGTAGATTACTTCTGACGTGATGAATCTATCAGGAAGAAATGGGAACAACCATAGAGATTTTTCCACATCCATCCCATTTTACATCTCAGGGATGAGAGGTGGTAAGGTGTGCATGTTGCATGCTGGCAAATCCTACAGGATGCATGTAATATTTGCTGTGGAAACCATAGAACTTTATTTAAAATTCTGCTCTTATTAACATTTAGTAAACCCCCACCTTCACCAACCCCAAATTTCACAGTTTTTTGGGACGTTTTGTTCCAAGCTACCTTTTAAGTTTCAAGCAACAACCCAAACAAGAATCTAATAAACCCTCAGTCAAACAAAACTTGTGTACGGATGTTTTATACAGCGGTCCGTGCTCCTGAGCATCCCATTAATAAAATATCTGAGCCCTTGCAAACATGCTGGCAGTGTGACAGGCAGGCAGGAACTGCTGTTAGTGTGAAATCCTGCGGTTAGTTTGTGCACGGTGACAGTTTGCCATTCCCCTCTTGACGGGACCACCATAGGCCCTAATTGAAGTGGCAGAGCTGGGAATCATGACGGTCGCTGGGAGATGTTGCAGGACAGTGATGGGCTACCTGAAGAGGAGCGGTCGGACGATAATGAGGCTCTCTGCCTGCAGGCGCAGAGAGAGTAAAGGTAAATGGCAAGAAAATAAAAAATAAATTATGAGGAGTAAATCCTCACTACAGGAAAGGAGGAATGAAAGAAGTACCATCTACTTAAAGGAAGAAACTACTTAAAACAGAACTATTTTTTATTGAAACCTTCATTTACAACTATTGCAAGGACTGAGAGTTTTTTATTTGGTCAGGCAAGTCTGAATTTGAATAAAACACCTCAAAGTACGAGGATGTCAAAAAGTGTGAAACGTGGATAAACATCTTCTATCCTCACCATATGTGCCAGCTGCATCTAAAATTATTTACAAGATACTCGGCGTGTAATTCTAACTCGCTTTCTGAAATACAGGCGCTGCTTATCAAGGTGCCAAAACAGGAGAAACAGTCTGCGCACACATATGCGCACACATTCACCCACACAACAATAAACACACTCTACCTCCATCTGTGATCACTACACTGACCCGCAGTCCCACTTGTTTGTTTAATTAAACTCACTTTGAGAGCCAAAAACTGGATGATTTGAGTAAAAGGAAATAAAAACAGAGTCTATAAAAGAAATCAGCCCACTACGATGTTATATAAAGCTTTGTGAGTTGCAGTGGGTGTAATTTGTTGTTCAAGATACAGGTAATAAAGAAGAATTCACGAATGTCAGGAGGGATGCGTTAAAGTTAAAAAAGAGATTCATTAGAGTTTAAACGTGATCTAGCGTTTCCAGAGTAAATCAGGTGCCATATAGGTGTAGAAATCATCTTAAAAAGGGATAATTTTTTGCATATTGTTGCCTTGTCGCCGCTGTAAGCTCACGGCGAGGAGCACAGCAAAGTCTGGAGATGTCTGCAGGTGTTTTAATGACGCTTTTAGATTCATTTTCGCCTCCTTCAGGGCGGTGTGTTGTGTTCTTGATGTGATCTCTGCAGCATGCCAACTCCCGCTGAGTGAAACTAGCAGTCGGAAATTTTCTCGGCTTGTTGAAAGTTTGTCTTACGGGAGTTTAATGGCTTTGCTTCAAAAAAAGAGGAAAGGCAGGAAGCACATCAACCAACCTGTTTGGGGTGAGCAGACGCTTTTTGTTAACCGATTTTGTGCATTTAGAGCCAGTCTCATATTAAAACCTTCAGTAATCTTTTAATTTGAAGTTCCTTTAAGAACACACAGTCCACAAGTACAACAATAATCCTCAGCTCAGTCACAGCTGAGCTGAGGACTGAGGCCAAATTAGTTAATCCATATGTATCTTAGATAATCAAATAAGTGTTTGGGTTACTTTTGCAGCCGTCACTAATTTAAAGTTTAAAATACCTACTTACCTAACTTCCTGTAGTGGCTAGTTGTGCTATAGTGCTGTCATTAGCTTGTTCATAAATTGGCAAAAGTTGCTAAATTTTTAAGCTTTTTTGGGGGATCTCTATGACAAAAAAAATAAATAAAAATAACACCATTGCTTAAAAATAACCAGATTTCCCAATCCAATGTGCCGGAGACAATTTCTTAGGATGGAGTTGTGAAGCCGCCGTTCTCCAGTTACAGATGGATAATAACTAGGCTATTAGCAGATGTTTTTTTTATCCTGTATGAATGCAGGCAGAATTGGCGAGCATATTTCAAAATTGCTCATCAACATTGAAAGCTGCAGAGCATTTATATACCAAAGTGGATCTCGGATAACCCAATTTGTCTTCAAATTACTTACATTTTTATTACTGCCCCTCTCCAAGTCAGTTTTTTTTTGCCGCTGCTTACATAGTTTCTCTTGGTGTGGATTTCCATGTCCTTCAGCCCCAGTAAACATCCCATAATTTATAGTTTTTCTTGTTTTTTGCATTTATTCTATAAATCTGGACAAACTATCAGCGCACGTTTTTTTAATAATCTACTAATGTCCTCCATTGTTCACTGCCAACATTGACTATGATTTATTTATCTTGGTTTAAGGTAATTTTACTTTCTTTAAGGACAAATTCACCTTATTTGCTTTTGCTGCCCTCACGTGTTCCTGGTGGTCTTAAAAATAGCTCTTATGTACCCAAGATGTACATTTTCACAGCACAGCCAGTGGTTCATGTCCAATAAACGGTTACAGCTTGAGAACCTCACTATGTAAAACGGCACTAATTAGCACACAGTTTAAATTCACTATACCTCTGTGCCTTCCAGCTTTCCTCACCCGTCTCAGTTCTCCCAACACCCTGTCAGGAGAAGAGGCCTGAGACGCCCCCATCGCATCTCCAGCTCTGTAATTAAAACTCTGTAATCTGGGTGGATCGTCTCTATTTTTAAAAGCCCCCCTCTGTCAATGTGTGGGCATAGGGACACAAAAGGAAGCATCGAGTAGGGAGGAGGAGGAGGAGCAAAGGGAGGAAGATAGTAGCATCACAGTGACAGGTGATCACCAGCTCGGTGAGACAAGAAAGCTGATAAACTGTGGTAATTGGCAGAATGTCCTAAAAATAATTTTACTCCTATTATCCAATGTTGCATATATAACACTTTAGGTTTTTGGGGATTTTTAGATACAGGACATTGCAAAAGTTTTGAGTCTCGCCTCATTTCTTTATACTCTGTGACTCACAACCATGAAATAGTCTGATAAATATTTCTTCAGCTTCTTTAAAAGCCATTTAAATTATTTTTGAGTTCCCAGTCCAATAAGCATTTTCAAAGCCCGTCATGCCCCCATTTAATGCTGGAACATTTTATTGCTTGTTACTTAAATTTCAGACCTGTAGGCAAAATCACCTTTGCTTGTCATTTTATTTTTATGTTTAGTTAACTATTGTTATAAATTGTTGCAACAAACTCTCATAAAAAAAATCTTAAATCTCAGGTATTGACGTAGGATAATTGTCTTTGCTGTCAAACAGCTGAGAAAAAAATCATATTTTGCTTTGTCAAAAAAATAAATATTTGAAAAGTTTCTGAGTTTTCAGGGGGAAAAAGTGAATTCAAATCAGGGGAAAAAAAAGTAAAAATGTTGAAATTAAACAAATTATATGGACAGACCTTTAAACTCTGAGTGGAGCTTGATGCAATATGAGGTTTTATTCTGCCCCTACAGGAGGAATATAGTTTTCAGACCGATACTCAGATATTTTTTTATCTGAAACTCATCTCTGCCAAGTATTCTGAAAACAAACTTTTTCTCACATATTGGATCATTAAACTAATAATGTTCTCCTACTGGTCCTGTAAAAGGGGTGGGCCAAGCGGAAAACTCTACATATACCCATGTTAGAAAAGTACAACATCTGCACTTTTTTACCATAATTTAATCCTGTTCAGACTGCTTTGCGACAGTATTTTGGTGTTGTTATAAAATGCATTCAGCTTAATTTCCTACCTAAAACAGTTAATTAGAAAACAACCAAAATTACAATGGTATCAAATTTGGAATGGATGACATGACCCGTCTCAGAGAAATGTGTATTTCGGTGTTGTTATTGTTGATTTTGTTGCCAATTTACTGTGACTTTTGAATCATTCAGGCATAAAAAAGTTCTGAAGTTCAACATATAAACTATTATTGTTTCAATGTATTGCAAAAAAAATCTTCAAAAACAACTGTTTGTAAATCTTTAGACCCGCTTGTTAAAAAGGCAACTTTCAAAGCTTCTTCAGTTGAATGTATGAAAAATTGTTTGACAAACATGAAATAGTACTGTAACGCCAGCTGGGCGATTCAACCTATGATACTTTGTGTGAATTGTAGACAACCTCTGATCATTGAACCCCGACTGTATTTTTTTCATGTAAATAAACAAATTCATGAGAGCAAGTCTGCATAAAGAAATTGTAAAATTAATGTTTGTACCTCAAAGCAGCACCGTGTAAGTTTTGACCCACGAAATAGCTTTATGTTAGATATATTAAAAGATTTTTCAGGTCAACATACAGCACTTAGTGCGTATTGATGCTCTATGCGGGAAAGTGTTTAATTTTGCGACAGCGCAGTGTTGTCAGTGGCCTTCAGGGGGGCTAAGTCTGAAAATTACAAGTCTAGCGCCTCTAGTGGCTAAACGTAACACGGCGCTGCTTTCAATGGGATAATATAATCATACGAGTCCCTTAAGTTTTTCAAAGATTTGGAGGATGAACTGAGACAATAGCCTCTGATGACATATATTAATGGACGATGATAAAAGAAATATAGCATTTAATAACAATAAATAAATAAAAAAAACATGGTTACAGTACATTTGGGGTTGTGGCTTTTTAATCTCTTTGTAAGTGGAAGGAACTGCCCTAATGGGGGAGAAAAACAGACAGAAAGGGAGCAAGGACAAAAACATGTGCATTTGGCATGTCATGGGACAGAAATGGACCAATCTTTGTGGAGCTCTCACAGAAGCAGAAGTGTGAAAGAACCAATTGAGGACTGTGGTAACTCCCAGATCAAGACCTGTCAAGAACTATTTTTCAGAAAGAGCATGCTGGCTTTCAATGTGGTTGGACAGTGAGAAAGGACTGTGTGGAGTGCTCCTTTGATCAAGTAACTTCATCCTAGCTTTTGTTTGAGCTTTTCCACCTGTTACCTTTCTTCCCAACTTTCAACTCTGTTGGGTAGATTTCTGATGGAAATCTACTTATGTTTGCTGGTGACAATCTTGGTCTGCCCCCCCCCCCCCCCCCCTCTGTGGAGCCAGACAATAGCATAAGGAGGCAGCTGAATGCTTGAGAACATTTGTCCTTCTTCTAGCAAGGCAAAACAAGTACAGGTTTCTTGGCACTTTGTTATTCTCCGTAATAACCTATGCTGTCCTGAAGACTATGAAGCACACATTCATATCTTCTATTCCCCAAATTCTTCTCCATAGCAAAAACAAATAACATCATCTCGTTTTACTATCAGTTGCTCCTGTAACCAAGCAGCTGCATTGTTATGAAGGTGAGGATGTAACTTAGTTTGATTGTAATGCTGGCTTTAAGAAGCTTTGAGATATCCAAAGATATTAAGTGTGTCTTTGAATCGTTTTCAAGGTGAATTTTCTGTCGTAGCTTGAGAATGTGATCAGGGATGGAGGTATGGGGATGTATAGATGTAAAGTAGATGACACACAGGGTTTGTGGTTTTCAAATGAAAACTGGATAGTTCAGCAACATTCATCTTGATTTCTCATCTGCGGTTAACCAATTGAAACACAACCGCCAGTCTGAGAAACAACCCAGTTTCACTTTGGGTGCGTGTTCAAGACCCACTTTGTTGACACCAAAATTTAAGCTTAGTCTGATTATAAGTGCAGCTGCAACCAAGACAACAAGTAGAAGAGTTTCACCAGGTTTATCCTTGTGTAAGCATATGATTATCAAGACAGAAAAAAAAGAAAGATATTTTGCAAAACTCTAAACTTAATGCTTTAGAAATACGGCTTGCTACTTACAATAAACTTAAAAAAAAAAAAACACTTTATTGTTAACTTTGGCTGTCTAAAAGGAAGTTACACCGACAATAAATCCTTCAGCAACCTTGAAAACCTTGCATATAGTAGGTATGTATAGTAGATGGTGCTTCTTTCAGGTCTTGTGATTTCTTACCTTTGTACATAAGACAAAACCTTCAGACACAGCTCATTTGTAAAAGATATAATCTTTTTTGCCTGTAACTTCTCTCCTCCGCTTGTTCTTTTGCAGAATTGTAAGCAGACAACCCAAGTTTTTCTGATTCGGTCCATTCAATTGAACAAACATTAGGTAAAAAGACAGATTTTAGTGAAAAGGTGTCTAAAAAGCCTGGAGAACGACGTGTCAGTGCCCCTTCAAGACGGGAACACACGATGAATCAGACACACTTATACAGAAATTAGGAATAGTTTATGACTTTTTCACAGTGGATAGTTGCAAGGAGAAAATACAATAACACAACTCACTTTAGAAGTAGAGAGAGGAGGTCCGTCATAAGATGCTACTATTTCAATAAATCAAATTTAAAGCCCGGGGCCTAAACTGTCTAGTATCAGCTTGATGATGTAGTTGTTTGCACTTCACAACGGTGTGTAGTGATGTTGCACAAATAAAGTGTTGGTCACAGGATGAACTCACTCCATATAGGTTGATTTATTCACACACCAGAGGCGGTGAAATTAAAGCTGCGCTCTGCGGTCCCTTCTCAGCCGATCTAATAGCTTTAACCACATTAGTTGTACGTTTAGCTGAAAAAAACAAAACAAATGGCACGGCATCGCTGTTGTTCTCAACTTGTTGCACTTTTCTTTTTTGTTCTTTTACCCGTCGCTGGTTCTGGTTCTGGTTCTGGTTCTTTGACTGGATTCAGTTAACAGAAAGATAGCAAATCACAAGTTAAATCCCTTCACATTTGTGTGTGACTCTGACTCCCAACACTCCCCGCTTTTGCCCCTCACCCCCTGCGGCATCAGCTCAAGAACATGGCCATTACCTTTTTCCCGTTCCCATGGCAACACAGCCCCGCAGCCCTTATATGGGGTACCAGTGTGTGTATATGTGTGTGTGTGTGTGAGTGTGTGTGTGTGCATTCTGAATCACATGTGACTACATGTGCATGCGAAGTTGGGGTTTGTTCAGATAGCATCGCCGGAGAGTAGGGCCGTTTCTTTAAGGTTTATCGTCCCCCCCCTACCCCCTCCGTTTGCCACCTGTCACTGATGAATTTGTGGAGCCTAATGAGACACCCAGTTAAACAGAGGATCTTTAAAGTTTTCGGTAAAGAATCGCAAACACGTCGCGGTCCGATTTCTGACCGAGCTCTGCAGCAAACACTGTGATCAGGGACGAGCAGACGGTTGGAAAGTCTTTGTGATTTCTCACCAGGAGCCATCTAATGTCACTGCAACCCCCTTCGGGAGGCAGAAGTCTTGAAGCCTGCTCGCAGGCGGTGCTCTGCAATGCTGGATGTAACAAAAAAAAAAAAAAAAAAGATAAAAAGAGATGAGCTGACAAGAGTGACACTACAGAAGCAAAATGGACTGAAGGACAGGGCAGAGAGGGTGAATGTTACTCTGTCTTTAGTGGTCCACTGTCTGCCATGTAAAAAGGGAGTCAGAGACGTGATGGGCGATAAGGCTTTGAGAACGTCTCCTCTGACTCTCTTCTTTTCCCCTTGTCTCCTGTAGGAGCTGGACAGACTGACAGACCCACCTGCTTCCATTGCTATGGGCAAGCTTTCTTCTGTATTTTGCCTACCACCAAGTGAACTAATTAACATCTCTATGTGCACAGCCAGAATTGATTCATTTCATATATACTTGCCAGCCAGGCACAAGTAACCTGCATTTTTTCCCCCCCGCTCGAAGCGTAAGTGATTGGCGAGGAGCATTAAGGGCGAGTGAAAGGGTTTGTAATGATGCTGTAAAACAGCGCACCATCTGATTTTCAGTGGAAATCAATGAGATGAGACACCCACTGTCCCTGTGGGATGACATAGCCATTACAGAAAAACATTTTAATCCAATTCGCCTCAAACGGAATGAACTCCAGCTCTTCTGGGTCTTTACTTTGTGTTTATTGTAGGTTTGATTAGTCCCGTGATGATCTCTTCCATCTAAAGGAGCCAAGCTGGTGTCTGTGCCATCAATCTTATCGGCTCCTCCTCTCTCGAGGGGGCAGACTTAATCAGACACAACCTGTTCTGAGTCCACGTTCTCTATTTTGATCCGATCCCCTCCCTCGCAAGCGGACATGTGAGTTCACGCTAACTGGATCTGAGCTGGTAACAGGATGCAGGACTGATCCATGCAGGATCTTTAATGTTCAACATCCTGTTGAGAATTAGATTTAACCTGACTGCAGAAGGTCTGCACAGACAGAGAACAATAACTTTATTAGTCTTCCTTTGAAAGTTTCATCCAGGTTGGAGGCTCATTTGATGATTTAATTCTGAGTAGTTTATGACCTCCTCAGCGAGGAGAGGCGCACAGAGGTAAGAAGATGTCTTTATCAATTCACAGACACAGCAGTTATCAGATTGTTTGACCACCTGTGCAGCTAAAGATCACACTAGCAAGGTTTTTCTGTCTCTTTTTGTTTCATTGCAGGCATCTGTTCAGATGGATCCAATTAGGGTCTTTTCACAAAGAGGCACATTATCAAGCAAACCTGAGGCCTCCAAGGATTTATTTGCATATTGTTTGTTATAATTCATACAAAGCACTCTAAGGGTGGAATTCAAAGCAAATAGCCACAGGTGCATTGACTATTAAATAATAATGTGCTATAATAAATAAACTGCAGGGGAAAAAACTGTGAATTTCCAATGCAGGTTTTCACCAAAATACATTTTAAAAAAGCCTGCAACAAATAATAAAAAAAACCTGTTAAGTCCAAAAAGTGAACAACCGTCCAACTTGATGTCAACAGACGTTATACGGACTAACACTAGATGGCGAGAAATATAATTAACAACTAGGTTTGACACAAAGAAACGATTTTCAAGGTCATAGCTTGGTTTTAAAAAGACACTAAACATTATCCCAGGACTTTGGACAGATTCTTAAAAGGACTTTCAAGCTTTTTCATCCTGTCTGAAAGATTATTTTCTTCGAGGAATACAACACAGATGTGAGATAATTATGACAAAGATTAGACAGAGCCAGCATTCCCTATGTTTGAGTCAGAATATGTCTGATGATCTACAAGCTATGATGAACACTGACTTAGATGTCCAGGCATGATGATCCTCTTCAGAGCTTAAAATGGTGGGACTCTTTTTATACTTCTGTCTGACATTTTACATCTGATTGATTTTTGCACGTTTGCCACTTGTAAACAACATCTGCTAATCATGTGACATGCTAGTGCAACATTCTTACAAATTCTGTGTCATATAGATTAAACACTCAGCAAAGTGGGGAACTTTACTCTATGAGTTGTGCGTGACTTAATCAGCTGATGCGTTCAAAATGCTCCCTCGTTTGCTTGCCACACTGCATCTTTTTTTCTTATTTGTAGTTTATAATGTAGCTTAAATCCTGTTTCACGTTGAGACATGGAGCTAACTGGTTTGACTGGACCCATTGTGAGTCTAATTGCTCCGGCGTCACTCTTTACAGTTGTAGCAAATAATATCCCAGTTGATGAAAATTGGAATTTCAGGTTATCAGAAAACTGAAGTATGTGGAAAAAGTAATTTCCTCCAATAACCCACATTTTTTGGGTCAAAGTTATCAGCTACACTAGGGCCTGTTTATGGCTAAACTGTTAATCATGCCATTCTATCACTCCACTGGTTTAAATCCTACTTCACGGACAGGGAATTATTTTGTGTCAGTAGGTAACTTTACATCAGAGACAAAAAAAATCACATGTGGGTTTCCCCAGGGGTCCATCTTGGGTCTCCTCCTATTCAATATCTACATGCTCCCTCTAGCTCAGATCATAAACAACATCAGTTACCATCACTATGCAGACGACACACCACTCTACATCACCATGTCACCAGGTGACTATGAACCCATTCAAGCGCTGAGTAAATGCTTAGAAATAAGTAATGCATGGATGTGCCAAAATGTACTACAGTTGATAAAAAAACAAACTGAAATAATAATTTTTGGACCAGTGGAGATGCAACCAAGAGTTAACACACAGCTGCTGCTGCTGCTTCAGCTAGAAACCCCTGATGAGGCCTGCAATCTAGGAGTAGTGATGAACTCAGACCTGAACCTTCAAAGGCATCTAAAAACAATTACTTCAGTCGAATTGATTACTGCAGTGGTGTTTTCACAGATCTGCCAAAAAAGTCGATCAGGAAGCTGCAGTTGATCCAGAACGCTGCTGTCCTCACTAAGACTAAGAAAGTAGAGCACATCACCCCAGTTCTACAGTCCTTACACTGGCTCCCTGTATCGCAGAGAATAAACTTTAAAATACTTATTTCAGTCTATAAATCACTGAACGACTTAGCACCTAAATCACAGACTTGTTATCAGTGCATCAACACTCCAGACCACTAAGGTTTCTGGCTCAAATCTACTCTACGTACCCAGAACCTGAACCAAACACAGAGAAGCAGCATTTAGTTCTTATGCTCCACTTGTCTGGAAAAAACTTCGAGAAACTGTAAAAGTGCTGAAATCCTGAGTTCCTTTAAATCAAAGTTAAAAATCTATTTGTTCAGAGTTCCCTTTGAATGTTAATGTTGAAGTTTGCTGTCCAACTTGTCTTACATCTTAACCCACAGCTACTACTCCAGTGCAATGTGCTTTCCGCTGTAATGTTTTCGAATAAACTTGCCTTGCCTCGCTAGACCAGTGTAATCCACTGTCTGACAACATGAAAGCAGGCAACACGATCTTAAAAGGCAAAACATCATGCCCTTATAGAAGAAAATTCAAAAACAGATGCAAATGACACCTATTGGTCTGGAAAGCTTAATTAAGTTTTATTTAAGGTTTTGGGACACCAGTGAACAACAGTGAGAGCTATTATCTACAAATGGAGAAAAACATGGAAGTGGTGCACCTTCTCAGGAGTCCCTTCCCAAAATTATTCCAAGAGCCCATCTCTGACTCATCCAGGAGGTCACAAAACCTAAAAACAATGTCTAAAGCACTGTAAGCCGTGTGAGCTCAGTTTAGATCCATATATATGATTCAACAATTTAAAAAAGAGTCTGAGCTAATACAGCACCTATAGGAAAGCTGTGTTGTGGTACGTGTTCTCTGGTCTGATAAGACAAAACGGAAATTTGGGATAGGCATGGGTCAGGTTACAGCTGCATATTGCCCAGCAGCAGGAGGCAACATGGATTTATTGGCTTGTACAAGCCTGTGCTGTCAAAGAAAAACACAGATAAGCAGATAAAAGCCATCAAGAGAGGAAGGGACAGAAGTGCCAGAGCGAGACCGCACTGACAGCTGAACTGGGACTGGGACTGAGACTGGGCAGGAAGCGGGGGGGGGAAGCACAAAAACATAACCATGTTACCCCAAAAACAGGAAATATCCTTTGGATGGGATGTCCCTGGCAGCACGGCAGCGTAATAAAATAAACAACAGTTGCACGACCAGCACAGACACGTTTTGTGGGAGTGAAACAATGTAGATATAACATTTTGTGGATGAAACACGTTAATTAGGGTGAGGATTTGTCCATGCATGAGTGCCAAATCTACAATGCCTCCATGCTGTGGGAAGAATGAGAAAAAACTTGTTTGTTTTCTCCTCTGCCAGAACATAATGGATTTGTTTAAAATTTAATGAGCTTGCTGCTGAATCGGACAAAGATGAAAAAGATGCGTGTGCCTCTGTGCAGTCAGGGTTTCACAGATCCTCCAATGTAGCAAAAGTTCAAACTTGATCCATCTGACGCCTGTTACCACCTCATACCTCTCTGTAACGTTTCTTTGTGAGCAGACCGCAGGAATAAAGGAGTTTTTAAATCCTCCTGTGTGAGATATGAGATACCATTTCCATCCCTCAACTGCACTGCGTGCATTGTTATGGCTCCCTCCTTTGAATACAGCACAACCCATTAGAAATAGATTGAATGGTGCTGAGAAAGGCCATTTCATCCTTTTGGGACCTTCCTGAGAATAGACAGCAGGTCCTTTGTGTGTCTTTTGCTCTGATCGAAAATACTGAGGGAATTAAAAACGTTTGTGTCCAAAGTGTTTTCTGATTTGATGGCAGGGATCATTCGATGTATTAAACACACAAAAACAGTATTCACCAGAGGATGTCGTCCATTTGTGACAGAAAAAAACCAAAACAAAAACAGGTTTCAAACAGAGCTGTCTAAATTGTTTTTCTAAATGCCATTCCCGGTTTAATCGCCATCATTTTGCTCCTGATTTAATGGCTGTTCGTTATTTCCTGCAAGGACTCTATAAAAAGGTCACTGGTGACACTTGTTAAAACAGATGCAGAGTTACAGTAGGGAGTCAGATCCCGAAACCCTGCATACCTGCAAAAAAGAAAAAAATGCACAGCTGATGTAGACAACATGGCAAACGTGGCGTTCCAGCACATTACCATTTACCATTAGAGGTAAGAGTGACAGTGGCTAGTGTGCCGTACTGTCTCCTTGACATATGTCTGAATCCTACTGGGTAAAGGCAGTTCACAAGTGTGGGCCAGAGGATGAATATTTCAACTGACACGCAGCTAAGTCAAGAAACGACACGTTCATGTGAGAAAGAGGCAACGCTTTCACAGAGCATTCACGAATAGCGTGCAATTTTTCCAATAGGCACATGTAGACTAAATGGAGAACTCTAATGGCCTCAGTAATATGGTAGACTAATGGATTTATCAACATGCAGCAGATCATCATTAAAATCATGTCAACATGTAAAGTGTGGGGTCTTTATTTAGAACATTGACTCAGAAGGTGGCCTTATCCCTTCACTTAATGCCAAGAAGCGGCAAATTAACATGCAAACTCTGTGAAGCTCATTAGGCTGGCCGGCAGTAGCATTTAATGATGACTTGGTAATGATTTTGAATGCTGAATGTGTCGACCTGTTGCTCCTTCAAAGTGGACTATTGCTGGTCTAACATTTTTAATGATAAATGCAGAGATATTTCTGATTTAGGTTTTATTTTGAAGCCACATTAAACAGAATTTAATTTTTTGGGTAATTTTAATTCCCTGCTTAGTGAAACAGCATCAGCTTTTAATTTTGTGCTTGCTTTAATTCTGGCACAAAAGGGAGATATTCTCTAAACGTACTCTGGTCAGATAAAAAGTCCAGGGGCAATCTGATTAAAAATGAGACTTGCAAATCAGTTTAAATCTGGCTAACCTCAAGGGAAGTCAACCTGGACTAGAGGGTAACAGTGGTGTAGTTATAGTTGCTTGGATTAGGATTTCAGTTTTGGTTTTCTCTCGTCTTTCTGTTACTCTCTTTACGTTTTTATATGTTGTGTTTGAGGTCCCTTTCTTTGAAATTCTGTTTCAATATGTTTTTATCTTTAACTTTTTTCTCCTGGCTTTTCTCCTTGGAGGTGAATCCTCTCTTTCCTTCCCTCACAAAAATAAAGTTTTGGTTCTCATTTCTCAGTTTCCTGTCATTTTTTCTTCTCAAACAAATTATCTCTTTGTGATCAAATAATGTTAACATACCACCATTTTTTTATTTATCTAAATGTACTTTCTTTATTAGGCACACCTCCTGAGCTCTGTTTCCGGCGAATAATATCTTGCTCAAGGACATCTATTGCACCCAAAAGTGAAATTTGTGGTAATAAACACTGGTATTTTATACAGAATGTAATTTTCTAATTCTAGAGTACATGCTGGTATGTATATTAAGTAATTATTTCATTAATAAGCAGATACCGGAACACAGAACAGACAAATTGCCTTGGAGAAGTATCCTCACTGATTTGTATTTATTTATTTATCTATTTAATCTCTCTTTTATGTTTCAAATAATCAAAGAAAATTAAATGTCACACAAAGATGAAACGAAAATTCACAAAACCCATCTTTTTTTTTCCATTAAGATAGAAAAGCGCTTCTTGCCTCATGGGCAAAAGAAATTGTCGCCTAAACCTCGTTGTGCCCCATTAGCAGCAACAAGTGCCATCAAGTGTTAACCGTAACTGGACCACTCTTCTGTAAAACCTTGTTTTATTTCAAATACAGGTTTTTTTTGGCTTTAAGAAGAGGTGGACGGCGAACCCCACACACCATCATCTTTCACTTGCTTCCAACAGCGTAAAACACATGGTTGTGGCAGTGTGATGGACGCTGCTTCGTCGCCTCAGGACCTATGCAAGCTGCTGAATTCTGTTCTTTCTCAGAAAGTCCTGAAGAAGAATGTGATCCAATTCACTCCAGCAGGTCTGCATGTCTAAAAAAAAAAACTGAATAAATGCTTTGGCGGGGCATGGTAAAAGAAATGTCTGACGGATCGGATTGAGTTGCTGTTGCGCAACCTTTCATGCATAAAAAGTGAATTCAGTGAGTTCACTGACCTTAACTGGTGGAAGTAAAGGCCTCCTATGCTTGTGACCTCCTTGACGAGTCATTGATCAGCTGTTGGTGCAATTCTGCTTGTCTGGCCACGTTCCACGTTTTCTACATCTGAGGATAATGGTTCTCGTTGTGAGTCAGTGGCGTCCCAGAGCCTTGGAAATGCTTCTTTAACTCTGTCCAGATGGATATTTGTCATGACTTGGTTGCTCATCAGTGTCTGTGAGTATCTATAAGGAAGGACGTGTTGCTTTTACAGATCTCACAGCCGTCTTCATGTGGTCAGACATGTCCAAGTTTCATTGATGTCTTGATTCCACGAGTCCGACAGTAATCAGGCCTGGGTGTGGTCAGGGGAACTCAGCTTCACAAAAATGTAGTTGATCACATTTCATTCATAATTCAGAGGGGAATTTTTACTTTTTCACATGGGCCACACGGGTTTGGATAGTTTTATGAGGCAGCCACCACATCAGAGACTCTCTGGATCAAACCTTAATTTGTTTGACTAGTTTTCTTAATATTAATATTAATAGTATAGAGTAGATTTCCTGTATTGTCCCACAGTAGGAAACTTCAGTAGCAAAGTGAAAGGCAAAAGGAAGCAAGCAGATGCACACAAGGTTACAAAATACATAAAAACAAAAAAATAAGAGATTGTACTGGAATGGCAAATTTACAACACAAGAAAAATAATACTTGACAGTTATTAAAGATTACCATGTAGGGTGATACGAATCGATGTCCAAACATGTATATTTGTCCATAAGTAAACAACAACAGACTGTTTATAGTGTAAAGAAATGTAACACTGTCAGGATCCCCAGGGGTTTGATTACTTATTGTAGCTCCCTGGGGATCCTGCGGCCTGTTTAGTATAGTTTATCCTTAGATCCTTGTTTCTGTCCTTTGTCTAGCTTTGTGATCAGTGTTTAAGTTAGTGGTTTAATGTGTTAGTCAGCTTCTGGTCATTATTATTTTAGTAGTTCTATTACATTTTGCCTTTCTGCCAGGTCCTCCTTAGTTTAGTTAGGTTATTCCTTCATCTCTGGCCATTCTTCATGGTTCCTTTAGATCAAATTCTTCCTCTGCCCCTTCCAGCTCACTGCCCTCCTTTCTTTCTGCTTAATTGCCTTTTATTCCTCTCACCTGTGTTGATTTGCTCCGACCGCTGCACCTCTCTTCTATATATTCAGTCAGCTCACCCATAACCAGTTGTCAGGTCCTCTGTCAATCTATCTTGACTGTGCTTCGGTCTGACTCCTAAAAAAAAAACGACAAACACTCATTGAAATATATATATATATATATATATATATATATATATACATACATACATACATACATACATACATACATACATACATACATACATACATACATACATACATACAGGTATATATAATCTGTGAGTAATGCATCCATATAATGTGTTTACCTTAGATAATTGGGTTACTGAAACAAAATGATGTTTTGACAAAATTCCACTCTATTAAGTGACTGTATTTGTTGCACCCTGGAAATATTTTATTTAGATTATTGTGACTTCTTAGGTGAAGGCTAGAACACTGTGACATAAAATAATTTTATTTAGTGTATTTTGTTTGCCTACAAACTAAACAGGATGTTTAAAACATCCTGCGTAGCTATTATTAGTTGTTCAGGCACAGATGTTCTAGAAAATTACCAGTTTACACATTACGGCTTCGGTAGAAAGCTATGAAAGAAAAAAGGTGGCAAAGGTCTGTAACATGTAATGTGCACCTGTGTGTACATCCATCACGGGCTGCTCCAGAGAGGATATTTGGGGGGAAAAAATAGCAACTTGGGGCAAATAAAGCTGCCAAACAGAAGACGGGGTCATGTTTCGTGAGCACTACACACACATATATATATATATATATATATATATATATATATATATATATATATATATATATATATATTCTTCTTCCGGGGGGATATTTATGCAGACTTATGCAGTGTCAGTCTGTCTGGATTCTGGTTGACTTCAACCTGTGTTAATACAAGAGAACTTCGATCCACTGACAACACTAAAACAATGTGCATGCCACCCCAAGTCTCTTAAAGTCAGTCCTCCAGATCCTTCAGGCCTTCATGACTGCACGCCCGAGAGAATCTAAACTCACACTGGGGACCGCATTGTCTCGCCGCCTGGCTTGTTGTTTAGAGCTGTGATAAAATATACTCTCTTTGAAACCGCATCCAAGCTTCACTGTTTCCAGCAAGCATTTGTCTTCAAGGTTGCCAGCTTTATTGTTTCCAAGAAGTATTCATTAGTGTATGGGCACAGGACCAGATGGGAAAAAAAAAACTTTAGCCTAATCTTCCCCAAAGGGTTACATTACAGGCTTCGGAAGAAAAGATCCAACACAAACCAACCACATATGAACTGTTTTGCACTTCTTAAGTGATCAAAAAACTACAGACACGCACACAAATACCCTATCTTGACACTTTAGATATCAATATCATTTTACTTCACTACATCTAATAATAAACGTGATGAGGAAGTGTATTTTTCCTGAGAACTTTTTTTTAAAAGTTGCCAGTCCGTCGAACACCGGCGTCCTGTACAAGCATGAATGGGCAGGTGTGTGAATGCATGGATGTGTTTGTAAGGATTCATTTACCCCAGCTCTCCTGAGAGGTGCTGAATTAATAATGAGAACATTGGTTGCATCGGCGTGGTGGGTATGATGGAGAAGTAGGAAGATCACAGAGGAAAATCAGAACAGAAACGAAGACAGAAAAATGAACTGAAAGTCAGTCCAAGGTGCAGTCATAGCCTAACAACTGACATTCACATCTTTGTCCCTTTATGCCTAAATTGTTATGTATACCCACAGTATTTTTTTTTCTCCAACGTACGTGACCGAACACAGGGCAATGTAACTCAAATATTAATTTGTCAGAGTCTATGAGATGTTTAGAGGGGGATAATTATGCTGAAATGAGAAAGACTAACCAATGTTGTGTTCTTGTCTGCTACTGGACATTCATCCACAAGTTTGAATTGCTTTTAGGTAAACTTTACCCCATTTTCCTTCAGAACTGCCGTAATTTTATTCAGCAATGTGTCGGAAACCTTCCCCAGAGACTCCGGTCCGTATTGACATGACAGCATCACACAGTCACTGCAGATCTGTCGGCAGCACACTCATGATGTGACTCCACCAGTCTACCACTATAAGTTGCACATGAGCCATTATTAGAAGATAGAATGGATCCATGGCTGCATTTAGTTTATGCCCAGTTATGGTTCAACCATTTACATGTTGCAGCTAAAAAAAAAAACAGAAACACATAGGACAAGGCAGCTTTTCAAACTATAATTGCCAAATTGTGAGCCTATGTGTATTATCAGACCTCTGACCTCAACAAGGCATTTTGTCTACACTCCTAGTGCTCAGCTAGTTAGTTATGTCCATTCATTCGTCTTGTAATGAGGTAAGGACTAAATAAATCTAAATAGAATCCAGGGTCCTTGTAACTGTGATTACACTTAAAAATCCTGAAGTTTTCAAAAGGTTTGTGTTGTTATTAATATATTAATAAAAAGTTTAAAATGTAAATAATTATGTAGAAATACTTTATTATCAAAAAATGTATAAAAAAAACTTTAAATCAGAAGTTCCTGTTGCGCCTTTTTGTTTGAAAACACAATAACAAAATCAGTAACAGATGACGAGGCAGAACAAGTGAGTTTCAATATTTAATGGCATGCTGCTGTTTCAACGATTTAGTACAAAATATATCATGCAGCATCGGTCATTTCAAAAGTGCAAAACGTGTCAAAAAGTCACTTTACAGATCAGTCCGCGAGCATGCCAAACAGTTATACAATCACTTCATCAAGCTGTCACGGAGTTACTGTTTTTGTTTTTTCAAAAATACTCTACAAATATCGATATTTTAAAAGGTTTTCACCCAATGAGACCAAGGAAAAAAATATTTTGTCTTGAAAAAATACCTACATCACGTCCACGTCTTACACTGGCAGGCGTGGAACGATGAGAAATAACCATGCTTGTAAATAGACTCTTGAATCAATACTTTTGAGAGAAGGGAGAGAACAAAACATGAGGTAACAGCTTGTAAACATTGTTGTTACTTTTTTCAAGTTGGCAATATTAGAACCACTTCATATATTTAAGGAATCGTTGTAAACGTGTAAACGACTGCCTGGGGTTTACGCACGAACTTTACGCACAAACATTGGTCGTTTAGGAATACTTTCCTGGTGTCATCTTTCGGAAGGAAATGTAAAGTTCTTTGCATATCGTTACTCTTGATACACATCAAGCTTCTTCGATGGGTACGTGCAGATGCAGATCCTAAAATCCGCACCAGTTCCCCATTCAGGGTCTCCCACAGCGCCTGAGCTCTGTCCTCTATCCGAGCCCAATCATGACAGTTTCCACGTCTTTGGAAGGTCTCCGGTCCTTTACCAGGAAGTTGATCATGCTTTCTGATTTGATCATCAGGTTGCAACCGAGGAAAAAAATGCCGAACATCACGGTGAGCGACAGGACGCAAAGCACCGCGATCTGGACCACACGCATAACAAAGAGTTTGCGCTCATCCTGCAGCAGCACCAGGGACCCTCCGCCGTCACCGGTCGTCACGGTCTCTGAGCTGTTACTTGAGTATATCTCCAGAGCCCCAGCGAGGGTCTGGCTCCCATTAAACAGCGCGCCTTGGGTCAAGTTGAAAAGAGAAACATTCATGCTTCCTTGTGGGTTGTCAGGAGCAAAACACGGGACTCCACTTCAGTGGCGCAGGGTGTCGGAGCAGAACTTGGAGTCCAAGGAAGACGCAGGTCTCTGTGAATCTTCAAACAAAAACCAAGAGGAAGACGAAACTACACGCTTTCGAGCTCCAACTCGCCTGCCAGACATTGAGATTAGCTACTGCTTTCGTGCGTAACGACTGCCAGCACCTTGCCAAGATGCCACAGTCGCATAGGGTCGCATCAGCTTCAAAGTAAGTTTTTTTCAACTTAGTGGACGTTTTCCCGGAATTTACACGAGTGTTTAAGACAGTGAGCAAAGATCGACCCAGTGTTTCTCTCCGGAGTATCAAGGTACTCCCTGTGCTCGCTGCCAGTGCTCCCTCTGTGGTGCGTTTTAAAGTGATGATGAGCTCCCCGCGGAGCGCACCACCACCCCTCACCGCGGGAGAAGACAGGTGGGCTCCGATTTCTAGGTGTGTGTGTACGCGGGTAGTGAAAGAAATAAAGATCTCTCGCAGAATAACAAAACAATGCAAAATGAGACATAATTGAAAAGATGGTCCTCTTTATTGCATTTTATTTAAAAATGCCATGTATAAAATTATTTTTTAAACCATAAAATCAATGAAAAAATCTTTATTGGCAGTTCAGCAATCAAAACATTCTTATAAATCTTGACCAGCATTCAAAAAATGTGGACAGTTTATCTTTGGTGACGAGTCTTTGAAGATTGAAAGCCTCAGTGCCATCACCACAATCTTCAACTCCCTCCACATATTCTCCATCAGATTCAAGTCAGGACTAGCTGGGCCTCATCAAAAATATTACTATTACTAATATAAATATTACTTTCAGTCAAAAGAGACATGCTAGTGAAATTAAATCTGCCAGATTTCTGCCAAATCTTAAATATATA
Organism: Fundulus diaphanus; assembly: GCA_037039145.1. Classification (NCBI taxonomy): domain Eukaryota; kingdom Metazoa; phylum Chordata; class Actinopteri; order Cyprinodontiformes; family Fundulidae; genus Fundulus; species Fundulus diaphanus. Next base: position 35,239,724 of record CM073140.1, read on the forward strand.
AACTGATAATTTCAAGTAGGTTCAGCAGTTCTAATGCATACATGTCTTGCAAAAGCATTCACACTCTTTTAACTCTACACAAATAAACTGAACTGAATTAAACTGAGTTAAAACCACATACGTCAACATATTTCATTATGATTGTATGTGATAGACTGACAGTTGATAAAAATTGTGGAGGGGGTAAAATGTTTTTAGAATAGAAAACTTTATTGCCAGTCTACAATGGTGATAGATTGCTCAAACAACATTATTGTAAGTAAAATACAGTACACTATAAGGCACACATAAAAAAATACCAAACCTAAAATGGCTCTGTTAAAAGCAACTGTTAAAATCGTGTAAAAGTGCAGTTATTTTAGTGTTCAAGGTGGATATCGCAAACGGAACAAGTTAATTTCTGGGCCGGAAGGACTTTAGACGGGATTGGCTGGAACGAGTGATCGGGGGATGAGAAGGATCTTCTGTTATCAGTGTGGCCCTCCTGATCACACACAGGTTGGGCAGTTCAGAAAGGCAGGGCTGAAGTGAACCGATGATCTTTCCTGGCCTTGTTCATTATTTGGGAAAGTTCGGTTTTGTGAGTCACAATCAGAACTTAGACTTAGACTTAGACAACTTTATTTGTCATTTTGAATGCACAGAGTGCGTACAGAACGAAATTTCGTTGCATACAGCTTGTAAATTGCAGTAAATTAAATTACAGTATAAGGTGCAGCAGTGATTTAAAAGTAAACAATTGAAATGTAAACAATACAGGAGAAAATCACAGTGTGAGGTGAGTATTTATTTATTTATTTATTTATTTTTTTAAACCATTTGTATGTGCAGAATTGATTGTGCAAAGGGCATTTGTGCAAGAATGCATTTGGAAACTAAGAGTTCGGCAGCATTTGTAATGCTGGATAGAGATGCAGTGATGCAAATATGCGAATGTTGTGCAGAGTTTATAGTTTATAGTTCAGCAGTTCAACAGTCTGATGGCAACAGGGAAAAAGCTTTTGCAGAACCTGGTGGACCTTTTCCCAGAAGGCAGCAGGGAGAACAGTCCATGGTGGGGGTGTGAGGGGTCCCTGATGATGTTACGGGCTGGGGACACGCAGCGCCGAGATGAAATGTCTTTTATGTCGGGAAGAGGAGCCCCGATGATCCCTTCTGCCGTCCTCACCACTCTTCTCACGTTCTTCCAGTCGGAAGCACTGCAGCCTCCACACCACACAGAGAGACAGCTGGTCAGAATGCTCTCTATGGTGCTTCTGTAGAAAGTCGTGAGGATGGGCGGGGGCAGGTGGGCTCTCTCATTCTCCGCAGGAAGTACAGTCGCTTCTGTGCTCTCTTCACCAGTAACGTGGTGTTCACAGACCAGGTGAGGTTGTCCGTGATGTGCACCCCCAGAAACTTGGTGCTGCTGACCACCCCCACAGCTGAGCTGTTGATGAGCAGTGGAGCGTGGTGCGGCCGGTTCTTCCTGAAGTCGACGATGATCTCCTTCGTCTTCTCCACGTTCAGGATCAGGCTGTTGTCTCTGCACCAGCCCACCAGTTGCTCCACGTCCTCTCTGTAGTCCTGATCGTTGTCGTCTCTGATCAGGCCCACCACCGTTGTGTCGTCTGCAAACTTCACGATGTAATTGGTGGTGAACCTGGTGACGCAGTCATGAGTCATCAGGGTGAACAGCAGGGGGCTCAGGACGCAGCCCTGAGGGGAGCCCGTGCTGAGGGTGATGACATCAGAGGTGTTCTGTCCGACCCGGACTGACTGATCCGTATCCTGGAACGTTGTACCAGGATAAACTGTTGGAAGTAATGACAGATTCAATATGTGACTTATATATGTTAAAACTTGTTAAAATTATTATTAAAAGAGCGCAGCTTTCTCATCAGGTGGAGACGTTGTTGTGTTGTTGTTTTTTTTAAATGGAGTATGAGTTCTCTTCATAAGACAGCTGGGTGTCAATTCCCCTCCCTGGGTATCTTAAAGACTCCACCCGCTGGATGCTGACTGGCTGAAAGAGAAATGGCCTGGCATCTTTAGCTCTGCCCCCGCAGCACGACTCTTTGGTCTCTGTGACATTCAGCTCCGAGAAATTGTCACAAAATCCTTTGACCAAGTTGTCAACTTCCTGTTGGTACTGGGGCAGGGCATCAGAGCTGGTCATGTTGGCTACCTGTCTTCTGCCTATTCAAAAGGTGACATCCATTCACTGTTGCAGGAAATTGCCTCGCCTGATGGACAAACTGGAGGGGCTCCAGTTCATCCAGTGGCATCCTTTTTAATTGGTCACACTCTTCTCTACATGCTTTTACATAAAACTGAATACTGCCTGTAGTCCGTTGGGCCTTTTGGGCGGATTCTTTTTAAGGATGAGTATAATTGCAGATTCCTTCAACTGGTTGGGGACAGACCCAGAATCCAGAAGCCGCTGAAACAGTCTCTTGAGAGGTCCACTAAAGCTGGGCACACACTGTACAATATTTTCAATGGTTGCACTCAGATACAGCTCAAACTGTACTACGAAACGTCAGGGTTTAAAAGTTCACAGCTCACCATATCTGTTCTTACACTGTACGGCCCGACGCTCTGATGCGACCTGACTGCTCACACTGTACTTAAAAACCACACGTCAGATTCAGCACCGTAGAGAGATGGCGCTACTCGGACTTGTCTACCCGGAAGCCAAATGTAAACAGTAGAAAAAGACGGAAGTGTCAACAATCACTGTTAACTATGAGGCTCACTAGAACGAAACGAGCTGCCTTAGCATTTCTACGAGTTGCTCCTCCGTAGTTTGACTCCATGTCACACGTACCGCCGCCATGCTTCTCTCCACTCCTATGTTTTCGCCTGAGAAGAAGAAGAATTCCCTTGTTTGCACATGCGCAGTGCACAAGGTTAGGGGAAATCGGCTCGTAGACACTCGTAGCTCTGCTTCAACTGCAGGATGCGTCACCATCGCTCACGAGGGCCGGCTGAATTTCAAACATGTTTGATTTTCATCCGACCGTACGATTTCTGATCAGGAGGTGGTAGTGAGAGGCTAATCGCCCCTCGTTACCCCCTGTATAATACACGACGCAGGACGCACGATGCAGCTGGAACTCGGCCCAATCCAAAAGATTTGTGCACGCCTGAAGAATCGGACCAAAAAGGGCAAAAAATTGTACGGTGTACGCGCGGCTTTCGCTGACATCAGCAATTTTTCAGCACCATTGCTCTGAGCCTATCAGGGCCAGGTGGTTTCTGCGGGTTGTGGTTTTGGAGAATGGATGCCTCCAGGTGTCTGATGGTAAGATGGAGGTGGGGGTGGGGAGTTTGGTGAGGGGTGGGTCCAGATCGTGTTGTTTTTGTTGTTGATTTGAGTGAGAAATTTCTCCACTTAATCTGCAAGAGAGGCAGGATCTGCACAGCTCTCCCCTGCTGGTTTTGTGACTCGGCCCATCATGGAGTTCAAGGCCTGGCACGTCTCTCTTGCATTTACGGATGTCGGTTTGTTTTCCACCTGTATCTTTTGGTTGATCTTAGCCAACGTGGCCTTTCTCCTGAACTCTTCTTCCAGCTCCCTCACCCTACATTTGACCCCATGAAGGGAAGCATTTTTTTTCTGGATGAGGCAGAGTTTCATCAGCCCTGCAATCAATTTGTTCATCGTCAGGACACGGAAGTGACAGTGTCCTCACAGAATAAAATGTAGAAGGTTAAAACATCTGTCAAAAGGTGTGGATCACCGCAGTGTTCATTAAAAAACAAGTCCCAGTCAGAAAAACTGATGCAGCCTTGAATGTAAACTGAATGTAAATGCACAGCGATTATCATTTGTAAAAAAACAAAAAACAAATGAAAACCAAGCATCAATTTCTCTCCATTTTGCAATTGTGCAATGCTTTGTGTTGCTCTGTCACATAAAATCACTATAAAATATATTCGTCAGGTATGCAGTCGGTTTGGTGGTTGAGTGATGGATTCTCACCTTTACCCAGCGTGGCGCGACAGGTGGACGCCAGCCGCAGTTGTTGTCCGTTCACGCCAATCAAGAGGAGCATTTAAGGCAACTGGAGACAGATGGAAGGCGTCGGAGCATTAGCTCTGCCAGAGCAGTACCTGACTGAACCTTTGCTCCTTGTCATGTTCCAAAGCTCTTGTCTCTCGACTCACCTCCGTGTTCTCCTCTCCTTAGGTCACACTCCTGTCTGCTGTCTGGAACCTGGCCTGGACCATTCACGCTCCCGAGGACCTGGACCATTCGCACGCTTTGTCCCGCAGAAAAGCCTCCGAGTCAGTTCCAGTTCCGAACCTCCAAAGAGCGTTCCTTGGGCTCCTGGCTGCCCACCCTCTCACCTAGCAACCCGAGGGGAGCTCCGTCCACTTCCTCAGCAGGTTTTACCACTGTATGCGCTGTACAAAGGAACATGATCTGTCATTTAGCACAAGCTTCAATAGGCTACTGATAGCGCTGTTTCCATTTAGAAACTTACCATTCAGAAAGTGGTGCTGCATCCTTGTTGGTTGTGCAGGAAGCTCCACTTCTTCTGCTTCTGGGTTGGAGTCTGGGTCAAAGATGTACCGTTGCACCATCGTGCATCTGTTTGCAGCTATTTCTGTGTGTATAAAGTGTGAATTAAACTTTGAGTTGGGGGCGTGGCCAGCCATAGCTAATTTGCATACAAGTGACAGAGCCCTTAAAACAGCTGATTCTGACAGGGACTTAAAACAGGCAAAACAGAGGAGGTGAAATCTCACAGAAAGATTTTGTGGAAAACAAAATTTAATCAACATATCCTAACATGTTTAAAGGGAATCATAATTGGTCCCCTTTAAAGGCTTTCCATGAAAGTTTTTGAAACAATATAAACTTAAATATCTAAATATCAGCAGATAAACAGAAAAAGTCTTTTTTTTTTTTAAATTGAAAGCCTAATTCTGTTGAAAAGAATCTCACTGTTATGTTGGAGTCTTGAGCATATTTCCACTGTGAGCTTCGATTTAGCAATTAAGAGCAGCAAATAAGCATAAAGGCTCCTTTGCCTTTTCAGTGCAGGTTGTTTTCCTATCTAACCTTGTGAATTAAATTAAACTCTTGAACAGCGGACAGTTCTATAATTACTTTTTGGAGAGTATCACACAGATACAATGATGTCTATAAAGTGCTGCAGGTTTCTACAAGGGGGCGTAACATCTGCACATCTGTACATGATACTAGGACATTCTAATTCAGTGATGGAGATAAATGTGGATATTTGTTGCTTCATAATGTGAGGTGTTTTATTATGATATGAATGTAGTTTTGCCAAGCTTTATTTGAGAGGCTAGTTAATGTTTGTTGTCTAAAAGTCTTAAATGGGCCTTTAGACTTTATCTTGCTAATTCAGTTAATTTCAATTTTATTTATATAGCACCAATTCACAACACATGTCATCTCAAGTCACTTTACAAAGTCAAATTCAATAAAATTCTCCAGACAGATTGGTCAAAACGTTTCCTCTCTAAGGAAACCCAGCAGATTGCATCAAGTCTTGACAAGCAGCATTCGCTCCTCCTGAACAAGCGTAGAGCCACAGGGAGAGTCGTCTGCATCGTCAATGGCTTTGCAGCAATCCCTCATACTGAGCAAGCATGAAGCGACAGTGGAGAGGAAAACTCCCCTTTAGGTCCCCAAAGGGTAATTCTCTTGCAGCGAGTGGCAGTAGCAACCTTCACTCAATCAAACAACCAGTTACACAGATAATTGACATGAGGATAAGAGGCAACTTCATAAAGGTGTATAAAGGTTAATCTGAAACACCCATTTATCCCAAACAGCTGCAGAGAACCTGCTGAAAGCAAACACTAACGCAATCAGAGTGAAATCTGTTTAATTCCAGAGGAACAATTTCCATTTTTATTGCTGCAAAAGAGTTGTTCAAACTGTGGCTTTTGCAAAAGGGCATAACTCTATTTTAACTCTCAACCTTAAAACATCAATCCCCTTTGATGCCAAAGATGTTGTTACAAAAAGGTTTTGAAACAGTCACAAACTTTTTCACATCGTTTTTGCAGGTCTCTCTATTGTACGCTGATGTTTAACGATGGACCATGGACCCACAATTTTAATAATTTAATCCCTGAGTCACTGAACAATTTGAGGGGAGCTCCATTGGAAAAAAAATACTTTGCGCCAATCCTCTCCAGAAATGTCTGAATTTAACTTCTTTGCTGCTCTTCCTGTGACCACGCCACCATCCAAGACTCTACGCCTCACAGACAGTGTGTAGAAACACTCTCACTTCCCTGTGAGGTCTGCCGTAGTGGAAACCCAGTCAGTTTGTCGATTCCTGGTCAGGAGATGGTCCTTACTCATTTTGAACTTTTCTTGGACAGCCTGAAACATTCCCCAGAACAGCTGAACTTCTCTCCTTGAAGTTCTTGTGCTTCGAAAAGTTGTTGATTTGGGGGCAATCCTACAGCAGCAATATCCTCGCGTGTTTAATGCGAAACGATGCTAAATACATGTTTTCTCGGGAGACAGTCGTGATTGACAAAAGAACGATGAGTTCAGGTTCCACACCTTTTAAAGCTATCCCACCCCTCCATTCAGTCAGAATGAAAGAGGGATATCGTCTGTTCATGCTCTTATTAACGTTTTGTCCTGAGCTGAGGATAAGATCATGGAAGTTGTGCTTGCAGGTCATTTTGTGGCTGAGCTATGACCAGATGTAATAATTATGAGTCATTACAACCTGGGCGTAAATGCAACTTGTAACCATAAAAACGATAGCTGTAAAATGTGCATAAACTATCCATCCATCCATTTTCTATCACGTTTATCCCTCGTGGGGTCGCGACGGGTGCTGGTGCCTATCTCCAGCTGTCAATGGGCGAGAGGCGGGGTACACCCTGGACAGGTCGCCAGCCCATCGCAGGGCATAAATAAACTATTAAACAATGAAAAATAATGCCATATTTTTTTTCCTGTTTTTGAATACATTTCCAAACTTAGGTTACAGCTTAAAACTAAATATATAATACCTTTATGCGGCACAGGAACAGTCCAATGACATTATCGGATTTCAAGCTGAATGCCATACTGCTATAATTCCGACTGCCGTTATCAATATTTCAAGAAATAACTCCGTCAATCATTCTGAAATAACCCTCTACGACCTGTGAGCTTGCTCTGTCAGATTAATCCTCTGTTTGCTCAAAAACAAAAGGCCACGAAATTTAATTTGGGATGCCTTTGACGTGTGCGTAAGCAGCTTCCAGCCAAGCATGTGTACAAACAATGATTAGCTTCTTCCACAAATACCTTACCTAAGCCTGGGGTTTGGTCTGCTGCTAGATAAACTTATTGATGGCTGCAAACATAGAAACGAAGCACACGTTCTATCTGCAGTAAAGTTCAGTCATTCAATTAAGCTTTTTTTTAATGAATTTTAGCTCGTTTCGATGAAGGATATAAATCAAGTTAATAACTTCGGTTAGTTATTCACTGTTATTCACAATATCCCTAAGAACATGTAGATCATTTGTAACAGACACGTACAGTGACGCATTTTATAAAGGTTGAGGATTTTTCCCCATACATTTCCTTGGTGCACATGTGACAGTAACACACATTAACTATCTGTTATTGTTGGGGCAAATGCATATGTAGATACTGTAAAATCATATGAGGCTGCATACATGAACACGGGTGTCTGACTTGTTCCTTAGCAACAGAAGACCTGTGAGCTCAGTGACAGATGGTTGGGGAAGTTATTTTAGTTTAATGGAGAAAGACAGGGCGGGAGCGATGACATGCCTTTACTTTGGAGAGATGACGTATCCGAGACACATTGACTAGTTGGGAGTGGCACATGAAATTTCAAAAGAAACAGGGACGCTTACAGCATGATTAAACGCTTAAGTGGCGAGTGTTTGGAATAACCTGTGGGTAACAAAGAGCCAAGGGATGCTTAGACTGCTTCTATGTTCCATGCAATTTTTTCTGTAAACCATTGCTTTTTTTTATGGGCTGTCAATAGGCAAGGCAAGGCAAATTTATTTGTATAGCACATTTCAGTACAGAGACAATGCAAAGTGCTTTACATGATTAAAATACAGGGCATAAAAGCAAGTAGGAATAAAATGTAGAAACAAAATAGAACATGGAAAAATAGAAACTAAAAGCAAACATTAAAAACAGTTGGACTACAAAGTCAATAGGGAGATGGATCCACCTGCTTCATAGTCTTCATATTCTAAGAGGCAGTTTCCCCTCAGAATATGAAAACTATTTTCCTTGTTTTATCTCGGCCCAGAATTTAGTTGATTTCCTGCATTGTGATTGGTTGGTCATGAAGGATGCAACATAAAGTGAACAACTATTTTCTTAAAATTTAAATTGTCAAATTACTTCAGTAAACATATCTTAACCTATTCATGTCACTGATTTTTTTAACAAGCATATTGTTACCTGATGTTTTGTTCGCTACGGTAAGAAATATTACTTAAGTTAGAATAAATACCACGTTGTTTATAAGTTAAATTTATAATTGATAAAGAGAAATGAAAATAGACAAAAGATGTCTTTGTTTTTCCAACCTTTAGGCACAGATATTGACACTTAAGTCTAAGAGGATTTCTGTTCCCTCTGTCATGATGCTTGCTCTGACGCCCAACTGTAGGTAAAAATTTACAGCCCTTCCTTTATCATTTTGAACTGTTTGAAATTATTGCCGGTACTTCTTGTCAAATTCTTGCTTCCATAAAACAAAAACATGCTCTTGCTAATGAAATGGGTTATGCTGGCTGCTTAACAGTAAACGTGCAGAATTATTTTATGACTGTTTTAAGTTTCAGGTGCTGCAGGAAATTAGAAAAGCAGCAGTTTTAAACTCCCTTCAGCCATTGCTTTATACGTTCTGGGAAGTGCCCAGTGTAAAAAAAATAATAAAGGGATTTAAATTTAGAAAAAGAAAATACAAATATTATACAATGTAGCAGGAAGCAATGACAGCAATGACCTTTTCAAATTTGCAAAGCTTGTCATAACGTTTCTGTCCCTCAGAGTCTCATCACTTCACAGTGTTGAAAATGATCCTGAATAAATGAAATATTACCAAAAGTAAATAAATAACAGAAAAATAAAAGTTCAGGGATTTTATTTTATCACTAATTTATTGACCTTTGACTACTAAGTGTCAACAGCTTTGTAATTCAGTTCCTTAGTTTTTGGTAGTGGTATTTTAGGTAATACTGGCAGCTAATAGCCAGTGTCTTGCTGCTAGCTTTCAGCATGTTATGGCCGTTAAGAGCTTAAGAAATATACCTCTGTCAGTAAATTGTCATCCAATATGAGCCACGCCACAAAGGTTTTGGCACATGAGGCACATTTGTTGTTCATGTGAAGATCTTTCCAAATGTAAGATCCCTTTATGCAAGCAGGTGGCTCTTGTATCAATCATTTGCTTTATTATTAGACGGTAATTATGACGTATTTGTGTTAAGGCTATACGCTTTGGGTCTTCTATCCATCCATTGCTTATACCTGCTTATCTGTACGGTGTCAAAGGGGGGTGGGGGGGGCTTATACCCAGTGAAATGCAATGTACGCCCTGGACACGTCCCAGGACCTAATTGCGTTTTAAGTTTCAAAATCATCTTTTGGAAAATAAAAGTTTGGCCGACTTTTATTAAGTGTAAATAACTTAAATGTAAGATGTGAAAACGAAACCATGACCACTATAAATTGACCTTCTGCCATAACTTGACTTATTCAGTTCAGTGACCAATATCGAATAGCAACATTAGTTTCTATGCTAATATTCATCCAGATTTGCCAGTATAGATTAAAAAAAACTATGAGGCGACACATTAGCAAACCACAACTTTCTAGTGGAAATCACTATATAAAATAAAATGTCACCACTTGAAGATATTTCTACCTTCCGCCTTTATTGTTAGTATGTGAAAACTAGTTTTCATGAAAGTAAAAAGTTAATTGTTTTAGTTTTGAATCATTTGTCGTTTAACTGGTTTGAGAGTCGAGGATTTAGATTACTTTATGTGCATGCTTTTAAAAAAAAATCACTCCAGAGACATGTTTTTTTTTAATTAGGTTTTTGTTATGCCAGTAAAATAATGTGTTAATGGCTTCTTTTTGCCATTTGTACTGTATTTCTATCTGGCAATGTAGAGAAAGACCAGCTGAGGACATCTGTTTGGAGAAATGGGTCTCTTTCCCTCAAATGTCCTCCCTGAAGGTGTCATCATCACAGCCAGAGCCCGGCTCTTTTGTCAGATCGGCGGTAGATACGGGGGTGGCCGATGAGATTTCACGGCTCGCCCTGTCTGCGGTTCTTCTGTCCTCTGAAGTTGATGCGAAGGGGAAAATTTTCCACTCAACATGAGGGAAGAGGCAGCCTAGCAACACAAACCAAGCAGACACATTTGCAGCAACGGAGAAATGCTGTTTGACCCCGCCCCCGCTCCTCGTCTCGGCTCCTAACCCACAAATACATTTCCTGAAGGCACGCCCTCTGTGATGCTCACCTGACATTCTTCTTCTTATCATGTAGGGATTCCTCCTAGCAAGCCTAAGGTGGCCCTTCATTAGCAGATCAAAGCAAACTCTGTGCTGTAAAGATGTTTGTATCCATTCCTCTGCTAAGGAAGAAGTGTGGGGAAATTAAACGGCAGAACAAATTAGGAAAGAGTGAACTTTTTTTTATAGATATCAGAGAAGATGTGAAAAGGCCACCTATAAGCGTTCTAATGACATATGCTATTAAGGAATCTGATGAAAACTGCAATGGCACCACAGCAGATTAGTGACTTGCATTAGCACAGCACTAAACAAGCACCAGTCATAAAGTTTCTTTATGCAGATAATGAGTTCACTGCAGAGAGATTTGCACCTCCGTTCCCTATTTCAGCCCGCCCGCATCAAAAGGCTCAAATGAAAATCTGTTTGTCTGAGAAACAGATCACAGAATTCACAAATCTAATTGAGGAATTTTTTTTTCTTCTTCTTCTTTGTTGCTCCACCGCAGACACACCATGCAGGGAGCCAGCACCCATTTAAGCTCATTTCCATTTAGACACATCTCCAAATCACAGATTTGCATCCTCTGCCTCTTTGTTCACCCTCTTCCATCCAGTTTTTTTCCTCTTTAAATCCTTTCCTCGAATCTGCAAAGTACTTTTGCATCAGAAGACAATCCCGCGGTTTTAACAGGAACATAAATCCCTCCTTTTAATTTCTCCTTGCCGACGTGCTCCCAGCTGAATGTTTAGTTATTAATGCTTGTTTTCTCCACAAATAAACTTTCATCCTCAGGGATTTTTGAAAACGTAAGTCTCGGAACCAGAGAGGGGCTGCGGAGGGAGGCAGATCGGATTGCGGTGCGTCACAACCCAAATACACAACGTGCCATATCAGCAATGCCTGGGTGCGTCTTATAAGCTCCCGCAGACGAATCACCTGAGGAAAACCTCACACCGCCCCGCGCTTGACCCTTGCACCTGCCAAAACAGAAAAGCATAAGCTGGCGGCGGTTAATCAAACACTGATTTTTGTCTGAGAGTGATCCTGTTTCGATATTGGCTTTTCGGACTCTGTGGAAAGCTTAAAGGGCTCCAGATAGATCTGTAACACAGGTCAGGACCCTTCCATTCTCCTCGCATGCCTCCCCCTACTTCCCTCTTGTTCAGTCTTAATTGGCTGCCATCTGACCCAGTCTGAAGCTTTTTTTTAATGCAGGACAAGCAGAGCATACAGTACCTCTTCCCAAAATGCTATTGATGTGAGTGGGTGTTCACTACAGGTGGCTTGCGGAGCCAATAGATCCAAATCAGTCATTACCGAAGAGGGATTTTCATTGCCCGCAGTGTATTATCTACCTGTGTATTATCCCCATCCACCTACACTGAGAGCTTGATGCCAGCAGAACAGTTATATTATAGCTTTCCTACTTATTTCTCTATTTCTGTCATTTTTTCTTTGCAGCACGTCGTGGACAAGGATGGCAGTAACTTAGCAACAGACTGGAGAATAGGAGCGGGCTTATGGATAAAGATTCAATAAATGGACAAGTACAGAGATAAGAGGCATTGTCTGCTTCTGTGAGCCGCGGCACACACTGCCACATGCACACAAACTCCTTCCAGGTTAATTTATGTGCAACAATCTGTTGTTTCCATTAATTTTTTTTCTTTTACTTTTTTATACATCAGAAGTTTGCAAAGTAAGAGCTTTCCTTTGTTTTTTTAGGTCCATAAACTGAATTGTTAAAGTTGGCTCACAAAGCAAAGAAATCAGGCCCCCGAAGCTGCAGTGGCTCTTTGGACCTTGGCTCTTAATGACTTTGGCTAAATTGATTAAGAGCAAACTAATGTTTGTACCTATAAATATAGTAACAAATGCATATTTTTGCACTTTTGCAGTTGCATTTTTTTTTCATGTAATAATTGGATTTCCTAAACGATACTAAAAGTACCAGTGTCCATTTTTCTTGTCAGCAGATTGGAAACATTATGCTTTTTTTTTAAACAGAATTTTCCTGTGCTATCAACAACCCATTGAAGAAATTTTGCCCATCCTCTTTTTGTAAAAGTTTTATGTTTTTCTTTATTTTAAAACAGAAATGTAAGCAAAACAGTGGTTCTTCCTTGGTGGAACACATTTCTTTCAAAATGTCAACAAATTTCCTTACAGTAGATATTTATAAAAATAATTATAGGTCCTCTTTTTTTTAAAAGTTCATGCAACATTTGCAGCTCTAAATAAGTTGAATTTTTGCTGTACACATATATACATACAAACCTATTTAATTTCTTGAGTGTGCAAGTTTTAAGAACTGTGCTGTATTATTATTATTATTATTTTCTGATGTAAATTTGTTCTTTCCTGCTGGTAAACCTGAATTTCCCATCGTGGGACAGTAAAAGGATATTTCTTTATTTCTATTCTCCATATATTCTACTGGAATTATATGTGACTAACCAGGACAAAGTATTACATAACTGTGAACTATGCATATGTTTTCTTAAATAATCTAAAAACTCTGCCATGCATTCGTTTTTTTCATAGAGATGGGCTCTATCTTGTCTATGACGTGAAAAACCTATGTGCCAAACCAAAATCCTTCCCACATCATTCATTTGAAGGGCTTCAATTGCAAATAACACGTGCCTAACATCTATTATTCCACACATATTATAACATACATTGTAACATACATACGATCAAATTGATTGTTTTAAAAAGACAAAGAGATGTAGAAGGTTTTAACTGTTCTTTCAGATTTCCTTCCAAAGAGATTTCCTAAAAACTTTGAAAGTGATCGGCAATTGCTTAGGTTTTTCAGGGTCTTTTTGATTTTTTTTTTCTTTGGACTTTTGCTAAATTTTTTAAAATCACATTTAAGGCTTTCAGATCATTAAATAAATCTTTACTTCAGACGAATGGAGGTTTTCAGGTGACGATTCTTTAAGGAAAATAAGCCTTTCTATTCAACTATGTGAAAAAAGTTTTGTTTCACCAGCCACAATCAGGCCTCTTTACTCGCTTTACTCTTTACTGCCAGATCTGTAGAATATAATGTGTAATGAAGGATGCAAGTGCCATAAAGTAAAAAAAAAAAAAAAACAGAACTCATCTTAAAGTATGATGCAAGCAGAACATTTTGAGAAACCAAGACATCATCCCCCTAAAGAAATCCAGTAACAGATAAGAAGCAATGTTATTCACATCTTACAGTTTTGAAAATAGGAATTTCTATGGTTTTAGTGGTTCCAATTAACCAAGACAAGAGCCCTTTTCCACAAATTGAAAAAACTGGGAACATTTGTTAACTTTCCTAGGGGTGGCTGACCAACCCAAATTACCACACTACATCAACAACTGAGCCAGGAGGTCACAAAGAACAGATTTTAAAGCACTGCAGGTCTCACTTGCCTCAGTTATGTGTTAATGAGTTTATAAAGAGAAAGAGACTGAGCAAAAATGTCATGATATGAGATTTCCGAAGCCAAGCCCAGAGCGGACTAAAGAGTAACCAAAGGCCTGAACAAATTTGCCCCAAAATGTCAATAATTCCTTATAAAGATAAGATGGGAGTGGATCTTTTGGAAGGTTTGTCTCTCATCACATGGGCCAAAAAACTGACTCAGCATTTCCGAAAAAAAAAAAAAAAAAAACACCTTAATAAATAAACATCATACAACATTCAAACATGGTAGCGGTAGTGCGATGGTCTGGGGCTGATTTGCTGCTTCAGGATATCAAAGGCTTACAAGTAATTAATGGATCAGCAACGTCTGCATCTAGCAGTAAGTCCTAAAGGAAACGGTCAGAACATCGATGTGTAACCTTTAGCTCCAGCACACTTAGAGGGACATTGATCCAGAGCACACTTCCAAGTGCTGAGAGGCTGAATGGAAACTAAATGAAATGTGTTTGATGATCTGAAAGATGTGAGAATGTGACCAAAAAAATCAGAACTGTACCTGACCATGAGCTTTGGACAGGTTCAAAAATGTATTTTTAAAAGAGACACTAAGCAAATATTGTGCAATGTCACTTTAAAGTCAGTTTCTCTGTTTCACCACTTTTTAACTTACTTTTCCTGATAGTTGTCAGATGCTGTAGGGACTTCTGTCCAGTAGAGGGCAGGGCAGATCCACAGCGGCTAAAATAAACTGAATGAAAACCAGACGAAACTTTTTTGTTTTGTTTTTTTATTTACATTTCTTTTTTTGTACCAACAAATCCGAACAATGTTAAGAAAAGTAAACGTTTTAGGTCAATTCTCCTACAGTTACATTTAAAGTACAACATTACAAAGAGATATCCTCTCAAAAATAATATCAACTTGCGTCAAGACGAATCTTGAGAGGATGGTTCCTGGAAATAGTCTCTACATTTCCAAATGGTTGATTAATCATCCTTTAGTATCAAAACATGTTACATCGTTTTCGTTGCTTTTGGCTACAATATTATTCTCCATATAAAAAGATTTTTACCGCGATAGATTTATGGGAATTTGTGAACTTGGGCATTTGGGCAGCTTTTTAAGTTTACGCATGAGGAGAGAAAAAAGGACCAAAGTTCTGATCGAGATGCCCAGGGATAGAACCGTGTAGTCCTGTCTGAGATGTTGAAAATAAAGTTGTGAAATCCATCCGTGGCAATCTGGACTTTAATTTATTATCTCGTAACAAGTTACCAAAATGAATGAGTGTGCCGAGACGCGTCTGAGCATGCCGTGAGTGTTGATGGGGGGGGGGGGGGGGGGATCTTCAGACGCAAGTCAGGAAGGGCACAAGCCACAGAGGATCTGAACGCTCTGCAGCAGCCATGGGTTCTCCGTTGCCCTCTTTAGCCTTCCTGCTTCTCTTTGCATCCAGCGTTTGCGGTAAGATGTTTTCCTTTTGAATACCTTCTGTTTCTTTGCCAGCTTTTCAAACTTTCACCTGCTGAGGCGGCTTATCGCCTTTTCCAACTTCCATACCAGAATATGTTAATGTTTAAATGAAGGAACCCGGATGTTGGTGATCTCAGTTTTTTAAACCCCGCCGTCCTTAAGAAAATGGAAGAAAAATAACTTGTGGGTGACTTAAACAGGACGACAATTTTCGATGCTCCTAAACTCCCCACCTTTCCTTATAAGGGAGTAAAACCAGCCGGGATGCTCTTCCCAGGGTGAGGTGATCTCTCCTCCCTGCTGCACCAATAAAAAAATAAACTTCCCTTGCGGATATCAGGACAAAAAAATGGTTCTGATTTTACTGATTTTTTTTCAGTAAAACAACATGGAAACACAGTAAACTCGTTGAATCTAGATGTAACAGAAACAGTTATAACCTGTAATGCTGTCCGTCAAGGGAATTGATGGGTTTTGCAATTCCATTTTACATGGAAGCTGATTTAATTTCAGACGTGGCCAAAAGTATCTGGTCACCCCTCCAGCTAATTCAGTACAAGGGTTCAAATCATTTCAGTGATCGCAGATAAAGAAAATTCAGCACCTTGGCATGCATAGACAACTTCTTCAAATACTTGTGAAAGGATGGGTTGTCAGGAGCTCAGTGAATTCCTGTGTGACAGGATGCCCCCTGTGCCATAAATCCATTTGTGAAAATCTCCAATCATATGCAGTGGTGTAAAGCATGCCACCACAGGACCTTAGAGCACTGGAGGCATGCATTCTGGAGTACACGTCATTGTGGATCAATCTGGGTTTAGGACTTTCCAGCATTTTGAGACATTTTGAGCTGCTCCCTCCCAGGGCACAAAAAAAGGTCAATAAGGACATAGGTGAGCGAGTTTGATGTATAACAACCTGACTGGCCTCAACCCTACAGCGCCCCTTTGGTAATAATTAGAACAGCGATTTTGAGCCAGGCCCTCTTGTCCAACATCAATGTCTGGCCTCACAAATGCACTTTTGGAGGAAAGTCCTGATGAAAACACCCCTAAACCTTGTGGAAAGCCTTCCCAGAAGAGTTAAAACGGGTTACAAAAGATGGGCCGAAATCACTGTGGATTAAAAATGGGATGGTCATGTGCTTTTGGCTGTTTAGTGTAGTTACTGATTGGCTAAACTGAAATGTCATCGTCACCAATGAAAATTTGTCAGAATATTAAAAACATTGTGAGGTGAGTCTGTTCTCACAAAGCTTAATAGAAAACTGGCTTTTACGTTGATGTTCCTTAAAAATTTGCTTTAAAGAGCTGCCGCTTCTAGCATACTGCCGGAGTCCACCCCTTCTGTTGCAGTCTCCCTGGTTCCTATTTGGAAAAGCAGTGACAAATCCTTTTTAATTTGAGGTATTTATCTGGTCTCAAACTTTCCCACAAACCGATCTGATAGGCGACGCAAAAATTTCAAAGAGGAACTGATGTTCCAAAGACCCGAAGAGCTGTTTGTTTTTCCAACTCTTATTAAAGTTTATTGGGTTTTTTGTTTTTTTTATTTATACCAAATGGTGACACACTGAATATTATGCATGGTCATAATGTTATGCCTGTTTTTTCTTTTTTCAGGTTCAGTTTTTATTTATCATTATTAAACTATGCATAGCAAAATAGATGCAGAATGCATCATGCTCTTACCCATTCAATTTATTGAACGGGTAAGAGAAGAAAACAAACCTATCCAGAACTGAATGAGTATGTAGTCGTGCTTGTGGTTTAAAGGTCCATTCACTCAACCCAGTGGAAATATGTACAGCGATTTCTCTACATAAATATGTATTTGGTGTCATTTTCACAGGTTCCAACATTTGCACATCTCGTGGAGTCACCACTTGTCGAGGATGCCTTTCTGTTCACCCGAGCTGTGCGTGGTGCTCTCAAGAGGTAAAAATGCACACATTACCTTGCAACAATATTCATACCCCGTTATTTTATGTGATGGACCACCGCCAAGTAGAGCAGAACTGCAGAACAGATGGAAAAGGACACATTATTTTCAGTTTTTCTAACAAATAACAATCTAAAAAGAGTGCCGTGCATTTCCATTTAGTCCCCTTGCTTCAACAGGGAACACAGAAAAATGTGGAAGAAGATGCTCTGGACAAATTATATAAAACTTGCAAAACTCATTGTTTGGTGGAAAACACTTGAGCTTAACACCCCAAAGTGGAAAATGCTGGTTGCGGCATCATGATGGGAAGCTGGTCAGGGCTGATGCAAGTAAAAACATTGTGACAACCAAGACAGACAGGAGACTCGAAATTTGAGCCAGAGACAGTGTTGTGTTTAAAAGCTTTATTAATAAAGACAGAAACATGGTGCAGGCAGGAAACCTCTGCAGAGGCAAGCAGGAACCTGGTAATGCAGAAGGCTAGCTACTCACAGCAGAAGTGACAGGCAGGACGGTTGAGGCTTGCTCAAAGTCCAGGGAAGAGGTTTGAGTCATGCACGAGTGATCTGTTCCTTCTGGGTGCTCCAGCCTCCTCCCATAGTCCAAAAACATAACGGTTAGGTCAACCGGTCTCTCTCCAAATTACCATAAGGTGTGTGTGTGTGTGTGTGTGTGTGTGTACCTAGTTTACCCCGCCTCTTGCCCAATACCCACTGGCAGCAGGCACAAGCGACCCCCCCCCCCCCCCCACTCGTGTATAGATGGTGGAAGGATTCCTTATTGGAGATGCACCGAACCAGTTTTTCCAATCCAATCCAATACCGATACCTGGGCTAAACGCGAAGCGCATACCTTGCCATGTGAGTGAAGCGCTTATTTAAAAATGTGGTGTTGAATTCACCAATTGTATCACGACCCATCACATTTTTCACATTCCAGATATTACACGCTGCAGTCGGACTTGTTGGCGTATCAAGTTTGAAATGTTTCCAGATAGCAGACTTGGCACGGTGGCTCCCTGTTGCTCTGCGTTTGCTCATCGATGGCTGCTGTGCATGCTCTGCTTGACGACGTAACCGGTGTTGCAAACATGGAACTGAAGAGACTAGATCACTGTTACTGTATTGTTATGTATGATAATAAAAAGAGAAACGACTGGATCGGAATGCTGGATCTGCGTCATTTATCGATATCCGATCCAGCTAATTAGTCAACATCGGAGCCAAGATCTGATCTGGGTATCGGATCGGTGCATCTCTATTCCCCATTACTCTCAACATGAAATAAATGTATAACTTAAGAGAGATTACTCCACAATTATCTGACATATGAAACAATCCTTCAAGATTCAACATATATATTTCTTTTGCTACATCTTTGTCTTATTTTCTATTTGACTCTCAACACAAGTGGAGAGCTTTTCGCTCTGATTTCAACCTTCACTTGCGTGCTCAACAGATTGGATGTGGCTGTTTTTCAGGAGTTTGGGATGGGAAGATCCAGTTTATCTCGCTGTGACTTCAAAGAAAACCTAATTAAAGAAGGGTGCAGTGAAGCAGCTATAGAGTTTCTGTCCAGCGCCTTGAAAATAACGAAAAACGATCCCCTCAGCGACAAGTCTTCGAATCCAGCCGATGTGACTCAAATCAGGCCTCAGAAACTCCACATGACATTAAGACTGGGTATGTTGGTACAAAGATAATAAAAATGACCCCCATTGCACTGGAGTTGGTTTTAGATTTCTTTTTCTTTGTTTAAATTTAAAACCTTTTCCCCCTCTTTTCTTTTCTCCCCAGGTGACACCAAACGTTTCACTGTGAGTGTGAAACAGGTGGAGGATTACCCCGTGGATCTCTACTACCTGATGGATCTCTCATATTCAATGGAAGATGATCTTTTCAAATTGCAAACTTTGGGTGACAAGCTAGCTGAGTCCATGGGCAAAACAACTAGCAATCTGCGCTTGGGCTTTGGAGCATTTGTGGACAAAACCATCTACCCATACCTGATTACCTACCCAGCAGGCGCTGTTGAAAACCCTTGTGTTGCGTATGTAGGACCACTGAGTGGTTGCATTGGAGATGAGCTAAAATCATCAAGTTTCCTCTTTACAAGTCTGTCGAGTTTGAAGACTTAAAGGTTATGTTTCTAACTGCTGTTCTGTGTCTTTTTGAACAGACTGAAGCGGGAATGCCATCCTCAGGTTAGCTTCAAGAATGTGTTGTCACTGACAGAAAAGGTGTCTCGCTTCACCGAGGAGGTGAAGAAACAGCAGGTGTCCAGAAATAGGGATAGTCCGGAGGGTGGATTTGATGCTATCATGCAAGCGATTGTGTGCAAGGTAAAAAATGAAATAAAATCAGAAGCTGATGTTTACACCTCATTGCTTATACTGTATGTAATTCTTTATCTTTATGTCTTTAATTTTTCTGGGTCCATCTATGTTAGGAGAAGATAGGCTGGCGTCCCGATGCCTCACATCTTCTCGTTTTGACTACCGATGCCCAGGCTCATCTCGCTCTGGATGGACGCATAGCTGGCATTGTCAAGCCCAGTGATGGAGAATGCTACCTCGACAATGACATTTACAACCAATCAAGTGTGCTGGTATGGAAAAACAAGCATAATGACAGATGAAATTTTAAAGTTAAACACTTTCATGAGCTGTTCTAACCCCTTTGCTTCCCAGGACTATCCTTCCCTGGGGCTCATAGCAGACAAGATGTCAGAAAACAACATCAATTTAATTTTTGCTGTGACAAGCTACGTCGTGCCCCTTTACCAGGTAAAAACAAACACATAAGAATACATGAATATTATTTTTAATAAAAAATCAATTATCATCTTGCCGATATGCTGTTTTTTTTTTTCCAGGAATATAGTAAGGTGATTCCAGGTACAACGGTGGGAACACTCTCTGCTGACTCTGGGAATGTTATTCAGCTGATCCAGGACGCCTATGCGGTACACACTTACATGTTTTCATGGCACAGTGTATACAACAACTGTACTAAATACATTGCTGTGAAATGAAGAATTTTTTTCAAAACCAACGTGGCTCCATGTTAGGAGAAAGTTACACCCATTAATAAATCTTTAAAAAACTGCAGTTAACAGCATTTCTGAGAAATATACAATTTCCTTTGCCTTACCCAGGCCTGATTTCTGCCTGTACTGTAAAATCAATAAATCAATTAAACAGAACCTCTCTGGCAGCATGAAGTTGGCTGATGGATTTCTAAAAGCTGGGCTTCATGCCTCATTCTGAAGAAATTCAGTTGAGGACAAATACGCTGACATATAACAGTCTGGGAAGGGATGAAAAGCCATTTTTAATGCTTCGTAACCCAACCCAGCCACAGCGAGAACAATTATTGACCCAAAAAGACAACGTGGAGTGATAACGATTCTCAGGACCCAAAATTACTCCAGGAGATCAATATTAACTCGCTCATGATGTCAAAAAAGAACACAGGCCAACATCTAAAGCACTGCAGGTCTCAATTTCCTCTGTTTAAAGACAGTATATGCGATTTAATGATATTTTTTTTCAAAACTAACTGCAACCGAGCTGTGATTTCTGGTCTTTAGCAGGAAATCCTCACGTAGAATCTCCAGCTATCAGTTAATGACATAAAGCTCAAACTTGATTGGGTCATACACTGATCTGCAGCACACCAGTAAGTCCACTTCTAAGTGGTAAAAGAAAGACAACACAATTCTGATTTGAGAGTGGCCTAGTCAAAGTCAGGAGGTAAATCCCATTGAGATGCTGTGGCATTATCCTAAACTGTCTGTTCAGGCTCAAAAACTCAAAAATTGGTTTAATTAAACACTTCTACATTGTTTAAAACAACGCATGGCCTGTTAGCACTTAAGGCTTAATGCTGGTTGCTGCCCCCCAAGAGTCATAGAACTTTTTGTGCTTAGAGGTCACTTACTTTTTTCATAGGTTTGGTTTGAGTATCGCTTTTTTTCCAGTTTTGAATTTTGCTGTGGTTATCCTTGCCTGATAATAACACTTGTTTTTGACAACGTTTCACAGCTCAGCGTATGACAGTGATAAACTAACAAGAAATCTTATATATACAGAAAATTCGCTCCAAAGTGGAGCTGGAACTTCTCGGAGTCCCAGATGAGTTGAATCTTTCATTTAACGCTACTTGTCTTAATGGAGAGGTCATCCAAGGACTCAAGTCGTGCTCCGGTTTAAAGATCGGGGACACAGTATGTACTGCTTAAAAATTGTATACGTTGCATCAGTTAAGCTCTTTGTGCTTCTTTAACCAAAGATGTTTCCCCTCCACAGGTGTCGTTTAGTGTGGACGCTCAGTTGCGCAGCTGCCCAAAAGAGAAGAGCCGCACTTTTACCATCAAACCTGTGGGCTTCAAGGATTTGCTGGAGATTACAGTAGACTTTGCTTGTAGCTGCAACTGTGAGGCCAAGGCAGTACCCAACAGTCCTGTCTGCACTAATGGCAACGGGACGTATGAGTGTGGGGGTTGCCAGTGTCACCAAGGTCGACTGGGTCCTCGGTGTGAGTGTTCTCTGGATGAATACACTTTGTCAAACGATGCCAACTGCCTCCCAACACCGGAAAGCCCGATATGCAGCGGAAAAGGAGACTGCTTATGTGGACAGTGCTCCTGTCACACATCCGAGTTTGGTCAGATCTGGGGAAAGTACTGCGAATGTGACAATTTCAACTGCCTGCGTTTCAAGGGAGCGCTTTGCTCTGGTGAGTAGGAACAAGTTTTACTAAGGTGTGGAAGTTGTGCTTGCAGTTTATGTGGAAGTCCTCTATGGATCTAGCAGTCTTTGACACAAACTAGGCCAATTTTCTCAGAGACAGTGGCTGTTGTATCACGATGCCCTTACACTGGAATAAGAACTGTGTTCTCATGAGGGTATGTGGCAGGTTCACCAAGGTGCTGCAATATGGCCAAGTGGCAGGCAAAAAAATAACCAACTATGCATGCACAAACTCACACAGAAGGTCTTTAACAATTCCCAATTAATCGGAGTACCCTGAAGAAACCCATGCACATGGAGAGCATGCAACAGCCTTGTAGCAAGAAGCTCGTGGATTTGAATCTCCATGCAGAGTCTTTCTGCGTGGAGTTTGCATGTTGCCCCATGTGTGCCAGTCCACAAACATGACTTTTATGTAGTTACTCTAAATTGCCTTTAGGTGTGAGTGTGTTCATGCATGGCTGTACGTCCTGTGTGTTCCTGTTCCTGTCGTCCAGCGATCTATCTATGGCGCAAGGATGACACAGTAAATGGATGGAGGCACTCTTTTCTTTCTTTTTACAGTCTATCACAGAGACAGAAGACACTAATAAGTTATCCTCACACTCACAGTCCGTTCCCATTGAGATTAACTTGCAAGATTTTAAATGAGAGTGGGGGAACCCAGAGAAAACTCCCACACTCACTGAGAGAATGAAGTCAAACAAAAATTGCCTTAGCTTAGGACTTAAATGGGATACTTCAGGGGAGATCATTTGTGGATTTGTTTCTTTAGCTGACCCTAAAATCTTTAAAACATCTCAAACTGAAAACAAATTTCTAGTCTGAATGGACAAACACAACTCATGGTTAAAATTCTCTTTGTCTCAGTAAAGGTATGCCAAGAATCTCTGAAAACAAAAACTGTGATTTATGCACTTACATCATAACTTGAGATTCTTTTTTATCTTTATTCTGTAACAAAGCTGCCAAAGCATTCATACACACCTCCGCCCAGTCATTTGGAGGAACAAAATATATGAATGTGGAAAGAAAGAAAAGAAACATATCTCAACATATCTGACATATCTGAACTGATAAACTAGCCAATGTTTAACAGCGTGTTGTTACGCTGTTTCATGTTGCCGCTAATGAGTTATGTGAATCAGAAAACATCCAGCTGCCCTTCCCTTCCTCTTCCCTCCCCTTAGATTTCAACCACAGAGATCTCTGTGCTGGCCGACTGCTCTGTAAACATATCTGAGTGAGTTTACATAGTTTTTCTGTGACCCAACTCGAAATATATGGGGAAAAAAATTAGCTCCTAAAAAGCTCACACTACAAATATTTTTTTCTTTCTAAATCGTTTCTTGTTTACAAATACGTGTAAATAATGACATTCCGACTGTAATTGGGGTTCCTGTCGAAAACGTGGAGCTCTTGAGACTTAAAGTGTTTTCTTTGGGCTGTCAGTTACAGGGCCCAGGAAAGACCTGGTGTTTTCCTTAAAAAGGTACAGGCCGTGCTTTAACTCCTTACAACAAGTCTGCACAGCTCAGTGTGCTGTTACTCAACTACTGACTTCAAACTTGCATTTGTCTGTGGGTAATGTATTGTAATAGTTTTGGTATGTATGGGCCAAGTATCGGCAAATTAGAAAATTCCTCTTTTACTTTTCACTGCAGCGGTGCTCGTATTACGTTTGAAGATAAATGTAGCTTTGTGTGTGTTTTTTTAGAAGAAAGGTGGATGTATTCTGTTAATGTTTCATCACAAAACCTTCTTTTAGAGCCCCCTAGGTAAAAGATTTTTTTAAAAATTTAAAAAAATCTCATTAAGTGAACAGTTGATAGCTTACCAGCGATGGATAACTCTTTACGTCTCTTTCTCTATAGATGCAGATTTGTTTCTTTTACAAGAGCTGGTCAAGAAAGGTCAACAGCAAACCAATTTCTTACCATCACTAAACAATTCCAGTTTCAAAAGTTGAGAAGCAGTTTCTTTTCTTTCTTTTTTTAATTTGCGCTGTGCTGATTACATTGAACATTAATTATTTGCGCTGCTGATGATCTTCCATCTGGAACACATACTGGGAACATAATTCATCAAGCATATTTAAGGCACTGTAAACTAATTTAAAATAAATAACAGTGTAAAACTCAATAAATGGCAATCAGTATATTTTGTTTTTCTTGAACTGTTCGCTCTAATTTAAGGGAGTATTCATTGGGACATCTAAATGAATTAAAAACAAAAAGAGGTATACACTGCATGCGAGGTTTTTAATTCTCATTCACTTTTGACAGAACCACTCTTAAAAAGATCCAAACAATTTCACACTCCTCGAATCTCACCTAAGTTTACTCAGTAATGAGCTAATGATGCTATGTTAGCATGCTGTCTGCTGTTTTATATTAAATATACTAAAGTTCAGTGCATGACAACTTCAGAAATCTCAGGTTTTCTTTTTAGAAAATGGAACTTCCAATTTTCCAGGTGTTTTTTTAAAACCTTATTTATAAAAGAAGAAAAAAAGAAAATGTTCATCATCAGCTTTAGGTCACAAGCTGATGGCCAGACCTTCAGGATTTTCTGCTGCAGAGCAGAATTTAGAGATCTGACGAATACAGGAAGTCATCCAGGTCCCACAGCAGAAAAGCAGACCCGAACATGACACTAATACCAATATGTTTCACTACATGATGATGGCCTGATGTAACGGGACTGGTGGCTAAAGGTTTCCTTTTTTATATAATTACTTTCCTAGAGGCTTTGGGTTCATGAAGATGGTTTTTGGCAAATTTGAGATTGGCCTATGGGCTTTTTTCTCCCTCTGAACTTGCATGGATGATCCAGAAATGTTAGAAATGTCTATGTTTTCAGATTGGGGAATGATGTGATCATTTAGCCATCAGTATGTTGTCAGACACGTGATAAAAATGGGATTTATCACAATTAATCCATGATTTAACATGCTGGGCAATGACTTTTTGACATAGGTGGGTTTGGACAGCCCATTTTCCCCCTCACCCCCGTAGTCATTTGAAAACTACATTTTGTATTTACCTAAATTGTCCATTGTCAAATACTAGTCTTTAAAGTACCCGCTTTTATCACTGGTGAGAGATGAGATGAAACTCTTACTCAAACATGATAGGTTTGTATCTCTACCAAGGGACTTTTCTGACGTTTAATGCAGCTCCTTTACAGTCACAGAGCTGCAATCATGCTTTGGATAGCTGTTTGTGCTTTTATGATGTTTCCTTTAATGAGCCAGTGTGCCTCTGTGGCACTAAAATTCTAGCTGTGGCTCATGGATAAAAAAAAAAAAACAACAACAAAAAACGCAGTAATTGATATTTTTTGTGGCAGTGTATTTTTTCCATTGCTGAGGGCAGTGGCGCTGGAGCAGGAGTCGGCAAGCATTGCTCCGGGGCCCATAAATACGAGGAAAGAGAGAGCAGGAAAGTTAGCATTCCACTGCTGGCAGTTTGCCGCTCTGCTCTCCTCCCTTTCTGCAGAGGGAAGCTTTCTGTTAGAGCTCCGTCCGTTTTCCTGTTCTTGTCAGTTGTCTTTTATTATGCCCCCCCCCCCCCCAACCACCCCTTCTTTAAACTTCTCCAAAACTGCAGCGTGTGATTAATAGACAAGCATGAAGTAAAACCTTTTAACTCGCTGTATGTCTAGTGGCCTTTAGTACAAAAAGCATTCATTGACTTTTTAATGTGACAAACTTTTGGTGTTTTTTTTATTTTGCACTGTATTTTAATCTCTCAGTTGTTATCTAAAACATAGCATGGGAAATCAGGGAGAAGCTTTATAGAACTGTACGAAACTGTTAATCATTGACATCAAAGTAGCAATGAGGATAAAAAACACTATCTACAGAAGAAGCTACAATAAACAGGGTGGATACAAAGCGATCGTTTTCTTCAGCTTACAACTGGGGATGACTTCTCTTTGAGTTGTTGGACCTTGTGTAATATTTCAGAACCAGTGAATCCCCCTGCGTGATCCAGCTGGGCTGTGACTCACGTTATCCAGCGCCAAATCCTGTTTGGCTTTCTGAGGAGAACATTGCAGTTTCCGGAGCTCTGCCATTGTTTCTCAGATTGCCTAATGCGCTGATGCAGAGTGTCTGCTGGTAATCCAGCGAGAAAAGCTTGCTCAGAGGTTCTGTCGGCAAATAGTTGGCACAGAGTTACAACACTTCTAAAATGACCTGGCTTCGTGCTTCTTGTGTTTCTGCAATTTGAGGATGCATTGAAAGTCATTTCCTTCCCATAGTTAGCTTCTTACTCATTTGAATTATGGTTATAAACACTTTTGTTTCCAAGTGACTTGAATCTAAAAACAATTAGTCACCTACATAAAACTAATTAAAAGACAGATTTGTCTTTGCTTTGGGTTGAACCACTTAATTTCACTGGATATATTTTTTGCTTTTGATGGCAGAAATAACAGCCAGGCTTCTCAAGTACAGAGTGGGTAGTAACTAGTTAAAATTTTCTCAGTTACGTTTACTTGAGTACATTTTTGAACAAAATGTACTTTTAGGAGTAGTTTTACTGTACTGTACATTTTACTTTTACTTGAGTCATATAATTACTCAAGTATCGCTACCCTTACTTGAGTAAAGTTTCTGGCTACTCTACCTAAAGCGAGTAACTTCGTATATAAAGAACTGACTTATTTTAATTAAAAATAAAATGCACCAGGTAGACGAAAACCTAGAGTTTATGTTACAGTGAGACTTATTATTTGTACACAAGCTTTATTATTTTAATGTTATTTTCTAACTGCTGAGCGCATTTAGCCATTTGGAGGTCAAATAAACGTACAGTAAACAGTAGATATTGTCATTGGAAGTACTTTGCACTGTTCTAACATACTCTATATACATTAATTGGTGTAAATATTGCTTTCAAGTTTAATGTTAAAAATGTGTTAGAAAAGGGATTTCTTCTGTCTGAATTTGATGTTTTTTATAATGTTATTCTTTGTATATTTTTTGTCTTTTAAATACCAGAATTTGCACATAACCTTATATTTTTGTCTGTCCGATTACATCATTTTAAAATATTAAATCATCAGTTGTTATGAATCGTAACTCAGTACTCGAGGAGCCTTCTTACTGAATACTTTTTTACTCTTGCTTGAGTGATTTCTTTGCTGACAAATATTTACTTTTACTTGTGTGAAAATATGTTGAAGTAGTGCTACTCTTGAGTATAATTTTTGGCTACTCTACCCACCTCTGCTCAAGTAACAAACCCTAAACTTTAACACTTTGTACCTCATTGGTAATTATTACAGATTCTAGAGAAACGTTGTCCACTGGTCTTCATATTTGCGCATTCAACCGGTTTTCAAAGACACACCGGAAGCACAAAAAAGTTATCCACAGCCTTCTGGGAATCTTGCAGTGACTAAACCCTGATTTCCTGAAGGCTCTTTAAAATCCACAAATGTGTATTAGGAAATAAAACACACAATCCCACATACTTAAATACAGGGTACTTAACAGTGTTGGGGATTAACTTCGCAACTGAGCAATTTGTATTTCATATTTTCATTTGTCTAGCCTCACCCATGGGATTAAAACGAAAGATGCAAGACACTATGCTGTAAGAAGGTCTATGGTCGAATATTATGGAGATATAATCTATTACAATGAAAAGACTTCTATTGGATGTTACTGCTACTGCTGCCATCAGAGTGATGTTTTTCTTATAGCAGTCAGGAAATAGAGAGTATCTCAATCCGCCAGTGACCACAGCATGCTATTTTCATATTTAGAAAAACACACTGATAAGTGACAGCTCAAACGGTGTTAACCACAAAAGTCTACATAAAGGCTTGATAACAGGAAATGTTAATTGTAACAGCAACATTTCACTATGCAAATTATACTTAGTGGTAATATATAAAGTTTTTTTTGTTTACCTTCCTTATACCATCCAGCTCACAGTCTGCAGAGGTGAGATATGGGGCCTTTTTTCATCCATTTTTGGGGAAGTTTCAGTTTGGCAAGTGACTATTTTCATGCAGCCATTTCCTGGTTAATTTAATGTAGATGTCACATTTATTTTATAACAACTACTGGAGCCAAATTGTGTAGCACCACTAGTTTTATAATAAGATAGCATTTCTAAAGAGACTGAATAAATGTACTTATAGTGCAATAAAAAAGTATTTGCTTTTTTTCTTTTACTTTTTGCTCTTCTTTGTTTAATATTATCAAACGAATGTTGATATCAAACAAATATGACTTGAGTAAAATGCAGTCCTCAGATTATTATTTTATTTAAAAAGGTTAAAAAAAAGTTACACAAACTAAGCTGGCCTGATGTGAAAACAAAAACCTAATTGCTGGCTTTGCTACCTTCAGGGGCGATAAGTAACATCAAGGGTCTTTGGCAACGAGTCTTTTCTGTCGATGTGGAGGACGTTTGACCCACTATTCTTTGCAGAATTGTTTTAATTCAGGCACATTGGGGGGTTTCCAATCATGAATGGCCTGTTTAAGGTCCTATCACTGTGTTCCTCAGCTGATGGTCAAAGACTGATGGCCAAACGTTCTCTGTTGTGATTTTCTGGCACACATTGTTCTGTCTTTTGGCCTACTTGATGTTTTCAGGACTTTTTAATTTTTATTATTTACTCAAGTAATTTCTTGCTTCAACAGATCTGGCAGTAATCAGGCTGGGGTCTGTGTAGTTAAACCGGTATCATCTTTATTACATGTTCCTAATAGGACCAAGTTGGTTGGGATAGCTGTTACCTCCTATCCGCAAACCTGTGCAGCAAAGGTTGGACTTCTACATATTTGCAGAGTGGAATTGTTCCCTTCAATTAAACTGAATTCAGTTTATTTACATAGCGTTGATTCACAACAAATGGAATCTCTTTACAGGACAAACAGATGGAAAAAAAAACTTTCCAGGACAAAGAATCTTGAAACCCAGATCAGAGTTAGTGTCCAGCCATCATGAATGACCAGTGATTGACAGGCCAGAGCAGGTGCACGAAAAGACAGAACTGGGAGTGTTTTCTATGTTAGGGGAAAAGTATGCAGAGTTAATAACAGCAGCCTAAGTCTATTACAGAATATACAGTACAGACATCAGACAAACCTAATCCACTCTAAACACATAAGCTTGGTCAATAAAGACAGCCTTAAGCCTTAGAAGGCCATGTTTCCACCTCAGAGACCAAAACTGGGAGCTGTTTCAACAAGAGAAAAGCCAGATAATTAGTTATGCAGCCATTATAAAAAACAATATACATTTGAGAGTTTTTTTTTTTTTTTTTTTTTTTACATCTATTCACCAGAGGTGCCAGTAAGTATGGAGAGCTCTGTCTTTACTTTTAAAGACAGTCTGCAACTGAAAGCAAGATGTCTTGATTGCTGGCACAAAAGCAAAATCAACTTGATTAAAACTTGCAGGGAAACCTGAAATGAAGCCAAAACGCATAAGAGCATCGTTAATTAGACAGCGTATATTAAAAGGAAATCCTTTCAGCTCATCCAGCATTTTTACCGATTTGTCCCTTTCCGTTTCTTTCAGGTCATGGCAAGTGTAACTGTGGGTTCTGCCAGTGTGACGCTGGCTGGAAAGGAAAAAACTGTAACTGCACCACCCGGACAGAGACCTGTTTGTCCAGCATGGGGCTGCTGTGCAGTGGCCGGGGTTACTGTGAGTGCGGGGAGTGTCAGTGCACTCAGCCTGGTGCCTACGGAAAGACGTGTGAGAAGTGCCACACCTGTCCTGACACCTGCACTATAAGGCAGTAAGTTAACCTATTAAACATCACACTTTGTTATATTGACACATATCCTCAAATGTAGGGTGTAACATCTCTAAAGCTACAAAATAAGCAACTCTGGTGTCTTTTGGATCTAAATCTTTTGTTGCAGCAGGTTGTAAATGTCAGTTTGGCATAGGACAGTTAATGTTAATAAAGTACAGGCTCTACTCCTATTCACGCATGATTCGACTGGTACTGCAGGTTTAAGATTTTATAAAATCATGTATTTTATAAACCTCACCAAAAGGGATGTTAAAGTTTAAAGTTAGAACATCTAAGTACCGAGGAACATGAACATTTTAAGAATTGGTTTATAAAATCTATCAATGTCAAAAAATTAAAAGAGAATTAATAAGACTTTTAGTATTGCTGTTCAGACTTCTTTGAACATTACTAGCGCCTTTTTGCTGCTACTCTCTTTACAATCAAGTGTTTTATTATGGCACTGGCTGTAAACTACTGAAATCTGCACCCGTAAACACGGGCATGATCGGGTCACTGAAAAAGCTTCTAATATACATAGATGATTGTTTGTGATTCTTTTTAAAAAGAATTTGCCAGCTGTAAAGAGTATTTTGGTGGATTATTTCTTTTGAATGTAAATATCCAGAGAAAATAGAAGTGATAGAACTAAAGGTTTTTATGGATTAAAAGTTCCTTTTCAGATTAGGATTTGAAAAAAATAAATAACTTGGTCTTTTTCTGATCTAATTACACTTTTTAATAAAAATGTATTAGATCTGTCACCACTTATATTATGAGATATTTTTAGATGGCACATTTCATATTTTGTAGCCAAACAAAAAAGGCCTTTAAATGCATCGTTAAAAAATAAATGCAGATGTGCAAATATCAGCATTTATGCGAATATGGATGGAAGGAAGGATGGATATAGATAGCATCCTGTCTTTTCTGCAAGCTAGCGTCTCTAAGCCAAGGGTCACCACCCTTTTTGAAACTGAGCGGTACTTCGTCGGTACTGTGTCATACAAACAGCTATCTGTACTGACCTTTGAACTACAAGAGTCCAAGCTGGCATTAACTTTACGTAATATAAATATGTTTTTAATGCTTTTGGCATTTTAAAATCTATGTAAATACAAGTATGATTAAAAAGAAGAGCAATTGAATAAAATAGCTATTTAAAAGCAGCTCACTGGAGGGTTGTGCTAGTTTTTATTTTTTAACAGGCTTGTGGGCTCCACATGTGTTCCTTGGGGGCTAGCTGGTGCCCACGGACACCATGTTGGTGACCCCTGCTCTAAGCCAACATTTTTCCTGATCTCCTTCTCCTCACTGGACAAAATACAAATCATACATTTATCATATAATATCTGTTTTATGCTAGAGGAACTTTACTATCTATGCTTCGGTCTTGGGCGGCCATTTTGGTGTGTCTGAGCTGAATGGATACCAAAGTTTGGTACGTCGTTTGCAACGTCAGTACTCTGTTTTGACTTGCTCGGGTGCTTTATGCATAATCTCTCTTTTTTTAAATACATCTTTGCTTACTTCTTGACACCCGACATTTAAATGAATCTAAACGCTTACACAACCTTAAAGACCCTGTAATTTCATATTTCACATTTCTGTTCCTGTTCTATAAAACGTCTACCTGCTGCTACTAAAGAAGCGTAGTTCAAATTGTCTGCGTCGCATAAAGCCGGCGGTGTTATTGTGCTTGCAGGCAGTGTGTTGAGTGTCAGCACTTCAAGAGAGGACAGTATATCAGCGACAACAGCTGCAACCGCATCTGCAAGGACGAAATAAAAGTTGTGGACAAGTTGAAAAAGAAAATGGAGGAGAAGTTGGGTGAGTGTTGAGAACTTTCTCGTATCGCCTTTTATGTGACCCTTGGCTGTTGTGGTCATGTTGTTGAATTCCTTCACCTCTAACATAAGTTGCGCCCTATTATGGTTGATTTTATGGAGTATATTACAGACCTATGAAAACTACGACTCCCAAGGAGAAACTTTGTCTCAAATTGTCTCTTTTTATTGCTCCGTTCTTTTTCCTCTTCTTCTTCTGGCAGATTTCCAAGAACAAAATACCGTGAACTGCTCCTACAAAGATGAGAATGATTGCATTGTGCACTTCCAGTATTATGAAGATAAAACTGGCAACTCTGTCTTGTACGTGGTGAAAGAGCCAGGTACTGTGAAACTTTTTGCCGTTTGCTGGGAATTTAAACTGTCAGAGAAAATAAGATATGATTGAAGTGCATCGTCGGTACAGAAGATTTTGTTCCTGACTATTTCCGGCGAGGCACAGTGTGTGCACATAGGAATGTTTTATTTTCTAAAGAACTCCTCTTGAAGCCGGTTACACAGCTACTCTGTGAAGCGCCGCAGAAAGTCAAATACGAGTCTGAAAGTTTTAAGCTTTTAAACTTCATGAGTAACTGTTTCTCAGAGTGCCCCCAGGGTCCTGACATCCTAGTGGTGCTCTTGTCGGTGGCCGGAGCCATTCTGCTGTTGGGCCTCGTTGGTTTGCTCATCTGGAAGCTGATGGTTACCATCCACGACCGAAAGGAGTTTGCCAAGTTTGAGGAGGAGAGAGCCAAAGCCAAATGGGATACGGTAAGCACCAAAGATACCACAGCCATTAAAGCCTCTCATCTGAGGAATAAACTTTTGAATGAAGTTGTTTTAAACCAAATTATTTATTCATTCATCTTCCAGGGTAACAATCCTTTGTACAAAGGAGCCACCTCCACTTTTACCAACGTAACGTACAGAGGAAACTAACGGCTAAATGCTGCAAGGAAAAAGAAAAACTCAGGGGTTGGCGACACTGGTGTGATGTAGCAGAGCTGAAAGAGATGGGAGGAAGAGCTTTTACACTGTCATTAAACCGGCTACCGATAGTAGTTATTGATGTCAACAGTTCAGTGTGATGATTGTACATGATGGAAAATATCACAAACTGTTTGTATGAGTCACAAGCTGTTGATTCTAAGGCTTTCAGTGTCTGGGATGGTGTGCTTTTTACACATTGTAGGTGGGTTTAATTCAATTCTGATTTTCAGTTTACACCTAAGACAACTGCTGTTTATGTTTAGGGAAGCTTTTCCACCTCTACTGCTGTTGTTGAGATATTTTTGTATCCTGTACTACTTCTGTTGTGCAAACTCTCGCTGGGCAAATTGAATCATTACAACCATTTTTTTTTTGCTTCAGGCTTATTATTATTTTTTAAATTATGTTTTAAATCCATGTTTTGCGTTTTGCACAGACACGCATGAAAAAGCCATATTGCAGAGTGTTAGGTAGTTTTCAAGTAGTTCCAGAGTTTATATTTAGAGAGCATTTGTGGTATAGAAATTGGAGATAATGCTACCAAACTGTCGGGCATTTTGGTTTAACAGATCTTCATCTTTTGCACAATCAGTTTCATGTCTCACTATTGTCTGTCAATTTGTTTTAGTTGTTGTTGTTACATTGGGGGGAACTCATTACACCTTTCAAAAACATTTTGTGACTCATAACGTTTTCTTTCCAAAAATTTCTATAAAAATAAAAATGCCATATGTTGTTTAAGATTTGTATTTTTGATCCACAGCAATAAGCAACTTCTTAGAATACAAATAGCCTGACTCTGTATGTTTGTGTAATTCCAAAATAAATGTTTTGGGGAATTCTGCGAGAAATTGCACTCTCTTCTTTGTTTGACTATTAATGAAGGTATAAAAAGAAACAGGTTTTAGAAACTTTTATATTTTTTCTGTTGATGACGTTTGAATGTTTATCTGAATCTAGTTGTCTATATAGTGTATAAAGATGCACAAGAAACCTGTTTCCTGTTGAGTAACATGTGCCTTTTTTAAATACATTTTATTAGCATGCTGCATTCCTTTCTACTGCTTCCTGTCATCCGGACCACACATTTATAATCACCCTCTGCCTGGATGATAGAGGTTGCATGCGTTGTTTTCATTAGTAAATCGGATGCTGTGGTTAAACTTCCTTTTGATTATAACTGCATATCGCTTCTGCCAGGCACAACATCAAGTTTAAGGAAGTACCGCTGCAACAAATATGGGATGGTCTCTTTTGTGACTGTGCTCACTGTAGATCACTTTGATAATAATTAGTTGTTTTATGAACTTGTGCACAGTATTTTATGGGTTTGTTTAAGATTTGGGGGCAATTGCCATTGTATATTTTCATCTGAAGTACAAACAAAATAGAAACCAATAAAACTCGCTCAAGTACAATTTGAAAAGCTTCTCTTCTGAACTACACACTAAACGTTTTGAAGCTTGAAGAAGAAAACGCAAACCCAACTAAGGTTTAGGTAAATGTCAGAAGATTTAATCCAAAAAGTTAACAAGAGGTTAAATCAGCAGAAACATCTCCACAGACGGAAAACAGGACACTCTTCTTGGAACTGTGGAGCTTACCTCTATAATACCACAGCATGCCTAAACAAGCGGATTCTGTGTACAAACTCCTGACTGTTTCACATGTGGATGTTGCAAACTGGCATTGAAAATAGTCACAGTATGTGTCTCCCTCTAGTGTGATAAAATTGCTAAAGCACAGAGGTTTACCCCAGGATGTAAGGACGTAAAAAGGACAGGCAGGTTTATTTGTACAGCACCGTTCAGAACCAGAATCAGCTGTATTTGCCAGGTATGTGTACACATACAAGGAATTTGACTCTGGACTGTACAACGTTCACGATATGCTTGGCTATACAATTATGCAATAACACAATAATGTCGTAATAAAAACACAAACAAACACAGTCCGTATAGAAAACACACTATGAACAAAGCAGTGAGCAGAGTATAAAGAATGCTGGAATAGATTATTATGACCATTATTGTTATTATTGTGTACATGTCAAAGGTAGAAGTGCATATACACATGTGCCTAAACACATGCAAGCATACATGTCCAGAGTGTGATGAGGGCAGAGAATGCTGGAATAGACGAGTATTACGAGCCATGTCATGTAGGTGGATTTGTTGTACAGTATATACAACATGACAATGTTACAATATGAACAATATGAACAGCACTGGAATACAGAATAATGGATAAATAACTTTAGCCAGCAAACAGGCCTGCATAAACAAGACAACATGCTTTACAGGAAGACAACAGCAAAAGCATGAAGAGAATTACGTTAAAAACACAAAACACATTAAAACACTAAGGAAATATTTTAAGAACCACATAAAATATATCAAATTGAAAGAGTGCAGTCTGGCTGAACAGAGCAAGCAGTTTCTGCAGATTCTGCAACTAACACAGCTTCTCGCTATTTAGTTCTCATCCTGGGAACACTGACTAAGCCCATCTCTGAAGACCTGAGAAGTCTGCAACTCTGAAATTTAAGGTCCAAGGCCATTAAGTGTTTTATAGACCATCAACAACATTTTAAATTCAGTACTTTGACAACCAGGTAGCCAGGGCAGTGATTAAGGATTGAACGGATACGACCCATCTTTCTGCATAGTCAGGACTCTTGTATCAGTTGTCTGATATTTATTTCTTAATTTTGTTTTGTTTTGTTTTTCTTTTTAATTTTTTTTTTACAGGGCCATTGTAGAAACCATTACAGAAATCCAACTTAATGGAGAAAAAAAACATTGCATATGTTTTGACAGGGGGGCCTTTATTCAGGTGAAGCTAGCTGCTGCTGATGATAGACTTTATTTAACAGGTCTGGGTCAATAAAAAACTGGGTTTTTTACTTGCCTAAGAGGTCCAATTTCCTTTTTCATCTAAAAATCTAAGTAGAAGGGTGCACAGAATCCTAGTTTGATGTGGTCCAATGTGAGCTTTCTACACTGTCATGACGGTATTGACACTGTGTTTTATGACATTCAAAGTCAGAATAGCTATCAACTAATACATTTTCAAGCACTCTGCCTCCCTTTGCTGACAGGCTTTATGAGGGTGCATATTTATTTTCTTACATGACTTGATACACACAGCCAAAAGTACTATAGTTTAAAAACAACGATGGCTATAATTGGCCAGTAAGCTCAACTGACATAAACCCCATAGTCCTTGGAGTGATACTAAAAGAAGACGAGACACCAGATCCAAAAACGAGTTGTTGACCCCTAATGAGGCTTAGCCTCATTAGGGGTCAACAAGCCCAGGTACCTGGGCCCAGGTAGCCTCTGAACCCAGGTAGCCTCAGAGGCTACCTGGGCTTCCTTAACGTCTTATCAGAACTCACCTTCAAGCGACACAGCTCCCGACCACGAATGCACACTTTTTAGTTCTATTATATTTTTTGTATTAAATATCTTTTTTATTGATCTTGTGTAATTTACATTTTCTGAGTAAATTATTTCTTTAGCTGTAAGCCATCTACACCAAAACAACTAACCTGTTAGTAATCTATTTTACTTTGGTAAATAAAAAAAAAACTAAGAAATAAACGTGTCTATAATATTGTAACTTGTTGGGGTGAGGTGGTGCTGTGTTAAAGAAAATAATTTGCACTAAAATCTTTACTGATTAAACTGTGAGCGTGTTGGATGTATATTTTTTCCGCTTGTCCCTGAATGCGTCACACTCCCTTCTGTGTCAGATTCATCATGGCGGCGCCCCGCACCGTGGACGGTGTGGAGGCTGAAAACACTGAAGCCGGCTTGACACAGTCAAGTTCTTCCTCTGGGGACCCAAAAAGACCTCAGTTCGGGACACGCTTCCTTACAGACCCGCGGCAGGTCTTCCAGCACAACGCATGGTCGGTACCGCAGATCCAAATAGGATCGAAAGGGTCCATGTGCATCTTTAGATGATAAATTATTAATATTAGCTGAATTATGATTCTGCGAGTCCTACTTCTGTGGTGTTACTGGTTTTATTTTCTTTTACTTCGGTTAAGTGAGCCGACAACTACAAATACGAGGACAAGCCAGTCGACGTTTGCTCTCGGGTAAAAACATTTTTAAAAAAAAAAAAAACTTCGCCTGTACGTGGTGCATTACGGTAAAAGGGAAGTACGGGTGCCCATAAGGGGGAAAAGGTTTTCTCCCATCCCAGCTACCGTAGATAAGATGCACAGAATGAAAATAAGTCATACTTGATTAGTTGGTTAAGAAATGAAAATAAAACAGCATAACCGTCATTTGTAAGATTTTTTGAGAACACATAATGCTATTATCGTATATTAATATGTAATATCTATCAATGGATATAGTCATGTCTTAATTTCAGTGTCATATTATTTCTTATAGCTCTGAGAGGTAAAGCAAACCTCTCTAACCAGAATAAATATTTGATTGTTTTACTGGAGAGAAATCTTTGACATTAGCTAAACCCTATTGTGACTCAGGGTCTAGAAGAAATAAAATTCTGAAATTAGACATCATTATACACCAGAATAGGGCTATGAGCTACTTTTAGAAGGTAAAACCCCAAAAATCTAAAGTAGCTGTTATTTGAGAAGAATCTTTAGGAAGAATCCAAAGAGAGTTTTTTTGTAACCTTTAGGAAGCTAGAAATAATTTTTAAAAAATGGAAAATTAGACATTATTAAAGGGGACAAACTATGCAAAATCCACTTTTTTAGCCCTGAAATCCATTTTGTCGTGTACTTGGAGTCTGTAGGAATATAGAAAAGTTGAATGTAGTCTCTCCAGATGCTGCGTAGATGTCTTCGTATTCTGTTTGGGTCATATTTTTCAAGCTGTTCAGTTTTCTCTGCTACATTTTTCAAACAATTACATCACAGTATTTGCACAAGGCAATGGGACATCCGGATAACCAATTTTGCAAATCTGGAATTTTTTATTTTTCACTGAGATTTTGTAGTCTAAGCTTAAGGATGCTGAAGCTACAAGTAGATTAAGAGAAAATGCCCAGTTGTCGAGTGCATTAACCTGCACAATTCATTACAGCGTCCCCCGGCATGCTACAAAAATGGCCTAACGGGGTGGAGTGGAACGTTCTGCGACCTGGATGGGTGGGCCAAGTTGGAAGTGTCTCCATTAGATTTAAAGAGACCACAACAAAACGAGTTGCTCTCAGACGCAGCTATGAACTGGGGTAAAAAAGGGGCTTGTGGGGCTAGATTAAGGAGGAATTCATACCATAGTATGGCAGTTCCACTGTATATAAACCACAACTGATTTCACTGTGAAAAAGAAGAACTTAAAAGCATAATATGTCCCCTTTAAGCGCCAGAGTGGCGTCATGACGAGGTACTAATGTTTAGCCGTTGGCTTGCACTACAGCATATATCGAAGTTTTGGCTCACTTGACTGAAGATTTTCACTACAGAGCGGGTTGTTTCCAATAGTTACTCTTACGCTGAAGATAGTATTTGGCACAGATTACCAGAAACAAACCCGACTAAAACACAGTAATAGCTGTTTGATGTGCCAAACAAAAGAAAACAGTTCCAGCAAGCTCTAGCTCTCATGATTTAGATATTTATTAGTTAGCTAGGATTATTTAACCATTTGCCACTGGAGTTGAATCTCTGGATCAAACCGGTATCCGAATATATAAAAAAAAAAACATATAAAAATGAAAATAGGTATTTCTTGACCTATTTGAATTTCTATTATATCATATGAAAATATTAGAAAATTGTTTCTTTACTGTCCATCACTGTGTTGTTTCATGGACTCTGGATAATGATGTTTTGTGGTATACCAGGGACAATGTGGAGTGGACTGACCAACAGGAAGAAGCTGCAAAGAAGAAAGTGTTGGAAAACAATCAGCCCCTGCCTCCAGAGAAACAGGGTTAGATTATAACTTTGAAGATTAATAGCTGTAAATCTCACATAGAGCTACTCTAAATGTTACCTAAGCATTCATTTTTATGACGATGCGTATATTTGTGTACTAATTACACCATTAATATTATTATATTTCCCTTAGAGAAGCAGACACACGTTATGTTGGATGAAGTATGGTATTTTATTATTCCTAAACCATTTTTTTCCTCGTTTACTTCCAGAGGAATACGAAAGCCGGGCCAGTGAATACTGGAACGAGTTTTACACGATACACGAGAATCGTTTCTTCAAAGACCGTCACTGGCTCTTCACAGAGTTTCCAGAGCTGGCCCCACAGTGCAACCCGAACCACGAACCTCATACAGACGTCTCGGCCACGGACAGCACCCAGCAGGAGGGATTTGATCTAAAACAATGCAGGGATTTTGCAGCTTTGTCTGGCGACAACTGTGACTTTCCGGGCTCCTCTGCCACATATCGCATCCTGGAGGTTAGAGATTATTCTAGGAGCAATTCAGCCACAACTTTACCACAGGCATTGTAAACTAAAACATTTTTTTAAATACAGTTTTTATTTATTTCAGGAAATGTCGGGATTTATAGAATTTTTTTCTGATATTCTATAGATTTAAATAATAGATTTAATTTAACAAATCCTTAAAAGGATGAACTTGAATAAATAAAACAATGTGCCTTTTTTATTGTCTTGCAAAAGTATTCAAACCTCCTGAAGTTTTTCTATTGTTTTGATAACGCAACTAGGATACTTTGGGTATTTTTCATGTTTTATGTGCTAGACCAACAATAAGTTGTGCATAATTGAGAACTGGAAGAGAAAATATACTTACTTTTTATGTAGTTTACAAAAATCTGTAACTTTACACAGGTATTCAAACCCTTTAACTTTTAATCCCCTAAATAAAAACTAGGGAAGAAAACTGCCATCAGAAGTTGCCTAATTAGTAAACAGAGTCTAGGTGTGTGTTATTCACTCTCAGTATTAATACAGCTGATCTGTGATATATGGAACCCATCCAGGGGACAAATAGAAAACATGTGAAAGAAGGTGCTCAGGTCAAATGAGACTAAAATGTTTTGGCTTAGACGGAGTGTGGTGATATACTGGCACGTCACATGAACTCGAACACAATGTCCCCAGCTGAAAACTGGATTGTGGTCCTACAAATGATAGATTCAGGAGGCCTAAATATAAATGAACTTTACACTTTTCAGACTTTTTTGTAAAATATTCTGAAAAGTTGTGATGAGAGATCAGTGATTTTCATGGGTCTGCTTCTCTTCCAAAGCCGGGAAATTGGGTTACATTCACACTGTAGATCTTGATGCTCAATTCCAATTTTTTTTATGATTTTTTATTTTTTTTTTTGGGTGGCCATTCATACTACTATTAAATGCGACTGCCATTTAACTTCTGTCTGAACGGTTCAAGACTGCAAAGCGACCCGCATTCGCAGCTAACAGAAGGAGACGTCACAAAGCAGTGCACTGATTGCGGAAGTAATGGTGAATTGTTTCTAGAAGTGTTCAATAAACTTTTGTTAAAAATGAACCTTCGAAAAGAAAGAAAAAAAACGTGATTACCAGCCGGCATCTCTCCTTGTTATTATTAGAAGGTTTTTGAGCAATGGGAGCTGACGATATTAAGACCACATCATAGCAAGACGACATAAGGTAAGAAGAAAGCAGCACAGCTATTAACAACGGTATCTTATGGAGCGCTAACTGCTGCGGTGTGTGGATGTGTAGAGAGAGACAGGAGAGTGATGTGAAAGACGGATAAAATGTGGCGTGACCGTTCAGACAGCGGACGCTTTGAAAAAAATCTGATACATATCCAAATTAGTACCACATATGGAAGTGGCACAGATCTGATTTTTTTGGGGGGTGAAAAGATCGGAATTGGACCGTTCACCCTGCCGTGATAAAGATTTGGGTCGCATTTCCCTGCAGTGTGAACGTAGCCTTAGAGTGTATGGCATCAACGACTCTGTGAAATAACAGGGCATTTAATTAAAAAAAGCTGGCAAAAAATGTAAATGCTTTGTCAGTGAGTCTCCTGGCGGGATAATGGTCCAAAACATATGGCCAAATCAACAAAGACACAAAAACGGCCTTCTTCTATGTCATTGAGTCCACAGACCTCAATCTTGTAGGAGGATCTAGAAAGATTGAGAAAACAGGGACGGTCTAAGATCCCTTCTCTTTTACTCTGAAGCAAATCATAATTAGCTTCCATTTAAACTAAATCCTAACAGCAGAGGTAACTGGTAAATAGGATTTCATGTCAAACATACATCTGGTATTGTTAGAGTTCTCTCTAATGTAATCCAATTGAAATTTAGATATTTATTTTTGCTTTTATGTACGTTGCACAATGAGGTCCAGTGAGCATTCAAATAGGAAACGCTTCAGAACTGAGCACATTTTATTGCCGTTGTTGCGTTTGTTCTAACTGAAACGGCTAACGCTCGCAAAACAGCGTCGGCATGTCTCATTAAAAAAAAAAAAAACGATGTTAAAAAAATGTATTGTTTCTGTACAGGTTGGTTGTGGTGTGGGGAACACCGTTTTCCCAATACTCAAGACCAACAAGTAAGACCACACAAGAAAGTCCACATATTAAGGCCGTGTTTGTCAAACAGTCCTCCTTGTCCGGTGAAGTCTATATAACTGCAACTTTGCCTTTTTATAGTGATCCTGGACTTTTTGTGTACTGCTGTGATTTCTCCAGCACTGCTGTGGAATTGGTGAAGGTGAGATGTTTGGACTCAGAAAGGAAAGGTTTCTTCTGACCTTCGACGTGTAACTGACTAAACTTTTCTCCTGTCTTCAGACTAATCCAGAGTACGATTCGAACCGCTGCTTTGCCTTTGTTCGCGACTTAAGCGATGTTGAAGCCAGTTTCCCTATCCCCGATGGAACTCTTGATGTTATAGTGATGATCTTTGTGCTATCAGCTCTGCATCCCGACAAGTATGAAAAGATATTGCTTTGCCTCTCTTTGTCTTTTTAGTTTTGCACGCACGTTTGGTTAACTTTGATATCTTGCAGACATTGTGTAAGAGTTTCCCCTCCATCTCAGGATGCAGGCTTCCATCAGTCGATTAGCACGTCTGCTGAAACCAGGTGGCGTGATGCTGCTCAGGGACTACGGACGCTACGACATGGCACAACTGCGCTTCAAGAAAGGTCAGTCAGGCTGGGTCCAGGTTCAAATTGACTATAAATTGCAACAGATTTTTAAAGCTACTGTCAATCGGCGATGGCTTCCGCTTATTTTAGATCGAGTCATGGGATTAGCAAATCCAGGAAACCCAGCCAACAGTCTTCAGGTCATTCTGGGGGATACCAAGGCTAGAAAAATTATATATGGGTGGTTATATAAATAGAATGTCATGAAAGTTTATTTTTTTCAGTAATTCCATTCAAAAGGTGAAAATAGTATATCATATATATGTATTACACACATACTGCTATATTTCAAGTGTTTATTTCTTTTAATGTTCATGATTATAACTGACAACTAAATGAAAACCCCAAATTCAGTATCTCAGAGAATTAGAATATTGTGAAAAGGTCCAATATTGAAGACAGCTGGTGCCACACTCTAATCAGCTAATTAACTCAAAACACCTCCAAAGGCCTTTAAATGGTCTCTCAGTCTGGTTCTGTAGGCGGCACA
Organism: Fundulus diaphanus; assembly: GCA_037039145.1. Lineage (NCBI taxonomy): Eukaryota > Metazoa > Chordata > Actinopteri > Cyprinodontiformes > Fundulidae > Fundulus > Fundulus diaphanus. The sequence goes on from CM073140.1 coordinate 35,282,016, forward strand.
ATTATGGGGAGGACTGCTGACCTGACAGTTGTCCAAAAGACGACCACTGGCACCCTGCACAAGGAGGGCAAGACAGAAAAGGTCCCTGCTAAAGAGGCTGGCTGTTCACAGCGCTCTGTGTCCAAGCACATTAACAGAGAGGTGAAGGGGAGGAAAAGATGTAGAATAAAAGTGTACAAGCAATAGGGATGACTGCACCCTGGAGAGGATTTTTAAACAAACCAATTCAGAAATGTGGGAGAGATTAACAAAGAGTGGACTGCAGCAGGAGTCAGAGCTTCAAGAACTACCATGCACAGACGTCTGCAAGACATGGTTTCAGCTGTCACGTCCCTTGTGTCAAGCCGCTCTTGAACAAGAGACAGCAATAGAAGCATCTCGCCTGGGCTAAAGACAACAAGGACTGGACTGCTGCTGCTGAGTGGTCCAAAGTTATGTTCTCTGATGAAATTAAATGTTGCATTTTCTTTGGAAATCAAGGTTCCAGAGTCTGGAGGAAGAGAGGAGAGGCACAGAATCCACCCTGCTTGAGGTCCAGGATAAAGTTCCCACAGTCAGTGATGGTTTGGGGTGCTATGTCTCCTGCTGGTGTTGGTCTACTGGGTTTTCTGAGGTCAAAGGTCAACACAGCCGTCTACCAGGAAGTTCTAGTGCACTTCAACTTTGTGGAGATGCAGGTTTCATTTTCCAGCAGGACTTGGCAACTGCACACAGTGCCAAAGCTACCAGTACCTGGTTTAAGCACCATGGTATCCCTGTTCTTAGTTGGCCTGCAAACTCGCCTGACCTTAACTTCATAGAAAATCTGTGGGCTATTGTGAAGAGGAAGATGTAATACACCAGACCTAACAATGCAGAAGAGCTGAAGGCCACTGTCAGAGCAACCTGGGCTCTTATAACACCGGAGTGGTGCCACACACTGATCGACTCCATGCCACGCCGCATTGCTGCAGTAATCCAGGGAAAGGAGCCCCAGCTAATTATTGAGTGTTGTACATGATCATATTTTATAGTTGGCCAACATTTCTGAAAATCCTGTTTTTGTTTTGGTCTCAAGCGATATTCTAATTTTCTGAGATACAGACGTTGGGGTCTTCATTAGTTTTCTGTTATAATCATCAAAATTAAAAGAAATAAACACTTGAATATCTCAATAAATCAACTTTTTCTTGATCTTCTAATTTCTTCCACTGTGCTCTGGGTCTGTTCTCCGATGTGTCGTGTGGAAAACCTCAAGAGAAAGGCACTCAAAAGGCATCCTGATCAGATACCTAAACCATCTCAACAAACTCCTTTTGAATGTGGAGGAGCATTTGTCTTTTGGGTTCAGCTGTTTCTTCCAATCCATTTTATCCAGCTGCCCATCACTTGCAAACAAGAAAAGATCGATAATGGCATAAACCTTGTCAAGCGTGTTCTCTCCTCTAGTTGGAAAGTCAGGTTTTTAAAACTTTCCATTTTCAGCACAACTGCTTTTGCAGTTCATAATTTTTTCTCTTGCTGGTAAATTTATAATAATTGTACATTTGTTATAAAGGAAAGACACCACTTTGTGGTTATTTCTCTTAAATCTTTTTCTTATTAATTAAAACAGATTAAAAGCTGTCATTGTTTTTAGGTTACTTTTAAAATAATGTTCCAGTTTTTTTTTAATGGCCCTTACTGTAAAAGTCTTTCTTTTTCATAACATTTTTGGATGAAGTTTAATTTGCTGAGTAATATTTTAATCAAAATTTAATAAAACTCATCCATCGATCGCATATACCCGCTTACCCTTTGAGCCACACCTTGAAATGTTTTGTGAACTTCTCAGACTGTCATGAGTTATAGACAAACTGTTTTATTTTGCAACTGGTTGTGTTTTTATTTTGTTTTCAGGGAGATGTCTCTCTGAAAACTTTTACGTGAGAGGGGATGGAACACGAGTGTATTTCTTCACCCAAGGTAAAGAGGACTTTTTTTTTTTTATTCTTTGCCTTGCTGATCTATTCTTTCAACATGAATATGATCACATTTTTGTGCCTCTTTGTGTTTCAGAAGAGCTTCATGAGCTGTTCGCCGAGGCTGGGCTTGAAAAAGTGCAGAACCTTGTGGACAGGCGGCTCCAGGTGAACAGGGGCAAACAGCTCACCATGTACAGGGTTTGGATCCAGTGCAAGTACCGCAAGGCTTCTTGAGAAACAAGTTTAGACGCGAGGAAAAATCCCACCGAAACTGACAAAGATTGAGGCTTTTTCCACAAGACCTCTGGAACAATGGGAATTTTTTTTTTTTAACTCTCTGGCATAATGCTGCTAGACCTTTATGATTTGCACACTCATTTGGAGGAAGAGTTTTGGTCCCCATATTGATGACTTTTCTGCTGATGAGTTGTGTAATCTGAAAAAAGGATGGCTAAGCCCTGTATAAATGCGTCTTCTTCTGGAAGATATTGGTTTTATTCCACAATTTTTTTTCTAAATAAATTACATCTTTCGTTTTGTATATGACCCTTTTGTACATGCAAAATTAAAACAAATTGTTTTACAAGTAGAAAAAAAAATCTTGCACAGTAAAAATATTGATATTAAATCTGTAGCACGATTAGGATGGGAACTTTCTGAATAATTTATCACTAGTGTGTTTGGGGGTGGGCACTGTTATATTTCATTGTGTGGTGGTGGTGGGGGGGTTTATTGGTCCGGACAACAGATTTAGGGGCAGGCGTGGACTTAAAGGAAGGTGAAACTACTTAAACGATCTCACGAGAAAATATGAGATTTTCCTGATTATTGTTTACATTGCAAAAAAACATGAGATCCGAACCGAAATGATCCGGATTCAGCTGATACGCTTCCAAAGGCACCGCTTCCGAAAACAGATGTCTTTTTGATCCTTTTTGCAGCTCGGAAGGAAACTGGTGTCGAAGTTTGTTTTGGTCGAGCTGAAAAGCCAGGACCCCAAATTCACCGCACCACTGGGGTAGATAAATATAGGGGTGTAACTACACTAGCTCAAAGACATTATTTATACCTGCTGAAAAGCGCATATTCTCCAGGGTCGCCATTGTGTGGAGCGATATACACCAGAGCACAGTGCGGTATGGCCCCCCGAGCGAGGGATATGATGGGGATCCCCGCCTAAGGAGCAGAGAAAGGCTGGTTTGGAAGACCCGGAGTTTTGTCAAGGCCTCCGAAGGGTATCCTCCGTGGTGTGCCTGAAGCTGCGCAGCGGGCGTCCGCCTCCCGACCGTCAACAGCCAGGCAACGCGAGGGACGCGGCTTTGGATGCGGCCTAGCCTGGGAGGGTCTGCCGAGCACCGGTGAGACGAACGCAGACGGTTTCAGCGACAACAGCCCCCCCAGATAACCGAGGAGATCTTGACTACAGTGAGTACCCGGACGGGCTTTCGAACAGAACCATTTCGTTTTGCTCCGGCGAGCCCAGACGCCGTGGCGAACGATGCTTGTTTGAGGGTTAACGCTAGCCCGTTGGGAACCTGGAGCCTAACGGTAATTTCTCACCGAAAAATATATCCAACCGCGTTTGTCGTGGATTTACGTGTATCAGATTAAGTCGAGACGTTGTTTTCTTGTTATTATTTATTTATTTTTTTAAAGAAAGAATATCTAATATCATTTAGCTAACTGTTAGCCACTAACTGATGGGGCCAGCATCGCTAGCTTCTTAGCTCGTTTACCTAAAGTTAGCTAACCGATAATTCACCAAATGTGTTCAAAACAATGCTTCGCTTCTTTCTTTCTTTTTTACCTGCGTAGAAACATTTTAAAATTAAGATTTAGTATATATATATATATATATATATATATATATATATATATATTTTTTTTTTTTTTTTTTTTTACTTATGAATGCAAACCGTAGGTAAACATACACAGCAGCCAGTTTTTGGGCGTGTAATTTTAAACCTTCGCACCGGTCAGCACACTGGCCACTTATTGTCCATTGTGGCTCTTTCCCCATCGCTGTGAGTGTTCCTTGGCAGCCCCTCCATCTCTGACCTTTTTATAACAGCGCTATGAAACTTAGGCCTGTCATGTCAAGGCGTTATCAAGGGATGCCATGAATTTCCAGGCAGCGACTTTAAACATCTGGCCCTCGTCTATGATGCTTGTTTAAATATGAGGGTTTGCTTATAGTTGTGCCCCCACATACGGTGGCCGTCCTGCTAATTAGCGGCTGCCCAATGGCGTTTGCTTCATAGGTATTAATATAAAACACTGTCAAACTTATTGATGATTCAGAACAGGAATTTTCCACATCCATGTATATATATATATATAAAACTAAAAACAGCCGTGACTCATCACAAGCCTTTTCAAACAGTCACCCTTCTCCCATCTGACTAGCCCGGGCTCTTAAATGCCTTCCTTAATCTGCGCTCTTGTCTCCACAGTCATGATGGAAGAACTGCACAGCCTGGACCCCCGGCGACAGGAGCTGCTGGAGGCTCGCTTTACTGGGGTTGGAGTGAGTAAGGTTTGTATGCACCAGATGTCACCAAGGTTCAGCGAGAGGGGGGGGGGGGTACATTTATTTCTCTTGCAGGGGCTCGTCGCCGCAGATTTATGTGATGATCCGTGATTGGGAAGCCCTCTCCTTTTTTGTTTTTACTTTACCTCCAGTGTCAGTCTGCCGTTCAGACAAGCTCGGGCTCCTGCCTTCTCTTTGTCTGTCTCTGGAGCCGTGGCTGTGTTTTTTTGGCGGCTTTTAACATGGCACCGCTCCCTGGCTCGTGGTGTAGCGGCTGCCCCTGCCAATAAGGCCGCAGACAGGACAGGGTTGGTGAGGGACAGAGGAAGAATGCGGAAATAGTTGTTGACCAGGTGTAATCAGAAATGGCTCTTTTCTTTTTCCCCTTTCTTCCTTTGACCCCCCCCCCCTTCCAGCCTTGTTACATAGATGGAGCTGTCAGAGTTAGAAGAAGGTGATCTTGGAACAGTTATTGAGCTGGAGTCGGTGCCAAGAGCAGGCCCTGTGCCAACCGCGGGCAGAGCAGAGCTCGGAGCATGGCATGGCTGCTGCCGCGGAGAAAATGGCGATGCTTGCTAAGGCATCATGCCACACGGGTGAGAGCGAAGACGTATGGTCTGGTAGCCCAGCAGCTTCTTCGGTGTCAGAGTAGTTTAGTTTTACCCCCTCGACCTTGATTACCTCTACGGCCGGGCAGCTCTTTGTGTAAAACACAGAGTCAGCAGAAAAGTAAAGTCCCATCTTTCAAGGACAAAGGGATCGCACACCTTTTGATAAACAAGACGGTTCCAAGTTGAATAACCAGACAGCCATAGTAGTTTTGTATTTTGATAGTTCTTAGATTGGAAGAACAAAAAAAAAAAGTATACTCTGTGAATTTCTCCATGGTGGAAAAGGCTGATTTTTAAAACGGTGAAGAGGGGAAAAAACGGATGACATTATCTAAAGGTGGCAGAGGGGGAGAGGAATGGATCCCCAGCAGCTTGCCTAATGTTCAGCCATTTTAGGAGGGTTCAGTGAGGGAGCTCCAGTGTGCTCAGAATGACTAAGTGGCTCTCTCTGATTGGACAGCGCCCGCTGAATTCTGATGTGAATCATTTGATTGACAGGCGTCACCTAGGGAACAGGCATTAGTACCGATGCAGGTCTCCGCACAGTTGGGCTTTATGGTGATTCTGTCTCTGTTCTCGTCTTTCGGCATTTAGAGCTTGTGTTCTTTTTGTCTTTCCGAAAAGTTCCTACATGTTGAATGTAGTAACATACGTACATGTCTTAACATTTTTTATTTATTTTTATTTTTTTTTTTGAGTGTGTATTCAGTTCTTTTTTTTCTTTTGTCAACAGGGCTCAGGTCAGAGTCAGAACGAGTCGTCCAATCAGAGCCTGTGCAGCTTAGGCTCACTTAGTGACAAAGAACTGGAGGTTAGTCTCTCTTACGTTTTGACTACGGCCGTTTTATGTTTGCAGGCCCCTCCGCTCACCCTGCTGCACACGGGATTCGTTCATACTGCTTTCTTTTCCAGACACCAGAGAAAAAGGCGAACGAGCAGAGAGTTAGGAAACGCAAAGCGGACCACTTTGACGGCAGCCAAGGTTAAGACAATCCCCACTCATGGGCCTTTCGTCATATCTTACACACACATCCCGTTTTTAACCCTCTTCTTCTCCATTATAGGCAAATCAGGAGCAAGGGGGCTTAAAATTAGTGATTACTTCGAGGTGAGTCCTCCCGCCACCTCAACTTCCAGCACGTAACTCTTCATCCTCGACTTTCTAACTCCCTCTTTGCTTCCCTTTCCATTCATCGCCTTCTATTCCTGGTCTGTCAGTTTGCGGGAGGTAGCGGTCCTGGTACCAGCCCTGCTAGGGGAATTCCCCCAGTGGTCCGCTCTTCCCCTCAACACTCTCTGTCCAACCCTCCCGTCACGGTGAGCGCTGTTTTTTTTCCCTCTGTGGTGCTTTTCATGACTTTTTTTTTTTTTCATTTCTTTTTCTCGTCACACTATTTATTCTATACTATTTACTAACACCAGCGGGTGGGGTTTGTTTACGACTGAGAAGAATCCGGCGTATGCTCACAGGTTCTAGGAGCGATTACATGGTCGGTTGACTTGAAATCTCTTTATCAAACTTGTTTGTGATGCAAATGTTCTCAAAAAACAATCTTAAATTCTTAAGACATCTTTTCATGTCAGAGGAGTATGTTTGCCTGGTGTTTGTCATGTTTTATGATGACATGTTCCTCCAGGTCCTGATAAATTACTAGAGGGAGGACATTTTTTTACGCACAGGCCTTTCGCAGTGAGAACCATGTTGACTGAACAATGTCCCTGCCCCCCAGGTGCAGCAAGGAAGCCCTTCGTCCATCAGCTCTGCAAACGCGGAGCTCTCCACGTGTGCGATGAAGCCCGTCGTCCTGCACCTGCTCCACAAGGCCACACAGGTACACGACGCCCTAATCGGTCGGCTGACGGGTCGTCCAGTTCACTCGCTGTTGTTTTCCGAGGAGCCGGGCGGTCGGCATGCTCGTGGGCTCGCAGGAGCTCTGCTCGCCTCTGAAACCTTTCCGCGTTTTGCCGCGCAACAGCAGCGCTTCTCTGCGTTTGTTGGGAAGGCGCAAAAAGTGGTGCATGATTGTGACGCTAGGGGAAGAACGGCTGGTATTCACTGGTATTGTTTTGTGTTCACCCCCCTGAATCAATCCTTTCTGAAAACCCGCCTCCCGCTGCAGCCAGTGGCATTCCTCAGGAGGATGTCTCTGCTAGCTTTGTGCATCTGGAGACTGGATCTGTTTGGAATATTTCTGTTTGCAAAAGTATTTGCCTTGAGCCAGACTTACTGAATCTGCATCTAAACCCTCCCATTTTTAGCTCTGGCTGTACGACTAAGGTTGACGGCATGAAGACGGTAAAACCCAACTAGGTGAACTTTCTGTACTCTGACGCCTGGTGGGAGAAATCTCCACAGTCTGGGGAAATGTCGAGTAATGTCTTTTACAACCCCTAACGCAGTGGTCCCCAATCCTGGTCCTCGAGTGCCGGTGTCCCTGCAGGTTTTACATGTGTCCCTGATCCAACACACCTGACTTACTTCCCCAGTGTGCTGTCAAGTTCTCCAGAGTCCTCCTAATGACCTCATTATTTGACTCAGGTGTGTTGAAGCAGAGTAACAAATAAAAGTTGCAGGACACCGGCCCTCGAGGACCAGGATTGGGGACCACTGCCCTAACGGGTTTTCTTCCAGAATCGCCCCCACGTTTACCTCTTCTCATCCTCCCCTCGTCGCCTGTCCCCGCTGAAGAGGACCGTCCCCGCTGCATGATGCTGCCACCACTGTGGGAAACGTGTGCCACGTTTAGCGTTTTGCACGCAGGCTAAATGTAGTTACGTTTTGGTCGTTTCGGACCAGAGGACTTTGCTTTCACGTGTTTGCCGTGTCCCTACATGGCTCGGGGCGAACCGCAGACAAGACTTGTCCCGACTTAGAAGGGCTTACCTCTTGTACCTTCAAGGCTGGTGGAGGGCATGGCTAATAGCTGTGCTGTTGAATCACCCAGCTGAGCTGTAGAACTCTGCAGCTCCTCCAGAGCGACTGTGGGCTTCTTGTCGGTTTCTCAGGTTAACGCCTTCCTTGCCTGGCCTTTCAGTCAGTCCGTCGGCCATGTCTTGGCTGGCCTGCGCCTGCGCTGTTTTCATGGTTGCCATGTCCAGAACCAAAACCTTTCCACAAATTTATTCCTGACCTTTCAACTGTTTTATTTTTATTTCAATTTGGACTTCATGATTCTGTTTGTTCTGCAGGAGACCTGTAAGGCCTTCACAGAACTGCTGCATTTATGCACAGTTTTACTGATTTTTACTGATTGGGAGAAATCTGAAGGCAAATAACTGCACAGAATTTGATTTAGGGGGTACTGGATTTTTGAGTGTTCTCCGTAGTGTGTCTGGGCTCTCCCTTAGAGATAGGGTGAGGAGCTCAGTCATCTGGGGAGGACTGAGAGTAGAGCCGCTGCTCCTCCACCTGGATGGTACTTGATTGGAGGGGGGTGAACATTCAGGGTTTTTCAGATTTTGATTTTCTTTTGTCAAACCAATGCATCATTTTCTTGCAGTTTCACAGTCATCTGCAGCTTTGTTAGTTCAACAAAATGAATCCATTCGAACGCATTGAAGTTAGCGGTTGTAACGGAGCAAAACGTGGAAAGTGGTGTACGCCGGTGATTACGGTCATAAACTGGAACATGTGAAGTTCCCTGTTTGCGCTGAGTTTGTCAGTTGCTCACAATGAAGCCACCATTAACGGCCGCCTTTGTACTCACTGTGCTCCTTAGTCGGACCTTACTTTAGAGAAACTAACAGCCCTGGAGAACAGCAAGAACTCGGACCTGGAGAAGAAGGAGGGCCGAATAGACGATTTGCTGCGGGTACTAATCTCTTTACATTTCATCCCTGGCCCTTTTGCTCATGGTTTTCTGTATGTTTTCTTTGTGGCACATTCTCCGTGAAGGTTTCCTACTCACGCACGCGTTGATCCTGTGCACGTGTGGTGAAATCTGGCCGTCCTTTCGGCCCTTGCTTATTCCCTGCCTCTCTGCGCGCTCTGTTCCAGACAAACTGTGATCTCCGAAGACAAATCGATGAGCAGCAGAGGATGCTGGAGCGATACAAGGAGCGCTTGAATAAGTGTGTGACCATGTCCAAGAAGCTGCTGATCGAAAAAGTATGTTCCTTCACCGCCGCAGCGATTTGTTTGAAAGCGCGCGCTGAGCAGAGTCGGATCAGTGACGCCCGGGTTGTGTTTTCCCTCCGCTGCTCAGTCCAAACAGGAGAAAATGGCTTGCCGGGATAAAAGCATGCAGGACAGACTTCGGCTGGGCCATTTCACCACGGTGAGACACGGAGCGTCGTTCACCGAGCAGTGGACGGACGGATACGCGTTCCAAAACCTCATCAAGTGAGTGTGTAAACTGCGAAACTTCTTGATGCTCGAGCAGTTACTTCAAAGTCGAAGCTCATCTGTGCTCCACATTTGCGATTCGACGTCGAGTTTTAAGATTTAAGGTGCATTCAGTTTACTTCTGGGCATTGCAGACAGCAAGAGAGGATCAACTCCCAGCGGGAAGACATCGAGAGGCAGAGAAAGCTGCTGGCGAAGCGCAAGCCGCCCTCCATGGCCCAGGCCCCGCCGCCGAGCCTGGAGCAGAACAAGCGCAAAAGCAAGACCAACGGGGCCGAAAGCGAAACGTAACGCCGCCTTCTCCCCTTCACCTCCTTTGACGCCGGCGTCCTCTGGTTCTGAACTCAGCCTCGTATTTGAACTCGTGTCTTTCTCCCAGGTTATCGCAGGCAGAGTACCACGAGCAGGAGGAAATCTTTAAGCTGAGATTGGGCTATCTGAAAAAGGTAACGCGCGGCGTGTTTCACGGCAGACGTTCGCGAAGCCGTCAGCCCTCATCGCGGTCCTCGTGGGCTAATTCCTTCATGTATTGTTTTTTGCAGGAGGAAGCTGAGATCCAGGCGGAGCTGGAGAGGTTGGAGCGAGTGAGAAACCTTCACATACGCGAGCTGAAAAGGATTCACAACGAAGATAACTCTCAGTAAGGGTCCCTTCTCAGACATGAAATACGAAATCCTCCTGTGCGCTCTTCATCGAACGCGGAAGGTCTAGTTGAAGCAAATCCTCGACGTTAGCCGACGCTAATCGTCTGAAAGTTTCTTTTCTATGAAATATGTGAGAAAGGTCAGGACAGCTGTTTGGTCCCTGTGCCGGTGTGTTCATCGTTGCTTCAGACGTCAGGCGTGTTCGGTGCTAAAAGCCGCTGAACAAAGGGTCAGCCTCACAGAGTCGGGGGGTTTTCAAAGTTTATCAAGGGCTGAATCAGCTTTTACTTCTTCCCGTTGAAATACAGTTAATTACATGGGTCACGTTAATATTCAAATGATAAAAATTTAAAGCGGACTAACTCCTAAATAACAGTAGCAGGTGATAAATACGGGTCGATTCTTTCACCTTCCGGCGCTTCACTTGAACTGGGTTCTGCTTCTGTCTATATCCACCTGATTATATGTGGCATTTTTAATGAGGCTTTTTAATTTGAAATTGCATAAATAGGAGCTTTCTTTTGCCCTGATCGTTTCTGAAAAGGCTTTTGATTTTAAAGAAGCGTTTGTCCTTTTACAGATTTTTTTTTTTTGTTAAATTTAAATATTCAGATAAAACAAAAACCCTAACATTAGACCCCAGATTACCCGAGTGAATACTAACTGCAGTCTTCAGATGATGCTTTCATTTATAAAGGGAAATAGTTACCATATTCTTCGGACTATAAGGCGCACTTAAAATCCTTTTTAAATTTTCTCAAAAACTGACGCCTTATGGTCCAAAAATATCTATATGAAAAGTAATTGCTCTGTTGCTGTCGGATGGATTAACTATGTTTAACCACAAAAGCAGAGTTCAGTCTTACTCTTGTTTCCTATTTACGGTATTTCTACCCCCCCTCTAGATTCAAAGATCATCCTACGCTAAATGACAGATACCTGCTACTCCACTTGCTCGGGCGAGGAGGCTTCAGTGAAGTTTACAAGGTGAGAAGAAAACATTTATTAAGCTATAAAAGGAAAGGCCAGTTTCTATGTCTATCCTTTGCTTGTGTTGTGTTTCTGTGTTGCAAGTTTTTTTTCTAGTAGCACAGTATTACTACAGCGTAAAAACTTTAAAAAAACGTCCATGTCTGTTTAAGATGTTGAGTTTGCTGCTTCTTTCTGATCTCAGAGTTGTTCACATTGTGATGGTAAACTGTGCTGTGCGTTCTTCAGCTGGTATTGTGTTAGGTTGAAGTTAACATTTTGAGGTCAGTCGCCGTGCCAAAATGTCGGCGTTCCAGGAATCTGCTGTGGGCACAGTTAAAATGATTAATGAGCGCAGCCGTTTGAACGGGAGCAAAGAGTCTTGGTGCAGCTGAAGCTAAACAAAGCTCTGTGTGCTCTACCTCTCTGAAAGACTTTATGCTTTTTTTTTTTTTTCTCAGGCCTTTGATTTAACGGAGCAAAGGTACGTTGCCGTTAAAATCCACCAGTTAAACAAGAACTGGAGGGATGAGAAGAAGGAAAATTATCACAAGTGAGTGTTTTTTTTTTTTTTTAAATCATTTTTGTAACGTTTTTCCGTAGCCATAGGCCACGCATTCACCTGTGGAGAAGGATAGAAGTTGATTTGAGTTTTTCGCCGGTCTGGATTGATGTGGAAAAGGGAAAGGGAGGAGCATTGAACACATTTTTATTTCTTATCCTATTGTCTGAATAGTTTCCTTCCTTCCTAGTTTGTTTCCTACTTTCTATTTTCTTCCTTATGTCCTTCCTTCTCCAGTTCCTTCCCTACATCCTTTCTTGCTTCTTTGTGTCGTCCTTCCTCATAAATTTTCCTTACTTCCTTCACTCCGTTCTTGTGTCCTTCCTTCTTGCCTTCGATAGTTCCTTGTGCTTCTTTTCCTTCCACCTTCCTTGGGTCCTTCATTTCCTTCCTGCCTGGTTTGTTCTTCTCTCCTACCCTACTTGTCCTTTCTTCATTTCTTCCTTTTGTTGTCCTCTTTTATTTCCTTAATTGTGTCCTTTTTTTTTACTTCTTTCATTCTTTGTGCTTCCTTGCTTGTCACCTTTCTTTAATTTTTCTTTTTGCCGGTTTATATTTAAAGCCTGTCCCATGTAGTAATGTCTGTCACACAGAGCTTTAGCATTTTATAATGTTAACAATGAATGTAAAGAACTCTGGAAAGTTTAGTCTGGAACAATATGGAATATGTTTAGTGAAAAAACATATTCCATTAATGAAAGAGGCGTTGTGTTAAACTTTCTATGTTTTATGTTTGTTTTTTTTAGACACGCGTGCCGAGAATATAGAATCCATAAAGAGCTGGATCACCCGCGGATAGTTAAGCTCTATGACTACTTTTCACTTGACACTGACTCGTAAGTGGTTCGAAGATGTCTGCAGCTGTTTCAGCTATTCCTTAGTCCGTTTTTTATATAATTTATCAGATAGTTTGAAAGTTGCTGAGTATGCGCTAATCTCTGTTTGAGCAGGTTTTGCACAGTGCTGGAGTACTGTGAAGGCAACGACCTGGACTTTTACCTGAAGCAGCACAAGCTTATGTCAGAGAAGGAGGGCCGCTCCATCATCATGCAGATCGTCAACGCCCTCAAGTACCTCAATGAAATCCGACCGCCCATCATCCACTACGATCTAAAACCCGGTCAGTCCCCAGAGTCTTTATCTTTTTCCTTTTCTAAGTTGTTGGTTTTTTTTTTTAGCAAATATTGAAAATCATCTGTGTACCATGTCTGTTTTGGTCCGATATGAATTAGTTTGTGTGGATCCCCAGACCTCCGCTTATTAACACGTATTTTGATAAGTAGACCAGGAAATCTAATTATTAACAGGAATGCGAATATAAAGCTTCATTTCAAATGACGTGACGCCAACTGTAAGATCGCTCCGCCCATGCGGACGTGTACCCCAGGGCGCTCCAACCCCAAAAACAAACACGCCGTAATGGCAGTGATGGTGAAGCTCACAGCGATAATGGAGGTATTTTTGCCTTATTTACCAACGCTAAAGCAAAGAAGACTTAAAATCGTCACTGCAGACTGCAGTAGATGTTTTCATGCTGCCGTCAAACTATCAACGGTGAGAATTTATAGTGAAATTCTGTTTTTAGGAGTGCAAATTTGACTTTAAACTACCTATTATACGCTTTTTTGCAAAATCCGAACGGATTAACTGATCATAGCTGACAAAGACTCAACGTATACAACCACAGGTTGCAACATACAGATACATAAAACACAGCAGAACTAGCGTCAAGCATTACCCCTTAATTTCACCACTAAGTATACAATGTAGTCATGAACAGAAGCAGAGTTCGTACAGACGAACATGCGGAGCTGCCGTCTATCACTGTAATTTATATGTCTAATTTTTCTAGACTCCGGGTTTTTGAAAAGAACAAACTGTTTTCCACTCTCTAAACATTCGGGATAACATGTGTCTGAACTGTACTTTCCCCACTGACAATGTTTAACCATTTTTACCGATGGTTTGAACAAAATCCCTCTGACAGCAATGCGTTCGTAATGTAATATCCCGGCAGTGTTGTCAGAGATGAAGGCTCTGCAGGAGGGCTCGGTTATAAATCAGTTCAATCGATTCATTTGAATTTACAATTTATTAAGATTTAATTTTTGGAAAATCAGAATTTTATTTTGCCAATGCACTCATTAGGCTTCCATGAAGACAACAACAGCAATGCTGAATATATGTTTAGGAGAATATGTTGTCAAAATATTGTAAAGAGGAAACTTTTTTTTACCATAATAGAAGACACTTTAGTTTATTCATTTACTTTTCTTTTTTTTTTGTCAGTTTGAAGTTACACAAGTGAAGTGAAGCCTGTTCTGAGCTCATTGTGTAAACCCACTTGCAGCAAACATGTTATATTTTCATAGTTTCCATAGCAGGGCCGCCATCTTGTTTTACAGCTTGTATTTAGTTCCACTTTGAATTCAGGACAACTCCCAGACGAAATGCTTGAAATAAAAGTTTTTAAAAATAATTTCTTTTTGTGAAATGAAAACTAGGAGAAAAAAATCAGATTTGAAATAATAAAATCAGAGGGGGTTTTTTTAAGCCACATAGTCTGCGGCCCCCGCAGGTAGGGTGCGTTTCGTTTGGGACAAATTGGGATTGCTGATTGGTCGGTTACTGACGAGCCTCTAGGAATGAGGAACAGGTGGCATCACATCAGTTGGCTTGTGGCCTTTTCAGTTTTCATTCAATATTTAAGAACCAACCTTAACCTAACCTCACAAATTCCTGGTTAAATTCATGGTATTTATGTAACGTAAATTTACAACAGATGTTAACTCAAGGCACTTCGCTAGACTAGCGATCTAAATTGTGTACAGAAATAATCAGATCAATCCTAAAACGGATTTAAATACAATTACACTCTCCTATTCACTCCTAGTTGTAATGCAATGCAATTCTGTTTATAACTCCAACTGGGTAAAAAAAAAAAAGAGTTGCCAATCTAAGGGAGCGCAGCCGGGACATTGACTTTGCAGCAATCCCCCTGAGCAAACATTCGCTGTGATTCACTGGAAATTTGAAGAAAGATCGGAAACAAAACACAGAACACAAGTTTTAGTCCAGGAGTACCTTCCTTGTTAAAGAAAAAGAAATACAGAGTTAATGGCAGGAGCTAAACAGAACAAAGGTTAAGCAGAAGTACAGAGCGGCAGCAGTAGCTCCTTTACTGGCTTTGTCCAGAGGAGAAGAGGATGAACAGCGTGACAGGGCCAAGTGCATCGTCTATAGAGACGGAGAGGGCGCATGTAAGTGATAAAATGTCATTTTTTCCCCCCTCATTAGGTAATATCCTGCTCGTGAACGGCACAGCCTGTGGCGAGATTAAGATCACGGATTTTGGCCTGTCGAAGATAATGGATGACGACAGCTACAACTCGGTGGACGGGATGGAGCTGACTTCACAGGGAGCGGGAACGTACTGGTAAGAGGCCGACCCACTACATCAGGGGCGCCCGGGGGCGTCCATCCTGCCCCCTCTGGGATGCAGCCCAGCCTCTACGGGCCTAAATAAAACGAATGGCTCATTACCAGGCCTCTGCAGAGCGCCCAACGCTG
Organism: Fundulus diaphanus; assembly: GCA_037039145.1. NCBI lineage: Eukaryota > Metazoa > Chordata > Actinopteri > Cyprinodontiformes > Fundulidae > Fundulus > Fundulus diaphanus. The sequence continues at coordinate 35,297,190 of CM073140.1, forward strand.
ACGAGGGGATTCATCCATTTGATTCAGGGATGCAGCTGAAGGTTGCAGGATAGTGGCTCTAGAGGAATGGACATAGACATACTCAATCAAGGGGAGAACTTATCAGGAACTGCTGCAAGTTGAGATCTAAAAGGCATCCTGCTCTGTTTTAAATACATGCTGCTTAAATGAAGTAAATTAGTGTTGGATCGTTACTGTAACAACGTTAGTTATGTTCATCCTTGCTGATGCAAACTAAATGCATAATGCCGCAAAGCAGAAACAGTAAATTTTTACCTACAGGTTGCCTATGCACTTATTTTAACTAAATTTTAAGAAATTAAAACATTATTGAAAAGTGAAAAATAAGTCGGTTACACACAGCAATAAAAGTCCGACTTATTTTATTTCTTTCCTGTTCATTCTGATGATTGTGGCTTACAGGTAGGGGTGGGCGATATATCGAATATACTCGATGTATCTCGAGATGATTAAAATGACTTTATCGCGACCATCGAGTGTAAATTTTCATGGCAAGATTGAGCCGCTGTATTTAATTCACTGTGAGTTTAGTTTTTCCCACATGCTGTGAACGCATCACTCGCTCCTCCTCCAAACAAGAAAGAGTTCTGCCGCGCGCGCACACACAACAAACCCGTGTGCTTACTTACGTTGACGAGACAGCGAGAACTATGGCGACAGCGGGTGTTTCAGGCAGTGGTTTGGATTTCACAAGAAGGATGTCGAACAAAATGCGGTAATTTGCAAAACATGCCCTAACACCATTGCCACAAAAGGTAGCAGTAGCACAAATTTGTTCCACCTAAAATGTCATCCAGTGCAACTCTTGTAAACTGCGCGTGTCGACCCCCCCCCCCCAAACACCGAAGGAAACTTCAATTAAACCAGCCGTAAAACTGTTGAAACTGGCGTCTTCTTTTGCTAAATCCCATATGACAGAAAAACACGTTTGTTTAAAATTTCCCAGCACCTAAAGAGCAATGGAAATATTTTTGAGATGCTCTGAATATGTAGCTGCGACTGGTCAGTTGATTTTATACTCAATATATAAGCTTTTGTTTTTGGGATTGTCACATTTTTATTAGACAAAATTTTATGTCTTAAGCACAAAAGAGCCCCTATAATTCAGGTTTATCTTGTCAGATTTTTCCTTGGTGTTCCTTTTGGCCGCTGGGATGTTCCGTTTTTTAAGGTCCAGTGTTGACCATGAAAGAGCTTTAATGTGACAATATTGTAATTTGTGAAAAGCTTCTATGTGCAGCTGTAGTTAAAAAAAATGGCTAAAATATAACCTTTTAAATTCATTTTTATTTTGCAATCAATTTTTCAAACAAATAAAAGCTGACACGTTAATTTGAGATATACCAATGCAACTTTAGGCACTATGTGGTTAAAAACATTTGGTTTTCAAGGTTATTTGAACATATCGTGATATATATTGTGTATCGTGATATAGCCTAAAGATATCATGATATTAGATTTTCTTCATATCGCCCACCCCTACTTACAGGTATTGAACATTTTTTTGTTGCTCATAAAATTTAGCATAGTATAGATTTTAAATAGAGGAAATGTTGGCTTCCTGAAAAGTATTTCCATGTAATTTAATGTACATGAAAAACTAGGTCAAGACTTCTGAGACGTTACTGAAGCCCAGGTTGTTTTAGCTGAGAAAAAGAAATCGGCCTCTCCTTAAAGCTTGTCCGCTGGGGGAAGCAGAGCAAGCTCTAAAAGCTGCTGGTAGACGGCCAGGCTGACTTTGCTCTTGGTAAAAATGGACTGGCCAAACTCCAGTAGAGGACACGGCTCCCCGGGTCATCATCGACTGGAAACTTCACACGGGACTTCAACATTGTCTCTGCGCTCTTCCTCCAGACCGCGGCACCTTGGCTTGCAAATGAGACGTGAAGTTGACTCTCATCTGAAAAGAGGACTTTTGAACGCTGGGAAAGTATTTAGTTGTGTTCCTCCTTAGCCCGGGTAGAATGCTGCTGGTGTCGTATCTGGTTCAGGAGTCGCTTAATACAAGCAGCGTGAAATCCTGGACATGTCTGTGTAGTTTTGTCTCACTGGCTTCAGCCATTCTTCCCCAAACTCTTTAGTGCACTTTTTTTTTTACCACACTTTCTTCCTTCCACTCAACTTTCCAGTAATACTTTTGAATGCGGCCCTCTTTAGCAACATTTAGTGAAGGTTTTTGTGGTTTGCCCTCCTGCCAGTAACTGTCTGCGGAATAACTTTCAAGTCAGCCGTCTCCCCTATTAGAAATAATTTATTGCTCTTTTGTAATGTTGTAATTATTTGGAAAAGGGAAGAAATTTTAGGTTTTTATTTTCTCAAAGCCATAATTATCAAAATTAACAGAAATAAATGCTTGCACAGACTCTACATATCTGTTTTTTTTATTCAGTTTCTGAAATAAATTACAATTTCTCCAACATGTTATAGTTATGTTTCACATAGTCGCGAGAAATCATTGGGAAAAGAAAAGGATGGTTGCATGTTTGAAAGAACTGACAGTGTTTCGTGAAGTTTATTCATTAAAATGGTTGAATTCCGCTTTCCTCCTAAGGTACCTGCCCCCCGAGTGCTTTGTGGTCGGCAAGGAGCCACCAAAAATCTCCAACAAGGTCGACGTCTGGTCCGTGGGTGTCATTTTTTACCAGTGCTTATATGGTCGCAAGGTAGGGGCTCACGCTGAGATTAATAGTCGCCATACGTTGAAGCTGTGTTCCAGTTTTATCTCAAATAAACAAAAGTGGCGGACGCAGGCTTCTTTTTCATTAAGTGTGTCTCTATAGCCTCATAGTGGTCATGTTTTTTTGGATCTAAGCTTCAGGTAAATGTTATACCTGAAGCTTTCCTTCTTTTTCTTTCCTTCTTTTTCCTCTCTAGCCTTTTGGTCACAACCAGTCTCAGCAGGACATCCTGCAGGAGAACACAATCCTGAAGGCCACAGAAGTTCAGTTCCCCCCTAAACCTGTAGTCTCGCCTGAAGCCAAGGTATTCATTTGCGCCTCACTACTCCACTAAACCCGCGCCCAGCAGTTTGTTTTATTTTTGTAGTATAATCATGTTTTATGCGTTCTTTCATTACATTCAGAGGTGACATTTGTGCTTGCGCCTGGTCGTTAATCTTGCCGTCGCGTTGTCTTTCTTCAGGCCTTTATAAGGCGCTGTCTAGTCTACCGTAAGGAGGACCGCATCGACGTGCATCAGCTGGCCAGCGACCCCTTCCTAATGCCCCACATCCGCAAATCGGTGGCTTCCTCGGGCTCCTCCGGCACGGCCGTGGCCTCCACGTCCAGCTCCTCCAACAGCAGCGCCTCAAACTGAGCCCACGCCCCTTAAATGACTGACCAGCTCATTGGATTGGACCGGGGATGTCTCCCCCGTCCCAACGGCGTCTCACCTAGTCCACGGCGAGTCGAAGGGGAAACCCGGTCAGACGGCGGCGCGGGGTGGGTGAGAAGTCACGGAGGGGTTGGGAGTGGAAACCTCCCCCCCCCCACATCCCTCTGATGTCCAGCCACCCCAGCCCACCTGTCCTGCTTTCTCAGAACAACGCCATCGTTCTGGGAGTCAAAGCCCTGGATGACTCGCGCAGCAAAGGGACGAGTTTTGGCACCGCCTCGATGAAGAGTGGGTTTAGTGTCTCAGATGTTTCTTTTCAGCTTACAAAGAGACCTGCTTCAGCTCGGCCCAATGGATAGGACTGCAGAAGGACGTTCACATGCTCTCTCACATAGACACCCGTGCATGAGCCTCTCTGGGCCAAGGTAGTCAGAACATCACAAACCCGAACCTTTTCTTTGCCCTAATCTCCCTGAAGCTAAGCTAAGCGAGCGAGCGAGCCAGGCTGGGCTGCTGCTGTTTGAAACCCTTAATGCCCACGGCACCGTGTCATCTAAGTCTGTTTTTTGTTTTTGTTTTTAAACTCTGCCGTTTTTAGATTTCAGGCCCACTTAGTTTTTGGTGGCGGCGGCGGGGGGTGACAGAATTGTCCATCTCATCGGCCCTCTCCTTCATATCTAGTCTAACTCTTGTGACCAAAGCTTTTATCTTCCAGCTGGTGGCAGTGTTCCACCTGTTTTTATAATGAATGGTTTTAGAGAGCGGAGGCTGCTGACGATTGACCCCCGTTTACATAAAAAAAGAAAAAGAAAAGGTCCATCTGATTTTGTTCATGAATAAAACGGATGTTTTAAAGTTGCCTTTGATTAAAATTGTTACCGTTTTTGGGCAAACCCCCAGCCTCAGTGCTCCCTCTGTTTCCCCCATAAACATATTTATTTAGGGATGTTTGAATTTATTTTTGGCCAATAAAACGGGAGGGACTGGTTTACCTAATCGTACGGTTGGAGGAGTTTGGGCCTTAGCAAACAGGTGCATAAACCATTAAATACTATTGGTTAAACCTTGTTTCTTGTTCTTCTTTGTGACTTGGGTTTCCCCTCAGTGCATTTTTCAGAGCAAAGGTTGTTTATAACGCAGCTCAAAATGAGCTAATAAATATTCAGTGTTCCGGTATTTTTTTTTTTTCCTCCACAGATTTGGTTTCAGTCGTTATAATTAAATTATGATCAACCCAAGACCAACAGGTTTATGCTAATATTTATAAATTGTGAACTTTTCAGATAAATTAATCCTGCTGGACTAGTGTCCGTCTCTAAAAGAGCTTCTTTTTATGACTGAGCGAAGCATTTCTGTACTGTTGCTGTCAAACGGGTGGATGGCTTGAACTGAGTGAATGAGTTCAGTGCGAATATCCGTTAATCACCCGTCTTGTCATCTTCTGACGCGTCTAAAGAATGCCGTCAATAGATCTGTCATTAAACTAACATTAACCGAGCTCTCATTCTGTCTCGAGTGGAGCGCTCACTGTTACTAATACTAGAAGAACTTGATTCCTATAGTAACTTTTATCATATTTGCACATATAGCAGCTTTTAGTAGACGAGCTGAAATTAGGTGTATTAGTTGTGGCTAGTCTGTAATGTGGGGAAATAATAAATTATCCCTGGCTTACATATTAAATAAAACGAAACGGTGATTCCATCAAGTTCCAGCACTTTATTAAGAAACGGAGCACAGATAAAGTAAACGCACCCTCGGCTCGGCTGCGGCCTGCACTGCAGTCTTAGACATTCCCCAATCAGGCTCCAGCTTTTCACATGAAGTCCAAACATTGATACGCACACATACAGAATACGCAGACATTAACCTTGGAGGATAATAGACAAGTGGAGAGGTAGCGCCCTGCCCCCCTGCCTTCTGCAGCAGCTGAGAGAGAGTAAACTCAGGAGCTTGGTCCGAGGTGACGGACCTTTTCCCAAACCTACGGCCTTAACAAAAGAATTTTACTAACAACACCGGCATGAAAATTTAGTTTTATGTGATATCGGAAATGGACACTAAGCTCCAAATCCCCAGTGGGGTGAAAAAGTAATACTAAGTTGAATGTAAATACTGTGAAGGTCCTGAACAACTAATTCCAGATTACATGGCTGTGATATTAAAGAGATCTGCTTAAATTTGGAAAACATTCTAGCAGATATGAACATCTAATGTTTTTTGCCTGAGTTTCTGTTGCAGCTTTTCACACGTTTTATTTTAGGTCTTCATACTCTTCATACTAAAAGTCACCACAATGGACTTTGACAAGCTTTTACAGAAGGTAGCTGTTATGGAACTGAAAATCTGTCGACTCGAAGTGAATTATGATGTAAACGCCGCGCATGGAAATGAAACAACCCTGCCTGTGATTCCGAACGGTGACCACCAGCCCAGCGACTCAGCGAACAAACGGTTCCCTGAGGAAAATGAGAATCCCTGGACCACTCTGGGTGCAAGACCAAACGATCAACGAACCCCACACCTAGACAAAGAAAACTGGCCGAGACTACAGAAAGATGTCCCAAGACAAGTGAAACAACAGCGGGCTGTTCTCACAACAAATGATAGGAGTAAACCTGCTGGAAATGTTGGAATTCCGTTACTAAACAGATTCGCTCCGCTCCAAAATGTGACCCAGGAGAATCATGACATCAATCAGAGGTATGTCAACAATTTTCGCTCTAAGCTATCAGAGAAAAGACAAGGACCCTGATATTATGCAATGGATCTGTAAGTGGGATTAAACATTTCTGTAACAAGAAAAACACAGAGGTGCTGATTTACAACCCTATGAGCTGTGGCCTGGTGTCTGATATATCAGACATCCTTCCAAGGATCTTGAAAGAACGCCCGACCTTGGAAAAACTCATAATACAAGCTGAAGCCCTGTGCGACGTCAACCGAATAAGAAAATCGGAAGTATTGAAAGAGGATTACATTCGTCTGTTGAACTTAGTTGATGGCCTTAATGTCAAGGTATTTCTCAGCGGCCCTCATGTGCCCATTAAGTGTGGAGACGAGATTTTTTCCAGAATTCTGATGCTAAACAAATGGCTGGAAAAAACATGGAAACAAACAACTGTAACCTTCATAGACAACTTTAACATCTTTTGGGAGAGGAGACATCTGTTCAGCAGCAATGGTTTCCATCTAAATAGGTCAGGTGCAAAACGGCTGATTTCAAACATCTTCTATTCTGTGAACCATACACCATCAGCTTTGTCCCAAAGCAAAGTACATCCAGTGCCAAAACAAATGATAAGCCCAGTACAGCCCGAACAAGCCAAGATAAAGATGGCCAGAAAGATGACACAGAAAGAGGCTACGTCAGAACTACAGGACCATTCATCCCAGATCTCAGCAGGACAAAGAGAGGACCAAAAACCTCCATCGTCACGAACACCGGTCCAGACTGCACCCGCCTCCCCTTCTCCACAAAACCAGCATTTTCCAAAAGCCTCAGAGCCTCAGATCCTCCTCCTCTCCGTATCACGGAACATTCTGGTGCTCAGGACCTCCAGATTACTTCGGTGTGATACAGATCGGGCCCTCACAGCACGTTTATCAGACATGACAGTTTTCAGCATCAGCCTAGGCCTTTTGCCGGAGATTATGGAATATCTGTGATGATATGTGGCAGGAATAAGAAAAACAAAAGGATAAACAGGAACAAATACTTAAAAGTCATAAACTGTCAGATGCAACCTGCCACAGAGACGTCATCAACCACTAAGTCATATAAACTGGGTTTATTAAACATTAGATCTCTATCAGGAAAATCCCTTTTAATTTATGACTTCATTATTGACAATAATCTTGATGTTATGTTTTTAACAGAAACATGGTTACATGAATCTAACGAAGCAGCTATTCTATTAGAGTCGACTCCTCCAAACTACAATTTTCTTTGTGAGAGCAGACAGCAAAGGAAAGGTGGAGGAGTGGCAACATTGTTTAATGATTCACTAAAGTGTAAAAAGGTGTTTTTGGGAAAATTTGACTCTTTTGAACATTTAGCTCTCCAGGTAAAGAGCCCGGTACAAACTATGTTCCTGAATGTTTACAGGCCTCCTAAGTCCACGTCAAACTTTTTTAATGATTTTAGTGACCTCCTATCTCTGATGTGCGTTGACTATGACTTCAACTTTCATGTTGACAACCCTGAAGACAGAAGTGCAAAAGAACTGTGTTAGAAACTTTGGTTTAACTCAGCATGTTAAACAGCCAACACACAAACGGGGACATATTTTAGACCTGATCATCACTAAAGGTCTAAAGATTTCTAAGGTCAATGTAACTGATGTTGCCTTATCTGATCACTTTTCTGTTACCTTTGAAAGCATAATTTCCAGTGACTCATTTAGCCAAAGGGACATCGTAAGAAAGCGCACCTTTAAGGACAATGCCACGGAAACTTTTATTCAAGCTTACTCTGATACTTCAACCCTGGGCTGCAACTCAGTAGATGAGCTAGTAGATAACTTTCATTCTAAAGTCTCAGACATCATTGACTGAATTGCTCCAGTTAAAGTGAAAGTTCTTTCCGGGAAGAAAAAATCTCCTTGGAGAAATGCTCCAGCAGTTAGAGGTGAAAAAAGGGAATGTCGAAAAGCTGAACGCAGGTGGAGAAAGAACAGACTGCAGGTTCACTATGACATCTACAAAGAGAGACTTTACAGATATAACTTACAATTGAAAATGCAAGGGAATCTTTCTTCTCTGAGATCATCAAGAAAAACATTAATAATGCTCGTATCTTATTTGCCACAGTCGACAGGTTAACAAATCCTCCTGTGTCCGTGACTTCCGAACTCCACTCCACCAGGGTGATTTTACTGAGAAAATCCTAAAAATTAGAGGATCACTTTGTACTTCCATATCAACACCAGAACCTACACTGACAAAATGTCCCAATTCAGCCAAATAAATCACAAAAGCTTAGAGATCATTCAGCAGCTAAGTTCCTCCTCCTGCTGCCTTGATGTTCTCCCCACAGCTTTCTTTAAGAAAGTTTTGCCTGTCATAGCGTCTGATTGACTCAGATAATAAACACGCCCCTTCTGTCAGGTGTTTTCCCTCAGTCCCTAAAAACAGCAAATATCAAACCACTGCTGAAAAAGAACAATTTAGACAAACTTCTACTCCAGAACTACAGGCCCATCTCAAACCTCCCCTTTATCAGTAAGATTATTGAAAAAGCTGTGTTTCAACAATTAAACACCTTCTTAACAACAACCAGCCGCTTTGACGTTTTCCAGTCTGGCTTCTGTGCTCACCACAGTACAGAGACCGCCCTTATCAAGGTGTTTAATGACATCCATATAAATACAGACTGTGGAAGAACCACCGTGCTGGTTCTGTTGGACCTCAGTGCAGCATTTGATACTGTCAATCACTCCATTCTGTTAGACCGTCTGGAAAACTGGGTCGGCCTCTCTGGTACAGCTCTCAACTGGTTTAAATCCTACTTAAAGAACAGGGAATCTTTTGTATCAGTAGGTAACTTTACATCCCAGATGACAAAAATGACATGTGGGGTTCCCCAAGGGTCCATCCTGGGTCCCCTCCTCTTCAATATCTACATGCTCCCTCTTGCTCAGATAATAAAAAACAACAACATCAGCTACCATAACTATGCAGACGACACACAGCTCTACATCACCATGTCACGAGATGACTATGAACCAGTTCAGGCACTGAGTAAATGCCTAGAAGAAATCAATGCCTGGATGTGCCAAAATTTTCTTCAATTGAATAAAAACAAAACAGAAGTAATAATCTTTGGACCAATAGAGGAGAGATCAAAAGTTAGCACACAGCTTCAGTCGCTTCAGCTAGGAACCACTGATCAGGCCTGAAACCTGGATTAAAGGACTGATGTCTCAGCAGGATCTGGAAAAACTAATCCATGCGTTTATTTTTAGTAGAATTGATTACTGCAACGGTGTTTTCACAGGTCTGCCTAAAAAGTGGATCAGACAGCTGCAGCTGATCCAGAACGCTGCTGCCCGCGTCCTCACTAAGACTAAGAAAGTAGAGCACATCACCCCAGTTCTAAAATCATTACACTGGCTCCCTGTATCTCAGAGAATAGACTTTAAAATACTTCTGTTAGTCTATAAATCCCTGAATGGCTTAGCACCTAATTACATCACAGACCTGTTATCAGTGTATCAACCATCCAGACCACTCAGGTCTTCTGGCTCCAGCTTACTCTGCGTACCTAGAACCAGAACTAAACACGGAGAAGCAGCATTTAGTTCCTATGCTCCACTGATCTGGAACAAACTTCCAGAAAACTGTAAAAGTGCTGAAAGCCTGAGTTCTTTTAAATCAAGGTTAAAAACACATTTGTTTAGGATTGCCTTTGACTGTTCTAGTTAAACTGTTCTACTGAAACATCATTAGTTCAACATTTTTAGTCCAACTGTTTTTAATGTTCTATTTTGTTTCTACATTTTATTCCTACTTGCTTTTATTCTGTTTTATTTTCCTATATTTTAATCATGTAAAGCACTTTGCATTGTCTCTGTACTGAAATGTGCTATATAAATAAATTTGCCTTGCCTTGCCTTGCCTAAAGAAATGTAGTATGAAAAAGCCACTTTCATTATGCTGTTGCTTTGGTTAAAAGGAAAAGACTGATTGACCGGTTTAGTGTTAACAGTGGTTAGCTCTGGGGGGAAGGACATTTTGCAGCCATTTTAATTTAGCCTCCAGGGTAGGTTTGCATGCATTGAAGTACCAGCATATAGGATATTGCACCTGGGGGGGGGGGGGGGTTGGGTTGGAAACTGTCCTGATCAAGGACGTTGGGGTGAGAGGTTTAGTTGCCACCGGTGCAGAGCTTGTTCAGCTTTGGAAACGAGTGTTTCTGAGTGCATCGGATTTAGCCAAGGCAAGTCATATTAATCAATAAACTTCAGACACTCAGGAAGCACCTTCTGTCTGAGGAAAAGCAGCAAGATCAGACTGGAAGTCTGCAGAAACTGCATTGATGGTCTACAGTAGATTGGTGCAGTTAGTCTGATTATTTGGGACATCTGGAACGTACCCAAGGGAGAGGAGCTTAGTGCAGCATCCTGAGGCATGTGCAGCGATCCATGTGCGTGGTTGCTTCTCATCCATAAACAAGAGTAACTCTCTTTAAGAGTTTAGGCACAACTGGGGAATGATTTCCAGATTTTTCAGAATGGTGGACCACAATCTCAAATGGCTGAACTATCATAAAAGTACAATCTGGTTCTCTGTTGGGTTCAGACCTTGGGAATAAAACAAAGTTAATTTTACCTACACCAAGTTTCCACTGCTGATTTTCATGGCCACAAAATGGCGATTTGGTGCTCCTCTGTGTTGTGCACGGTGAAATCACTGTAACAAAATATGGCCGTGCACTAGAAGTGGTTAATGGAGTTAATGATTATGGTGCGAGGGTAAAGGACCATTGCACAGTTTTTTAAAGGCATATTGAATGTTGGGATTTCTCTAGATGAAAATTTTAAACAACTAGATGGGTCAAATTGGAACTGGATTATTCTATACTGAACAGAGATTATTTGAAACAATATTTATGAGCCTTTATAAAACCTTTTTTTCACCAAAGGTCTCATGAAATTGTCATTATGTATAAATGACAGCAATTTTCACTTGCTGCCCCATTGTCTTTTTTTTTTTTTTGTCTGATTCTTCTGTTTGCATTCGTATTTTTGAGTGACATTTTCGCCTGTGCATCTGAGCTACCAGGGTGTGACGTTGACAGGTATGATTCATTAATCTGAAAGGATGAAGAATGACATAAAAAGTGCTGATTGGCCACAGGTGCAGAGAGCTGTGCTCAGGAGAATCTTTGGCTCAATCCGAATACCCATAGAGCAGGATCACCATCATGGTCACCAACAGGTAGCCCCCAAGGACCACATCTGGCGCCCTCAAGCCCGCTCTAAAACTAGCACAACCTTCCAGTGAGCTGCACCTAAAGTGTTATTTTAGTCTGTTGCTCTACTTTTGTATTCAAACTTGCATTTATATAGATATAAAAATTATAATATCTAAAAAAAATACCATTGGAAATATGTTTATTGGTGATTGCTGACTCTTCTAGTTCAAAGGTCAGTACAAGTAGCCCTTCGTGTGACACAATACCGATGAAGTAGGTCTCCGTTTCAAAAAGGTTGGTGACCCCTGCCTTAGAGTAAGTGCGTCATCGGTCGCCATGATAAGTGCTGTCCGAATAGGGTAGTTCACGCGTGACGTAACGCGTGACGTCCGCGCTACTTCCGGGTCCCGCTGGTAGGCAAAAACAGAGCTGCTCTCGTCTACAACATGACAAAACGGGTGATTTAGAGCGTACTTTCAGTTCGTTTATTTTTGTAATCTAAGCAATGCCTACGACTTGTTGTGCTCCCGGTTGCACACAGAGGCATTCCAAATCGTTGGATGTACGTTTCTGTCGTTTACCGAAGGAGGAAGGACGCAGAAAGAATTGGATATTTTCAATGAAAAGAGCGCAGGCAGATAATCCCAATGGACTGGGGGAGCGATCATACTACGACAGAATTTGCAGTCTACACTTCATCTCCGGTAAATACAACTTTATTCTGCTCTAGTCATTGTTCTGCTTAAATAGCGGCGGAGGGGAGGTGATGATCGCTACACGGGCCGCAGAAGCGGCTGCTACAGCAGCAGCAGCCATTGTCTGAAGCAGCAGCAGCAGCAGCGGCTTCTCCGGCCCGAGTAGTGTTTACGCAGCAGCGGCTACAGCTTACTTACTGCTGCTTACTTACTGCAGTAAGTAAGTAAGCTGCTAGCAGCAGCTTACTTACTGCTGCTTACTTACTGCTGCTAGCAGTAAGTAAGCTGCTGCTAGCAGCAGTAGCAGCAGCAGTAGCAGCAGTAAGCTGCTGCTGCTAGTACTTCTGTGTTTACGCTGCAATGTCGCCGACACCGCCACCCATTTTAACAAGACAAAAACACCTAAATAATCCGTAGTGAAAAATGTTTTTTTTTAACCTACCGGGCCTCTGCTGAGACGCGGTCTGTGTCCGACGCCGCTTTGTGCTGTTGCACAAACATGTCTGAACATCCATCCATCCATTTTCTGACCTCTTAATCCCTCATGGCGTCGCGGGCGTTGCTGGAGCCTTTTTCCTGATATAAAATAATTGTAGCCGTCCAGTGGTTTCAGGGGCTTTCGTGCTCTCTTGTCCGTACTGGCCTGCGTGTTTATAAAGCAGCTGTGTCGCGGTACGAAACCCCTGGCCAGCATTTCACAGACTCGCTCCATCCCTTCAGGCTTTTGCTGTGTGGATCTGGCAATCTGATACCATCAACCATCAACTTACTCTTAAAACGATCTTGTAGTACGTTATCTAAAGAAGAAAAATACGTGGAGAACTCGTCAGTTTCTCTGTTTGCGTCGCCATTGTGTTCGTCTTTTGCCTACCGGTCCGGCGCGCATGCGCGAAAAACCCGCATCAAAACAATAACAATGAACTGGTCTATAGAGCAGTCAGTAAAGAAGGAGGTAGGAAAAGTAGCCTGTATGCTCCCTTTCGCGGCTAGTTTTGCCTAGGAACATTGCAATGTCCCTTACTGGTACAGAGAACCCTGAATTAAATGTGTAACTAATTAGGGTGGCCTGAAAGAGTCAAATTTGAAAGTGTAAAATTAATCAAATATTAGACTTAGACAGACTTTTATTGCCATTCAACTTGAGCAAATTTTCCTTTCAAGTCTCAGAAGACAAAAGAGAAACATTATAAGTGTAAGTATTTGTCAGGAATGTGACAGCAAACCAAAAATTTCACATATACTGAAAAGTTATTTGTAAGACCATATGAGTTGTGCAAGTGTATATGTTTAACAGTGAGTTGTAGCCTATTGCGACAATGAACAGAAACTATAAAACTAATAACATTGTGTGTTTTAAACTGTTCTGATTATTAGATATGTATATTTTCTCTGCGATAGACTGGCGACCTGTCCAGGGTGGACCCCGCCTCTCGCCCGTTGACAGCTGGAGATAGGCACCAGCACCCCTCGCGACCCCACAAGGGATAGACGTGTTAGAAAATGGATGGATGGATGTATATCTTCTGCAGGTTTGGTAATCAAATACAATAACTAAGAACAGACAAGAACAAAAACTCCATCCATCCGCTGTCTTCCGCTTTTCCGAGACCAGGTCCCAGAGAGAATACCAGACATCCATCTCCCCAGTGACATCCTCCAGCTCAATCCTGAGGATCCCAAGGTGTTCCGAGGCCAGACTGGAGATAAAGGCTCTCCTGTAAATTCTGGGTCCTCCCCAGGTCGGACATACCCTGAAAACCCCCCAAAGGGAAATGCTCAGGGGGCATCCTGATCAGAAGCCTAAACCACCTCAACTGACTCCATTCCTTGCAGAAAAGCAGGAGCTCTACCGTGAAGCTCATTTCGGCTGCTTGTTATGTGGGATCTCGTTCTTCCGGTCGTGATCCATACCCCATCACCATAGGTGAGGGTCCCCTAAAAAAGTAGACAGATTGCTTTGGAAGAACAAAATGCTGCTTATACAGTGGCGGTTCTAGGCGGTGTTTTTTTTTCTCCCATAGGGACACAGAATAAAAGAATGAAACAATAAAACGGGGCAATATTTAATTGTTTAATAATATTAAGTGAGCCACTTGTGGCTCTGGAACGGCAGGTATCAGACCCCTGATCTAACGGATGAAACCGGTGATCCCAGCTCAATACGGCTGAAGCTAAATGTGAAACACCTTGATTTAAAAAAAAAAATCCTTGTTTAGAGTAAAACTGTATAGGTAAAAAAATAAAATCGGTCAAAGCGACCAATAAATTATGGTTTCTTCGCCAGTGCGCATAACGGTAAGAAGTGTATTTAATGTTATGTCTTCAGTACAGGGGTCAGGGCCAATTCTACAGGGGCCGTGTCTAGAACCGCCCCTGCTACCAATCACAAACCTGGCAGATCATAAAAACTGTAACGAAAATGGTGGGCGGCTCCAAAATTAATAATAATTAAAAAAAAAGTTCTTTACCTTTTGAAAGACCCCGGACCTCATGTTGGGAGCCACATACACCGCTGCCTCTGCTCCATTCATTTCAGGCCGAGCTCTCCCGCAGCTCGTCTCCATCAGCCGCTCTTAAAGTGACACCCCCTAAACAGAGCAGTTGCAGCCCCCCTCCTCTCCTCTCCTCTCCTCTCCTCTCCTCTCCCCTCCTCTCCTCTCTCCTCTCTTTAGGTCGGAGTTGTTGTTGTTGGGTCTGCGTCCCTCCGGCTGTGAGCATGCAAAGCGACGAGCGGCACCGAAACAAGATCGTTGCGCCAACATGGACGACCGGGCTGCTCACATTTTACAAATGCACTTTATATTTATTCATCTTTAGTCTGGGACTGAAGAGGAGCGACACGGGTGAGGAGAAAAAAAAAGAAAGAAAGAAAAAAAACTATCTGGCGTAAAAACGCAGCTCGTCGATTTGTGAGGAGATTCAGCCTAAATGCGTGTTATTGTTTTAGTTTGCGCTTCCGATTAAAATACATGTTTTTTGGGGGGGGGGGGGGGGGGGGGTTTGTGTGTGTGTTGCGCGGAATGCCGCGACCCAAAAGTCCGGAGCGGTGAGTGGAACCAGATGTGGAGACCAATGAGGGGAGCAGCAGGGAAGGCGCTTGCGTTTCTGTATTTTACAGTTTCATTAAAACAGAAAAGAAAATAGTTTTTTTTTTTTGTTGACCCAGATGGGTGTTTAGGCTGTAAAGCCACAGACTGCGAAGTGACGCTTCATTTGACTCCCTGCGGGCAGATGTGACCTTTGCGTCCTGTTGCTGCCTGCAGATCCACACAGACGGTCCGGTCCGGTCCGGACAGACGCCGCCTTCCCAGAACCGAAAGAACCACGTTGACAGGGTTTTGCTTTGGTCTCACCTTGTTCAGATGAATTTGATTTTTAATCTCCAAGAGCTCAAAAAAGTCGCATAGAACCAAAGCACAAAGTAAATAATCGTTGATTTATCGGATTATTTCTATTATTAAACGACCTAAATATACCTGTGGAGTATTTTATTTATATTTAGTGAATTCAGCCTTACTGAAAAGGAGGGCAACTTTTAGTATCATCATACAGGGACATAGCTGCTGACTTTCCAACCTGACACAAAGAGTTTTGACCCATTTATGGGGGATTAGTGTTTTTTTGTATATGCCCCTGGTATAATAAATGAAATGCATTCTATTTGAATTTATCATAAAAAAGTTTCTGTTTTGTGTAACCTGGATAATCTCTTTGATCTGAGCACAGTTGGCATTTCATTGGCTCTTTTGTAACTTTTTTGTGTGTCTCCCTTTTACCTAATACCTATGAGTATTAGGTAAAAGGAACTAGGACTTCCAAAAGGTTTATATTTTATCAATCCAGGGAGATTAAAGTTGGGACATTTCTGTAAATGTTCTCGCTTTCATCCAAAATGTAAACTGTAAGATAAATGTCGGAAAGTTTATGCGCTTATGTTTCTTTTCTTTTTTTTAAAGTTGAGATTCAAAACTTGGACTTGCATTTGCTTAGTCAGCCAGCTGTCTTGCATAACGCCCCCAATGACTGAGGAGGCTGAGATTCTGGGAATATCTGCTGCTTTTGGAAAACGTTGCTGGCTGCTCCTGGATCACGGTTTCGTCTCCTTTTATTCTTTCTGTAACTGTCGTCAATGTTGGAGCAGAAGAAATGGGTGAAAGGATAGAAGGGGAGGATGGGATGACAGCAGGAGAGCTGTTGTTGCTTGGCTTTCTCAAGCCTCAGTGGCTTAATCTGCAAGGAGCATCAAACATCCAGCAGTGTCCTCTCCCCCCATGGAGTCAAAGCTCCTGTTCATTTTCCTTTTCCTTTGTTTAACCAGATGAAAACCCCATTGAGATCGAGATCTCATTTGCAAGGAGGACCTGGGCAGATTCTGGTTGAATCTTTTCGATTTCTTGAACTTTGACTTCAGGTTGTTGGGCTTTTTGAAGGCTGATCTGTGTGGCTCATCGGCGTGTTGGTTGTAGACATCTAAGTAAATATTTTCTCTAGTAAAAATGTATGTCTTTTACTTTTGTTCTTTTCTGTTTTTTTGTTTTTTTTACAAAGCAGAAATGAAGTAAAACAAATCAATAAGACCAATGCTGCTAGGGTTTTACTGTAATATGAAAGCAAAAAGTGAAAAATTGGATTAATTAAGTGTTCTTGGGCCTTAAGAGAATAGAATGTGTATTTTATTCATACTTTGTTATGAGAGGCCTCGATTGTTCAGTTCTCCTCGCACACTGAACATGAAGAGCTTTCAGATTAATATTAAGTATTTTTGCCATTTGGCCCATATGGAACTCCCCAGATATGGCTAAGATTATCCTTTTAACCCAGCTCTGATTAGATTGAATTAATCGGATGGCTGGTCACTCATAAAGAAGTCTGTTTGCCTCATGATCAGAGGGCATTTTATTTTACTTATTGCCACAGTATGATAATTAGCTGCTTTTCACCTTCCTCAGAAGTTTGTGAGGTTCTTGCACCCTAGTGATGTTTCGTTCACCAACAACTCGGTTCAAAGAGAAGACTCATAAACGAGAAGAGCCGGCTCCTTTCTGGCAGAGTAGAACCGTCAGCCTCTTGTCACCTCTGATGAGGCTGCATGCAAACAGCCATAGGGTTTTATTTTAGTGTGGCCAGTTGCATGCAAAGACAGACTAGGATCATATATGGATTCACTGTCATGTCGTTTTATGGACGCTTTAGGCGCTTGAATATCATGCCAGACAAGACAAAGAATTACTTGACTCGGCTGATAGTTACTTATTGGTAAAGCTATAACTGATGGGACAGTGAAGTAGGTGAAAAACCTCACCACGGGGACAGTATAACAAATGCATTAAATTTCCAGTTGATCTAGTAAAAGTTAGGAATCTTGGTTTACTTTACCCAATATTTACTATCCAATATTTTTAAATAACGTAATGAGTCAATTTATAAAATACAACATATAGCTTTATTCTTTCTAAGATCGCAAGAAAGGTTGAAAATAAATAATTTCCCCCGTTATAGATCAAGCCCCCCATAAATGTAATGTGTAAATTTAATGAGAAAGTAAATATGTAAATACTAAAAATTATACATTAAGAAAGTAATAAGAAATCTTCTGGAGACTCAAAAAGATTTTTATAGTTTTTACATTTATCTCCTTATAAACGGTCTTCCTGGGTTCTTCATCAACGTCAATGGAGGCGAGCTTGAGTGACAGACCTTTTGTCGTTATTTAATTGCTCTTCCCTATAATGTTGAAGATCAGCACACTGAGATGATGCCATGCTATTGTTTAACTTGTCTGCTAGGACATTCATGCAAAGTAAAGCTCATAAATCACAATGTTTTTATTTCATGCTTTTATTGTCTCAAACACTCCCGAAGTTATCGGCTCCCATTCAAGCCATAACGTCTGCTTTCCACCAAACGGGGGCTTAGATATTACACAAGGAGGAAGTACCTTGATGTTTTGAACCCATCTGTACCGTTTATAAGAAAGAAGGTTGCAGGCAGAATGCTAGAAGGCAGCAAGTGTTACGGTGCAGGCCTGGAGCCAGGAGCGCAGATTCAAGATGCTGCAAATTCAAAATATCCATCCTTGTTGTTGTTTTGTGTGAGTTTTTTTCTTTTTTTGCTTGTTTTTTGTATAGTTTTTTTGTAACTATGACAAAAGATTTGATATAAGGAATTCAGGAAAAGTCTGATTAAAATTTATTCAAGGGATTTTTGTTATCATCTACTACAGATTTTTATTAGCATTCAAACTGAAAGACTTTGCCTCCATTTTGACCCAGCTCTGGGTTGTGTTACTCGATATAAAGCAGCACATTATATTTTAATGAATAAAATCAGCTTATGACCTTTTTTTTGACCTCCTTAATATGCTTGCGATGCTATTTTGCCCCTTAAAGGCAACGCGTTTGGTTTGACTTTAGTCTTTTGAGAGGAACACACTAACTTTTCTTTCTCTCCACAATCAAGCTTTGTTTTTAAGCCCTGTTTTAAAGGTTTTGGGGACAGAAAGTCAAGCATAATTAAACTAAATTCAGGGGTTACATATCATTATAAACTCCAAATCTATGATAAGATTTCTGGTGTTGTTCCCAAAATGATTGTGCTAATTTGGAGTTTCCCGTATTTTACCCACCAAATGCGTAAACACTGATTATAAGGAGCTAAAACCAAGGAACAAAGAAGGCGTCAGTCCTCTCTTTCAAATGACTGTGATTTATATGCAAAGCTTGACGATCCAGTGTCTCTGTGTACATAAGAACGTAACAAGATGTTGTTATTTGTTCTTGAGCGGGTGGTAGGAAACCAAGGATTTGAGCTGACTGAGGAACCAGTCAGTCATGCTTTTTTTTTTTTTTTTTTTCTTCCACCCAAAAAGCCTGGGGATCTTTCACAAACTCACTTCCGGGGCCTGCGGAGAAGGAATGCTGAGGGTCCTTTATTATTTCGTCTCAACATCAACTCCGTGAGGGGAGAGTTCTGTTTATTTTGGCAATTGTCTTTTAAACAGTTTCAACAATTTTGATTCGAAGCTCTTCCCATGTGTGTCTCTCCCTCTGTCGCACTCTCACACATATCTGCTGAACGGTCTTGGTTTGTTGATTACCGGTCTCTGTAAATGGGACTCCAAATGAGGATGATCGCAGTCTTTTGGTTTGTTCTCAAAAGTCTTTGTGGCCGCTGTACCCTCCCAGTAGAGGCTCGACAAGTTTTCTTCCCAAAACGTTTTTTTTTAAGCCCTCTCTTGGAACGGATCTTCTATGAGAAGATACTTTCGGGACAGACTTTAGCACCAAGGGCCTCCGCAGTTTTGTCAGAGAGGTTGAAATGAACTCTGACTCGTGTCAAAGGTTTCAGATTCTTCCCGCAGATCCTAATGATAAGGAAAAAATAAATTCAAAAACCAGCAGCAGCTGCTTTTTTCAGCAGTCAAACTCATTAGAATTGCAGCCGGCAGACAGCAGTGCCCAGCATGAAATGGATTAGTAACCCGTGCCACAGATTTTAACACTGTTATGCATGTCCGCTTGTGTTATGTAACGCTTACACTGAATATTAGAAGTTATTTAGAGGGTGAGTTGTTACTAGATCACCAACTACAGTTTGACATCTATGACTGAAACTAGTTCAAACCCAGCTGAGCATCTATTATTGGTGATATTGATCCAGTCCCTGTCCTCTTAGCTGTTGACTCAAAATTCTGTTTTCATCAGTGTTATTGACTGCTGCTGCTGTTTCCCTGCTGTCTCTCTCTCTCTGCACAGCGCCAGTGGAGTCTGATGACTTTGCTTTCTTCCTGGAGGGCACTAACAAGTGCCTCGGGGTGCTGGGTAACTCGCTGATCCTGTCGCCGTCCTGCGAGGAGCCCAACCAAAGATGGAAGTGGGTGTCTCAGATGCGCCTGTTCAACCTGGGCTCCTCGCTGTGCCTGGGTTTGAACACGGGGAACGTCACCTACAGTCCGCAAGATCCTCCGATGGCGATGTACACGTGTGACCGGGAGCCCCCCAGAGTGGACTGGACCTGGAACTGCGTTGAGGTGCTGGATAAGCTCAAGAGCCTCGTTCAGTCCCAAGCGTTCTGGAACGGGTCGGCTGTCTCGTCCTCGGCCAAATGGAGACTGTACGGTGACGAGCAGGATCTCTGCTCCAAAACATATCAAGGTAGGCGTGACTGCAGTTAGACGTGATTACCTTCACACACCTGGGGGGGTTTTCACATGCCTGAACGATAAGAATATCTATACTTCTTTGTAGCTATTAAAATCTAAATAAAGCTTTTGACAAATATAATAAAACACATAGTTTCACAAAGGTAATATTAAAATGAAGTAAGAAAAACGGACACTATATATGCCTGTTAAAGTAATTTCTCTAAAAAGTTATTGTTCAAAGTGATTTATTTCCTTTCTGTGTCCAGGTTGGAATGGTTATTTAAAAAAAGAAATCATCCTCAAGTTTGAACTTCTTCTGTATTTCCTGTTATCCCAAAGCCTCGTAATTATACAAACACACCCACTAGTGTTTAGATAAATGTCTCTTGGCAAGTTGCACCTCTGCTTCACCTCTTCTTAGTCATCAACGAGCCTCTGGCAAACACTTTGGCTGGGTTCTTTTTGGTTGAATTCTCTATAGTCGTCTCAATTGGTTGGTTTCCTGGCAGAGATCGGGCTTTCGTCTTCGCAGACAAGTTTTGATGTGTCTTTGGCAACATTGTCTATTTTGTTCGAGCCACCGCACCTTGTCGGCGGTGAAACACCTCTGGTTGCCCCAGCTCTTTCCCCCTAGGGCAGGGGTCTGCATCCTGTGGCTCCAGAGCCGCATGTGTCTCTTTACACCTTCAGCTTTGGCTCTTAAAAACTTAGACAAAAAATGCGGGGGGGGAGAAATTGGTCAATGTTTCTAAATGTAAAGGTGATTTAAAATTGCTAGCTTTAGGATGCATTTAGTTCTGCAATATATGTATAACATTTTCAGAAAGAAACTAATGGTGTATAGAATATTTTACAATAGCTAAATGAAGTATCTTTTTGTCAGTAGGTGGCAAACAACTTGCTTTTTCATCATTTTGATGCCATTTGCTATAAAAATCAAATGCCCAATTGAAGAAAATGCTTTAAACCTAAATATAAAAATACTGTTGGTTAAATAATAAAAACTGTTGATCTTTAATTAAAAAAATGTAAACAAATTTCCTATAGTGTACTATAAAAACGAGCTCTTGTTTCTAAGAGAGGTGTAACTTTTGTGGCTCTAAACAAAATTTGTTTAGCTGAACCGAGGGCAAAAATGGCTTTTTAGACTGTAAAGATTGCGACCCCACTTGTACTTGTTCAATGGTTTTGAATATACGACACATGAAAGAGAAATCTATACTTTAACTGGTTTAATCTAGAAAGTCAGAGAAATGTTTACAGGCACATCAGCGCTGACGGGCTCTTGATCGAACACGACACAAGGAAAAGGAATGCAGCAAGAGCCCCGACTGATCCTTCCTTAAGCATTATGAAGTCTAGGTACACACCCATGCAAGGGCTGTACACTTCCTCACATGTCATCAGTAAAATAATGTGTCACCTCTGGGGTGCTATCTGATAGGTTGTGCCATAGCCTTGTGTCCCAGACTGTCTAGGTGAGCATGCAGCTCCCAGGAAAACTGACGTTCCACTCATACATCGCATCTCTAACATGTTGGAACCCCCACTTGGGTCAAAATTCCAATGCATAGGCCGGGCGTCAGCAACCTTTACAATCCAGACATTTTGACAAAATAAAAGAATAAATAAATAGTTTGCTGTAAATTCTTGTTTTTAAAAGCATTGAAGTCGTATCTTGTATAATCAATCCAACCTGAATAAATGAACGTTCATAATATGAACCTATAAAGCCCAAACCCAATATGGCATTCACACAGATGAGGAGTGTTGTCCCATAGACGTTCTCA
Source organism: Fundulus diaphanus (assembly GCA_037039145.1). Taxonomy (NCBI): domain Eukaryota; kingdom Metazoa; phylum Chordata; class Actinopteri; order Cyprinodontiformes; family Fundulidae; genus Fundulus; species Fundulus diaphanus. The sequence continues at coordinate 35,319,090 of CM073140.1, forward strand.
CAACAAATGTGTTTAGTGAAAGCTTTTCATCAGCCATCTTGTTTGGGTCTTTATTTCTGCTCTTGTTTCTATGTATGATCGTTAGCTACACATACTGAAGAAGCTTGGAATCGGAGGGAAATTTTGATAGAAGTTCATAATGCAAATGGGTGATTAGTCAAAAGAAAATCTAAAATGTGTGATTTGCATTTGTATTTGCCCCCTTCTTTTATAATACCCCTAAATTGCAAATCCAGTGCAACCAAATGCCTTTTGAACTTACCTTATTATTACACAGAGTCCCCCTGTGTATGAATTAATCTCAATGTAGGGGGAGCGGTGACCTAGTGGTTAGACCAGGGCACTTCCATCCTGGGAAGGATGCAGGTTTCCCTGTTGGAATCCCACAGATTGTCACTCTGGGTCCCTGAGCAAGACCCTTAACCCCAGAATGCTCCTCTGGTGCCGATATGTCACAGAGCACTGTTTAATCATGACCCAACTGCAAACCAACTACAACACGGTGGTTCACTTAAACATACAGGTTAGACAAGGATAGCATTAACCAGAGAAGCAGATAAAATGTCCGTGGTTACTCTGGAGGAGCTGCAGACATCCCCAGCTCCAGTGGAGGAATCTGTTGACAGCAAAACTTAGTCCTGCGCTGGTTTTTATGTAAGCGGCAAAAATTCAGTTCAGTTCAATTCAAAAGTACTTTATTGAAATTAAATAAGCTGGCCACTGTTGAAGGCCATCAGGAGAGGTTTACTGCAAGCTATGTAGGGAACACAGTAAATACATCGAAGAGGGTGCTGTGGGCAGATGGGGCCAGAATGGAACATGTTGGCATGTAAGAGAGACCCTGTGTGGAGGTAAACCCCACACTTAACCCTGAACTCACTATTCTCATGATAAATAATGGCGGTGGCATCATGCTGAGGGGATGCTTCTCTTCAGGGACAATGAAGCAGTTCAGAGTTGATAAGAAAATGGATGTAACTAAATCCTGGAAGGTAACCTGACAGAAGCTGCAGAAGACTTGAGACGGGGGTAGATGTCTTTCTTCTAGCAGGACGACAACCCTAAACATGCAGTCGCAGCAACATGTTAGCTGTTTAGAGCAGATCGTAATCACCTTTTTGAATGGCTCAGTCAAAGCCCAGACATAAATCCAGCTGAGGTAAGATTTAGAGATTGCGGTCCACAAACACTCTCCATCCAGTTCCACTGAGCTTCAGCTATTCTGCAAAAAGGAAGACGTACCTCCAAAGACTTAAAGCTGCAACTGCAGCAGAAGGTTCTACAAAGGACTGATTCAGAAGAACAGCATGGCGTCACACTTTTCATATTTTTACTTACAAAAAAAACTAAATAACAGAAAAGCTTGGGATTGTAATGTGACGAAAAAGTTCAGGCACCATCAATGCTTTTGCAAGACACTAATAAGACATGCAGGACACTGGCTCCTGGGGATTAAAATTCATCACCACTGTAAAATTATTTCTCTGGCTGAGTTTTTACTGTAAAGGTCAACTACCAAAAACCTAAAACTATTTTATTTAATTTTTGGATCTGTCTATCAGAGGATGCACCATGATCAGGAGGAACTCCTGGTTTTGGGTGTGGGCTTCATGACTGGATCATTCCACAAGGCAGATTGTATTTGTTTCCTTTTTGTTACTTGTTTCTGTAAATCAAGAATAACAGATGCCAGGGCATCCCGAACATTTCCCCAAACACACGCCGCCTCCCAGTGAGCCGCTCCCTCCCGCATGTTTCCGCCTCTGTGCGGCGCAGGGACTTACTGTTTGTGGACGCCACAGCTGTCTCTGATCAAACGGATAAAGGAGAGCGCTGCTCTCAGGGGACGTTAGAGGGGAAAATGTGGCCCACCAGTGAAAGCCTCGCCGGTGTTTCTAAACTCCATCAAACACAGAATGTTTTCCCTGGTCTCGAGCATATTTGTTGTTTGTATGTAAAGTTTTCATTTCAGATTAAAAAACGAACCGCCGTGGGTCGCGGCTAAGCCTCTTTTCCTGCTCTCTGCGCCGTTCCTGCAACTATTAAATGTTCTCCAGAAATGACTGCAGACCTCAGTGAAGTGTAGTCTGCAGTTAACAGGTTCTGCTTGACTGGAGTTAAAGCCAGAAGTTTTGTCTCCCTTCACTTTTTTTCCATCATCTCTCCTCTCGTTTTGCTTTCATGTGTCTGGGTAACGGCGGGCTTTGAGTTTTTTTAACTTTGAGCCAGCGCTCTTCACAAGTTTCTGTGTGAAATAGTCGTAACTGCTGCAGAAAAAAAATGCCTCTAGGTTTAGTCATGTCTAATACAGCCAGTCAGCGGTGAAGCAGGGAGGGAAGATGGGCAGAGAGAAAGCTTTTTCTCCCTGGTTTTATGGCTGCTCTCCCTCCATTCGCCGGACTTGTTTTGGAAAGAAAGCCTCTTCCTCCTTTGCTCCCAGTTTTATTCGCTTTTTACTGTGTTTTTTTTAGTCTGAATCTAGACAACAAAACTGCAACTCTTTGTACTATTTCACGGTGCTGACGATTGATCTCTAAAACCTTCCATAGCTGTTTGATTCTTTAATGGCAAAAGATGGCCGCTTGCCACACGTTTGACTTCCTGTTTTCATTGTAAAACCATCCTCTGCTTTTTTTTTTTTCCATCCTGAGAAAACACATGCGTCATTTCAGGTCAGCGCAGCTTAGCACCTTAACTTGAAAAGGCCCAAACAAGCATTTAAAGCCTCTCGTCTGCTTTCTCTCCAGAGATCTACACGATCGAGGGGAATTCTTACGGCCGGCCCTGCTACCTGCCCTTCATGTACAGGGACCAGTGGTTTCATAACTGCACAAGCACCGGCCGGGACGACGGACACCTTTGGTGCGCCACCACCTACAACTACGACACAGACCTACGCTGGGGATTCTGTCCCGTGAAGGGTGAGCGCTCACCTTGACTCTCAGATTCCTGAAGGGGATCTTTGCATAATCTGGGCCATTTGACTGACATTTCAAACCTTTCTGTCCCTGTCAGACAACAGCTGTGAGACATTCTGGAAAATGGACTCTGTGACAGACAGCTGTTATCAGTTTAACGTGCAGGCTACTCTGTCTTGGAGCGAGGCTCGGATCAGCTGCCAGCAGCAGGGGGCAGACCTGTTGAGCATCGGCAAGCTGCACGAGCAGACCTACATTAATGGTAAATAGATCACCTTTAAAAGCTCTCAATTTCAAACATGAGCTTTAAAAGGGCTAAAAGTGAAATTGTCTACACAAATGTCTTTATACTAATAATGCTGTTCCTCTGAGCCGTATTTGTTGATATTCGTTCAATCGAGTTTATTTAACAGGCACTGGGTTGGTGTGACACAACATTAATTTCACACCAAGAGGAATCCTACTTAATCTGGAGGGACAGTCTAATGTTGTATAACAAGACCCTTCGCAGAGTTAGAGCAGCATATTTTTCATCATTAATTGAAGAGAATAAAAATAATCCTAGATTTCTCTTTAGTACAGTTGCCAAACTTACTCAGAGCTGCAGCTCTGTTGATCCATCCATTCCCTTAGCTCTTAGTAGTAATGATTTTATGGGATTCTTCATAAATAAAATTGATGCCATTAAAAATAAAATAATTGGCATCCTCCCAAACATGATTACCTCATCCCCAGTAAGTAAGGCAGCATTGGAGGAATCTTTAGAACCTGCACAGTGTTTGAACTGTTTAGAAGCAGTAGAGCTTTCTGAGCTATCTAAAATCTTAGCTTCATCTAAACCTTCTACCTGTATGTTAGACCCAATCCCAACCAAGTTGTTTAAGGAGGTATTCCCTTTGATCAGTGGTCCTATTTTAGACATGATTAATCTATCCTTAGTAAATGGATATGTACCACAGGTTTTTAAAGTAGCTGTTATTAAACCTTTACTTAAGAAACCTTCTCTTGATCAAGATGAGCTAGTAAACTACAGACCTATATCTAATCTTCTTTTCTTATCTAAAATTCTTGAGAAAGTAGTTGCTAATCAACTTTGTGAACATTTACAAAGCAATGACCTACTGGAGGAGTTTCAGTCAGGCTTCAGAGCTCATCATAGCACTGAAACAGCTCTGGTGAAGGTCACCAATGATATTCTCATGGCCTCAGATAATGGACTTGTGTCTGTACTTGTCCTGTTAGATCTCAGTGCTGCATTTGATACAGTTGATCACAATATTCTCCTACAAAGACTTGAACATACTGTAGGGATTAAGGGGAAAGCATTAGGCTGGTTTAAATCTTATCTGTCGGACAGATTCCAGTTTGTTCATGTTAATAATAAATCTTCCTCAAACTCTAGGGTCACTTGTGGAGTACCACAGGGTTCAGTCCTTGGACCAATTCTCTTTACTATATATATGTTTCCGATCGGCAAAATTATCAGACAGCATGGGATTAATTTCCACTGTTATGCTGATGACACTCAGCTATATTTATCCATAAATCCTGATGAATCCAATCAGTTACTTCGACTGCAGTCATGTCTTGATGACATCAAAAGCTGGATGACTTTAAATTTCCTGCATCTAAATTCTGACAAGACCGAAGTTGTAATCTTTGGGCCAGAGTCCTCAAAAAATAAACTTCTTAACCAATCACTTAATCTGGATGGCATTAACTTGGCCTCTGGTAATAAAGTAAAAAACCTTGGTGTTATTTTTGACCAAGACATGTCATTTAAATCCCATATTAAACAGGTTTCCAGAGTTTCCTTTTTTCACCTCCGGAATATCGCCAAAATTAGAAACATTCTGTCCAGGGGTGATGCTGAAAAACTAGTCCATGCATTTGTTACTTCAAGGCTGGACTATTGCAATTCTTTACTATCAGGAAGTCCACAAAATGCAGTTCAACGTCTTCAGCTGATCCAAAATGCTGCAGCAAGAGTTCTGATGAAAATCAACAAGCGGGATCATATTTCTCCAATTTTAGCTTCCCTTCATTGGCTTCCTGTTAAATCAAGAATAGAATTTAAAATTTTTCTTGTAACGTATAAAGCCCTAAAAAATCAAGCTCCATCATATATCAGAGCTCTGATTACCCCGTATGTTCCTAACAGAGCACTTCGCTCTCAGACTGCAGGTCTGCTGGTGGTTCCTAGAGTCTCTAAAAGTAGAATGGGAGGCAGATCCTTTAGCTATCAGGCTCCTCTCCTGTGGAACCAACTCCCAGTTTTGGCCCGTGAGGTAGACACCCTGTCTACTTTTAAGACTAATCTTAAAACTTTCCTTTTTCACAAAGCTTATAGTTAGAGTGGCTCATTTTACCCTGAGCTACCTCTATAGTTATGCTGCTATAGGCTTAGGCTACTGGAGGACATCAGGGCCTATTTTTCTATCTCTACTGAGTTCTACTGTTCTTCAGTCTACTGTTCTCCAGTTTTGCATTGCATTGCATTGAAATGACTGTTGTCATTTCAGTTTTTAACTTTTTGTTCTCTCCCTTTTTTCTTCATAGTAGGTACACCTGGTCTGACGTTCTGTTGACTGTGAAATCATCCAGGGAGGACAGATCACAGACTATTACCATCTAATGTAGAACAGATTACTGGATCAATGTGTGCTTCTGTGCTTTTTTGTCTGTCTTGTTGTGTCTCTGCTCTGTCTTCTCCAACCCCCAGTCGGTCGAGGCAGATGACCGTTCATACTGAGCCCGGTTCTGCGGGAGGTTTTCCTTCCCGTTAATGGGGAGTTTTTCTTCCCACTGTCGCTTCATGCTTGCTCAGTATGAGGGATTGCAGCAAAGCCATGTACAATGCAGACGACTCTCCCTGTAGCTCTACGCTTCTCCAGGAGTGAATGCTGCTTGTCGGGACTTTGATGCAATCAACTGGTTTTCTTATATAGGAACATTTTTGACCAATCTGTATAATCTGACCCAATCTGTATAATATGATTGAACTTAAGTTTGTAAAGTGCCTTGAGATGACATGTTTCATGAATTGGCGCTATATAAATAAAATTGAATTGAATCCAAACTGAATTCACAGTGACCTTTTTGCCTGTAGCTATTTTCTTACAACACGATATTATTCTAGGACATGTGATAATTACAACACAGACTTATAGGGGTGATAACCCCATTCCTGTCTGAATGTTACGTCATCCATTCTTCAGGCGGTTTTGTTGACAATTTACATCAAGAACTTTCACAACTTTAATCTCAGCTGCGATTATTATGAGGGGGTTATGCACATTCTTCCAAATTCTGCAAAGAAATTCTCTGAGATTGCTGTTTTCATTGGGTTATTCTGTGATTTATTTGGCACCAAAGCGGATCATGCTACCTGTTTGATGAACTGGTGACCTTTCCTGTGTGTACATTTCCTCTTCACTGTGGCTATTTTGTTTTATTTTTAATTTGCTGTTTTTAATTTACAAATTACAGAGGGCGGCATGGTGAGAGGGAACAGTTGGTAGCACTATTGCCTAGCAGCGAGAAGGTCCTGGGTTCTTGCTGCCGGGACCTGCGTAGAGTTTGAATGTTCTGCCTGTGCATGCGCGGGTTCTCTCTGGGTACTCTGGCTTCCTCCCACAGGCCACAAACATGACTGTTTATGGTCATGTTGATTGTTAATTGGTCCCTCTAAATTGCCCTTAGGTGTTATTGTGTGTGTGAATGGTTGTTTGTCTGGTGTGTCTCTGTGTTGCCCTGTGACGGACTGGCGACTTGTCCAGGGTGGACCCCGCCTCTCCCCCAATGACTGCTGGAGATAGGCACCAACCCCCGATTGGTCACAGACGATGGATTGTTGTACAGAATACAAAAGCATTGTTTTAGGTTGATTGAAACCTGTTTTATTTAACAAACATAATTCCTTTTTTGCAGGTATTCTGAATCCTTACAGCCTTGCCTTATGGATCGGCCTTAATGACTTGGACCTTAGTGGAGGGTGGCAGTGGTCCGACTCCTCACCAGTCAAATTTCTAAACTGGGATCAAGGTCAGACTAGAAAAGCAACCCCGACCTCTTTGTTTTTGTAAATACTCTGCAATCATGTCTTGTGTATGTTCATATCCCACAAAGTGCTACATGCAGACCCGTTTTAGAAATAGCCGAGCTCTCAGCTCAAACATCCACTTGTGAGATGTACACAGCAGCCACAGTGAATTGGTGTTTTTTTTTCTTCTTCTTTGCTTTTTAAAGTTTGCCTATTTTACTGAACTACAGACCAGCCAAGTCACGCCGAGGAAGAGAACTGTGTCGTGCTCAAAGCGGAGTCATCGGGGCGTTGGCAGAACCGAGATTGTTCTGATGCGCTGCCGTATGCCTGTAAGAAGAGACCCAACGCCACACTGGATCCCTTCACCACAGGTTCATAGATTAGCTTAAAGTAAAACAAATCTGCTGCGGTTTGGCTGAGTTCTTCAAAACGATGGATTTGTTTTCATTCCTTCCACAGATTCATGGGCAAATGATGACAAATATGAGTGTGATGTGGGCTGGCAGTCCTTTCAGGCTGGATGCTACAAGCTCTCCTCAGAGAAGAGTAAGTGGAATGCAGCTCAGAAAGCATGCCAGAAGATGGACGCCAGCTTGGTCAGCATCCATACTATACCCGAACTAGAGTTCATCATTCGCAACCTGAAGAAAGGTGACTTATTGTAAAAGCTCTGGACTATTATTTCTCTTCTTGCACTGTGCTAATTTGTTTTTAAACTTGTGCGTTGCAGCATTTCCCAGTGGAGCCTGAAGTTAATGCAATAGACATTTTGACCGGTGCATTGCGAAAAAGGGTTTTTACAACATAATGTACTTTATTGATCTCAGAATTGGGAAATTATTGAGCAACAGCAGCACAACATACAGAAAACAGACAGTGACAAGCTCAGGTTAAGACCTAGAAATATGGAATAGGAGGTATTATCAAAAAATGCCCATATGTATTTACATCCAATAGCTACATACATTAGGAGCAAATGTTGCAATGTGTAAATGGAAGTCAGCAGTGGGATTCAGACCAGTGCCTCTAATAACTAAAGTGAGTTATGTACAGTGATGGTATGTGGCAGGAAAGATCTGGCAGTCATTGTGAAAATCTAAAAGGAAACGGCGTCATGTTTGATGAAAAAAATATTTTGCTTAAATTGAAAAAGAAAACTCTTCAAACATCACTGACATCCATTAAAGGATTTATTGTCTCTGGAAACTGTGTTTATCAAGCTAATAGTTTTTATCCCCCCCCGTCTTCAGACCATGACCAATTGTGGATAGGGCTCCATGACACTGACATGCAAATGGACTTCCAGTGGACCGACCACACGCCTGTTATCTTCACCTACTGGCACCCATTTGAACCCAACAACTTCCGCAACACCCAGGAAGATTGTGTCTCCATGTGGGGCCCCGTGAGTATCGTCTGCACCTTCCGATAGTCAGCTGACATTAATGGACCCAGGCTGGTTGTGAGCGTCCTGGTTTGTACTGTGCAGGACGGCCGTTGGGACGACAGCCCCTGTAACATATCTCTGCCCTTCATCTGCAAGAAACCAGGAACAAAGAGCGACGGAAAGCTACAGCACCAAGAGTGCAAACAGGTGTTATACTTTTTCTTTCATTGCATTTGATGCTCAAATTTATTAGTTTTAAATCACAGTTAAACACATTATTTCTTTTCCTTTTTGTTTATGTAAGTTAGCTTTTTCAACCCCTTTTAACGATTTGTTGCCCATCTTGGGGGGAAATTCATATTTGAACCTTCTCAGGCGTTCCTTGCTCAAAAACTTCATGTCTGATGAGATAAAACCTACCTCAGGCCTATAATCAGTTTGTTTCAATTCAATTTCATTTTATTTATATGGCGGCAATTTATAACACATCATCTCAAGGCATTCTACAAAGCCAAATTCAATCAAATCATCCAGATTAGTCAAAAAGTTTCCTAAGGAAACCCAGCAGATTGCATCAAGTCTTGATAAGCAGCAATCTGCATTGTCGGTGGTTTTGCAGCAATCCCTAAAACTGAGCATGCATGAAGCGACAGTGGAGAGGAAAACTCCCCTTTACCAGGGAGAAAAATCTGCAACAGAACCAGAACCAGGCTCAGTGTGAACGGTCATCTGCCTCGACCCACTGGGGGTTAGAGAAGACAGAGCAGAGACAGAAAAGCACAGAAGCACACATTGATCCAGCAATCCTTTCTATGTTATATGGTAATAGTGGATGATCTGCCTCCCCTGGATGATGTCACAGCTAACAGAACCCCAGACCAGGTGTACCTACTATGAAGAAAAAATAACAAGTTAAAAGTTGAAATAACAACAAACAATGCAAACTGGAGAACAGTAGGTGAACTCAGCAGAGAGAGAGAAATAGACCCTGATGTCCTCCAGTAGCCTAAGCCTATAGCAGCAGGTCATCAATTGATTGGATTCATCAGTAAATTTTACCAACTGTAAGCATATATATATATATATATATATATATATATATATATATATATATATATATAGTAAAGAGAATTGGCCCATGGACTGAACCCTGTGGTACACCACAAGTGACCCTAGAGTTTGAAGAAGATTTATTATTGACATGAACAAATTGGAATCTGTCAAACAGATGAGATTTAAACCAGCCTAATGCTTTCCCCCTAATCCCTAAAGTATGCTCAAATCTTTCTCGGAGAATATTGTGATCAACTGTATTGAATGCAGCACTGAGATCTAGCAGGACAAGTACAGACACATTGACATTTAGTTTTAAAATGCCCCCCAAAACTAAACTCAGTTGAGACAGAAACAGTTTTGTTAAAGTCCTCTCCATCTATTTGTGGATTTATTAACTTTCACCTCCTGAGAGTTTGAGCCTCTTGTAGCTCATAGCGTTTAGAAATCTTCACCCACAACGGGGAATTTAAACAAATGCTTTATCGTTGTGGTAAAAATAAATCCCCGTCTTTATCCTCAGTGTATCTTTAAGCCTTTTTAGTAGCCGGCTTTTAACCAGTATAGCTTTAAAGGTTATTGATCGATCATGACGATTTATCCTTCTCCCTGGGGAGTGGTTCTGGCTGCTCAATTTCTTTCTTGTGCTTTTTTTGGTGTTTTTTTTGTTTGTTTAATCAGGTTAACTTTTGTCCTTCGTGTGCAAGTAAACACAGAGAAAGTAGAGCACAAAGATGATTTAGAACTGCCAGATCTAACAACTATATGAAATCAGAATTTTGTGAGTGCACTGCTTTGCATTTGTGTCAGAATTATTCAGTCAGTCAAGGCTTTAGGCCTAGATTTTCATATGTATTACTAACAGATGCCATCGTCTTGTTTTACAGATCTTTGTATCTGTAAAACATTCTGTCATTGTACAGCCACAAACTTTAATTGTCTATTATTTGGATTTTATGCGATACAACAAAACAAAATAGGGCATAAAAGTGGATTGGAAGGAAAAGAATACATGATTTTCCAACTCGTTTTCAAATAAAAAGGTGCAGCTTGCATTTGTATTCAGTCCAAAGAAATACAACTACATTTAAACATCTCACCGAGCACTGGTCTATCTATCATCCAAATTAAATTACTGCAGTACAACTGCAAACTTACCCAGATATGGCCAGACAGAGAGAGTATTGATCAGAGAAGCAGCCAAGATCCCCATTTTAACCCTAGTTTAGCTGCAGAGATGCAAAAGTGAAAGAGTCTGTCAACAGGACAAATATTAGTCATGCACTCCAGAAATCTGACCTTTATAGAAGCATGTCAAGAAGAAATATATTACCGAAAGGAAAAATGTGTTGTGTGACATTTTCCAGAAGCCATATAGGGGACACAGCAAACACATGGAAGAAGGTGTTCTGCTCAGACGAGCCTAAGATGGAATTTTAGTAAATGTTGTGCCATTACGCATGTTTTTAAGTTATTTAATATTTATTACTCTCGGTCTGTTAGATACTGTCCGGTGATTATCAGCTCAATCTGCTGATATTAGGACAGTAGTTGAAAGAGTGATTTGAGCACTGGCATTCTTTTTAGAGCAAACTCTGCATAAGGAACAAATGATTGATAACCTTTCTTCAAGTATAAGAATTTAATAACAGAAATAAATGCACATCCAGAGAACATCACTATATAATGTTTACCTAAATTCACAATATATTTCAATCAACAAATCCTCTCTACTAGGCTTGTGAAACTTAGCTAAAAGTACTAAGCAAAATTAAGGTAAAAAGAAGCTAAGGAAGTATATACACAAAAGAATAAATGGACAAATAGTGGAAACCCATCACCATAAGAATGATTCAGTGAATCTTGGGTTCACTGCAGATCTAAGAGAACCAACGTTCATCTTAAAGAATGTGGAATGAGTTTAAATTAGCTTAACTAATTTAGAACAACATTATGCGGGTCAGAAAATGAATGGATGGATGGATGGATTCTATATTTGTTCAACCCATTCGCAATATAACTCCGAGTTAGATAAAACATTATTTGACAAAATAACATTTTAAAGAATGAGTTGCTAAATAAAAATCAATAACCTTTAGGACACTTGATCTTTCTTAGTGTAATTATTTCTCCAGAAAATGATTAAGACTCATTGGTAACTTAAGAAGCTGGAGGGCGCTGTAGGTGGCAGTGTTGACAACTTAGCGACTTTGGCTATGTTCACACTGCAGCTCTTGATCTTCAATTCCGATTTTTTGCTAAAATTGGATTTTTTTGAGGTGGCCGTTCATTAAAGTTGACTGTCATCAGACTTCTGTCTGAATGGTTCAAGATTGCAAAGCGACCCGTGTGCACAGATAACAGAAGGGGACGTCAATAAGCAGTGCACTATTTGTGGAAGTAATGGTGAATTGTTCCTAGAAGTGTTCAATAAAGTTTAGTTAAAAAAGAACCTTCGAAAAGAAAGAAAGAAAAACGCAGATACCGGCCAGCATCTCTCCTTGTTATTATTAGAAAGCTGTTGAGCAATGGAAGCCGATAATATTAAGACCACATCATAGCAAGACGACATAAGGTAAGAAGAAAGCAGCACAGCTATTAACAATAATATCTTATGGAGTGCTTACTGCTGCTACTGTGTGGATATGTAGAGAGAGACAGGAGAGTGACGTGAAAGACAAATAAAATGCGACATGACCATTCAGACTGCGAAAATCCGATACGTATCCAAATTAGTACCACATATGGAAGTGGCACAAACTGGATTTTTTGGCGGGTGAAAAGATCTGAATTGGGCCGTTCACGCTGCCGTGAAAAAGACAGAAATGGATTGCATATGGGCAAAAAGATCGAATTTCGGTCTCTGTTCCCATGCATAGAGATGTCTGTGGCATGCACTCACTTAACATAGGCCTACGTAATCCTACAATAACATGATATTTACAGTTGGTTTATTAAAAATGCTTTTCAGTAAAAGTCAACAGCAATAACTCCAATAACAAATGATAATTTTATTCAAAATGTATTTATTAAAAAATGCTTAACAATTCCTGTAATGAATGAATAGCACAATAAAAGAAATAATGTCTCATCTAAACATCCCTCACCTAACAATAAAAGTTAACAATAACTCTCAACTCCCAATAACACATGATACTCAGCCTCAGTAATGAACAAAATAATGTCTGTTCTGTAGACTATTGGAAAAAATAAATTAACAAATTAGTTAATTAACAAAAAATACCTCTTGTGTAGCAAAAATAACTCAAAATGTACCAAAAACGAACAAACATATCAATAGACTATCTTTACTTTCCTGCTTAATCCTCGTCTTCCTCTTCATCTGGTTTTTCCTCCTCTTCATCAGGTTTTTCTTCCTTGTCCTTCTTTGCCCATTTATATTTTGCTGTAGAACTGATCTTTCTCAGCAGTTTCTTGTGGCTCAACACATACGTATGAAAGTCCTTGCAAGACATATTTTTGAAATTGTATTGCACAAATAGGATCCCTTTCAATGATTCAACTGAGAGCTGGTTCCTCTCCTTTGTCCACTGGCTCTGCATCAGTGAAAAAACTCTCTCTACATTTGCATTGTGAGGAGGAAGTGCAAAGACAAACTGCAATCTTCCGCAGTTCTGAGTAGCATGCAATACTTTTCGCCTTCTCAAAGTATTTGGTCCACTTCTGGTGCACGTGCAGGCCCATGAACTCATCATCACTGCAGCTTTCTATGAATTTCTTCAGATTGGCAACTTGGTCAAAGCATTTAACATCATCAATTAGCACCCCCTTCTCTCCAAGGTACTTGATGTAGGCCTCCACATCATTCCACTTTGGTGGCTCACTCATGTCCATCCACATGAATGGTGAGAACTCTTCCATAGGTGTCATCCACTTCTCCAGATACTCCAAACATGAACTGTACATGCCGAGCACATCAGCCATGAAATTGAGGGACATGAAATTGTTGTTATTCCGTTCAATAAGAATGTTGTGGATGCTGCTCAATATTTTCTTAACCTCCATGATGGAGTTGTTCTCCCTTTCCATTTCTTGAATATGATTGTGGAAGACGGACATGAGTGAGTGCATGTGCCACAAGTATATCTCACTAAATGGGTTTTCAAAAAAATGCCCTGATCATCATTGGTGGCTTTTCCTGAGACAAAAAGAATGCTTTTAAAGCAAGGAATATTTGTAGCATCCTCTCTATGCCTGGGAACAGAGAGAGCCACCTTGTCTTGCTGTGTGACAGCATCCTCTTGTATTCAATGTCAACAAAATCGCAGTACTCTTTGAGGGACTCTGTACGAACAGTGTAAATGTGGAAGTACTGGTAGATTTTAAAAATTATATTCTCAATGTCCACATCAAGTCTGTCTGCCCCGTGATGGACACAGTTGTTAAGTATGTGTGCTGAGCAACCCACGCCAATCAATGTTTTGTTTTGTAGCATTCTCTTCAAATTTGCAAATACATTATTCCCCCCTTCATCACGCCGGGTTCCACCAAAATTAGTGTTGCAATTGTCCCCGGTAAATGCGATGCATTTGGAAGCCAAATTGTTTTTTGCCAACGTTTCCATTAGGTAATTGGCGATGGTGGTTGCAGTCTCATTTGGTGTATCTTGCACTTGAATCAACTTGCTCTGCACACCACCCTCTTTCCAATCAAAGTACTGAATAATTATGGGGAAGATTTTCACCGCACCGTGATTACTCCCATCAGTACTTACACCACAAAATGGGATGTCTTTGAGCGCTTCGTGCGCCACTTCAACAGAATGAGGTGCCAGAACACCATCAACAATAGCCTCGGTCTTAGTTCGGGCACAACTAAACTTTTTGGCAGTGTCTGAATCGGGGAGGGTCTTTTTCAACAATGAACTCGTGCAGTCCATAGATCGATAACTGTTGTGATGTTTCACTGTGTGGAATGACCATGCAGCCTCCGCTGCATTCACTGCATCCTCGTTCCCTGGTTTGACAAAGTACTGTGTGATCGAGCTAGCACTACTCTCACCTCAGACAGCTGTTTTGTGTTTCTCGGTGTCCAGGTGGCTTTTCAGATCCCTTGCACCTCCATTGGACACCGAGACATATGTGCTTGCTTTGCACACTATGCACAAGGCCTCCCATTTGTCTCGACTCGGTCTGAAAGCGGGGAAACTCTTTTGTAAATCGTCGGTAAACATACATTTGCGCTTTGGCATGTTGTTGGCGTACTGAAAGCCACGCTATCTATCTTCTGATTAAGAACAGGGCTGCCCGCACTGACGCGGCTCAGGGATTACGTCACACGCAGCGCCGTGCGCAGTGCCCTAGTGCCTGTCAATTTAATGGTCCAATGAAGGTAATTTAATAAACAGGACATTTCCTCACTTTCTAAAAAAAACCCGGGACGCCCGGGACAGGACGTGAAATACAGACATGTCCCGGGAAATACGGACGTTTGGTCACCCTATGTAAATATAATGAAAATATAGACTTTAATCTAGTCTCTTTTTCTCTCTGAAACTGTTGCACTAAAATAATTACCTGAATTCGATTCACGCACAGCTTGAATCACTCACCTCATTCCCTGTGTGCCAGTGATAACTGTCTTTTTGATAAAGTTTGATGCATGTAGTGTGGATTCAGGCAGCATATAAAAATTCACAAGTTATTTCATAAAGTTCATTTGTAGTTTCAAACATATTTATAATGTTTTTAATCACAGTTTTGTCTTGCCAAAAGCTTCTCTTTCCTGCAGCCTGGATCACAAGTACATGAACAAATATGCTAATTATGCAAATTACAACCTAAATCCAGTTGAGAAATGTGGTAAGACTTGAAAATTGATGTTCACTTTTACCCTGTTTACACTACCCAGTCCAAGCTCGGTAACCGAGATAACTATCGAGTGTAAATGGAACGCAAACTGAACTGAACTGAGCCAGACACAACCGGACCGCGCTAAATCTACACCAGTTCCATGTGTGAGCTCGGCCTGGTTTTTCTCTGGCCCGGTTCTCAGATAACAAAGAGCGCATGAGCAGACCGCGTCATCTCCTTACAGTCAGCTGACTTTTCAGACATTCATAAAAGTACTAGCTTCCCTACCGTGACACACGATTTCCAGTGATGATTCTGCTTAGCAGCGTGATGAACCTCAGCGTCTGTCGTTGCTTCCTGAGTCTGTAAATCCTTATTAGACGTTCGTTTGTCTTATCCACTTCCCAAAAGCCGACTCTGTCAAGTAAATTCACCAAAAGCTGCCGTCTTCGCCTGACTCTCCGCAAACAACGAAATATAACCAAACATAACTTCCTGAATGTTACGGGCGCCGCCATTTTGATTTGCTTGATTTCCTCCTTCAATCTCAGAGAGCAGTAGTACCGCAGATCGTCACTAGGAGGCGAGGAAACCAAGGAACCGAGATAGCGTGATGTGTAAACGGTCGTCAGAACCAAGCTCGGCTTGGTTAACTGATCCAAGCTCGGACCGAGCTCGGCATGGATCGGTTTAACAAGTTTAGTGTAAATGGGGCTATAAGCATCCAATCTGACAAACTTTGAGCTATTTTTCAAAGAACAATGGGAAAAGATTTCAGTCCTTTGATGGGCAAAGCTAACCTGACTCCGCCAGATGGATTTGCTCCGCATATCAATCTGGAAACCTTCTGTTGAAGTAATTTTGGGAAGGGGCGAAAATACTGGTTAGCTGATTGGCCTATGTTGGTGATAGACGGGCCAAATAAACCAATCAGATCAACGAAGCATATGACGTACTAACAGAGCGACGACGAAAACACAACCACAAGCCAGGCTACTCTTGCTGCTGCAGGTAAAGGCTCGTTAGCTCAGCAAATAAGCAACATGTCGGCAAAGGATATTTGATAAAACTTGCTCGATAGCCACGCTAACGCTAGTTTCATCGGCTGAAGCCGCCATGTTCTTTAGACTGAACTGTCACGCTTCTCGTTGCGTCACACCTCAACCCGCCTCAAAGCCAACGCTGATTGGATGTTCGTTTGGTGAACTGCTCCAAATTTTCTTTAATGGAAAGTAGCCAGACTGATCTGCGAGTGAAACCTTGAAAGCTCGCGATATCAGGATGGTCTCACGCGGCTAGGGCAAAGCTGCCAGAGATCTTCCCCCAAATGACTTGCAGCTTTAGTTGAATGTGGAAAAGTTGTTTTTTACAAAGCTTTAACTGCGGCAGGCTGTTTTTAGATGTTACATGTACTGTATACTTTCCTTCCAGAGCACTAATTTGTGTTGGTAAAGCACTTCAAATCCCAGTAAAATGCATTAAAGGGGCTTAGTCACATACTAGGATGTTACAAATTTCTACCCCACTCTGGTTGCATATAAAGGTTTTTCGATTAAATTATCAGGTCAGGTTGGCTTATTATTTTATTTCTGTTAGCAAGAAAAAGCTTTTGTGTATATTTACCATATCAAGACCCCGTGACCAGAAGTACGATATTGTGCATGTGTGCAATGAGTAAACAAGGAGAAGCAATAGAGCCGGGCGAGTCAGCAACACCCTGCGGAGGTTCACACAGAAAAAGATTAAGTAAACCAATAACCCTGTCGATGGGGTTGGTCTCCGACCACGGCAAGCTGTCCCGTTACTGAGAGGCGTTACAGGATGGTCTTCTTGCTTTTACATCAGTTGCGTCAGTTGTCGCCATCTTGCTTTCTGATGCTTCCCTCATGGTATTGCCGGCAGATGGCAGAACAATGTGTACGTCTGCCGATCAGACCTGGTGCTAAGTTCTTTACCGGCTCAAAAGGACCAAGTAAACACTATCAAGACGATCACTTGGTGTATATTGTTTTATTTGAAAACGAATATATGTTTTGTTTTTTGTGGGGGGTTTATGGTCATGGTATGCAACTAGGTCCCTTTGAGGTAAGTGTTTGTGATTAGATAAGATGTAAAAATGTTCTGTCCTCTCCATCAGCTATCAGTGGAGACTTCACTAGAGCTTGAGAGTTTTTCCTAACCTGGTTGTACAAAAGAGAGCAAAAAAAATCTGAGGTAGAGTTTGTTCTCACAAAGTTGAAAGTTGTCATTATCATGCAGAATTTCACCTCTTTTTGCCTGCTGGCAGAGCTCTGCGTCTGGACAGGTCCACGGCGTTAACGCATGACCTGGCAGGAAACATTTAGGGCAGAAAAATGTTTTTTTTGCGTGTCTGCACTTGAACATTTCATGCAGCTGTGCTATTCACTTCTCTGTGACCGGTTAGATTTTTTTTATCGATGTCTGTCGGATTTTGTTGTCCTGATTTTAAGCAGCACATATTTTTGCTCTTTCGGGCCTCTTTGACAGGTTTACAGAGGGATTTAATTTCCATTCCTGTCTTCTCAGGGTTGGAAGTGGCACAGTCCAGCTTGTTACTGGGTCGGAGAAGATCTGTCCACTTTCGATGTTGCCAGAAAATCCTGTGAGGCGCAGGAAGCCGCTCTTGTTACTATTACAAACAGGTACATCCAGAGCACGCACAGACTTAGATGCACAGGAAAGCTTCTTAGCGCTGACTAAAATGAGTAACATTTCTGATTATTGCAAAGATTCGAGCAGGCGTTCGCCAACAGCCTGGTGTTTGGCCGCACTGGAGAGTGGTTTTGGATCGGGCTCAGTGACCAGGCCACTCATGGGTCATTCCGCTGGCTGAGTGGAGACGAAGTGTCCTTCACCAACTGGAATCGAAACCAGCCAGGTAAATTACCAGTTAGCTTGGAAAAAGTCCCTGTATGTTTTACTAAAGAGGTCAGATCATCCTGTCGGAGTTTTCTTTGGTATTTGGCATGTAAGGAAGTTCTGAAGATCTGCTAAATTACAAATTTCTGCATTTGTTATTTTCAGACAAATTTCAGTTCCCACTGCCCTTTCTGAAGAATCTCAATTTTAATGACGCTTCCTTCACTTAGTACCAATCCCATTACACATATTTGCATAATATTTACCAGCTCACATATTTAAAGGGGAAGTCCGGTCAACAAGGAAAAATCAGGGTATCATTAGCTATAACTAAAACTAATACATTTGTGGTTATTTAATGAACTTATCTTTAATCAATAAGAAAATAAAAACATAAATTGTCGTCTGAATCACTGTGTATGGGGGCTGACATGACTGCCCAAATATGGGCAGTAAGGGGTGTTTGACATCACATCCTGCGACGTGGAAGAGCGGAAGCGGCGACAGTATTTCTCTCCGCTTTCCATGCAAAGTCAATAGGAGCCGTTCTACACAGCTGCGATCATCAATAATTATTTCGGATTTCCAGAGGACTTCACCGCTGACATTCCCAAGAGCTATTGCTGAAGCAACAATGCCCACGTGCATGGCCATCGGATGTTCCAACACAACTGGTAAAAGAGGAAAAAACATAGCTTATTTCAACACAGTCACTTCAGCGATCTCTCCTCCGCTGTGTGTGTGTGTGTGTGTGTGTGTGTGTGTGTGTGTGTGTGCGCGCGCTCAGCTGCAGCGCCGGTGCAAAGCCGTGCTCAGCCCAGCATGTGCTGGAATGCTCTTATACTTTAATACTTATACTATAATAATCAGCTAACTTAAGTCACTTCAGCGATCTCTCCTCCGCTGTGTGTGTGTGTGTGTGTGTGTGCGCCCCCCGCGCAGCACGGCGCTGCGCGGGGGGCGCACACACACACACACACACACACACACACACACACACACACACACACACACACACACACACGCGTGTATAGATATATACTGTAGGACCCGACTGAGTTTGATCTTGGAAAATAGTGCGCCGTGACAAACAGAGCGTTGAAACAGCGGGTCCGCCGAATGACGTCAAAAAATGGGAGGTGACAGTACTATTCTTGACCAAGATGGATTCCTCCACATAAACATGATTAAATGAGAATTATTATTAATTAAAAAAACTTATAATTTTTTGCACAGTATGTAGTAGTTTTATATTTAAAGTACTTTCAGCAGTTTGAATTCTGATTTTGACCGGACTTCTCCTTTAAAGGAACATAAAATGTGTGAGCCAGCTCTAAGAACCGACCCCAGTTAGCAACTCCTATTCAGCTCTGCTGACAGTCCGTGCTGGCAGAGATGGGAATTTCTTTGGATGGACACCCCATGTGGCCAATGGGGTGAAAAGACAGGCAATGATCACACCATTATGTGAAAGAGGATCAGATAACGGTGAGAGTAGTTGCACAGGCCTGTTGTACAGGCGACAGAAAAACAGGGATGTGAGTGCAAGCTTGTCTGGAGAAAAATAAGAAATATTGTTGAAAATGTTGCCGTTATATTTCATTTGTCTTTTTGTGTTTAGTTGTTGATTTAAAGGCTCAAAGATTTTATAACGGGAACAAAAAAGCTTAAGAATAAGGCTTTTATGTAAATACAGAATTAAAACACAAGCAAACGCAAACACAGAAACCATTCATAATTGTTATATTAGCCTCAAATAGAAGACTGTGTGAAACTAAATGAAAAACCTTTTAGAAGCCATAAGACCTCGATTTTTTCCCCAGGGAGACAAGCCAAAAGAATCAAATCTTTGAAAAACTTCACCAGTCTGAGCAGTTCCCACCCTCATCGTCTGACCAATCAGGGGCAGTTAGACATTTCAGGGAGCCGCGCCTTAAACGGACAAAGATTGAATAATCCAAACAAATTTTCTTGGACATGAGGTGAAGTTAATTGTAATAAATATCAGGCAATATGGCCAAGAGTGTCCCTTCAAATAGTAGAGATGCTTCTTCTGCGCATCGAAAGGAGTCAGTTAAGTTTGAGGTTTTCTGGGCACGTCCCACTGGGAGGAGACCCAGAACCTGCTGGAGGGACTCTATGTCCTGTTAGGCCTGGGAACGCCTTGGGATCCCTCAGAGTGAACTGGGGGACTTTTCTGGGGAGAAGAATGTCAGGAGGTTCCCTCTTGGGCCTGTTGGCCCCAGAACCCAATCTCAGATAAGCGGAAAACAGTGGATGGAAGGATGGATCAATAGTGTGCTAACTAGTTTGTTTCTTATAAATCATCTCATCATTTTAACATTTACCAGCATTATCGCAAGTTTTTTGTCTCACTGCTTTATACCCATTTGCTGAGCTCTTTGTGAAAAACATATATTCTAGTAACTATATTTCTTTTTGACATTATTTAGCATGAACTAATGCTACAATGTGTCAGTTGTACTTCAAAGTCCAAGAATGTATCAACTTCTATCAATCCTGGTCTTTTTCTCCTGCATTTTTGTTCTCTTGTTTCGTTTTTCTCTTTTCTTTCTTCCACATCTGCTTTCTCTCTTTGCTTTTCTTATTACTCTGAAAGTTTTGCATTGATTCGTTTTCTTTCTCGAAGGGATAATCTCAGTTTTAACCTATATAAGCTTCCTTTGAATTTCAAATCACCAAAATTCAAGGTTTATTCTTGACTCTGAACCAACTGTGGATTTATTTTGCAAAAAAGAAATCCAACTCCACACTCAGAGTCACGACAGCCCTTAGTATGCCCTCAGCAGAGGAGCGCTACCTGTTCTGTAATGGAAGCTTCATCCGTAACAGACATAATTTCAAAACAAAACCTGGAGATGTGATCACAAACCAAATGTGGTCGAACCATCTGGCTTCAGAGTTACTAATCGATTCAGAGCTGTACGATTTCTATGACTTCCTCCTAGATTAAACTGTTAGTACTCCCCTTGATAAAAGGGGAGTTTTTGAAAACTTGCATAAACAATTTATAAATCTTTTCATTACGTTTTTGAAGCTTTTAAGCATAAAAAAACATTTATATGGGCTGACTGCTAGTTTTCTGTTAGCAAATATCTTTACATGTGTGTAAGAAAGCATGTTCTTTATGCATAACTAGGAAGGAACACGTCATATTTTTCTTTTCATATGGAAGATGAGAGCAGCGGAGCATGCACGGACTGTGCCGCTTGTGCTCTGCGCAGTTTGAGAACAGATCAAACACTTTTCCACTCGTAGGAAATGAGAAACGAGGTTTTCCACTCATAAACCCCCTCGCCCTCCGTCTGATTTAGCGAACGTCCACGGGGGCTGCGTTGCGATGGCAACAGGCACGGCGACGGGTCTGTGGGAGGTGAAGGAGTGCGCCTCGGCAAAGGCGAAGTTCATCTGCCGCCAGAACCAGGACACATCGCTGAGCCCCGAACCCCCTGCTCCACAGCCCACCCCGAGCCTCAGCGGCGCCTGTCCCACTGGCTGGAAGAGCAACAGCAACCTGCGCTACTGTTACAAGGTAACAGACTTCATAACAGCTTCAGCACAAAGAATGATCACCTTACTGCAAGTTGGAGAAGCAGTTATTGTTGCATTTGTAAGCGGACTGACATCGGGCTTGTGCGCAGGTCTTTCACAACTCCGACTTGGAGCAGAAGCAGAAGTGGCTGGACGCCCACCTGTTCTGCCGGAGACACGGAGGCAACCTGCTGAGCATCAGCAACCCAGAGGAGGAGCAGTTTATCCTTCAGGTCCTCCATGAGACGTTTGGGTGCGTATGGACAGTGAGTCAACCAAGAGGACAAAACTTTGAAATCAGATCAAAAGGGGGCTCAAAACATATGTAACACGGTTATTGAGCTTCTTTTTTTTATACATATGACATTATTTGCCACATAAAGGAGGAAAAAGTTTTTTTTTCTAATTAGTGTATTCTTTCACCCAGTGTATACTTTTGTTTTTTGTGTGGTTAACATTAGGCATCTTAAGCACATTAAGTAATCTGAAAAAGATCAAGAGGGTGTTATGAATCTGGACAAAACATTGCTTTTAGTGTCTAGTGGGTTTAAAAAAAGATTTTCCTGTTGTCTCTGACTGTAGCACCCCCTTAGAGCCCATGGTAACGCTGTGTACAAAGCCTTAAGGTGAATTCACATTGTGCTGCAGTCGCACACCTGACATTATTGAAAACAAAACCACCGGCGTCGCCGTTATTGACACCCCTGCCAGATCCTGTCAAATTCATTTTATCAAAGGATCTTCATAAAAAGGTCCTTTTATGAGGTCGTTCCAGTTCTCCTGATCCCTTTGCAAAATGGGAAAGAAAAGGGAACATGTCAGTCAAGTAAGGCAGATGTGTATTGGTCCTCATATTGCTGCTGACCTAAATAACCTCATGTCTACGTTCAGAATTATGAAAAAGTTAAAAACTACAAAAACTGTGAAAAACAAACTGTTGGCAAGGACTCGTTTTTTTTTTCTTCCACCAAGAACTCTGAGGAGGAGGATGGGAAGAAAAAAGGCTCATAACCTCAAAAACTGCGACAGAGTGCCCATAACAACCATTCAGTGCTTTGTGTAGGCAATCAGTTGTTTGAGACGCATTCCAGGAGAAATTATTTTTTTCTACTACCTTTACAAACATAACCCGGAGTTTTCTGCTGGAACTTGAACTGGAAATGATGGGACTCAAACGGACTGCATGATATCTGCTGTGCAGTGGGGGATCTGTGATTCTGTGGGCATGTTTCTCTCACAAACGCTCGAAGGAATCAGGATGTTTCAAATAACAACCTGGGGGCTTCTGCCAGAAAACTGAAAATGGTTCTCCGTTGGGTCTGTCCGCATAATGACCCATAATCGATGGCCAAATCAACGTTGACGACTTTAAGTCATTACTCCACAAACATCTTAGTCCCCAGACCTAAATCCTATAGAGATTTTTCTGTGTGAGATCATGCTGTCGCAGTAAAATGTGGATTTGTTTTATGGCTTTTTACACGTTTTTACCTGGGATGCGAATATCTGTGGTGGACACTGCATCGATTGTGATCTACTTTCATTGCAACAATGATGATGTCGCCGTAGAGAGTCAGAGGAGCATGAGCAGCAGTGGTTTTGGATCGGTCTGAATCGCAGGAATCCCATGGATAACGGCAGCTGGAAGTGGAGCGATGGACTGCCTGTGGGTGCAATCACTACCCAAACATGCATCATTTCCAAGAGAAGCTGACTCAGATGACTGAACGACATGCTGTTTATTCTTCCCTCGTATCTCAGTTAACATACCAGAACTTTGGCCGCTACCACTACAACAACCGGCAGTGTGCTGCAGCAGACTTGGGCACTATGACCTGGTTGGCCATGCACTGTGACGCCGCGTTAGACTGGATCTGCAAGATTCCCAGAGGTATAAAATCACTAGACTTATTTCTAATACTAAACCCTTTCACTTTATGCTCATATACAAGTTCATCGTGTTAGATGTAGGTTTTCGTTAGGGTGTTATGGTACACAACACAAAGTCACTTGCAGTACACTTGCAGGAAAGTATATTTCAGGCTTCACTACTTTTCCAATAAGGTTCTTCTTGCTGAAGCTATTGTATTTTTTATTAGGATGTGCGCTTTAGACTTGCCGTAATCCTGGGAAAAAAATATATATAGTTCTGCTTCATCTTAAAGCTTCTTCCAGACACCTGAAGGTTTTTGGGTCAATACTGACTTGAATTAGTTTTTCATCCATCCTCAACAGTCTAATTCAGTCTGAGGGAAAGTAGCCCCAGAGTGTAACAAAAAAAATTAACAATAATCATCTTTATTTTTCATTGCAACTTTGTACATTCCAATTAAATGTCTGTGGGATTCGAACCGGGGAACTTGCAGCCATCCTAAAATGCAAGCACCCTGCTATAATCCCTAGGCCACCACGCCCCCCATGATGCTACCTGTCTTACATTTGGCAATTGTGGCCAAAGGCGCTAACTTTGTGTTTTTACAGACCATAACACATCCTCCCACAAGGATTTGGATGTTTTTAAGCCGGTCCTGGATGTTTTCCAACCAACTATGGAGACATCTTTTAGTAAAATCTTTGTTATTCCACATCTATATAACTGTCTTTGTGGTACGAACATAAAGATGTAGAGAAAAAAAAAAAAAAAAAAAGATGTGGATTTCTTTTTGTATTCCTGCATGATGCCGTTGTACATTTAGATAATCTTGATCTTTTTTAACCTATTTAGCCGAATGGTGTAAATGAATAAATGTCAAATGAAGTTAAGCTAAAACGAGTTTTGGGTCCCAAAGTATTCGTTGAATGTGTACACACCTATTTAACTGGTTTATGGCAGATTTTCTTTCTTACTTGTACATGTTTTACATTAAAGGTGGAAACATTTCTGAAAGGATTTGCCATAGTTTCTTTTTTATTTTTTTGCGTCACAAAATCCTGCCATTTTATATGCGCCGTACAGCACAAGTCTGCTCTTTATCATTTCCTTGCAATTCAGATGTTTCTCTTTCTCTCTGTTTTTTTAGGAAGTGTTGAGATAATCCCAGAAGTAACAGAAGGTTTGCTATGTTTTACTTTTGGTTTCAGTTTTTCTCGTCACACACTGTACTTAGATCCTCAGATGTGTCACGCCTGCCCTGTCTTGTCTTTTACCAACCAGGCACCAGTTTTCCAAAGTGGATCGGATTCCAGGAGGCTGAGTATAAGTTTTTCGACCATCGCACCACTTGGGAACAGGCCCAGAGGATCTGCTCCTGGTCTGGTTCCTCGCTCGCCTCAGTCCACTCAGCTGAGGAGCAGGCTTTCCTGGCCAACATTTTAAGCAAGGTGCTAGAGCCTTTATCAGAAATAATTCTAATTATTCGGAAGAGAACATCAAGCATGTGCGGCTAGATTAAATATGAACCCGTGCACTGCAAAAAGGGAACTAAAAGTAAGCAAGATTTTCTTAAAATTAGTATTTCTTCCCTTGATTTGAGCTGCTAAATAAGACTATTTATGAGTATTTTTACCCCTAAAATAAGATAATTAGATATCATGCACTTGAAATAAGATGATGGCGATGAAATATTCTTATTTTAAGTGCAAAACTCTTATTCCATTGGCAAATAGTTTTATTTAGCTTAGTTCCCTTTTTGCAGTGTGATTGTGTTGTTGTTTTTTTTTACAGGAATGCTACCTTCCAACATGTTTTTTCATCGTTTTTTTCTTCTATCTCACCCATAGATGGTGAAGTCCGAGGTGGACAGCTGGTGGCTCGGGCTTCACACCTACGAAAACGACGGACGTTTCCGCTGGTCCGACCACTCTGTGCTCAATTACGTTTCGTGGGCGCTCGGCAGGCCGCAAGCGGTCAGCCGTGATCGCAAGTGTATCCACATGTCAGCCAGCAAAGGTGAAATCTACCAGAAAGAAATCCCGTCAGACTAAAACCAAACACAAAGAGACGTGCAGCAGGTGAGCTTGTGTGTCTGTCCCATGTAAATAGGAGACTGGGCGGATCAGAAGTGTCACTCTGACCTGCCCTACGTCTGCAAGAGGGTGAACGTGACAGGGACCGTTCCTCCGACGCCGCCGTCCCCTCATCCACCTTCGGGCTGTCCCAATGGGTGGTCCTTCTATCAGCATAAGGTGTTTCTAAAGTGCCTAGAGTTCAGGATCATTTATGTATTATATAAAATTAGACACCCAAGCCTTAATTCTGCCCTTTTTTTTTAATGAAATGTCATCTATGGTGTATGTAGTGTTTCAAAGTATTTGAGTCACCCCGGAACACGTGGTCTGCCGCCAAGCTGAAATGTGAAAGCCAGCGAGGCGTGCTGGCTCTGGTATCCAATCATTTAGACCAAGGTAATTGCAGGAGGCTTCGGCCAGCGCAAAGCTACGATCCGCAATGCAAAGCAGACGGGAAACAGCTGATTCTTTCCTTCACAGCTTTCATCACCACCTTGTTAAAGAACGTCAGCACTGACCTCTGGGTGGGCCTGACCTCAGACTCCAAGGGCCACTTCAGGTGGGCCAAAACTGGCCTGCTCAGCTACACCAACTGGGCGCCGGGAGAGCCAATCGACAACAGCGGACCGCATCACAACAAGACGCCGGTACTCCCTACGCTCTCCCTTAATGTTAGGCCTCCGTGTCCGGTTTGCTGCGGCTCTGACCGTTTCACTGCTGCCTCAGGGGAACTGCGTAGTGATGATTCACGGCAACCCAGAGAGGAAAAGTGGGATGTGGGCGTCCCGAGCCTGCGAAATGGAGAACAACGGCTTCGTCTGTCAAAAGCAGCCAGGTATGATGTTTAGGAAAAAAAACGAGAATAAAAGGTAAACTGGCCAACAGAGCATAATCATCACGTCTGACTTTAGATCGAGGCCTGCCTCCAGCTCCCGCCCTCATTCCTACCTCCCTGTCAAAGCCCGTGGAGCTAGGAGGAGTGACCTATCGAGTTGTGCAGAAGCGTCTTGACTGGACTGGTGCGCTGTACCTCTGTGAATCTTTAAACGGGACGCTTGCGCCAGTGAGGGATCCATACCAGCAGGCCTATCTGACGCTGCTTATCAACAGCCTGCGGCAGCCAGCTTGGATTTCTCTCTTTAACCATGGAGTAAGCCTACGAACCGAACAACCCATGTTTATATTTTAATCAGTCTGAAAGTGCCTAACAAATGCATTTGCTCTATTATGCATGCTCAGGGACGAAGCTTTACGTGGCTAGGCGATGAGGAGATGAAATACTCGAACTGGAAAGATGGAGAGCCCAATCAGATGGCTGGATGCGGTCACATGACCTCTACAGGACAATGGACTATGACTCCCTGTGATGCTAAATTGGACGCTGCTATTTGTCAAATTAGTGGTGTGTATCTAAATACTAAACACTGCAAAAACAAAACTAAAAATAAGTCAAATCTTTCTTTTGTCCTTGATTTGAGCTGGTAAATAAGATGATTTGCCAATGGAATGAGATGTTTGCACTTAAAATAGGAACAACCCATCTCCATCACCTTATTTAGAGGGCAGAATATCTAATTATCTTATTTTAGGAGTCAAAATACTCATTCCATTGGCAGATCATCTTATTTACCTGCTCAAATCAAGGACAAACACACTCATTTCAAGAAAATTTGACTTATGTTTAGTTCCGTTTTTGCAGTGAAATTAATGTTTATAAGCTTATTTGATCCTGCGTAGAATGTGATGTCTAATCCTTGGCTTTCAAAAATCTTTGAATATTTTTGCTTCAAGGAAACAGTCTTCTGTAATCTTAGGTCTTGATACATATTTCTTCTGGATTCTAAGCATGTTTCAGTAATTTTTTTGTTTGCTTCTTTTTTGTACTCATTTTCAGTCCTATCTGTTGTTTTGTAAAATTGCTTGATTCCATCAAACTGCTGAATTTTACATTCACTCTTAGCTCTTCTTCTCCTGCCGCTTACAGTCAGACTTGGACATCTCTGTTTTGATGGAGTGAGAGATATCGCCATCTATGACTGTTCCTCTTTGAACAATCTCTCTGGACCACCTTGGCTTATTGGTCCTCTCTTGTTTTCTCTTCTCTTTATCTCAACCTACATGTTTTTTTACAGGACTGAAGTCTGGAGACTGAGATAATCATGGATGCCTTTTGATTTTGTGATTTTGTGTCTGATTAATTATTCCTGTGCTGTTTTGGCCATGTGTTTTAGACCACTATTTTGCTGAAAGACATAATGACCACCCATTTTTGGTTCATAGCAGAACCTGGCATACTTTTTTCTTAATCTACATTCTGATACTTCAAAGAGTTCATGAAGCTACATGAAGTTCATGTCGACTAAAGAGGTTCCCAGGGCTTTTGGTAGAGAAACAGGTCCACAGCATCACAGATCCTCTACCTCGCCTAACACATGACATGACATGAGCTCCTTTTTTATATATTTGTTCTGTCTTCCATTAAGATTGTGTGTTTAAATGTTTGTTTTCACCAACCTTACCATCCTCCTGACAGTGCACGGTGACAAGTTTACCTTTCTCCACCTTGTTAAGTCATTTTCTGTCAACGTTTCAGTTTTTAATGGTGATTAAATATTACTCTGACTGGAGATGTTTAGACAGGTAGGTATGAACTTGTACCCATTTACTGAGTTATGTTAACTAGCGCACATCTGCCCTGTTTGAATTACATGTTTTTTGTGTCTTTCCCATTTTGAAGAGTAATAGGTCTATGCGTCACAGGAAAACTAACTTTTTGATTGCAAATTAAGAGCTTTAAAAAAAGTCTGATTGACTTGTAAGATTAGAGTTTAAATAAAAAGAGCTAAATTCTTTCGTTTTTATAATAGGGATCATTACTGCATTACTGCACAAAATGTCTTGATCTGCTGACAGGATTGACCAGGAACTTGAGAAAAACTTTAAAAACTCTTCTGAAAACCTGAAGAACTGTTAGTCGAGACAGCTTTAAGAGATTACAAGAGCGTCATCCTCTTTTTAATCAAAGTACAAATAGATAAATATGGGTTTAAATCATTTGCACAGGATGCTGTATGCTGACTTTTGTTGTATTTATCGTTACAGATGAGCCCATAAGCCATCAGTGGATCTACCCCGGACTGTGCCCCATCTCTGTTGGAGAGTGGGCCTGGGTCCCCTTCAGGAACCACTGCTACGCCTTTAACCTGCAGCTTCTTAAACTGCAACAGGACGCGCTCTCGTCCTGCAAGAAAAGTGAGAAAGCATATCGGCATCAGCTCCGAGCTTTTCCCACGTAGCTCATATAACTTAGCACCTCTGACCTTCTCTACAACGAACATAATTAACAAAACACATCAAAATGCTTCAAGGTTTAGAAATCTTTTAGTGACCACGTGGCACAGTCATTCATTTTGGTTTTGTTCCGTCTCTGTCTGTGTTAATCTTTTTTCCATTAGTGGGAGCAGAACTTCTCTCCATCCTGGATGAGGCGGAGAACAACTTTGTATGGGAGCACATCCAGAGTTATGCGGAGCAGGCACATGGAGCTTGGCTGGGCATCAGCATGAAAGGTCCAGAGAGTCACAACTCCCTCCTGCCCAGAACTTAACTAACCTCCATGTTCTTAACAACACAGGCGTATTCGTTTTAGTTCAATAAATGATTTCCAGATCATTTTCTGTATTGAATAAATGTCACCTGATTACATTTTTAGTTGATTATTAAATATTTTGTTAACAATAGATATCCTGAGCAGTTTTTTTCTTCTGGCTATGATAAAGCAAGGTGACTTATCCTGTATAGCTGAACTTTTGTTTCAATCTGTTGTTACCAATCAGCGCATAATTGGGCAAAACAGCGTGAAACACGCTTAGCTTGGTTAATGAGGAGATTTAATCCAACTAAACTGCACAGCTGAGGCAGAACTCAGTATGACAGGTTGTTGTTTTTTTTTTGTTTTTTTTCAAGCTTCTCCCATCACGCTTTGTGCTCCTGTCACAGAGAGACGCCTCGTGTGGAACGAAGACACAGAGATATCGTTCTCCAACTGGGAAACACGCAACGTGGCGTTCTCAGTGCTTTCGATCAATTCCTGCTTCTGGATCCAGAGCAACAGCGGCCAGTGGAAGCCCGGCTCCTGCAGGAACCTTACGCACGGCGTGATCTGCAAACGGCCTCGCAGTATGTACACACAACCAACACCAGCCAGACACAGTTTATAAAGCGCATCGCCAGAGGATTCATAACCCTCAAAGCTTTTCGACATTCGGCAAGTTACAAGCAAATACTCCATTGTATTTTCCAAAAAAAGTAAAAAACAAAACAACTGCACTTGTTTTCTGAAGTTTGTAGACATTTCGCTTCCTATCCAGGAAGCTTTCTCAATTCAAAAAGTCTGGAGTAATGTGGAGCGTCAAGCTTTAAACTACTGCCCAACAAAGGCCTTGTTATGGCTTAGATAACATGCAAATTGAACAGAAACAGGTCCACCCCTTAGTAATGGGAAGCCGTTAAAGTCATTGACCATGACCTGGATGACAGAGAATCTTCACCAGCATACTCCATTGTATTTTATTCTGATTTCATTTAATGCACCAACACAAGCTAGTGTTGTAAACTGGAAGAAACAGAGTATGTAATATGAAGTTTTGATAAAGTAAATATCTGAAATGTGTGTAGTGCATTCATATTCAGTCTGGAAATAGTGCGTCAAAAATGCACAGCTGTAAGTGCAAGTCCTTATGTGTTTGTTTCTACCAGGTTTGCACATCTAGAGAAGTACACTTTTGCCTATTCAACTTGGATTATGCCTCAAGTTAGTCAGATGCATGCATCTCTGACCAGTAGTTAGTTGGATTTAGATCTAGGCTTTGACTAAGATTAATGCGCTTTTCATCTAAAATATCCCATTTTGGCTTTGACCGTATGTTTCGGGTTGCTCTGCTGCTGGACAGCGAAACCTTCGGAAGTCTTTAAGGGATTTCCCCTTCCATATAACTTTGACCAGCTTTCTTGTGTCTGGTATCCTCTGGATCTCCGCAGCACCATGCTGCCTTTACCACATTTCACTATGGGGATTATGTGTTAAGAGTAATGCTATGCAGTGTTAGGAGTCGCTCACAGTTCTCAGCTTTTTCAAATGTGTACAAAACATACTCTCTTTTTTTGTACATAAAAGAGCTGATTTTGGCTATCCCCACTTTATCATAACTCAGATATGGAACCTACATATGGGGTTTGATGGAGATGTTGTCATTGCACAATTTACAAAACAGGAACACCAGAGCAGTTGGGAACATAGAGCAGATTACAAAACAAATCTTTCCTTTTACAGGACAGAATGGTCTGATCATGAATCACCATGGCTTACCAGTACGACGGAAAGATAAAATGATTGAATGTCGATGTTGATTTTGTACTATGCATCAAACGCTGTCTACTAAGTAGAAACCATACCTAAAATAATAAAAAAAACAATACATGGATAACCTGTCACACCCTCAACCGCATGCGCCTGCGGTGTTTTTGTCATCTGTGGACGAGATGCATTAAAGCCACCAATCACCTAGAAGCCGGCGTGTGTTGGAAGGCTAAGGGAACTTCAGCCGTTACAGAAGCAGTTTTTCCCAGCTTTTATGTGTTGTTAAAATTGATCAATTACGTGACGCAAGTACTCATCTGTTGATCGTATTTTGGACATTTATTTGCAACATGCAGGAAGTGTTGGCTTGGTCCGCACAAAGCTGTCGGAGGTGGGGGGTGGGGGTGGGCAGCGTTCCATTGCGCGCCGCTGTATTGGCGACAGGAGCTGTGAACCCTAACCCTACCGTAACCTAACCCAACCCTAACCCTAATGTAACCCTAACTCTAACCCTACTGTAACCATAACCCTAACATAACCCTAACCATAATCTAACCCAACCCTGACGCCTAACCCTAACCTGGATTGGTCTGCTCTCTGAACGGACAGTATAGTGAACAGATTACTCGCAGCCCATCCGGGCTTTGTTATCTCGCTGCGTAAAGAATATCACGTGTTGCGTGACACGTGACAACTCTGCCTGTTAAGTTTGTGGCAGGGGAACAGCAAAATGTGCTAAAATACGGGCCGTATTTAACAAGCCATCACTTAAACGTACACAAGACCTCGGCCCCCTAGTTTGCTGCCACACACAGCATTTCCCATGTAGGCTTGAAGTTCAATTTCTGGTGCCTTCTAACCAGATCCATTGCTGACAGAGCTTTCTGTCAACAATGGGTAGATAAGGCCAGATTCGATGCGTGGGTTAATAATAGTTTTCTCCTAAAAGGTTCCTCCCACCTGAGCTGTGGATCTCCTGCAGTTATCTTCTCGGCTGCTTCTCTTTTAATTCTCTTCTTGCCTGGTGTCAGTTTTAGGTGAACTAAAGAAACAAATGCACACAGCACTTTTCAGATTTTTATTAGTAAATGTTTTGAAAACGATGGATCGTTTTTCTTCCAATTCACATTTACGGTGTGTTGGCCTATCCGTTAAAATTACTATAAAATACATGGAAGTTTGTGGCTGTAAAGTTACAAAAAGGGTTTGAAAACTTCAACAAGACACTGCATCATCCTCAAAGATTGGAAACTTTTTGAGTAATAGTTAGGTAATCTTTTTTATTGTTTCCTTTTTGATTAGTAGATGCTGAGAAATCCTCTGCAACATGTAAGTATTTTTTTTTAATGTACTGATATATTTAATTCCTTTTAGGATACGCTGTACAGTATCTAACGGTTCTTTTGTTTTTCCCAGTAGACGTCGACCACCTGCCCACTGTGATTGTCGTCATTGTGGCGGCTTTGGTGCTGCTTCTGCTGATAGCCACCGTGATCTTCCTGTACCGGCGACGAACTGCAGGGTCGCGCGGTTCATTCGAGGGGGCCCGCTACAGCCGCACCAACTCAGGCCTCGACGAGCAGGCCGAGAAGAACATCTTGGTGTCCGACATGGAGCTGAACGAGCAGCCGGAGTAGCCCTGGACCGACCCTGGACTGGACACCGACCCCACGCCGGAGAGACTCAGATTCTAATACAATTTTCCTTACTCTTTTTAAACCAAACTTTTTTTTTTTCAAATGCTGAAAAGCTGTGTAGAACACAGCAGATGTTTCTATTTTTTAATTGAATCGCCAGTTTTTGAAAAAAAAAAAAAAATTGTACAAATAGGGTACATCCATCTGCTTTTTCCAAAACGCATAGGAAGGATACAATTGATCTACTGTGAATAGTTTTATTACCGCTGAAAATAAAATTAGCACAAAGCCAGATATAACCTCTTTGCCTGTCCCCAAAAGCCAGTTTTAGCACACCGAGTTCCCTAGTCTTGTTCCTGTTCTGACTGAACAAAAAAAACTAAAACCCGCTTTGTTTTTACTGTCTGAGTTGCCACATATTCTTCTCAAGGACCACATTCCTCTGTAAGATTTCGTTTGTGTTGTCATGTCAGTATTAACCCAAACTTGAACGCGTTTTTTTTTTTTTTTCTTTTTCTTTGGTTTGATTCATCGTTGTCTGTGCAGCTGTGGAGAAGCGTAAGCCGTGATGCATGTTTGTGGTTTTCATGAGCCTGCCTCTCTCCCTCTTCTCCGACCCGACACGTCAGCAAAGGCTGTCAGGCCGGCAGCAGAGGAGGAAGAAAGACATCCAGATGTGAACGCGTTAAAAGTGTAAAAGGGGCCGTTGACCTCAAACTGTCTGTGAGGGCGAACACTATAATTGTGCACATAAGTAGGACTTTGCATTGAAAGCTGGTCTTTAAATGGACTACATTGTTGTAGTTTTTTTTCTTTCTTTTTTTTTTTTTTTAGTGCAGCATCACCCATGGGGGTTGTTTTGATACACAATCAGATTTTGGAGCCACTACGGCGGTTTTTGCCTTTCGTCTTCATCAAAAGCGGGCAGTTTCTGCCTTAGCTTTTTGTTCCACCATCTGGAGCTGATTCAGCAGTTTTGGAGTGCAGTCATTGTGTTCGCACACGCTATAAAACCAGGTTTGAATTGGAAAGCTGTCTGATGCATCACGATTTTATGACCCGCGGTTCACGTTTCTGGATGTTGCATCAGCTCAGTTTTTTTTTTTTTTTTTTTTTTTTTTTGCCCTGAAGATGCACATTCATTTTGTTACCTGGAAGCAGCTCTACTTTCCTGCAGCAGTTGCCAACACTAGGAAGTCTTCGAGTTTGCCCCGCGAAAGAAAACATCTTTAATGGTGTATAGTGCCAAAGAGTTTTTAAAGCCAAATTCACAAACCTGCCATCTGTGCTGGGTCTTTTGACATCTTGCTAAGATTTCAAACATTTAACCTTCCTCCTTCAGCTTGAGCCTTGGAGTACATTTCTCTCCCTCTCTCTGCTTGCTGGAATGCTTTGGAGCCATTTCAGTCTGAGGCTTTTGGTGTTTCACTGAGCTGCTGTGAAAAAAAACTAAGACTGAGGGGGAAGGGAGGAGGAGAGGTGTGTGTGTGTGTGTGTCTGTGTGTGTGTGTGTTCGTTGTGCGTACGTGGTCTCCAGCTGTGGAATGTTGAGTCGGCAAGAAGAGCTCAGTGGCACGTCTGGAACCAATCAGAGAAGGAGAGCTTAGGGACAGGAAGGGTCAGAATGGGGGGGGGGGGGGGAGGGGGGTAAAAAAAGGGAAAAGCAGGATGGGGGAGAAAATGGAGTAAATGGAGGAGTGCGAGGAGGAGACAGGGATGTAGGTAGAGAAAAGGAGTTTAACAGCAGCAGCAGCGTGACCTCTGCTGGTGGATCGGTGTAGGGGTCACGGCAGCTGATCAAACTGGGAGGATTTAATGATGCAATAGCGTGCTTGCTTTGTTCCCCATTGTCTGTGAAACAGGTCTGGTCTCCCTGTGGATAAACCCAAAGGACCTGTTGGAATTTGTAAGATTTTTTTGTTGTTGTTGTTGACATTTTTATAAGAAATTAATAAAGCTTATGTCCTCAGATTCTGAGTTCACATCGGCTTTTATTCATGGATGAATAAAACGTGTTCAGGAAATATTTCAGTAGTTTAATGATACGTTTTTCAGCGGAGTCAAAAATGAAGTGACTATCCAAACTAAATATGCATTGTAGCGTTGATTTGATTCCACAAGAGGGCACACCTCACCCAGTGTATTTATCCCACCGACTGACTGCTCTTTAGCCTCACTGGGTTTTGTCTGTTTTCCATCTTAGATGGACAGATGGATGGATATTTATCATGCTGAAAATGGAGCATGGTATAAAATCTCAAAGTAGAAATAATATCCAAACTTCCTGAGGCCAGGAAAACGGATAAATTCCACTTTTTTCCCATATTTTTAAATTTCTTTTAGGTAATTTGAAATGCTTATCAAACTATGAACAACCTGATCTGTTTGATTTCAGAAATCAGATGGTTCACGTACGGTTGGACCATTCTGTGCTAAACCCTGGATAAAACGTCAGGGGTGACATTACCAATAAATCAAATTACTCAGTTGTTTAAAACATCTGTTGAGGTGGTGGGGGAGGGTTTATGTAAATATGCAAAGAAGAGAGTCAATTTTTAATCTTCTGGGACCAGTTTTCTGCCTGTTTGAGGTTTTTCTCTGGTTTGATACACTCAATTGATTTGAGGAGCTCATTACCAAGCCTCTGCAGAGCGTATCTATATGCTGAGGTAGTCTATCCATTAAAATCAGACTAAAAACATAATGAAAATGCGCCATGAAATAGCTACACAGACTTTACATTTTTGACTCATTCTGGAAAAATGTGGATCCCTGTCTCTTGTTCATACAGGGCCATAAATATTTTTTTTATTATCAATCCTGTTAATTTTATTGTATTCCACAAACAAACTGTTTATGGTACTATAAAACAAAGATGACGGCTCAAAGGTGGACTGTTTGTTATATATATATATATATATATATATATATATATATATATATATATATATATATATACATTTATCTTTAATTGAATCACTTCTATTGACCTTCATCACTACACGAGAAAACAGAATACTGAAATTGTAGAAAACAAAAATTAAATATACTGAAATTCACACTAAATAGAAAATAGTCACCCGAAAAAAATCTTTTTTCAATAATGCATTGGGTTTGCCATGTGGGTGTTACCCTACGGATTAAGAAAAACACTTAATGTAATGTAAAATATATATGTTTAAAACTTTATCTTATTTAAGATTGTTGTATATTATGATGTAACAACATACCAGGACTACTTGTGGCTGAAACACAGGAGATGATGAATGTCATGAAAAAGAATGATGAATTAGTTCAATCAATTTCAATAGGCCTTTGTCTCTGAGATCTCCCTTTTTTGTTGAATGATCCATTATATCTTCTCTTCTTTATATTTATTTATTTATTTATTTATACAGCCTTACTGGATGAAAAGATGCATCTCCAAGGGCTCCTTTTCATTCATTTAAGCATCAAACATCGTATGATTCACAGAATGGATGCTTTGAGCTAACAGAACCCTGATGATAGACGTGAATGCGGCTGAATTTAGTATTTCAACCGAGAGGCAGATACCTTTTTGATCTGCTGTCTCACTGGGACCCCGATGAATAAAGTGTTCCCAAATCATCCAATGGCCGCATCCATCTTTTCTCCATAGTTTATCAAGTAGAAAAGGCCATTTTAGATTAAAGCCCCAGATGTTGACTCAGCAACAATTACTAGTTCTCCCGAGCTAGATTTGACCCTGAGAGGTCACAGTCTGGTAACCTCTGAGGTTAATGGATTCTCCAGAGAGGCCATCTGCGGCTGCTTAGATGCCAAGACTTGGGTGTAAAGCACAGGGGAGAGTTGTTGTTTGGGATAGGATTCCTGTTCAAATGTTAATTTTTCTATATCTAGATAGTAAATAACCTCTTTAGCTAATCTAATTTATCCCACTTAATTGCTTCTCGGGTCAATTGCCCTTGATCGTTGCCTTGTTAAAGAGTTTCTGGCTCTGCTCTGTTCATAATTACCCGAAGCCAAACGTGAAATTTACAGCACCGGTTAAAGCAGCGCGTCTGCATGTCACACTGCTTCATCCACCGGCATGTTGGAACGGGTCAGCTCACTGGGAGACAGTGAGGCACCTGGTCAAACGGGCGCTCGCTGCCTCCTCTTGCAGGGGGACTTGCACCTCTGCAGCATCACATCTGAGGCAGTTAAATTGCTTGTTATTGAAATCCACATGGCTCTGTGTAATCCATCTCACTTAGGATGGATGTCACAAATCAACCCCCTCCCGTCGCGTGTACCTAAGGAATGCAGGGCGTTTGTGCTTTAGCAGTGGTTTTCACAAGCCTGACTTATCATCTTGAATGTGTCCGCTTATGTTTTTTATTATATTATTATTTTATTTATTTTTTTACAGTTTATGCATGTTTTTGTTCAGGGATTTCAGACTGAGCTCAAGATGCATCTTTAATAGGGAATAAATCAAATAACCTCTTGCGTTGTTCTTTGAGTGCATTGCACATTAATGTGACAGCACTTTGTTGATCTTGGCTTGGCAGGTGTTTCGTACTGCAGATTACATGTGCAGATCATCCGAGGAACAGATTTAGATGGTACTGTATGTTTCCCTGGCAACAGCTGAACGAAGTTTAAAGTTGTCGCCAGTCATTGCGGAACGATCTGACTTATTCCGCCTCAGATGTTTAATGTGGCGTCTGTACAGTTTTTTGAGCGCTTTCTTCGTGCCTTTTCCATCTTGGGTCCTTACGCGGAGAACAATTGTTTTTGTTTCTCAGTTTAAAGACAGCTCATACTGGTGGAGGTTTGGGAGCAATCTCACCGCTTCATTTCTCCTCACCCCCTCTGAGCCACTTCATGATTAATTAACCAACAACAGAGAAAGGAAAGGAGAGTGAAACTCTTCACTCGTGCTCAATCAATATCCTCTTAATTTGCGAGCTTGGTGTTCAGATCATACTCTTATGTCACTCACAAGCTGCTGTTTATCCCCCGCTTCCCCTGCCTCCCTCCTGAACTTTTCTGCCTGTATTGTTGGCGCTGCGGGTTGTGGGAGGGGACGAATGAGGAAAAGCAGCATTAACAAGTGAAATTAAAATCCCATTCACTCTCCTCAGTCATCCTCCATTTGGAGGCTGGCCAAAGGAGAAGCAGCTGTTGGTCTGGCACTGGAAGAGAGACGCGGCCAGACTGAGAAAAGGAAAAGAGGAAGGCAGAAAGGAACAGGATCATGCTCCCTTCAGTGCGAAAACCAGCGGGAGAGAAGCTTTTATCAAAAGAAGGCGCCTGACAAAACATATATGTTTTTTCTACCCTCCAAACTGCTGTTTGAGCAAATAGAATCAATTGGCATCAGTTTAAAGTGCAGTAGCCTATATAATATTTGATTTTACTGACCAAGATAATGCCAGAACAAACTGTTTTGCGCCAATTGATTTTTGTAACTCCTTTCACGCTGCATTATTTGTCCTTTTTGCTGCATTTGGGGTCATCTGAAGTACTTAAGTTCCACTTACTTGTTTTGCAAAATTGATTGGAAGAAGGTCTTAAACATGCTGACGAAATCAGTTTTGAACAAGTTGAGTCTAAACCCTCTCTCACAACGGAAAGGAAAGAGAAAAAAAAGAGTTTTCAAATGATGACTCTTTTTCGCAAGGTTAGTTTCAACAACAGAAGTAATTTGCTGCTGGAGATGTATCTAGTCATGCAGATAAATTTGGCTTATTATGGGCATCTGAAAGGTTTTGGAATAATTGCCCGTAACAAATCTGCGCTGCCACTCAAAATCTGGCGATAGCTGAGGAAACCCTTTTGCATGTGATTATTTCTGATTAAATGTATGTCCTGATGACACACCGTTGAGAGGAAATGTGGGAGAGAAACACCCTCAAGGTAAGTCAGATGGAAGTGTTTGTTTTTGACTTGATGTATTAGAAACTTAATTTTCTCCTCGATGAAGTCAATAATGAAGCTACAGCTGCTTGTAGCTCTGTGTGCTCAGTTTTTGCTTTAACACCCTCCATAAAACCAATGCATATCTGCCTTTCGATCCAATGGCGTCGGCCAACACAATGCTTTAGGGGAGTAAGACTTCATGTTAGACCTTTGACCCTAACCCCTGATATTTTTAGACGTGTTGAACGATTTCTCTGTTTCAGCACCACAGCTCTATCACATATCATTTACCACACCTGCTCGCTACATTAGTAGCATTACTTGACATCATGCTACTCTATGTTGTCTGCACTTAAGGCCGGTTTATACTTGACACACATACGCACCACGCAGAAATGAGACGTGCAGACATGGTTGGAGCATTTATGCCCCGTGCGTTTTTTTCTCCTAAGTAGCACTATTCTCCTAGACTGTAGAGGGCAGCGTTGTGCTCCTGAGCAAAGCGTACTGCACCCTACTACAAGTAAAAGTAGAAAACACATTTTAACATCTTCCTTTCTTCCAAGAGTGACGGCGATTTCAGTACAGGAATTGTTAACGATCTGTGATCTTTATGGGCTGAATCATAAAAATGTCTGTATTTACAAACCTCCGCCAGAAGGGGCTCTTGCTTGTCCGCCATGTTTTTCCACATCCTGTCTGCATAGTTAGGAATATTCCTAGGTGCAAGGAGCGGAAACTTTTGGCCGGAGGGGTGTGCCGCAAGGAGGGGTGTGGTGGCCATGCAGATGTGTCAGCCATAAACGAGGCTTTAGATCCATGTAAAAGGATGATCATTATGCCCACACACCTGCTTCTGTGTTTTTTGTGTGTCTACTCTGTCTACTAAATCCCCAGTAGACCAGCAAAGATAGAAACTCATACTGAGCCGGGTTCTGGTGGAAGTTTGTTCCTGTTGAAGGGAGTTGTTCCTTTCCACTGTCGCCACACACTTGCTCAAGAAGCTGGATTGTGGAACTGTTAGCGGTTCAATGCAATTAACTGGGCTTCCTAAGATATTTTCTAGCTGGCATTGCCAACTGTATTTGACTGCATATGCTAACTAGGATTCAAGTTGATTATTTAGAATTAATTTTGAACTTGTAACCATGGCTGAACTGTTTGGCATGACTTGGAACCATTTGTAAAATGCATTGAGATTACATTTATTTTATCATACAATTAAACTTTTTCAAACTGGTTTTTGTAAAGAATTCAACATCATTTTGATGGTATTATAATTCTCTAGCACTTTTATATGTATAAAACCATTCAAACAATGCAATTCATTGGTTGGTATGTTAAAATAGAAAAAAAACATGTAAATACAAGAAGTACATTAAAAGAATTTTATTAAAATACATACTGTCCTTAATGAAGAGTATGCAATAATATTTTTTACCTGTTTTGTGCAAATTCCATGTTGTCAAGGAATGGAGTCCAGAGCTGAGGAGCATAAGAGCACAATGTTGTTCTATTTCTGTTTCATTTAGCCCAGTGGATGATTCATCACTGCAGAGTAGCGCCCTGTAATACCGAGTAATTATCTCAAACCAGAGACAACAGTCAGACCAATTGTAGATCAACATACTGGAGTAAAGGTCTACACCAGTTTCTGTAAATCACACTAACAGCCCGATTCCATGTTTATCTTTAACTATAAGTAGAGTAGGGTTAAATCAAAGTTCTTGAAATTCTGCCCAGTCTGGAAGAAACAAACAAATCTATTAAAAATACCAGAAAATACACACCAGAAATAACTTCTAAAATATAATTCAAAGCAAGGCAAGTTTATTTGTATAGCACATTTCAGTACAAGGACCGCAAAGTGCTTTACATGATTACAACATAGAAAAACATGGGGAAATAAAACCAGAAAAAACAGTGAATAAAATGTAGGAAAATTAAAACAAAAGTAAACATAGGAAAATGGAAACTATAAGCGAATATAAATGATTTTAAAACAGTTGTACTACACACTTAAACTAATAAAGGCAACCCTAATAAAAAATTTTTTTAATTTGGGTTTAAAAGAAGTCAGACCTTCAGCACTTTTAAAGTCTTCTGTAAGTTTGTTCCAGATAAGTGGAGCATAGGCACTAAATGCAGCTTCTCCGTGTTTGGTTCTGGTTCTGGGTATGCAGAGTAGGCTTGAATCAGAAGACCTTAGTGGTCTGGAGGGTTGATATGTTGACAGCAAATCTTTATTGCAAAGCACCCAGAGTTCCTTAAAAGTAAAAAAACAAAACTGCCGGTATTTTGCAATATAAGCGTCACCAGATGAATTGAGACCTCAACCTCAGCTTTGTGCTTTTCACATGCTGAGGAGAAAGAATGAAGGAAGAATGACTCACACACACTTAACGGGAGAAACTAAGGATGTGGTAAAACTTCAAAAAGGAGAAAATACGTCACATTGCAGAACTCTTTTATTCCATGTCAGGCAATCCTTAAGCAGCAAATGATTCTTGATATTTTATTATTTTCTTGTTTTAATTTTGTACTTAACATCTCAATAGCCAGTTCTTTATATATAAAAGATAAATAAATTGAAATGTGTCAAATTAGTGTCAAGAGGTGAGCCGAATAAAAAAGTGCAACTGGTGGCGTTGGGTTTTATTTTGCCATGTTAGAGTAAAAGGGGATGAACATAAATGCTTCTAATATTTTTAAACATTATTTATGCTTCAAAATTACACGCTACTTCCTGTTGGTTTGTCGTTTAAAATACAATGCACGCAATGAAGTTTGTAGCTGCAAAACAATGTTTGCGAGGTTTGCAGAGTTCTATCTAATTTGCCTTCTTTAGTGTTGTAGATTATGAAAGATTGCACCACCTGTATTACAGATGGAGAAGGGCTTTGGTAGATTTAGTAGAAAACAGTGATGTAGCGAGCCACAGTGGGGGGAAAAGCAGCCGCTGAAGTCTCTCGCACCCTGTTTGGACGGGGTAGAGAGGTGGCTAAAATCTAACAGTATTTTAAAGTTCATATAAAACAAATGAATCATAAAATCTTCATGTTTTTTACACCTTTAGAAATGTATTTGAGCAGCGCTTAGAGCGAGGCTGTCAAATTGTAATTAAGCTCCACTTGCTTTATGCTGCAGACATCTATACAGTTGAGTGTTCTTGCCGATAATTGCAGCTGTTGTGTCATCATGCAGCATGGGGTCTCTTCTTCCACTTGTTGTCTCTGTAACTGAGTCAGTATGATAATTTATGTAGCCAGTGGGTTATCTGAAAAGCACTTCACAGCTCCACCAGGCAGCAATCTGACATTGATTTTAAATCAAACTTGTTCTTATGGCCACAAATAAAAGCCCTGTGTGCCATTTCTCCTTAGAGAGGGGATTAAATTCCCCAATCTTTGTCAAAATCAAAGGCTGCACACTTCAAAGTTCCTGGATCAGCAGAAACTTCCAATGAGTGCCAACAGAAGAGCAAACAAGAAGAAAAAAAAAAAAAGCTTTGCTCTCGCTATGCTGTCCAAACTCATTTAACTGCAGCCCTTTTTCCTCCGTCCCCTCGTCTTCTAAGAGTTTGTGGCCTTGTGCAGCAGATTCAGTCTGCATGTGTGCTCCTTTCTGATGGCCAGTTGTTTTTGAAAACTAGCAAGGCCTTGAGAAAAAGATAGTACAGCACAGCCAGGCTGGTGAAGGGGTGGGAGTGGGGGGGGGGGGCTCAGGACTGTGTGGTGCACTTATCTCCTCCGTCCAGATGAGAACATGTTTTTGCCTGCAGGATGCTGCTCACTCTCAGGCCAAGGACGGTGGCCATGTGCTAGAAGGGATTATGGGCACATTGTTTCTGGTCTATGGCCTCGGGGGAAGGGAAGGAATGGTGGTTTTATTTGCTGGCCATTTTTCAGGTATGTAATTAGCATCCTTAATTGCCCTAATTAGGTCTCACATTGTTTGCTCAGATTTCAGCAGCACCCCCTTTTATGTACTCATGATAAATGAGTACATAAAAGGGCTGAGCTGAGATTCGGTAGAGACAGAGAAATATTCATCAGGATTATCGCTTGCTATGAAGAAGATTCCTCTTGACGTTATTTTGGAAATGCACTGATTGTTTGACATGGCCGAAATTGGACAATTCTGAGCTTAATTTAACCCGTTTAATCAGTTACCGGTCGATCAGGTACTCAAAATGCCAACTGCTTTCGTTATGGAAATACTGTAGAGCAAAGAGCCAACTCGTGCAAGTGGATTTTTTATTATGTGGCCTTGGTTTATTAACAATGGTGAAACAGCTTTTCTAAAAGCCTGACAAGAAGTCTAGCTGGTGGTTAACTCTCAACATAACATCTATTTAAGAAATACTATGTGGCTCGCTTCAAAATAACAGTCAAACATAGATAAAATGGATCAAGCTTGACAGACACTTCACCAGATG
The DNA here is from genome assembly GCA_037039145.1 of Fundulus diaphanus. Lineage (NCBI taxonomy): Eukaryota > Metazoa > Chordata > Actinopteri > Cyprinodontiformes > Fundulidae > Fundulus > Fundulus diaphanus. Next base: position 35,362,009 of record CM073140.1, read on the forward strand.
AGATGCATCTTCTGTCCAGAGGTGGGTAGAGTAGCCAAAAATTGTACTCAAGTAAGAGTAGCTCTACTTCAACATATTTTTACTCAAGTAAAAGTAAAAAGTTGTCAGCCAAGAAATTACTCAAGTAAGAATAAAAACGTGTTCAGTAAGAAGGCTGCTCAAGTACTGAGTAACTAATCAAAACAGCTGATGATTTAATATTTAAAAAAAATGTAATCAGACAGACAAAAAGATAAGGCTACGTGCAAATTCTGGTATTTTAAAGACAAAAGATGCACTATAGACACAAACGACAAAAGAAACAATTTTCTAAATATTTTTTTAGCAACATTGAACTTGAAAGCAATACTTACAGCAGTTAATGTATATACAGTATGTTAGAATAGTGCAAAGTATTTCCGATGACTGGTTCCAGAATCCCGATGACATTAAAAATACAAAGTCTCACTTTAACATTGTCTCTGTGGGGCATTTTTGGTTAAAACATGTATGTATGTATGTATGTATGTATGTATGTATGTATGTATGTATGTATGTATGTATGTATGTGAAAAGCTAAAGCAATATCACCATGCTACTGACACATTTATGGAGGAATTCTTTTGCCAGAATTTCATCTGAAATGTGGAAACGTTGATTACTGTACCCCCATTCAAAATGTTAATGTTTTTTTTTGTTGTTGTTTGTTGTCTTTTCCCTAAAAAGAACATTCGGATTAAGGCGATCTGTCATAAAATAGGTAAGACTGAGCCCAAATGCAGGGAGGAGGCAGCAGGAGAAAATGAACAACTTTATTTAAAAAAACGAAAATCAACAACTTTCAAATATGTTTTTAGATTCAGTCATCTTACAGCCACAAAATTCTGTGTCGTGTATTGGGATTTTATGTGATAAACCAGCTCATTAGCACACACTGGTGCAGTGAAACAAAAACAATAAATGGTTTTCCAAACGTTCACAAATAAAATCTGAAAAGTGTGCCATGCATTTACATTCAGTCAGCTGTATTCTGGTTACCAAAAATACAAAATACTATATTTGGAAGTTACCTAAATCTTCCTGTGTAAAATACACATAATCCCACCATTTAGTTGTAGACTCCACAAATACAGCTTTTATTAAGGAGTGGCAGAAAGAAAGCTGTTGACGAAGGAAGGCCATGCTTACCAGAAGCCTTGTTTACCAAAAGGAATGAAGGGGACAGGGCAAACATGCAGAAGAAGGTTATCTGGTTAGATCACACCAACGTTGAACATACACAAACTAAAGTCCAAAGGGATCCAAAATACCAAACCAGAAGAGGATCCCAGGGAACTGGGCTGGTGTGTATGACAGTATGACACTGAATGAGAAAACCAAGATGTATCTACATTTGCCAGCTTGATTCCCAGACTGCCAGACAGGTTAGTTCACAGGCAGATTGGAGACAGCTTGCCAGGAGCTGAACCAAGGAAGGCAGCTACCGGGAACACAGGCCCTACCAGAAGTGAACACTAGCAGAGATACTGTACCTTGGAATACACAGAAACTGAAAAACAACAGATTGTGAAACAAAAGCCTAACAAAGAAGCAGGAAATCAGCAACTAAGATCTATCAAATGTAACTAAAGACTGCATCTCAGAGCAGAATAAATATACACACGAAACACTAAAGTACAGAAAGAAAACTACAAGAAATCTTGCAACTAAGGAAATGACTGAAAATGAAAAGCAGCGACTGACAAATTCTAAAATAAAGCAAAGCACAAGACCAAAAGTACCAAAGATTATAAAATGATCTTTGACTATTTTTAATGAGGCTCTGCAAGATTATATTTTCCGTTTTTCCACTCATCTCAGCATCTAAGCATTCAGTAACTCTTACTTTGAATGTGCCCTATTTGCATTGACAGCCCAGTTACAAACAAAGCGAGAAGCTTTCAGACATCCCATGCAAGCATGACTCTGGCCCTCGGGGAACAATAAGCACTAAGCATCAGAGCCCTAACAATCGGCTGGTAGCCCGATGGTCCTCTTTTGCATGTGAACAACCAGTTTTGATTGTCACAGTTAAACTTGTAGATCCGCTATGCTAAAGTATTGCTTAATAAGCCCGAATTTCCTGATCACTCTTCAGACTGAAGAAGCCTCTTGGAGAAGAGATGAAATGTTTCAACACAGAAGAACCTGTCCAGAGGACCTACACCTTTTTTTTAACCTGGATTACTGAGATGCATCAGGACACTAACGTTAGGTCGTAAGTGTCTGAATTTGACGCAAAAGATAATTATTTCTCTGGACATCTGGAGATTTCATAATTCTGGGGATTTTAATCAGATTATCATCATACAGAAAAAAAAGATACCATCAAATTGTTTGTTGCTTTGATGTAGGACTGTTTGTCTTGTAGATCATAGTATATGTCCATCTTCATTTCTGCAGTTTAATTCGTTTATCACTATTAGATATGCTATTTTCCTTATAGTTTGAAATAAATACCACACATATTAGAGTGTGTTTGTTTAAAACTCACCTAAATCATTGGATTCATCTCAACCTAAATTTAGTTTTATGCAGCCATCACTCTATCAGATGTTTGTGTTATAATCAGCGAGACTGATTGAGTCATGTAAATTAAAGTCATTTTAATTTTTTTTTCCCGTTCATGCGATGGTATATTTTTTTGTGCACTGCATGATGGTGAGGTCGTTACTTCTGTTGCCTTGCAGCAAGGTATTCCTGGCTTCAGTTTCCTGGCACTGGGATATTCTGCGTGCTGTTTGAACGTTTCCCCCCCCCCACCCCCATGCATGCTTCTCTCCAGTTTCAGCGGCTTCATCCTGCCGTCTAAAAATGCTCTGCTTTTGGTTATTTTGGCTATTTACCCTCAGGTATGAGTAGCTTTGCGTCCTGTTTGCCTCTGTGTTTCCTTGTGATACACTGGCCACCGGTCCAGGGTGTACCCCGTCTCTCGCCCAATGACCGCTGGAGGTAGGCACCTGGTTCCACCACAACCCTTCATGGACACGTGTGTTTTAGCAAAGGATGGATGTTTTTGCATAGGCAAGCAGTGGTGAGTTTTGATGAGGCCATGCAGGCAGTTATACAGGGATGAAAAAAATATTATCTTTTAAGTTGGATCAGTAGCAAACTAGCATCCTCATGTACTCCTGCTTGCAGCTCAGGTTATGCAGCAGGGGCTTGCTCGGGGCACCACTGATGAGAGAACAACCTCTGTGTTCAAGTTTGAGTTCCTCTGTTCAGTTTTACTGAGTATATATTTCCAATAAAGCTATAATGATGGGATAAAACCATTGCTGTTAATAAAAAGCTAAAGTCACTGCTCTGAGAGAGATCTAAATGTCCAGTCAGAACCAGCTGCTCTGACCTTTCAAAAAAGATACAATAACCAGAACCAGCCTAGAAAATCACAATCAACCTACTTCTGGCTTAAATATTTCTTTAATAAGGATGCACAAATAAGGAAGAAAAAAAGGGCATATTATGAAGTTACAGTAATTTGTAAAAAGCTACAGCAGCTTTGCAGCTCATGGCTCAGGTGCCAAATTTGTTATTAACCCCTCAAAACATTGAGCCTATAAACACACATACACTAATGCACACCCACCGTCAAAGGCTGAGTAAGTTGAACCAGATACTGGAAGCAATAATACTCCAGTGGGAAATAAAGATAGGGCCAAGGGTGCTGAAGAAGGGAGATGAGGCTACTGCGAAGACACGCAGCGGAGCAACAACTCAATCCCAATTGTGTTTACTTTCACTAGTTTCCAGGGTGATGGAAGGAGGCTCCCTCCTGTAGAGAGAAAACCACTTAGAAGAGAGATTTGGGGGCTTTGAGAATATGTTAGGAGGAGTAATGGTCCGCTGCTGGGAGCATGGGGGTGTGCAGCAGATTTCCCAGTATGGGGCTAGTTATTGTTGTGTGCTTGTGCTTTTTCAAATTTATTTATTGCAAGAATCAATGCATTGCTTTCTTTACTGTGTAAATTCTGGGATGGTGCACATCATCATGTTTCACTTAAAAAAATACTATTGCTCAGTCTCACTGTAAAGCAAATTTAAAATGAATAGTTCACACAATACTGTCTTACTATGCAGGAGCAAGTGTGTTTTCACCCACTTGTTGGCTTGGGAATGATTTGCAGTCAGGATATGCAGAGATGAGCTCCATTGTTGGCATAAATTGCTTGGCCCATGCATGCTGCCTCTCCACTGGGTAACCCCCCCTCCATACCGATCGATCTAATCCGTAGCTATAATGAGTTTCTCTGTCTGAGGGTGAGGACTGGGCTGGGCTCTGGAGTGGAGAAGAGAATGAGCAGGAGAGGGTGAAGAAATCAGCAATGCCAGACTTGTTGTTAGTAATGGAAAGGCAGACTTAGCACACCAAGAGGTAGCCGAGGTATTTACAGAGGCACAAAGCTGTGATCTGACAAATCAGTCCCTTCATGAGGTGACATTCTTCCATGAGGTGATGTGCTGAATTTCAATATATATTAAACCACCATTACAGAATTTATGTCACTTAAGTAATAAAGTGTAAAAAAAAAAGCATATACACCCTTTGAAGTTTTCACTTTGCAACTACACACCACTACATTTTGTGAAACACAGGAATCATTATATGTGGTTTTCAACAATTCCTTCACTGCTATGAATCTATTTTCATCCCCTTTTCTCTCCCTCTTGCTCTCATATGCCTAAATATAATGTAGCGTAACCAACTGCCTTCATAAATCACCTAATTAGAAAAAACGTCCACATTTTCGTAAATTAATCTCAGTGTAAAAACAGGGCTGTGAACGACTCACAAGTCGGTTCGAGAACATTAGCAAACAAACCGCATCATGCCTCAAGATGGCGATGGGTTAAACGTACCGGACGAAAAAATGTGGTTTAATTCCATCACAGGAAAATAAATCACTTTAGGTTTTGTCATGGTTTTAAGGCGTTTGGATGCAGAACACAATCGGGAGGCAGAGAGCAGTTTTAAGATGTTTATTTAAGACACTCAGATGAACAGAGGAGAACGAGGGGACGAATCACAATGTGGCAGCGCCAGTGAGAGAGGTGATGCCAGGACTCGCTCGATCTAGGACGAGAGGAAAGTGGTTAGATAACTCTAGTGCACGGGAGAAGCGCGAAAGAAGGGGGAGCTTACCACAGAGCATGCGAACCGGGCCAGGGAGAGTGGAGCAAAGTGGAACTCAGCAGGGCTCTCTTCGATGTGGTAACCAGGTGACCGAGTGACAGGTAAGCTGGCGGATGGAACGCAGGTGGAGAGCCCGAGCAGCACCACAGCGGAGGCAGGCAGGAGGAGCAGCTGAAGGAACCAGAGTGAATCCAGGAAGGGGGGTCTCTTGTCCGGCTTGGTACCACCAAGTGGGCTCGAGGGGAACGCCAGAGCAGAATCTGAGCGGCAGGGATTCTGGAACCAGTCTTCAGCGCACGGAGACAACACGGGTGAGTAAATCCAGAGCACGACGAACTGAAGAAGACAGGAGACAGAGTTAGAGCTTGGAATCAGGAACAGCTGACTGAACGCTCCTTTTAAGCTCCAGCCGGAGCAGCCACAACGAGCCGCAGGTGCGCGCCATACCCACCTGTCAACTGCAATCACCTGTCACAGAGAGAGAGAAAAGAGAGAGCAGGAAGCGCTGGCAGAGAGCTGCGCAGCACTGCCTGCAGAATCAAAAGTTTACATGGATAAAGGTAATCGGAATAAAGGCCCAATCGGAATAAAAAAGCATCATGTAAACAGGCCAATCGGAATATGAGGATCGGATTGATCTCAATCGGAAGGGAATTGTAATCCGAATGAGAGTTGTGGTTTAAACCGATTGATAATCAGATCTACGAGCATATAAATGCTTGTCATGCTCAAGTTATTCCGAATGTGGCAAACTTACCCGAGTGCGCAGGGGTACCTGACGTAAACGTGATGTATTTCCGCGTTGGTGAGTGGTGGAAATACGGCGTGAAGCGAAACTGTCGGGGCTCCAGATACAACCTTTCTGTTCGAAAAAATAAAAGAGCTCAACATTGTTGTTTATTCAGTTTCAACTGCAATTAGAACATCGTAAAAGTCCAGCCTGGGTGCTCGGAAGACAAAGGAACTCGTATAATATTGCTATGTTTACTATTGTCATGGTTTTTAGGTGTTTGGCCCACATGCAGAACACAGTCGGGAGACAACAAGCAGTTAAGATGTTTATTTAGGCTGATAACACGAATAAATGCTTACAGAGTGAGCCACAGACAATGATCGGGACGCCGGTATCAAAAGGCACTGCGGGAGAGAAAGGGACCGATTAACGAGAGCAAGTGCAGGAATCCACGCTGTGGGAAGCTCTGCTTACCGCCAGGTATGGAGAACCTGTCTGGGGGAGGTGGAGTGGAAGAACGGACTCGGCAGTTCTCTTACTCTTGGTGGAACTAGGTGACTGAGAGACAGGTGAGCTGGCAGGTGGAACAAAGGCGGGGAGCCCGAGCAGCACCACAGCAGAGAGCAGGAACGGAGAGCAGCTGAAGGAACCGGGGTGAATCCAGGGATGGGAACTCTTGTCCGGCTTGGTAACACCAAGAGGGCTCGAGGGGAATGCCAGATTTACCTGAGCGGTGGGGATTCGGGAGCCAGTCTTCAGAACTAGGAGAAGCGACCGGTGAGTAATCCAAAGCACAAAACAAACTACAAGAAACAGGAGACAAAGGTTAGCACATGGAATCTGTAATATCTAAGACACAGGAACGAGGAACTGTCGAAAGACAGTGGCCACTAAGCGTACCACAACGGTTTAACACTCCGGCGTCCTTCAGCTGACTGCAACCTGCTTTTAAGCTCCAGCCGGAGCTGCCGAGACGAGCTGCAGGTGTGCACCACGCCCACCTGTCAACTACAGTCACCTGTGAGGGAAAAAGAGTAGAGAACAGGCCGTGCAGACAGCACAGCCTGCAGAATCCTGACAACTATTTTTTGTTGTTTAGGGAAGTACTTCTTCTTTATTTTTTAAGTAAATTTGATAACTGCGCATGTCAGAGTGGTTCTATTCTGAATAAACCAGGTGCATATACACGTACATTATGATCGGATTGGTTGTGTGCCCATATAAACGGTACTGTCCGATTATTTAATCCAAACACATTTTAATATGATCGTGAAATTTTGTGCATATAAATGTAGCTAATGTCAGTGACCAGATTCCAAGCTCCAGGTTTAAAGAGGCAGTTTTAATATCTGTTCAGGTTTGCAGAAAAATAGATCAGCTGCATGACAGAGAGTATTCTATTCAAAATCAAATTTTTGTTTCCTCTTCGTGTAAGGCAGGACAAATTAGGTTTGTGCCTTGTTACTGTGCAGTCTGAAACTCTAAGTAAAAACACATTCAGTGGGTCTGCAACATCATAATAAGAAAAATGGATTCTGCGAATGCTCCGCCTTTTACCATATCAGGAACGGCCTTAAAAGCATCTTGCCTGCCCAGCTGGAAACAGCTACAGAGAGTGTGATAATAATAAAAAAGGGCAGCACTGCTTTGCTCTTACAGAGGAAATGAATAACAAAGCAAAGCTGAGCTGAGACAGAACAGAGAAGACTCCATGTAATTCATAGACAGACTGCCCATCATCTCCAAGAGGCACAGCCTTCTGCACATCAAGGTGGAAAACATGGAGATTTCTCCCAACATAATGTCTTACTGGGAATGTATTATTCATCGGAATCCTAAACGATCGACTCATATCGGGCATTTATGTCTGCGCTTATTGTGCAAATTTCTGACTTTCCAGGAACTCACAGAACATCAAAACCGTGGCCTGGCATTTGAGCTTAAATATGAGATGTTTGACTTTATATCTTAACTATGTTTGATCTTTTCTGTCAACTAGAGAAACGATAGCCGCATTGTGAACAAGAATGACTACATCAACAAAAATTAAACTCTATGGAATTACACACGTCTTTCTCGGTGTTTTGCAGTTCCAAATCCCAGCTGTATTTGTTTCGTAAAATGTATGTTTTAACATTTGCAAATACAAATCGTTTTTTAAAATGCACACGGGGCTGCACATTGGCGTGGCAGCACTCTGGCCTTGCAGCAATAGAAACTCGCCGTGCATGTGTGTGTGTGTGTGTGTGTGTCAGCCGGTGTAGACAACAGTGCACAGAAGAAAACTTAGTAAGTTGTTTTTCTACAACAAATAATCTGGCTTTGGCTGATTGGCTCGTAGTGCTAATGGAGGAGAAGTGTTGCTCATCTGACCATCATGTGCCTCCAAGGCAACGGCCTGGCATGACAGGGAAGTGCATGTGAGAGGCCTCCAAGCTGTGCTCTATCGTCATTTGTATTCAGCAATGTCGGAGTCTGATTTAAAATTTGGCCTGTAGTAGCATTGAACTACAATGTCAAGGGATGCAGAAGAGCTGCAAATTTACATAGAAATAGCCCTTGATATGTGTAAAGAATGAAGGCTATTTGGGATTGCGCGAATGTGTTGCCTGCTTCAGAGCGTTTCCACAGTGTGTGTTCAAGGCGTAGATTTAGGTGAACAACTGAGACAAGCTTTAGAAATGATTATTGAAATCTGTACGTCACTAGAGATTTACTTTCGGTTAGTCTTTTCCTGTGATTTATTCTAGTCCCATTTGCCCTTTTAAATTATTCCTTGACTTATTATATTTTTTCCGGAGGCCAAAAGTGATCAAACCTTTTCAACAAAGCTGAGGGATGATAGTCAGACCCAAAGCAGTTGCGTGAGAGTTATCTTGATGTTCATGCGGTGACATTCTGTGCAGTCCCTGCTTTAATAATACCCAACTTCTTTAATACACCATATTCAACTTTATTACTTTTTCCCTGGCAAGCTTCAGAACTTCTCAGGTTCTTCATCGCATTATTGTGTATAAATTGTATCAATAATGTCATTCTGTCTGCTATTTTACATTTTTTGAGGCCGCTTTTGAAGAACTCACTTTCACCTCTCTCTAAAAACAGATGACAGAAGCTGCAGCTCCAGATATTTTATATTATATTCTAGGAAAGGTTAACTAATCAGACAGGCAGGAAACACACAATTTCAACCAGACATATTTTGCATTAAAAGCTTTATTAGGGAAAACCAGGACACAGGACTGCTGCTGCAGGTGGGAAACCTCTGCGGAAGCGATCAAGAACCTGCCGATGCCGAGGAGAAGCAACTCAGCAGAGGTGGCAGACAGGATGGCTGAGGCTTGAGCAAAGTCTGGGGAACAGGCATTGGTCATGCACAGTTGGTCAGGACATAGAATGGCAGACAGGGACTCCGTCTAAAATGTTCTTATTATAGCCCCTAGCTCCTGCTCCTTGACCTTTCATGAGGTCAACAGTAAGAACTCCATCGTGAGTAGGAAAGGAGTTTGGGACTGCAGTGCCGATTTCGGACAGCGTTTAGCTCATACGTCGTTATGCGACAGAAACACACATGGATGATGCTTCTCAAATCCAGGCCTACAGCCTTTCAAGAATAACCAAAAAAATGCAATTTAGACAACAATGTAGCAAACGGCTGAAGCTCTCCATTATACAAACCAAAACATATGAAAGCATGTACATTGGCTTGTGTCACGCACAGTACACGAGAAACAATAATGTCAATGTAAATTGGTACTACCATTAACGATTGACCTAGCATCGCTTCACTCCACCCAATATCCTCTCTTCTCTCTGGACATTTTTGTTTCCATTAGGTGGGTTGTGCTTATATGTCATGTCATGCAAATGTCATGATTTGGAGGTTTCTGGTCATGGCTTTGATTTAGATTCATGTTTTTCTTGTCATTTAAGTTCTATAGGGCTTGCCATATTCAGTTATTAGTTTTGCCAATTGGGTTTTGCCACAAGGTTCACTTCTCCATGTTTTAGATTTGTGAGATGTTTTTCCTTATTACTGCATTTCTTTACTTTTTGCTTTCTGGTAAATTCTTGCCTTCATTTGTATTTGGAGTCTTGTGTTTATGTTCTCAGTCAGATTATGTCCTTGTATTTCTGTCCAGCTCTATTCATGTTTGTTTCAGTCTTTCACCCTCTACCATATTCCCAGCCAATTTAAATTATTCAATCCACCTGCACTGAGCTCATTACCCAGCATCAGTGACACCTGCTATCCTGCCCATTTATACCTGCCTCCCACAGCCAGATCGTCAGAAAGCCATGGTGTTAGTAAGCCTTCCAGCAGTCCTTACTGCCTGTTTTTGATCTTGATTTTTTTCCTGTTTGCCTTGCCCTTGCTGGACACCTCATCAGCTCTCTGATTCTGGACATGACCATGGACTGTTGTAAGCACGATTCCAGCCTTACCTTTAGTTCTTTTCTGCCTTCTCCTGCCTGACGGCTCCTGTTGTGAGCAGCCTGCTCCGCTCTGGACATTTTCCTCCCCATGTATGATTTTGTTAAACTGTTTTATTTTTAAAATAAACCTTTTAAAGTGCAACTCCATGTCTGGTTTGAATATCAGGTTCTCTGATCTGCTGTTCATAACAGCAGATCAGAACATTCCTTATGGCTCCTTATTGCCAGTGAGGGACATGGCGAGCTCCCTTTGCTAAAGGAACAATGATGGGAAGCATACTGGCTACTTTTCCTACCTCCTTCCTTACTGAGTGCAATATTCGGACAGGACTTATCAAAGCGAATGCTGACACCCTTCCACTTTGGCTAAGGCATAACATGCTTAATACTTAGACCTTTACAGACCCAGCCAGGGCTAAGCAAGGTGTGTTGATCGTAGAGAAAAATCCAGAAAACAGTAGCTTAAAAGTAGTCAGACAAGGCAAGAAACAGTGAACAGGCATGAAAAAACTATTGAAACTTCTACTCACAGCAAGCTTTTAATAATCCAGCGCTGTCTACAGAGGACTTTTTAAAAAAAGCAGAAACCAGGCCTATGTTATGAGATTGATAGCAGAAGAGCTGGGGAGGCAGTCTAGCAGGTGCGTTGCATGAAGGATGATTACAACAGACCAGGAGAGATGCAGCAGCAAGCAGACAGCAAACTGGCGCAGATCATGACAAAAGATCTTTATAAATGAAAAAAAAAATGAATTGAAAGTTCATTTTGACCACTTAGTTTGAACATGTTCTCTGTGGTAGACATGTTTTCCAGTAATCGTTTGTACCTAAAATATTAGGTAATACAATACATGAGTGTATTTAGGTACACTACACTCATTCGTATGCAGTTCTGGTGGGATGCAGTGATGTGTATTTAGTCCCCTAATGGTTTATTTAGACAGATTATTTGTTCATGGTGGAAACGTTATTACATATAATATACATCAATAATAAGAAACCAGAATTGGGGGGCCAAGTTTGAATTTATTTAGGATTTTCTCTAATTCAAACAATGTCAAAATGATACATTACAGAATCAACTACATATCTACATTAAGCTGCACCTGTCTTTGAACCTGACAAGGACTATTAATCTCTTATTGGTGCTCATCATTGATTGCAGCTGGTAGTTTCTCTCTTTGCCCTAAAAAACAACATTTTACAGGATTGACCAGTTGTCAGAGGAGAAGTCCAAAGGTTTTGTGAAGATCAGAGAAGATTTGTACATTCATACAAGTTGGGAACTTCTATTTTTAAACAGCTGCAGACTTCAAGGACATACCATCAAACAACGGCACGTAGCAAAACGTTTTTAAATGTGTCGCAGCTTTGCTGTAGTCTGAAACAAAACCCAAACTTTCACCCTCGGATGAAGTACAACTTTCACAATGTCAGAACCAACTCAGAAACCCCCAACCCTCCTAACAATGGACATGTTTCATCAGTCTGTATTTAGCCCAGAAATGAATGTGGAAAACCCAACTTGCTTGACTGGTAGATCTCGTCTAAATTTCCTAATCCTAATTAGAGACAAAGAGTGACTAAAATGTTTAAGATATCATAACTAGGAAACGACTGGAACCCAATTGCCGAGGTCAATAAAGAGTCAGAATTTACATTCCATAAACTGTGAGGCTTCAACAATGATCATGGTGTTCCTTTAGATGGAAATTTACAGGTGTCCATAAGAGCAAGACGAATGCCTTCTGGGAAAAACAAGACAACGATTGAGCTATTTGGTTATAATGATGAAAAGTATGTTTGAAACAGTCAAGGTGAGACTTTCAAAGCAAAGAACACAACTGTTGATGTTACCATCATGCTGTGGGGCTGTTTCACTACCAGTGGTGCTTTATACAAAGTGTACAAAATAATGACGAAACAGCAACTTGCTTCTTCTCATCCTTAGACGTCTTCCTTCATTTCAAAAAAATTTTTTTGTGCAACACTCTGGTCAGCATTAATATTGTTTTTAAAGTGCTTTAGAAATATTGTTGGTGGGGGTAATGAAGAAGGTGTCATGATTTAGGTTTTGGTTTGTTTTGCTTTGGACGTTTCTGGAATCAGCCTTCATCTCTCAGCAACCATCCAATCAGTTCAGTTTCCTTCCAAGCAACACCTTGCGCTTAATCAGATCCACCTGCTGCACTAATTAGTCAACTCTGTTCACCTGTCTACATATACCTGCTTCAGCCAACTCATCCCTCCCAGAACGTCTCTTCTCATCTCATCTTGTGTCGTCTAGTGTGATTGTGCCCTGCCTCTACCACTTCCTATGTGCTCAGTCAGCTGGATTCTTCTGAAAAAGTTGCCTGTATGTGCGTGCTGCACAAGTCTGCCCATTTCCCCGTGAGTTCCAGCCGCTCGCTCTGCCCCTTCTGGTGGTTCCCCGGCTCGCATCGCCTGTTCTGGTCTATCTCTACCTGCATCTACCGGTCCCCTGCTCATCCCTGCCTGCCTGCACTGTCAGCCATTAAATCATCTGTTCAGGTCTGGTTCCACCTGCATCTGGTTAAGTCCGGTCCTGCTTGCCTGCCTCATCATCCACTACTCATCATTTCAATAAACTTTTTAAACATGTAACTTTGTGTATGGCTGAATATGGGATTCACTAGCATTCATCATTACAGAAGGCAGGCTACCTCCGAATTCTTTAACTTCACTTGAAATCAACAAAGATCAAAACTCTGACACAGTTTGGTGTTCTAAATGGGGGGGGAAAAACCAAATGCACGAGAACTGATTCAGGAATGGAAAAAGCAGCTTCAGGAATGACCTTTCACAACCCTATTTGAAATGTTGTGGACTATGCTAAAAAGCCAGATCTTTGCCAGGAAACCAACAAACTAAGTATTAGCCGAGGTGTATGAGTGTTAGTAAACTCCTCATCGGAATTGTATTCGCCATTGAGAATTGAGCAAACAAGTTAAATTGAAAAATGAATTTTAAATCCAGTCCTTTGACTGTAAACAATATATTTACTTTGCAAGCTAGAACTGATTAGCGACTGAAATATGATCCCAGGTACAAATCAAAGGGTTTTGTAGTGAGCGTGTGAAAAAAAATCTATTTCTCTGACGTTATTATTCACTTGCTAAACATTTTTTTTTTTTTTTTTGGCATCATTAAGACAGAAAAGTCCAGTTGTACACAACAGTGTTGCTTTTCTCCTTTGAATAACTTAAAGAAAGGCTGTCAGAACATCCACTCATTAAACTGTGGCTGTATTGACACCCAGCTGTCTTCATTATAATGGCAGACACACGGCAGAAAATCCATAGAGTTGTTGTAGACTTGATAAAGGTTATTTATCTATAGGGCTGCCTCATGTGTTACCAAAGTACGAAGCCTTTTTGTTTTATTTAGTAAATTTACTTTTTTCTGTTTCAAAACTTCACAGGAAATTAAAGAGCTTTTAAAACCTCCAAAAGCAGAGTAAAGAAGAGATTTTCTTTTATTCTTTGTATGAAAAGGAAATGGAGATTCCAGAAAAAGGGTTTTAAAATATGAAGGTGAATATGAGTCAAATAGATCAAGGAGTCTTCTTCACAGATCAGCATAAAATATTCACTGCATCCCACTGCAGCGTGTCTGAAACTGCAGAAGAACCATATTGAAAAAGAGCCAGCCTGGTGCTGTCTCCTCCTGTCTGACTATGCAGGTTGGGATGTGATCTCCTCTGAAAACCTAGTGCGTTGTTTCATTTTGTTTTCATTAAAGCGCTGTTAAAACAGTACTAAATATCTTACTTTCATAACTCTCTTAGTTTCTTTACTTTAAGAAAATAGACATACAGTCACCGTTGTGCTTATTGGCGCAACTGGCCCGTAGATAATTATATTGACTTCAATCTAACAGAGAACAAAATTATACAGCTTTGGAGATTTTATTGTTACTTTCTCACTATCCATTTCACTGTGCATGGCGACAAATTACCCATTGGTACTTATAATTGCAATTGCTGACTGTTTGATTATTGCTTTGAATATTCAGTGTTATAAAAATGTATTTCCCCTCTCAGAAATATATTCTGGTTTTGCTTTCTTTTGGTCAAATTCAAGTTTACGATCACCAAAATTTTTGTTTTTAATCAGACAAAGATAATCAGAGTAAACACAAAATGCAGTTTAGAAATGATCACTTTGTTCATAAAGGACTCTTTCTGAAGCTTTGGGGGTTTTAGTGAACTACAGTGAACCTTAGCAGGAGTGTCCTCCCTGCAAAGATGACCACAAAAGTGGCTCATCGACTGATTCATCAGGTCAGAAAAGAACCCAGAGCAGCATCTAAAGCACTGCAGGCCTCACTGAAGGAGTCGTGAAGGTTACTGTTCATGATTCAACTATGAGGCGGCAAAAATGGCAACCATGGTTGAGTACCAAGCTGAAAACAGATGCTGAGCGACATTTCTTCATTGTGCTATAAAAGCACTATTTCCAGCAATCAACATCACTTTCACAGCAGTGCTGCAATCAAGGGTTGCACAACTAGTAACCGGGATAATGGGGTGATTACATTTTTATATATATACATAATTCAATTCAATTCAATTCAATTCAATTTTATTTATATAGCGCCAATTCATGAAACATGTCATCTCAAGGCACTTTACCAAGTTAAGTTCAATCATATTATACAGATTGGGTCAGATTATACAGATTGGTCAAAAATGTTCCTATATAAGAAAACCAGTTGATTGCATCAAAGTCCCGACAAGCAGCATTCACTCCTGGAGAAGCGTAGAGCCACAGGGAGAGTCGTCTGCATTGTACATGGCTTTGCTGCAATCCCTCATACTGAGCAAGCATGAAACGACAGTGGGAAGAAAAACTCCCCATTAACGGGAAGGAAAACCTCCGGCAGAACCAGGCTCAGTATGAACGGTCATCTGCCTCGACTGACTGGGGGTTAGAGAAGACAGAGCAGAGACACAACAAGACAGACAAAAAAGCACAGAAGCACACATTGATCCAGTAATCTGTTCTACATTAGATGGTAATACCAGGTGATCTGTCTTCCCTGGATGATGTCACAGCTAACAGAACGCCAGACCAGGTGTACCTACTATGAAGAAAAAAGGGAGAGAACAAAAAGTTAAAAACTGAAATGACAACAGTCATTTCAATGCAATGCAATGCAAAACTGGAGAACAGTAGACTGAAGAACAGTAGAACTCAGTAGAGATAGAAAAATAGGCCCTGATGTCCTCCAGTAGCCTAAGCCTATAGCAGCATAACTATAGAGGTAGCTCAGGGTAAAATGAGCCACTCTAGTTATAAGCTTTGTCAAAAAGGAAAGTTTTAAGATTAGTCTTAAAAGTAGACAGGGTGTCTGCCTCACGGACCAAAACTGGGAGTTGGTTCCACAGGAGAGGAGCCTGATAGCTAAAGGATCTGCCTCCCATTCTACTTTTAGAGACTCTAGGAACCACCAGCAGACCTGCAGTCTGAGAGCGAAGTGCTCTGTTAGGAACATACGGGGTAATCAGAGCTCTGATATATGATGGAGCTTGATTATTAAGGGCTTTATACGTTAGAAGAAGAATTTTAAATTCTATTCTTGATTTAACAGGAAGCCTCTTGTTGATTTTCATCAGAACTCTTGCTGAAGCATTTTGGATCAGCTGAAGGCTTTGAATTGCATTTTGTGGACTTCCTGATAGTAAAGAATTACAATAGTCCAGCCTTGAAGTAACAAATGCATGGACTAGTTTTTCAGCATCACTCCTGGACAGAATGTTTCTAATTTTGGCGATATTCCAGAGGTGAAAAAAGGCCAGATTGGTTTGGGTAATCCACCCCCCTCACCCTTATAAATAAAATCATAATTTGAAAACTGAATTTTGTGTTTTGCTAGTTTTCTGCTAGCAAAGTTTGGTTGATTGTTTGAGACAAAACACTAGATGTGGACAAATGTTTTCCTGCCCAGTTCGTGGTTAGTTAGTGGTTAGGAGAAATCGGAAATATGATGTCATAAATCACAGCTAAACATGTCTAGACACTGATGAACATAGAAAAGTAAAGCATACCCTGTATGGTGAAGATAAATGCTCTAATTAAATTCTTATGGGGCTTGACATGGGTACAAAGCTTTTTACAAAATCAGTACATTTTAAAGCTTTTTACACATCTTAAAACTGGTTGCCACTAAATATGTGGGGTGCTGGATGTTTTTCAGCCTATAGCCAGACAGAGTCAAGCCAACGCAAAACCAGATTTGTTAAATACTTTTTTTAATATAAACATTTACAGTCCCATTATGCTTTTATCAGATTTATTTTTACATAGATGTCTATTGCTACTCTCACAGAAACCTAGAATACATTAAGAATCCAAAAAAGAAAATACATTTAGTCTTTTCATCTGAATAACTATCTAATGGAAAAATTGTAACCAACATTAACATACACTACATAGCAGGTATTTATCAGAAGGTTCTACTTCCAATGGTAAGCAAACACTTTCAAGTAGTACACCATCCAACCTTGGAGTACCACTAGGTGTCAGACTAGAGCAGCACAAGCGAACCTCTGCACAATAAGAGCCTCCATCAATGAGGGATATCATTTTAGTATAAGGCGTTTTGTAGAAGTTGCTTTACTGAAGTTAAAAAAGCATTCATCCAGTCAAAGCAAACACCAAAAAAAGCAGGAAATATCAGATAAAAGGCTGTGCTTTATAATGGGTGCTGTGCTTTATAATGAAAACAGCTAGAAAAGTGTATTTATTTGTATCTCCACACATGTATACAGTATATTTGCCATTTAAATGTTTATTTTCTATTTTTCTAATGCTTCTCTCTGCCATAGCCCTTTGTTGGCATTATTAATGTAGCTTCCAAACTGCATTTATTTGTCCAACAGACCAAAGCACGGCATTCTAAACGCTCAGATTTGTCTATTTACATTAAAGAAAGCACAGAATAGTGTCCCTGATGAAATATGATCACCCAAGGAGGGTGGGAGTGAAAATAATCTTAAATATTGTGTTGAGAGGAATGTGGAAAGAGTATTTAAATGACTGTCACAGGGTGGACAAGGCGCTGGATAAGACGCTAGTTAAAAAGGATTGTCTCAGCTGGTGTGTAGCTTTCGGCAAGAGATTATATTATAAATAGGAAACTGTGGTGGAGCTTGTCTCGCAGCGACGCATCAGATCAAGGATTTTTTTCCAGCTGGTACACCATTAAGATAGTTGGGGGATTAAAATTCTTTTAAAGTAGGATTTGAGTCTGTTCACAGTTTCTGTGCCTCTCCACTTGGACAAGCAGGTTAATCTGCTGTAGCTAGAGCACAGTAGACATCAGCTTTTATTCTTCCTGGAAAGCAAGGTTGTCATTCTGGAAAATGTTAAGAGGGGTAATGTACTTCTGTAAAGTTCTCTGCAAATGCAATTCAGTTTGTCTGTGAAAAACAATAAAGGCCGGCGGCTTGCCCAGGCGAGTGAATCAAAAAGACATAGGCCTTCCTTTGGCCCGAGGCATGTTGTCTGGGCAAGTTGACCTAGGGCTTGTGTGTTTATCATCTCCTCGCCCTGCTTTCTAACATCCCTTTAGATTTGAAGCGTTCCTTTATGAATTTTAATGGCCACTTCTGATCTTGAACCGCTAGGCTAGTCTGGATAGTGGTAGAAAATGCTGACATGCTTTCCTAGTAACCAAATGGTGTCCCATCAACACACAAGATATGCGAGCATGTGTTGGAAAGGTTTCCCAAAAGCAAAGAGTGTGCTGAATTATTGAGTGGACATTGAAAGTGAGAGCAGTGGAAAATTTAGATCATATGTGCTTCAGGTTTGCGGGCTACGTAAGAGAGATATTTAATACTTAATCTGTCCACATATATCAAGAGACTCTCATGGGAGACGTATGCAATCATTTCCAGGTGTTTACAGAATCTGCTTTAGTAGGTAACATATTGAATAAGTACTTTATACAATACATTATATGATTGTGATATATATTTAGATGTATATATATATATATATATATATATACACTCACCGGCCACTTTATTAGGTACCCCATGCTAGTAACGGGTTGGACCCCCTTTTGCCTTCAGAACTGCCTCAATTCTTCGTGGCATAGATTCAACAAGGGGCTGGAAGCATTCCTCAGGGAGTTTGGTCCATATTGACATGATGGCATCACACAGTTGCCGCAGATTTGTCGGCTGCACATCCATGATGCGAATCTCCCGTTCCACCACATCCCAAAGATGCTCTATTGGATTGAGATCTGGTGACTGTGGAGGCCATTTGAGTACAGCGAACTCATTGTCATGTTCAAGAAACCAGTCTGAGATGATTCCAGCTTTATGACATGGCGCATTATCCTGCTGAAAGTAGCCATCATGGGTTGGGTACATTGTGGTCATAAAGGGATGGACATGGTCAGCAACAATACTCAGGTAGGCTGTGGCGTTGCAACGATGCTCAATTGGTACCAAGGGGCCCAAAGAGTGCCAAGAAAATATTCCCCACACCATGACACCACCACCACCAGCCTGAACCGTTGATACAAGGCAGGATGGATCCATGCTTTCATGTTGTAGACGCCAAATTCTGACCCTACCATCCGACTGTCGCAGCAGAAATCGAGACTCATCAGACCAGGCAACGTTTTTCCAATCTTCTATTGTCCAATTTCGATGAGCTTGTGCAAATTGTAGCCTCAGTTTCCTGTTCTTAGCTGAAAGGAGTGGCACCCGATGTGGTCTTCTGCTGCTGTAGCCCATCTGCCTCAAAATTCGACGTACTGTGCGTTCAGAGATGCTCTTCTGCCCACCTTGGTTGTAACGGGTGGTTATTTGAGTCACTGTTGCCCTTCTATCAGCTCGAACCAGTCTGGCCATTCTCCTCTGACCTCTGGCATCAACAAGGCATTTCCGCCCACAGAACTGCCGCTCACTGGATGTTTTTTCTTTTTCGGACCATTCTCTGTAAACCCTAGAGATGGTTGTGCGTGAAAATCCCAGTAGATTAGCAGTTTCTGAAATACTCAGACCAGCCCTTCTGGCACCAACAATCATGCCACGTTCAAAGTCACTCAAATCACCTTTCTTCCCCATACTGATGCTCGGTTTGAACTGCAGGAGATTCTCTTGACCATGTCTACATGCCTAAATGCACTGAGTTACCGCCATGTGATTGGCTGCTTAGAAATTAAGTGTTAACGAGCAGTTGGACAGGTGTACCTAATAAAGTGGCCGGTGAGTGTATATATATATGAAAAATACCACAAAAAACTGTCAAATACAATTTAACACAGTATTGAGTGATTATGCTGGCTCTAGAAAAGCAGACCAGATTTTCACCCATGCAGAGTCGCTGGGGTGATCGAGAGACTTTGGTTGTCCAGTGTGTATTTTATGGACTTAGTTATGGCAACAGTATCCCAATGGGATTTTGTCTGCTGGTGTGAACTGCCGGTTATTACTTGAAGATACCAATAGATCATCTGCAAAAATTGCAGAGATGCAGTCCTGAGGTTTGGATTAAGGTCATTGTGATTGGTTGTTTGGTCCCAGTGTGACCCGAGTAAAAGCTGTTTGTGTGTTGTTGACACAAAATGGGTAAGTCTAATTGCCCTTTGCCTCTTATTCTACTTGTGGTGTATGTTGACAAGGTCTCGTCACAGAGCAGAAGGATTCTGGTTCACAAACCTTAACAGAGCACGTATCCATTTACTGATGATATTTTGGTATCTTTAAGCACTGGTCATCGGTTTACTCTGGCACAATATACTGACTTTCAAGTGGTTGGGATCAATAAGCCTCTCTATGTCTATGTTTTTGAATGCATGGAAAAATTAAAAATGTTCCATCTGAAATTCAAGTTGAAATTCAGTAAGACCGCCTCTTATCTGTGATCTGGTTTTAATGTCTTTCAAGACGCAGTCACAGAGAAGAAAGCAAACATCCCGACTGCATCTCTGCCATTTCGCTAATGATGTGTAGGTGTATTTAAGTCATGATCTGCTGTGCACACAAAATATTTGCTGACAATTGTAAAGCAGATAGGATCAGTCAAGTCGTCTGGATCTGAGGCCACGATTCAACACTGCATGGAAAAGAAAAATCCTGCCTCTGAGTTGGGAGTGGGTCTCTTTTTCAGGTGCAGAATATTAAGTATTATGAGATCTTGTTGATGAGCAACAGTGATTTGGAGCAAGAGATGGAAATACTTTATATTGTATAGTATACGGACAATGTGGATACTGTAATACTGTGAAGATTTTTTTTCCTTTGGTACATGGTGGAGAAGAAGGCCCTTATTAATGATAAAGAGATTTTAATCATTTCAGAAAGACTTACATTCAATGACATTCATCTGTTATAAATTTTCTTCAGAGGGTGTCTGAGTTTATCTTTTGCTTTGAAAGGGAGTGGTTCTAGCATCTGACCAGGATACTTTCTGGTTGCCTCCCTTTTTGTCCAGGGATTTTAAACTGAGAGGAAACCCCATGGTGGGCTTTTAGGATGACTTACAGATCTCCACACTCTGCAAATACCTCAGGATCACCCTTGAGTAGCAGGAGGTTCCTGCTGGCATAGAGATTTATATTTTTACCTCCCAGACAAGTATCTTCTGCAAGCTGAACCTAGATAATAATTCATGGATGGATGGATGAATGATTTATTTGATTAGGTCTTTAGCATCTCCTCTTATTGAAATCCATCCATCCATCCATCCATCCAGGGACATCTAGGTTTCCTTCCTGGGTAAGTCCTCCAAGCCAGGTTTGGATGAGTAAACAAGATGGATAAATAAATGTTCTATAGTTTTCTAACAGGCAGCAGATTTTGTAATAGGCTAGTACATATAAATAATGGAAGTTAGCTACCGTCTTCACTTTGGAGTTTACAGTTAAACTGTGTTTCCTTAGGTGAGGACTAAAACATCAGCTGTTAGGTCTGTGGTTTTTGATTTTTCTCACCCCCTTTTATTTTTACTATATATTGCACTCTCTCTAGAGTTGCTGGTGTAAAATCTCCAGTCACTTGTTAGACCGACTTGTTATCTGTATTCTTATTAATTGTCAGTTCTCATCTTTTCTCTCATCACTCTCCCCTCACTTGAGGCAGCGGGCCTCCCTGAGCCAAACACAGCAGAGGTTGTCTTTGTGGTTAAAATTAACTTTTCATCTTTTCTTTTACAATGTAAGACAGTTGGCATCTGACATAGTAATGAAATACAACTAAAACTTATGCAAATAAAGATGAAGACTTCTGTGCATGTGTGTGTGTGTGCGTGTGTATCTGTGTGTGTCTGTGTCTGTGTGTCTGAGTTACTACCCACTGCACATAGCAATATGGAGTAATCAGGCAGCCTGCTCTCAAACACACTGAGAGCAACACCACCGCTTGCATTAAGATACCTACCCATCATGCATTCTGTTGCTATCAACGCAGCAACTCACAGCCGCCCTGTATTCCTCTTATAAACACATAGAAAACACACAGGAAACAGTATTTACCTGTATGCCGATGCCAGAGATAATCAGAAATAGGTATAATATTAAGAAGCATTTCAGGGACTGGGAGTCTAAATCTACACCTCCCTGCCTCCTGACTCCAGGTTTTTCGACTTTGAAGGCTGTTTTCTCACCTTGTGCATCTGTTTGTAGGCAAAGTTTAACCACATACCAACAACAAAGAAGCAAACTTCAAACCCCAAATATTGAGTTGTTGTTGCTGTTGTTGTTGTTTTTTCTGCAGATTTTATCTGCATCGTCTTCCACGTGGCTCTGTTTGTCTTTGTGTATGTATAGTTGAACAAGTTTTCACCAAAAGAAGGAAATGCCTGCATTTTTGGTCTGAAAGCATCCAATTTCAGCGTGTGTGAGTGTGTATCGCCTTGCAGCTGAGTGCTTCATGAACGATTCCCTTGACAGCTCGGGAAATAATGAGATCCCTGGGGCTGAACGCAGGCTGCCTGTAAAATAACAGATGTGACTGGACTCGCTCAGCCTCTCCTGCTGCTGGAAGGAGGATGACTGACAGGGGAGGAGGGCTCTATCGCGGGGAAGGACAGGCGTGTGCATCTGGGAGGAGGAGGGATGCAGTCACCTGGGCTGACATTTGATCCCGCAGGTTGGTGATCTCCAAACATCCGTCTGACAGCTGAGACACCCCAAATGTCAACAGCATATCATAATGAATATGTAATAGCGATGAAGATGGGACCTTATACTTTTACTCTTGAAGCCGCCTTTCAAAAGCTAACAGCATAATCTGACATTTAAAGGACATTTTGTGGCTTTCAGATAAGGATTTGTCTATAATTACATCAAATGACCAGTCATTAATGTGACTTAAATGCTGAGCACTTGTGCAAAATGTGCAAATGGCAGAAACAAATCTGAAAGGAGGATCCTTTCATATCAGATGACATTTTGAAAAACTCCACATCACCACTCTGAAAGATAATTCAGGATGCAGTCTCTCACTAGTCTGTCTTCTTTAGGTCCTGCAGAGAGCCAGGCAGGGAAATGGCAGAAGCCCTCTGTCAAATGTTACCACAAAGAGCCAGAGAAATCACAATAGAGGTCCTGTGTGAGGGAAAAAAGCGAATGGGAGTCCAAAACACCACACTCAGTCTCACAAACACACACACGCACACACACACACACACACACACACACACACACACACACACAAATCCCCCTGCTCCCTGGGCAGATAGCCACAGCAGCCTCTCTCTCTCTCAGTAGACATTTGTTGTGCTTCCTGCAACAGGAACCTGCAGCAGAAACCTGGCAGTGTGCTGCCCGGTGCAAAAATTGCCAAAGGTGTGGCAAAACACAACCATGCGCTGCTGTTTAGGATCATATGACTAACATTCATTTTGGAAATTTGGCATCAGTGCAGGGACTACTCCAAACTCTATGTCTGTGTGGCTGCAGATAATAATGCAGCATGTCCCTCATTTTTGAATAAAGGTGAATTAATCCAACTCTGACCCTGACTTCTGTTTACATTTATTGCATATTAACACTGGCCATTGGCCTAAAGTGTCTTAATTATGATCTGTTTGTACCCTTTATGCAGTAATGTACTGTAGTTAATGCCTGTTCTGTAGCTCGTCTCCTCCTTTATGAGACAACATGTCATTAGCTAGATAATCAAGCTTGTTTCCATTATCGCTGCTCATTTTAATGAGGTTTTACAACCACGGAACAGCCTCCGGAGATGAGCCATTGCAGAACAAGGCCCAATTCTCTCCAGCATTTTCTAATGCTCAGCTCATTTGCCTAAATGTAGACACATTTATTTTGTAAATCTGCTTCCTTTGAGCACAAAATAGCAGAGTCAATCTGCACACAGTTTTTTTGCACAACACATATTTCAATAATAGCAACCCTCGACCTGCATCATCTCCATTTCTGCTCCATTGCCATCCAATCAGCACATACTGGGCGGATATTTTCCAGAGGAAATGTGCAGCATCTCCCCATCAGAAAAGGCTTTGATGCATGACCTGTCTGACTCAGCTGATAAATGATTTATCAAAGAGTACGTACCGCCAAGAGAGGTGAGGACTATGGAGAGAGGCATCAACAGGAGCACTGAATACAAGAGGACAACGCTGGAGCTCCAGATGGTGCCAGAAAACGTGTGATCATCGCTGGGAATTACACTACGCTTGTAATGCTCTTCCTACACAGAGCGTGTCATATTTCAACTTTAATTTCAAGCACACGTCTTGGAAGTTAAGGACAGCAGCAGACGCAAACAGAAACCAACATTTGTTCTTCAGCCTTAGAAGGACAGAGTTTAAAGAACATAAAAAACAGCTAAATAAATTAAAAATTATGGTTTTGAAAGACTTCTGCCTAAAAAAACAGGTTATGTCCTAAAATGTCTGACAAACATTGCATTTCAATGAAGTCAATATTTTAACACTTTAATTGGCAGAATTTGTACTTACATTATATATATATATATATATATATATATATATATATATATATATATATATATATATATATATATATATATACTTACCTTGATGAACTATAAATGCTTACAAGGCCTTTGTTTGGCATTGGTATAAAGCTGGTTACTCCACATTACTCCAGACTTTTTGAATTGAGAAAGCTTCCTGGAGAGGAAGCGAAACGTCTTCTACTACGGATAACAAGTCCAGTTGCCCTGTTTTTTACTTTTTTTGGAATGACCATGACCTGGATGACTGAGAATCTTCACCAGCAACTATAAATGTAGTTTTTAAGGTTGTTTAAGCTTGTATTGTTAATGCAACAGTAAATGTCAGATTCTTACAGACATATAGTGGACGATAAAACTAGAACATCAGCGGTCGGATGACTTTAAAACATTTATATTGCAAAGCAGGAGGATATCATTTATAATGTTTAGTTCAGCTGCTTTATTTAGAATTTCCATTTCCTTGCTACTGAAATGGTAAGTGTGCTCTGTATTAGACTAGGGACAAATATGTTCTTAATTAAACCCTGAACTTGTCTCAATCTTCATTTCCCACTCTCATGATGACACAGTGTGAATATTGGAAAATAAACAGCAAATTTAAAAGATCACAAATTGCTTAGCTACAAGACATCAGTGGACATGACCATCAAACCTAAATTATATAAAAAAGAATAATGTACATGAGTTTAAATTTATTTTAATTTTTTTTCAAATACACACAGCCTTAAATGTATAATGTACATCCGCCCCACTAATATTCGTATAAATGCCCCTTAACAAGTTACAGAGAAACCAAAGACTTTATGTAGTTAAGGGTCCAGGCACAATTCTGGATTGATATATCACCTCTCTACTACAAATAGTACAGCTTCATTAATACATGTGTCTCCTGGCACACAGCCATCTTTTAAGCATAGTCAAATAATTTGACTTTGGGGCCATTACTGAGGTTTAATATTAGCCTCCTTTGCCCATTTCAAAACAGGGTTTTTTCATGTGTTTTTGGGATCATGTGTTTTTGGGATTTCATGTGTTTTCTGGAACCATCAAATATGTCTCAGGTTCAACTGTGTGGTTGTTGATTTGAGGTGAAGTTAAAGCTGCCATGACATCACTGTATAAACCATTTCATGAAGTTGATATTGCTGTATATGTAAATTCTCCAAAGAATTTCATTTAAAAAATAACCAAATCTTTTTGTTTTGTCAAGCCAAAGGTTCCTCCTCAGTAAAGGGGTTGGTTGCGGTAATGATGTTGTTGTGAAATCAGCCAACAGGAAAAAAAACGTAAGATCAGATTGTAAAGCTGATCTAAGGCCACAACAAATGTAAGGGACTGTTGCAGTCACCCCTCGCAAGTGGCTTTCCTCACAGCAGGGGACACTGTATAAAGCCCCCTGGCCACGCTACAATTGGTCTCTTTTCGCTCACTGACGTAGCAGGACTGAGCAGAACACTCTTATCTTGCTCTGCGGAGGATTCGACTGGAGTCCGGAGAACCGCCACATTTGTAGGCAGAATCGCCCTTTTCCAACATCGGAACTTAAGCAGCCGACCACAATGGAAACATGCTGTTTGTAACCTTTCTCGGCTTTGGCAGGAGAAAACCTGATCTGAAAATCGGCCCATCAAACCGTTGCAGAAAGCTGAGGCTGCGTGGAGCGGTTACTTGCGACAGATCGAGATGAGTGCGCTGCAGCCCTCACAAGAAGCAGCTACGCCAGGAAGGCCGTGCAGAGGTCCACACGCTGCTGCTTCCACAGCCCGAACGCCTCCCCGGAGCCGTGTACAGCTCGCCCAGGCCTGGTTTCCCAAACGACGGCTGTTTCCCCCTTTGAGCTAGCCGTCTGACCGCTGCTCAGATAACCAGCTTTACCTTGGATTAATTCACTGCAAGCAGACCCCCCTTCGGCACAATCAGATAAAAGCAGAGGTTGATCAGAAAATAAACAGGGAATGTTTAGAATGGTTTTCTTTTAATATGTATTTTTTTTCTGTTTTGTTTTAAGCTAAAGACCTGGAGCTAACAGAAATAGCTCCCGCTAGCTCCTTTTGAACCATGCTATGCTGATGTGGTTTGAGTGTGTTTTTATGGTTATAACACACTTTATTTATTTATATATTAATGTTTGTGTTGTCCAGTCTGGTCATCCCGACAAATAGAGCTCAAAGGTTTTTTAATTAGCGCCGAATGTCCACTAGCATTAGCCGCTACTAACGTCCGGATATCTTATGGCTGTGGCCTGGTAAATGCAACAACGGTTCTTTTTAAACATAATATTTGTTCATTTAGCTCTGTCATCATTCGATAGTGCTATGGGTGTTATTACAGCATTAATAGGGAGCATCAATGTGGATTTAACGGTTTTTGTGTACCTTTAGGGTTACCCCTCAAGCTAATGACGTCCGCTACAGTGTTTAGCTTTCCAAGTTATTGATTTAAGTCTAAGTATTTATTGGAGAAATAATGACATTAATAAGATCAAGTGTCCTAAAGGTTATTGATTTTTGACAGCATTTAGAAATTAAATAAATTTACGGGTCATTACAGTGTTGTGGTCGAAACCTTCCGTGTTGGTACAGAACTTTGAAAACCCCAGCTTGAATTACCCCACAGGAAACGGTCTTCAGTAAAGTCCCCATAAACAAACCTCAGCCACTCTTCTGTGATTCTCTCGTCTTTCTGGAGTGAGTGGAACCTTCATGCATTTTAGATCACCCTCAGACATGCCTGCTCCCCTTTTTAGTAACCGCTGTGAAGTTAGTTTGAGGCTAACTATGGGACATTCACGCTGCGGCTTCTGCGGTGATGGTGTGCTCTGATTGGAGAATTAGAATTATGTAGAAAGACAACCTACGTAGAGAGGTAACCCGCTTTCTGATCTGACCGTTTTTTAACAAAGCTGGCCCTGAGTAGGTCCTTTGCGATTCAGTTTTGACATTCACGGACAGTGACACTAGTGTTACCAGTTTATGATGGGCTCACGATTTGGTGGTTCCTAGGTTGTTCTTTAACATCCTAAGCAATACCTTTCATCTGAGGGTGATACCTAGGATCTGAGAGTTAGAACCTGGACACTGTTGGGTGTTAGAACAAGACAAAGATACAAAACAGACATCAAAACTCCTTTTGGAAAACCAAAATCCTTCCCAAAAGCTTCAATCTCACCCTGGTAAAATTTATGAACCCTAATTAAAAATCAGGTCTGTGCCAAAGGACCAACCAAACTGAATGACCTCAACCAAGACTACCAAGAAGAGTAGTCGAATACTACGCTAGAAACCTGTTGATGGTAACGAAAGGAAGGCGATTTTCAGAAAGTACATGCTTTTTGTTGCAAGTTGCAGAGAAGTGGTGAGTTTCATTGCAACTTGTTTATGGGCATTTAACCAAAAACTGGTTTGGAAGCTTCACCCAATTAAATCTGCAGTTCAAATGCATCATGAAAAAGCTTAAACTACGGGCACACCATTGGCGCAAGGGTCACGAGCTTGGTCCAGGGTCCAACTCTGGCCTGAGGTTCTTTACCACATGTCTTCCCATTCTCTCAGCCCTCCTTTCCTGTCATAATACTTTCAATAAAAGGGCCATTAGTGCCACAAAAAATCCCCCCAAAAACGATAAATATGAAAAAAGCATAAATAACCATGATATCCATACCCATTATGAATGAATGTAAAACTCCTGTACAGTAAGTAAGGGATATGGCTAAGTGGCAGGGGCAGGAGAACAAACTGCATTCAACTTGAAGGTTGCAGTGGTGACATTTAACACAGTATGTTCTTTTCCATTAAATTTCTTTGCAACTACAACCATCACATTTTTTTCTTTACCCACACAAATGCCACTTACTCTGTTTTCCACTTTTTCCCACATCACTGCTTTCTGTCTTTCTGCACTTTTGCTGCTATGTACTATCTTATTATTGGATTAATGATACACAGATTTGTACAAGATGCAGATAACATGTTGTTTCCACGATCTCCGCTACCACAAGCTGTCTTTGTTACTCTGTTTTGACACCACTTCATTGGGATGAGCAGGCGTGGAGAGAGAAAGAAATGAGGCAAGGATAAAAAAAAAAAAAATCTCAACGTGTCATCCAATGCTCTAAATGCAAATTACAACAGCCAGAAGTTGGATGTCATATTAACATTTACTGTAGCTCTGACAATATGTTCCTTTGACTTAAAATATAGCAGTTGCTTTCTCTGGCTCCTCATCTCAGATGCCTATTATAATTGGCATTAATTCAGTGTTAGAAAGCTGTGAAAACATAATTTGCAGTTCAAGAGCTCCAATCAGAGCTTAGCTGAAGTGGAGAGCTTTACACTGTCTGTCGAATTGGTTTTGCCTGACTGAGAATGCTGCATATCGACGGCTGAGAGGGACAGGTTAATAGAAGAAGATGATGAAGAAGAAGAGAGTGCCATACATGCAGATGAATAAAGAACACACTGGAGCTGGTTGTTCAAAGGTAAAGAGAGGAGGAAAGTGTGGTGAGTGAGGGCAAGTGACTGTTTCCCATCCCAAGGCTATTGATAGAAATGCCGCATGGTTAGACGGTCAGATATATTTGCCATAATTGCTTATTTGGAGAATATTCATAAACCCCAGGAAAGGCTGTTGATTATCTGAGCTGGTTTTTTTCTCTCTTCTCTCTCCGACGTGTGTTTCTTTGTTCTTAAAGTATTTTATTATTTTATGGACAGTTGCTCCCAGAGGCGTTTTGTGCTTTTGTTCCTTTTGTTCTCAGCATTGTCTAGTTAATTTCTTGAATGTGTGTGTTTGCGTGTTGTCTGTCAGCTGCTTTTGTGCTGCCGAGTTTTGAATGTTTTTGTGGGATTTGCAGAGCTTCTTTTTTGTTGTTGGGTTTGTCCCTCAACACAAGTCTATCTCTCAGGAATCCTTCCTTGCTAACTGGGCAATGCTGGCAGCTCTTTGTGTTTATGAGACAGCGGGCATGTGTTTGGCCCCACCTGGCAGAGGCAGTGAGAAAGGGAGGGAGCAGAGGGGGGGTACTGGAAGGAGTGTGAATGAGAGGCCTGTTGTGACACTGTGGGGAGCGGGTGGGCATATTGGAGAGCAGCAGGTGCTCAGCCAATGTGGGAGGTGGCCCGTGCCCCCCAAAATGGGAACCTCAAAGGGGGGAGGCCCTCTGATTGGCTGATGATCAAAACTGACAAGGGTAGGGACCACGCTGTCCTGCCAAGGGTCCGGTCTGAGTGCACCTGGCTTGGAGTCACATGACCGGAGATCCTTCAGACGGTCCCTGTGTGAGGTGTTTGTGTGGGGCTGCTTTGAAGTCCTCCATTCTGGCTGGCTGGTGTGGTAACCACATGGGTTGTTTAACTCCGGCTCCCCCTCTCAGGAGAGCCAGTGGGAGGGGTTTTAACAGTCTGCCTCCCACTGTGGAAGTGGCTGCCATTAGGTGGATGCTTCTTTGTTTTCAAGCCAATTTCAATTCTATTCTAAAACCTCCTCTTACCATTTAGTGTCCAACCCCTTTGCCACTATGATGCAAACAAAACACCCACATTAAGTAATGAACATAGAGCCAAATAAGCCATTTCTATGTTTTTGTGTCCTTTGTGTGGTTTTTCAACAACTAAAATACATCGAGAAAGTATTTTCAAATGCCTGATATTACTACCAGTTCAAAAATTTTGTGAAAAATATGGACTGGAATTTTGATTTGAACCCTTTAATTTGAAATCCTGTCATTCATTGAGTGGCTTAAATTTGCTGGGGGAACGTACATCACTTCATCTGAAAAGATTAGAACAAAACCAGCCTCAATAATAAGCTGAATTCATCATTTTGAGTGGAAAGTCAAAAAAAATAATTTTTGTTTTGCAGTTAACCTCAGTTTCTTACAGAATTAAAATATTTTAAAATATAATAAACTAATTTAGCTTTATAATTGCTGTGTGATGACAATGTATTATATCTATTGTTGACAGTTTACTAATTGCGGATACAGCAAAAAAAGCTAATATTTTTCTTTAAGTAGAATAGTGCTTAACTTTACCTACTTAAAACTCAAAGAAAAAGGTTAATTGGTCAACAAAGGGTTCATGGAGCTGACAGACACAGTTGCCACTGGAGAATTAACTCTGACAGTGCAATGCCTAGAAAATTGGGGAACCCAAAATTCAGTATTGAGGGCAGGGTGTGGGGAAGGCATCGCCTCCGGGTTCGTAGGGTGGTCTCTGGTTGGCTGGTCCGTTCGGTTCATGTTGGCCCCATCTCCGGATGGACGGGCCCTTGGGTCATCTGGGCTGGGATAGCAGTGGGGTACGTCGGGTTGTGGGGTCTGTTAGGGATGATGCTGTCGTCCAGCAGGAGAACAGTAGGAGAACCCAGCAGAGTGAGAAAAATAGACCATGATGTCCTCCAGCAGCCTAAGCCTATAGCAGCATAACTATATAGAGATAGCTCATCATAAACTAAGCCACTCTAACTATAAGCTTTGTCAAAAAGGGAAGTTTTAAGTCTAGTCTTAAAAGTAGACAGGGTGTAAAAGCTACAGGGAAATCCTTCTTACCTGTAGCTTTAAGCATAAAACAACTCTTTAAAGAAAGCTGCATATTGAGATTTAATACCAATACATAGTTTTCCTTTGGGATAAACTATGTATTATTTTTTTTTAATTGCAAAAAAATAATTTGTAGGCCATTTAATAGGTAAAATTAAAGAACCTTGGTCTATGGAAGCGATTTACAAATGTTGTGAAGATGTGTCTTTTAAATACTCTTTAATAAACAGGTATATTCAAAGCTTTATAGAATTTTTTCTAATGCAGAGTTAAGTCATTCGCATGCCGTTTGCCATTAAAATCCAGTCCCATCAAAAGGGCATGTCTCTTCCTGCACAGTCTCCCTGACCTTTCTTCTTCAGCCTTAACGATCCCTGACCCTGTTGGATCCGGATCCAGGGAGATACAATTACCAAGGGTAAACGGCAACCTCCCACCTCTAACCGCCACTGATCGTCATCTGCACCTCGCAAAGAAAAACTGCAGCTATTACCAGTAAGTCATTACTTTCAGCCCGGGTAATGAAAGCCTGTAGTGGAAAATGAAGAGAGATAAGTGCAGAGGAGGGAACAGAAGACTAAATAGCACAGTCTATTGTTGCAAGATTGTTCATTTTTTCTGTGTCAGGACAAAAGGGAAATCAATAGGAGATATTGATGTTGAGCTCAAGGCTCACTTGTATTCTTGCTGCTTAGTCATGTTTCTTATTCTCACTGTTTGTGAAGGTGTGCAGTGCATAACGTGTGTTTTTGGCCATGACCGTGCATTTTCTGCAGTGACAGGGATGTCAGCACTGCAAAATTCCTCAACTCTTATCAAATATCGATGGGTGCTGTGAGTAAGACAGACTACATTTTTTCAGTTGAAGACATCAGTCAAAGCTTGATTAAAATTTAGCTTGAATTTTTAATTTTTAATTATTTACTGTAAATCAGTAGGCTATGTGTTATTACAGCCACTGTACTGTATATCATAATGTATTGTGTAACTGGATATGAGTGGGACCCGCTTGTCCAGTAAAGTGTCTTACGATAACGTTGGTTGTAAACTGGGTGGGAAAGATGTTATTGAAATGAATATCATAGAACTGAAATTTATTGAGTTTAACTGAGTGCAACTGAACATGGGCTGCCCTGTTGCCTTGCAACAACAATGCCGTGGGGCTTTTTTGTTTGCACTTTATCCCTGCACATGCATGGGTTCTCTCTGGGAAGAGAGAACTTCGGCTTCCCCTCACGCTCCACAATTAACAACATAATTGTCAGCAAAATTGTAGGTTTTGTCTAAGTGTTGCCCTGTGATGTTTATCTATCTATCTATCTATCTATCTATCTATCTATCTATCTATCTATCTATCTATCTATCTATCTATCTATCTATCTATCTATCTATCTATCTATCTATCTATCTATCTATCTATCTATCTATCTATCTATCTATCTATCTATCTATCTATCTATCTATCTATCTATCTATCTATCTATCTATCTATCTATCTATCTACTCATCCAGCCATCCTGTACAGAGTATTGATTCAAATGTAAGCCATTTTTTTAAGCCAGTGAAAGTTCATGCCAAACGTGGTTTGTTGTGACAAAATTAAGTTTGACTGCTTATCATTTTACAGCACAGAACTGAAAGGATCCCAATATACACAAATAAAAATAAACTCTTTGAAAAAAATCTTAAAAACAGACAAAGGGCTTTCTAACAAACAAGCAATCAGACCATTTAAGAATCAAAGTTTGTTTTCATGTTTTGAAAAGACAAAGCTTCAGTTTAATCATTAAAAAGAAGAGATTTTGTTAGGAAAGAAACTGTTTAGTTACCTTGAAAAAAAAAAACTCCCACAGTGCAGGGTCAAAATGGCTCTTGTGCAATCTCTCTCTGGCTCTAGTTGTCTTCTAACAAAAATAAAGGAAGGAAAAACAAACTAGGGGAAAGCAGCATTTTATTTTTTAGTCTTGTTGTTATTCAAAAATGTGCCCAAAGTCAAACATGTTGCATATCTAAATCTTTGCACTTACAAGCATAGCATTTCTTTATCAAAAAACTCAGGCCAAACCTTGCAACTGTCTAACAACGTATGCGTGGGTGTCACGTTCTCCAGTTTGGCATTTTAGTCTTACCATATTCATGCTTTTGTGTTTAGTTTCTTGGTTTAGTTTTGTGTTCTGTTTTGTGTTACTGGATTTTGTTTTTCTGTCAGTTCAGTCTTCAGTCTCTGTGTCCTCCTTCCTCAGCTTCCATAACTTCATTTAGCCTCAGCTGCTCCACATTTCCTCTGATTAGCTCCTCTGGTTCATTGGTCATTCCCCATCCCTGCCTCTGTATATAAACTCACTGTTTCTCTTTATTCGTCGCTGGATTATACTGTTGACCCTCCGTTACTCTCTCCGTCACCCTGTCCATCACATTGCCTGTTTCTTCCTGCACTCCTTGAGCTTTTTCTCCTGCAATTCCCTTGGAAAGTTTGATTATTTTATCATTAAAAACTATTTTGATAAAGCCATGCTCTGTCACTATTATCTGTACCTATTAATGTTTCAAAATGCTTGTTTTAGTCCGTATTGCACTTTGGAAATAAAATGTTTTCCAGCCCTACTCTAATGTGCCAAATATCAAAGATTCATGGATTTAATGGTTTATATAGGAGCATGAACCGGCCCGTCTGCTCTATAACACATTCGCTCTTGCAATGAATCCCAACTTTTCATTTTTGAGCTACCAACCGTCCTTCTCTTCCATTTACAGTGTCACTCAGGTCGTTTTTCTTCTAAGTGTTCTCACAAAATACAAACAGCACCTCTTCAATTTATTCCGGCATGGCATTCCTCATTACTCGTTTCCAGGAGACAGACCTGATTGGAGATATGACAACTGCTGCCATCATTATTGGATCCCACGCATGTGCTATCATACGGTTTCATTTTTACACCGATCGTTTTTGCACAAGTGCTGGTAAAGACAGCGCTGCGCATGCAAGTCTCAAAATGCAATCACCGTTTAATGCAAACACACACACACACACAAACACAATTAGGCCTGCAAATCTGAAATGGAATCACAAACAATCTAATTTCCCCCCGGCAGACACTCTGACCACATCTCCCGCGATAACTGGCTGTTTGGAGATGAGCCTCTGTCATTGTTTCAGCCGGAGAAGTAATCAGCGTGCGAACGATAACGACTGAATTAAAGCAGAACAGAAGATGACAAAAGAAAAACGATGATAGAGTTGACAGAGGAAAACAAAAAGGAGGGTTTTAATACAAGAGCTGGATGTTTGCGTCCCTGATCTTCCTAATTCTTTTCAAAGAGCCAATCCGGTCTATACATTTCCCAATTCCCCGGCCAAGTCTTTGTTTGCTGCAGTAAGAATCCTCCATCTGACTCAGACCATGGGACACTGTAATATTAAAGAAAGGTTGATTTAAAAAAAATATCAAGCACATCTGCACTTAGAACGTCACGCTTGCTGCTATCTGGTTGACTTCCGGCAAAATTCAAACATTCAGTTTTAAAAGATTTTTCTTTTCCTCGTGTTTTACTTGGGCCATACATCTTAACTCCAGCACAAAAAGTTATTACAATTGATTTTCTCTTTGTCTTTGCAGCTGCAACTTGCTAGGTGTACCTGGAATCTATATTTCATTAAAAGAATTGCGTTCAATCTTGTTCAAATTGTTAATTGTACAAGATTATTCCCATTACGTGTGAACATAAAGCCACTTCGATGCCTACAACAGTTAATGTGTGTAAATCCACATGAAAAGGACACATGGTCAAATATCTGGAAATCATGAGTATTTCTCTCATCGGATCAGCTGAATACCAGCACTTGTGTTAGACCGTCATTGCTTTGGTGTTGCTGGAGAAAAATCCCCTCGCTGTGACACATTTTCGCTGCTGATGTGGATGGCTGTGGGCGCACAACGTGACCCTCTGACAGCTGAGATAACGCTGATCCAGCGTGTCAGAACCAAACCTTGGCTGCAGGCCTGAACCAAAGACATGCCGCCTAGTTTTAGACGAAATGACCCTCTGATGTTTGATGTTGCTTCCTGACAACTGCAGGTGATCTGCAAAACATCTGAAAAAGTCCTTACTAAAGCCGCCAGTTGAACAATACGTGTTATCTGTTATCTAATATTTCTTTATGTTTGCCTTCCAAAGAGCGAGGCTTTCTTGCAATCTTTTAAGTGGTGGTCTCGAGCAACATTTCTTTCATTTTCTATTTTTTTGTCGGCTTTCTTTTCTTTAGAATGCACGGCACTGCATTCTGTCATGGCTAGATAGAATGATTCCACATAAAATTAATTTTAAAAAGTAGACAGATTAGGGGGAAAAAAAACTTGGAAAAGACCTTCAGATATCCTGAAGAGCTAAAGATAGGGAGCACTTTAAAATTAGATTAGAAACTGTGGCTATTTGGAAGCAAAGCTAGTAGACTCTACCTAATTTAAAACTTCAGCACTTTAGTGACTCTGGGGTTCTTTAAATGGAATACAGAAAATCTTTATATGAACAAAATAATTAAAAACAATGGGGCCATCATTTGTCTTTTAAAGCGTTGGTAATCTCTGGATGATTACTTTTCCCCTTTTGTTGTTTTATGAGCAGCCTTTCTATTACAAGCACAAACTGTCTCAGCAGGCTGTGAAGTTTATTTTCTCGGTTGAATCCGTTGCCTTTTTCCTACATGTTTACTGTTTGACTGTTTCACAGCAACCAGGGTGGATTTTCACGGTCGTTTCTTTACCTCACTGCCCGAAAAAGAACCAAATCAAATATTTTGGATAGACCCTAAACTATAGGCGGGGTTTTGAAGTGGGTGGTTTTTAAACATTTCTTCACACTTTCTGTCAACTTTAAATCATACAGAAGTAATTGGTAGTTTTGGTTGACACACAACATTTCAAGCCAGTCATTCCTATTGAGCATTGATGTTTTACAGTAATTGCACTTAAACACAGCAATAAATTCAGCAAAACCTTAGTGGAAATGATAATTAAAGGGATTGGGTATGTGGCGGGCAAAAGAAGAAACTTTTTTAGGGACTAAACCAGCATTGTTGCAAAATTTGACAATTTATGTTCCAAGATACAAATGAAAACCAATTGCAACTCCCTTAATTTCTGTGTTATTTAACAATTTTGCTTTTGACTGAAGCGGACAAGCTGCAACCGCTGCTGAATGTGAGCTTCAGGTATTAAAAATCTGTGTATCTGTAATGTCCAACTTAATGGACCCGAAATGACAACCAGACACAGGGCACAGTAAGTGGATTTTATTGCAAAACAGGATCATTACAAATTTCCTCTGAGTTAGAAGCGATTTCAGTTTCAGAGTGTAACTGCTTTGAAATAATCACAAGTTATAGCTGTTGAACCCAGCGTTGTTATTAGACCAGAGCTTTTCTCTCACCCAAAAGGCAACCAAATACAGTAGTCCACGTTAGAAAAATTAATTGAAAATAAGTCACAGTTTCACCTTTTCTTAAGATCTGGAACTCATTTTCTTTCTTCCCCGCACGCTCAGCTGACAGGATCAGCACAGCGCATTTAAAATAAGTTTTAGTTACACTTCCCCACACAGTCTGCCGTGACATTATTTCACATTTAAATCATTGCCCCTATCAAACAATCAGCGATTAATGCTGTGTTGGTTTGATTTCACTTTCTTCAATCTCATGTTGGACTCAGGTAATGAGGAAATTTTTAAATAAAGCTTCACATGACATAGTAGAGATGTGCAATTACTGACTTTTGCAAAAGAAAACTGTATGCTGTAAGGTTTGTTTACTTAGTGAAATTTTATGTCCAACCCGAGTCCAGCCACATCATCATGAGATTGACTCGCCACAATCATTCTTCCATTCCTGTTTTACTCTTCATTAACCTTCTCAGCTGAGGTTTCTTGGACCAATAAACAAAACCTAGTGACAGTGTTCAGGTATGCAAATGCTTGTGAAAAGAAATGCTTTGGTAGTTGTATCTTTTTCGGTGTTGTAATGGGTTTGTGTGGTGTCAACTTATTCAGTAGCTGAGGCAGGAATATATGTGTCATGCATGAAGGAGACTACCCATCTCACTGACTAAATTATTCACTAAATTCAACCAAAAAAGGACATAAAGCTTACATTTAAAGCATTAACCCTAACTGATGCCATTTTACTCCTAATTCAAACACGGCTTCCTACTAATATTTTATATTTTCCCTTTAAGAAAGGTGTTTAAACATCCCCATAAGAAAAAGCTGTTGACATACCATAACATCATACTTTGATGCTGCCCCTCGTTTGTTCTCTGTTTATTCATCAGTTCCTCTTTGCACATCTAGAAAGGCATGCATCACCAAATTGTATACATAAACATATATTTCCAGGAATTCAAGCAAGTGCATTAAAAAGGTGCGCACCCATATTCAGTATAAGAAAAGAAATAAGTCCATCCTGTGGATGAACATGTTCAAATGCAAACACAAAAACAAACTGTTTATAGAACCCAGTTGTTAACCTTCTGACAGTTACACGTAAAGAAAAACATAATTGCTTATAATAAGGCGCACACTTTTAATATTATCAGAAAAAAACACACTGGTAGGTGAAAATGGAGCGGTACTCAGGGAACATACCATTGTTCTTTTTTTTTTTTGTATGATAACATGCTTAATTAAACAGCAAAATTTGCAGCAATTCTCCCTCTCTGCGTCTACTGAATTACCAACAGCAAGTCTGAGTCAGGGCAGCTTTTATGCTGCTGTCATTTAAACTACAGAGCATAACACCACACTCTGCAACAGCAGTCCACAGAACAAGGTTGCCAGTCTGCTCTGGCCTTTGAGTCTGAAAGCGGCTGCAGCCAGCTTGGTGATATGCCACGAGTGCTTAGTTGGGTCAGGACTGCAGCCAAAATAACCCTCCAAGCTCACTGAACAACGCAAATCTATGCTTACAAGCATTGTGAAAAGTTTGATTTGATGTGTACAGTTTGAAACTAGATATTTAAGCAGTGTAACAAGGCACAAACACATTTTATTCTCACTGGCTGACATTAAAACAGACTAAATGTGTCTGGGTTGAGGTTAGAACAACCTAAATAATTCATATTTGCAAAATGCCAAAATGATGACGTTGAAATTATGTTTTTATGACTTGCTTCAAAGTCAAAAGTGTATATAAAGTAATCTAAGATTACCTTTAAATAATTTGGGAAAGTCCAGATAATGATTTCATTACCACACATTTTGATGTCATATTTTAAGGCAACACTTCAAACACATTGCTTCCTTATCAGACATTATAAAAAAAAAATCCTAAGTAATCAGCCAATTTATCAGGAAGAAAATTGTAGACCACCACAAGTCTGACTTATCCTTGGATACAATTTCTAGATGCCTGAAGAAACAAAGTTTATCATTTCAAAGACTTAAATGGATGCACGAGCACCATGGAAATGTCTAACTACCACACCATTCAGGAGGTTGATGAAAATGCTAACCCTACGCCACCACTCCAAAAGCAACATCAATAGCCCGATTACAGCTTACAAACACACAGGACAAAAGGCCCACGTTCTTTGGAGACATGTCCCGTGTTCTGATGAAACTGAAACTACAGCAAAGTTTTGAGGGAAAATGGGGAATCTTCCTTGATGAGATCCTGATGAACAACTCCAAAGTATTGAAATAGCAGCATCATGTTGAGGGAGTCTTTTTCTGCAAGTCAGACCAGTGAACTTCACCAAATAGATGGCATGAGGAAAATAACGCAGAAATATTCAAGACACTGTTCAAGACAGAAGCCTGAAAGTTAAAGCTTTGACACAAATGAGTCTCCCAGATGCAATCTGATCCTAATCATAGGCAAATTAGTTACAAAGTGGCATAAGGACAATAAAATCAAGGTTTTGGAGTTGCAATAGCAAATTCCTGATCTCACACCCATAGAAAAATTGTGAGCAAACCTGAAAAGGTGTGTGTGAGCAAGGCAGCCTACTGACCTGACTCAGTTCTGCCAGGATGAATGGGTAGTTAAAAGCTTCTGGTAGGATACCCAAGTCATGGTTTAAAAAGCAGTTCTACCAAATACAAAGTAAATATGTGTGTAAAACTATGAAGAAAGTAATAAAAACTATCTCCCATTACATTGGGATTTAGACAAAAAGAATCATTTTGGTCATCTTAACTGTGTCAAGTTTGAGCCTCGCTTCCTGACTAACATGCAGGAATCCAACACATTCTCACTCCCTACTTGTCAGGTATTGACGCTTGGTCAGGTTCCCTCAGAGTCACATGATGACGCACGGGGTACCCCCTTCTCATCATTATTGAATATTATAGCAACCCACCCTACATTAAACGTTTAAGCAAAACGACTGTGTTTACATGCCTTTTAAAGACATTTCTAGCGAGAAGTATGTATATTATTTTCATAATCTTTGTTCATTGAAGGTAGAAAATCTTTCATTCATCAGTTTAGCCAAAGATCTTAATGCCTTCTGTCTGAGAAAGACGAGAGGAAGTGATGTTTCCTACCTACGTTACCAAGTTACACCGAGATTCTGGTACACAACTAATAACTTTTAAGCAACACATCTGCAGTTAAATGCATTCTGAGGATATCTATAGCGAAACGTATGCATGATACATTTATAATCTTCGTTCAGGGAAGGGAGACAACCTTTCCTTTAATAGTTTCGCGAGGACCTCACAGAAAGACGTGAGACGGTCATGTTGTCATGCCGGTTGCCATTGCCAACGACGTAGCCAAATACGTCACCGACGCGCACCGACTTCCGCGTACATAAAACAAAAACAATTTAATGAAAACATTGCAGTTCCATGCATTTTGATGACATTGCTAACGAAAAGTATGCATTATATAGTTATATTATTTGTTCATGGAAGGTAGACAATCTTTCTTTTATTGATTCCACCCAAGGTTGCAGTGTCACGTGTTCTACCGCGTGTAGGCTGACTAAAAGCAGTATTTATAGAGGGAGAGGCAACATTTACAGACAGCATCTGCAATTCATTACATTTTGACGACATTTCTATCAAAAGTGTGCATACTATTTTCATATTACTCTTTCAGGAAGTGTAGATAACATTCCTATAGATGTTTTCCTAACCCCAACCCTAACCCAAACACGTTGAAGTATTTTGGTTTAAGGCGGGACAAGCAGAACAAACATGGCAGCGCAGGAGGACGCACGCGTAGCTGCTGCTATCACTTCTGTTTCGTCAGAATCCACAATTTCGCCTTTGAAAGAAGAACAGCAAGAAGTGGCTGGACCAGCGTAGCTTGTGGTTTCTCATGGCGCCTGTTGCTTACATGTTCATTTGATAACGTGATTGGCTAAAACCAACCTTTGGAAGGTGGGCACTAGGTGTCGCTTAGCACAATCAGTTCGTAAAGCTCTGTTGAATGTCCAACCTTTCTCCACACTGATTCAATGATAGCAGACCCAGATTAATAATGTGCAGACCTTAGAGTGCTACACATTATCAGTCTGGCTTGCCAGGTTAGTAGCTAGGAAATGACACACAGAAGCTGATAATTGTGTCTTTTCTTAAGGTAAATCTAAATATCTGGTGTCTGGTGCAGAAGCAATGTGTGCAGCAACACATCTGGGGGTCTCAAAGGTTTGTAGCTCAATGTCTTCCTAAAATAAAGACATTGTTTAGGTTTGTATTTCCCCCCCCCCATGTTGAAAATTACAACAGATAGTCCTGAGTCACAGGTTGGAAAAACATCTGTGACCTTTAATGATGCAGAGGCAGACAAAGCAGGATGCAAAGAGAGGAGCTGAACAGCAGGCTAAACACTCTCCAGTCTGTGCGTCATGCTGGATCGTGCGCTCAGCTCTACACAGCCGTGATTAGAAACAGCTCAGCGGCTTTTTCTGTACCGACACACTGCCTATTTTCACATTTCTTCTCCGTCTCCTTTCTTTCCATCCAGCTCTCCGAGCATGCGGCACTTTTGCTATGTTTTGCTGTGTTTGTGTACGTGGAGCGACTCGCCAATGTCAGATAACTGGCAGCATGTCTTGCACCTGAGTGAGTTCATTACTATTCCGAGGCACGTTCCTCATCATCAAAGGCGCTGTGACGTCAGTGGAAACTCACACGTGGAGGATCAGCTTCACTTCACGCCGCAGTCGTATACCGTCATCTCTTTTTGAAAACACTCCTTCAGTAATTGTTGCCTGTTCCCTGCTCTCATAATTCCTAATCAATGTTGCGGCGCTGCGCACGGATGAAAAATAGTCTGAAACACCTGCAGAGAACACGTGTGGGTAGAAAAACCGAAAAGCAGCAAGAAGTGACAAAACAGCTTGTTAATGTGTGTTTAATTGACCTAACCTACATATTCTACCAAAAAAAATGTGTGGGTTCTTTTGAGAAAAACAACGTGAGCTTCATAGCTGTGGAAATGGGTTTTGTTACTATATAATCAGCCTTACCAAGCGCCTGACACACTTTCTACCTTAAAAGACGACAAATGATGGCCTTGTCTCCCCATTGACATTAAGAATCGACGGTGCAGATCACTCATTCTCGCATCACAAGGTGCACTGACATTATAATTTTCTAAAGTCCCGGTTCCTCTACACATCAAATGTGCCACTACATTTTCAATGTCACGCAGAGAGACTCATTATACAAATCTCCCTGATTATTTTATTGTTCTAAAAGGCTCAGCGATGTGGTAGCTACTTCTAGAAAATAAATCCTGGCTCCCTTGAGTGTATTAAGTAGAGTCAACAATTTTAATACTGTTAAAACAATGGTCACTTTAATAATAGATGAAAAGATATTAATCATAGGTGATCATAAGTGACACAAATGCCAGTAATGTATGGTAGAACCACAAGAAATGCTATGAATTGCATTGCAAACCCACTTCTTAAACTAAGATAAACTGACTTTCACAGTGAGGATTTCATTCATTGAAATGGGAAAAAAAATCTATTCAGACCAACCTGGCCTTATGTGCAAAACTAAATGCCCCTTAAACCTACTAACTGGTTGTGTCACCCACGATTGTAACAATCGCCGTCAAACAATTGCAAAAACGGGCCATAGGTATTTGACACCAATGTGAATTAATGTTTCCCTACTCTTCTTTTTGTAATTGTTTTAATTTGGACTCAGTAGTGTTTCAAGTGTTAAGATCACCTCACATCATCTTAACCAGATTTAGATTCAGACTTTGACTAGGACACTCCAGAACCTTCATTTTGTTTTGAGAGTCATTAAAAGCTGCGCTCTGATCACCCTCCAGCTCCACACATAGAGAGCACATTTCAAGGCTGCATTAATTACAGCAAGTCCTCCGTGTCCTGAAGAAGCAACATCACCCTACCACCACTACGCTGTCAGTATTAGGCTCTTTTTTTACATCTCCTAAAAAGTTCTACTTTTGTGTTGTCGGTCCACAAAATATTTTATAAAAATCCTTGGAGATCACGATGGATGTTTGGGCAAATGTGTGGATTTTGTGGGATTTTCTATCAGCCTTGGCGTTCTCCCATGAATCAAGTTTTGCTTAATCTCTTTTGTATTACTGATTCATGAAAACTGACCTTAACTGAGGCATGTGATGCCTACAGTTCTTTACACGTTGTTCTAGGTCCTTTTGTGACCTTCTGGGTGAGTTGTT
Source organism: Fundulus diaphanus (assembly GCA_037039145.1). Taxonomy (NCBI): domain Eukaryota; kingdom Metazoa; phylum Chordata; class Actinopteri; order Cyprinodontiformes; family Fundulidae; genus Fundulus; species Fundulus diaphanus. Next base: position 35,404,530 of record CM073140.1, read on the forward strand.
GATGTGCTTTTTGAGTTATTTTGGAAATTTGGCCTCTCCGGGAAAGGTTTATCACCTTTCTATGTATTCTCCCATTTTGGATAATGGCTCTCATTAAGGTTTTGAGTTTTAAAGCAAAATAAAGAGCGAGATGTCAGTTACCGTGTTTCTCAAATCAGCGCGCGTCACTTTTGAGCTCTTTAAACCTTTTTTGTCATCAGACAGGTTCTATTAAAGGTATTTCATGATCTATCAGCTCAAATGGTAATCAGGCCTGGGTGTGGTCAATGAAAAAAAATGAGCTTAATCACATTTACAAAAAGTTATCGCAACTGCATTTTTAGCCAAGTCAGTTTGGCTTTGATAACTTTTATTCTCTTAGAAATTACATCATTATTTGTGCGCTATTTTTTTTTTTTTACTCATCTTATTTGCGGCCATAAAAACTGTTTTATGATCTGAAACATTTAATTGTGACAAAAAAGCAACAACAGCAGAAATCTGTAATGGGTATACAGCCCTGCATATAGGAGTTACTCTTCAGCGTATATTCCAATGTGCCTTTTTTTTTTTTTTTTGGAACTTGTTCATTTATTTTAATAAAAGCATCAATTTAACCTTGAGGATAATGTACCAAAAACTGAAACTGAGCCAATGTCCTGAGCGCGGACTACAGTGTGATGTAAACTCTGTAACTTTAAGATTATATGAATTATCTCTGCTTTCACTGTTGGTCCAGGGCATAACTCTCTCCCTAGTGTTGTGGCTGCTAGTATATTAAGCACAGATGCAGTCCTTTGATTAATAAAAGGAATCATTGTTTCTCACACCAGTCTGTGCCCATACCAGTGCCTGATTGATTCCTCCTGTCACAACCACTAAAAGCAGAAGACAGAAGTAAAATTATTCTGGACACACAGTCAGAAAAAAAATCTGTAAACATCAAAAAACTAAAGATGTAACACATAACACACCTTTACAACTGAGCTTCATGGCTTAAATATTTCAAAATATGTTTTTGTTGTTGTTATTGGTGCAATTAACCTTGTTTTCTTCTTCTGTTGTTTTTTTTCTTCTGTCCACAGAAGCTACACATGGACCACTGCGTCTTCGTTAAGCTCTGTCTCTTTCCTGGACCAAGATATTGACAGAGCTGTTGCTGCCATTAACCTTGTGTACTCTTTTTTTTTTTCCTCAAAGAAAGTACTATTGGCTGTGTTTGTATTTCCTAGGCAAACCTTCTGGAGTGACTGACACAAATTCTATGTAAACTTTATTTTTCTTTCCCTTAAAAAAATACTTGTAGAAACACACAAAAAACTGACCTTGAACATATTTATTCATACAGAGATTTAAACACTTCACTATTCCCATCAAGACTGTTGAAAAATGCCTTTAGGTTGACATTGGATTAAATATAATCTCCAATTTCACAGTTTGTGCTCCTGAGATTCTCGGAATGCTATATTTATTCTGAAGCTGTTTTGTGGAAATGTGTCAAAGTAATTCTATTTTGTTAAAAGTCAGTAAAGTGAATTAACATTTTCTCTATTTACTGCACGTATTAGACCTTGACAGAATACACTGTTCTAGAACAGGGACAGTCGTCTCTAGGCATGTAATGAGTCCTCTCCCTGCGAAGAGGTAAACAAAAGGCTGATGAAGGGGTGATGAAGACGAGATGGAGAGAGACAGAGAAGAAGAGACAATGGACTGACCAGATGACTTTCATATAAAGAACTTGTGCCCAATCAGATTGACAAAGTCTTGAAGACTTGGTTAAAATTTGGTTGCGTTGTTTTCATTTATTTATTTTTTATTCAAGGTTTAGGAGTAAAGAACAGTTGCTTGTTTCCTGTGTTCATTTAGCTTCCTAGGTCCTATTATGTTCATTCTGTATTTATCATTTTCCCTCAGTTGCCTCGGTTCCTACTCCTACTCAGCTTCTTTGTTTGGTTGATTGGACTCACTTGATCCTCGTTCTAGTAATCATCATTGCAGGATTTCTTTTAACCCTTTGTTAAGTCTGTTTCTTTCCAGATCCTCCTATTATGCTTGATCTCAGGGGTTCCTATTGTGCTCCTCATTGGTTCTTTTTTTATCCATTGGCTCTGATGTATCTTTTGTGTTTTGCACTTGTGTTTGTAAGTTTGTTAATATTTTTTTCAATAAATCACCTTGATCACGAGACCTCCTCTTTTCTAGGTTTCACTCAAACTCCTCAACAGAAAAAAGCATTTAGGATCAGGGACAGGTGGTGAATCTCAGGATTTTGAATTAAATGTCCCCCAAAAGTGCTGCTGCATACAATGTTGAACTCCAAACGTCTGGACCACCAAGTTAAATCATGATCCTGTAAAGGAGCATGTCTTGATCTTCCTTGCCTGTGCTTGGAATAATACATTAAATTTCACACTAAACACGCATGTGGCATACTTGTGCAATACAATGAAGGGAAATGCACATCAGTGGCACCTGAGCCCCTGTAATTTTCTATAAAACAGCTCACAACGGCTATCCTTTTTCAACGCTTCTGATCAAACTATCCAGCGTGATGCCTTGTCTCAGCGCATTTCAACACCTCCCCCCTAATGTGTGTTAAAGGCGTCAACAAGCGTTTCAGCTTGCAGGTGCAAATATACTTTGAGGCCTGAATTTAATTTTCTGCCAAAGGTCAGCTGATACATAACCATAAATCGTGTTTCTTCTACATTAAGGGACTGATGTTTTTCATCTCTTAAGGATCTGAAAACAGCTAAACCTGCAGCAACAATACAGGAGGTCTTACCCTTTTGGCACGGATGAAGAAACAATGCCCCCCAATGTATCTCGGGGAATGACAGGGATGTTGCCTGATCAATGCACTAAATCCCAATCACTCGCCTCAAGCTGCTCGACGGCTGAGCAACGAACATGTAAAAAGGCCATTTCCCAAATGTGGGAATATATGTAAATAGACGATGCCTTGCAACAAAAATTAAACCCTTAATTTAAGTGGGGAAGGAAATTAATTCTTGGTCAATGGTAGGAATTATTTACTTATTTAAAAGTAATCTAACACATAAAGTACAGTTGAAATATTTTTTTTTTTTGCTGCCATACAAAACTTTTTGTTTGCCAGACTACTGGCACCCACACAGACACAGCAGTTAGCTGATTCAGTTTCTATGGTGATGACAGACAGTATAAAGGTGACCTCCAGCTTTGAAACATAACGGTTAAATTCAGGCAATCTGCTGATGATCCGAAAATACCCGGCATCTGTTTTCAGGGCGAGAACATATCTAAATAGCAACATCTTGCTGTGCTCACTGTGTAATTATCTGCTGACAGGTGGTGTGTGTGTGTATGTGTGTGTGTGTGTGTGTGCGTGTGTGTGTGTGTGTGTGTGTGGCAGCTCGATCAGGTCGACTTAAAAACATTTCTTCTGGTCTTCGAAAATCAGCATCATGCAACAGACTCTGTTGGTGCTAGAAGTGATCACTACTAAAACGCTGTTGGGAAAAGATTAGGGCATCCGTCAAACTACGTTCCAATGTGATCACGCCATGAAGTTGACCCCTAAAGCCAAATGTAAGCAAGCTTTATTCTGCTTTTACTGTTACAGTTATACACTACTAAAAAAACATTAATTGGGACACTTTTTTATCACAGTATGACATCAAGTCAGCCACACGGCTGGAATATTGATGTCACTAGTTCAGTAGTACAGGGAGATGGCGGGGGAGGGGGGGGGGGTTAATCAGTGTCGACCGTTTTGCCGTCAATTAAATTAATTACAGGTGAATTAAAGGGGCAACGATGAGATGGCCCAAAAAACAAGAATCGTTTTGCGGGAGGAGGTTTCCGCCCCCACCCCGCCCATTTTTTTGAATGCTTTTCATTAGCTTGCATTCGACTAGAGGAAGTGTCACTACTATTGCACAGGCAGCCCAACTCCATCAGAAGGACACATAGAAACGTGCCACTGCCAGAAGATTTGCTGCGTCTCTCAGCACAGTCTCAAGAGCATGGAGGAGATTCCAGGACACCCACAGTCATTCAAGGAGAGCTGGAGGTCCTTCAGTAGGTCTGGAATCTGCTACTTTGTGCAAGGAGAAACAGGATGAATACTGCCAGGGCCCTACAAAGTGACCTCCAGTGGGCCACTGGCGTGAATGTCTCTGACCAAACCATTAGGAAAGGACTTCAAGAGGGTGGCCTGAGGGCCCGACGTCCGTAGGCCTTCTGCTCACTGCCAGGACCTGTGGGGGTAGACCGGCTTTTGCCAGAGAACAGCAGAATTGGCAAGTTAGGCACTGGCGCCCTGTTCTTTTCAGAGAGGAGAGCAGGTTCACTCTGAGTTCATGTGAGACAGAAAGGGTCTGGAGAAGCTGTGGTGAATGTTACTTTGTCTGCATCACTGTTCAGCAGGATTGGTCTGGTGTTGGGTCAGCGTTGGTCTCGGAAGGCGCATTGACCTGTACAGGATGAATGATGACACCCTGACTGCCAGGCAGACCCATTGTTAGATCTTTTGCAGGGGGTCCTGGGTTCCTCCTGGTGTGGGATACTCCTGGCTTCATGTCGGAGAGCATGCAGACAGTTTCTGGAGGATGAAGGAATTGATACCACTGACTGGCCTCCATGCATCCATGATGCTCCTGAGTATCTAGGATCCTCTCACAAGACGCATGTGTGGATGTCAGGCATGAATACAAGCACAGGGGGCTATAAAAACTACTGAGGACCCTTTTGAGTTTCTGCAATGACATTTTAGCAGATTGGACTAGCCTGCCACATCAGGTTTTAAGTTTTACTTCCTCTGTGTTTTTGGATTAAGTTGTGTGTGGGCTGATAATTTTCACTTTCGTCAAATGATGTGGCATCCTTTTTATCCTAAAGTTACCCATTCCATAACAGCACGTAAATCCAGAAAGATTTCTTTCGCGATTAAGATCCAATGTGTTTTTAAAGTGCTCCTTTAAAATTTCTGAGCAGCTTTCGATTGATGTTATTTAGACTTAGACAACTTTATTTGTCATTTTGTATGTACAGAGTGCATACAGAACGAAATTTCGTTGCATACAGCTTGTCAATTACAGTATAAGGTGCAGCAGTGATTAAAAAGTAAACTATTTGTCGCGGTTTTATCTGCCTTAGTACTGTACAGCACTTTCGCTACACAAATAGTTTTTTATATACTCTTTTTGAATAAAATGGATTTGAATACTGTTATTCTCATGCACAACTGAGGAACAAATTCCCTCGGATTCTTTTTCTTTTACTTAACTTTTTTTTTATTGAGAAAGCACATAAATGTTTGCAAGGGAATAACTTTTTACAATGCTCTTGCTTTAAAAGTTTTAATTTTGGATTAGAAAAATTTAATCAGGGTAGCAGGTGGCGGCGGTGCCAAGTTGTCTACACATTTTTACACGAGTGTTTAAATCAGAGCATCAACATTAAAATGAAGCAGAAGGGTTTTTAAAAATCAGACCTAACATATTTAACATATTCTGTCCACTTGGACCATATTCTGTAAAAACTGTCTTTCTCTCTGAGAGTGTAAGACAGCTTTTCCATTGTGTAGATCTCTTGAACAATGTTTACCAAGTCCTCCACTGCTGGTGGTTCCAGTTTGAGCCATCTTCTCTTGAGGACCTTTTTACTTGCAACCAATTAAATATACAAGAGTTTATTGTCTTTAAAACTCATATTATCCACTTGTATATTTCCCAAATGTATGGTTGTGCAAGACCAAAGAAAAAGCAACAGTGCTCATGAATGCAAAAGATTTGAAAATGGTTAGCCACCCACCGTACATATTTTATCAGACTTTTTAAACCAAATAATCTAAAATATCAATTTTTGTCAATCACTCCTTGTTTGGCAAATGGAAAGTATGCTGCTTCTATGTGTGGAAAGATGCTGGTACCTAGTGGAATGCACACATTTGGGAAAATATAGATAAACACATGCTTGTGGATTTTTATTAGCTTCTCTTTAGAGCAGAAAGCACTAAACCTTGGCTTAATTCATCTCCATGGTCTGGGTTTTCATTGCTTAAGCACCTCAGGGAGGAGTCCAGGTCTATCTCTACCTTCAGGGATTTAACTGCTGGCAAATATGGTAATATAAAGTTGGAAAATCCTAAAAGGTCTCGGGTGAAATGCCGTCTTAAAGGCACTTGCTCGTGCAGTCTACTAACGGTCAATTGCTGCACCATGAATGAGAAATGGCAAAAACCTGCTGACTTTGTGCTAAAATGTATTTCCATTCTGCTTGGTCATATACTGCATCCCAATTACAAATCCTTTCATGACTCTATGCAATTTGTGGTGGTGCTCTGTCTTTTGTCAGAAAGCACCACCTCTCTCCTGCTCTTCATCACTCTCCTTCTTTTTTTTTTTGACACCATAGGGGACGTGACCCTGTCTGCAAATTGTCATAATTAGCCAGGAACATCTAGAATTATGGGTTTGATGCATGAATGACGTCAACTCTGCTCTCTCAGGCAGAGCTGACTGAACTCCTTTTGCTTGTTTAAGCTGCCTGAAACATCAGAGAAGAGCAGCGAGACCGAGGAATGCTGAAACAGAGGAGTGAATCCGCAAAGGTACTTCTAATCCCCGCGCGGTCTCGGCATTAAAGGGCAAACGGCTGATTAGATTGCTGAAACGGAGGCGAGACATCCTGCAGTAATAATGCTGGGTGTGAGTGGGAGTAGATTGTCAAGATAATGTCAGATGCCCATCTGATTTATCTAACAAAGCAGCTGCTGATATGTATTTATCTTGACAGGACGTGCATCTAAATCAACGACTGGATGATTGCTTTAATAGACAAAGCAGCAGAAATTATGTCTCCTCTGTGAAGAACATAGGCAGTGTTGGACTAATCTTCTCAAGTGTCAATTTAAACTATAGGGGCACAGCAGGTCTTGCACCTTTCAACAGCTGTGTGACCTCTGTCTCCATCTAGGATTGATGAACCTCTACTTTTTCGAACATTATAAAGTATTACACCACAGAAGTCTAAAGTATGTTGCTAAAAGAACCATGTTTCCAAAGCAACAGCTTCTGAGTCTCCCACAAAAACAGATGCTTCAAAAATTTTTTGCTGAAACTAGGTAATTTTATTATTTTAAGGGAGAATTATTATTAGTGAAGATAAGCAGACTGACAGGTCTTTATTCACAGTCTGGCAGATCAGTGGTGTAAATTAATATAATATTTAAAAAACACAAACTGTGAAATACACCAAAACAACGCATGATGCCAAATATAAACAAGACACACCCAGTGCTTTGATGATTTAGAGAATATTCTGAAAGATGCAATAATTTTCAATTCTTACTGGGCACATTAGTTCCAGAATGAGAGACAGTCCAAAGACGCTGTGCAATTTCACAACCCTGGTGAAAAATACAATAAACGCTCTAAAATGTTAGATTTCAAAATGTTGCAGCATTATGTTAAAGTAGACCAAACTCATCCCTGCTGCCTTAGTGTACATATTTTACTCAGTTTTTAATCTATAATGCATCAAATGCATTAAGCGAATTGTGTTTATTGTCCTCAGAGCTGGACAGAACCAATGAGCGAAGAATTTGTTTTTGCTAAAATAGACAAGTCCCAGAAAATAATCTGTGTGGTAACATCTGTTGCACTTGTTTATTTTAATTAGCAATAAGGGTGCCTCTATGAATGTGTATCAGTTTTTGTTGATACAATGCCAGATGGTTTCTCTCTTTCTAGCTGAGAGGGTGCAGTACTACAATGATTCCAAAAATAATTAGAAATCCTTTGCTTTTATTTGGTGCACAAGGCAGTTCAGTTTTCTGCTTCTCAATATACCTAATTGAGTAAAGCCTTGATTGTGTGATTGCAGCAAAAAAATATACTTAAGGACAATAGTTATCTCCTTTGGTGATATTATCAAATGAAATGAAACAGGTCATGGACAAGACCCTTCACTGTTCTCTGCAGGGCACAGTCGTCTGCCATATAGGACATTCTTCAAATGACGTCAAATTACTAAATGTAGAACAGCGCAGTGCGCATGCGTGGTGGCCATCTTGGGGTCGTACAAACAGAGCGGTAAAGCTTGAATAGTTTACTCGTATGAGTCAAATAGTGAACAGATCTGCCCTGAATATCACCTCAACAGACATATTATGACAACACAATACGATTATTGTGACCATATGAAAGGATTTTTTTTCCACTGATTTTCCTAAACCCAGAGAGATTGCCGAGAAATGTCAGTGTTGGATAGGAGTTTATAACCGAGAGGATTTTACTATGGAATCTGACCATAGACACCTATGTGCTCTTTACATTTCCTCGGTGGTAAGGAGTGAATATCCAGAATGTCCAGACCTAAAAGCAGCGACTGCAGGATCTGCGCATGTAGGCTACGTTTATTTGGCTTTTTCTCAGCGGCAAAAGGCAATTACCCTATAATCCATGAGAGTTGTTTATGTGAGCTTAAGTGTTGCATATTCCTGCTTATTATAAGCGACTTTGGGCTTGTTTTTCCCTAAAGTCACCTGCAACTTTTGTGAATCGGCAGTAGCGGTTTCTTGGGTTTGTTTTTGAATGAGAAGTCACTTTTCTGGGTTTGGCTTTTTTCCGACAGAACATCTTTTTCTGGTTATCAAGCCGCGCAACAAGAGCTATTAGCAGGGCTAATAAATAAAAAGTAAGATGGAATCTGAGTGTCTGATTACAGCGGGATAATTGACTTTGCAACTTCAGAAAACAAGCTGTTTTTAAGTATGTCTTTTGCAATAAGTCCTATAATAATTTAAACCATTGGCCTGTAATAATATGCATATATATAAATTCTTTGTATTAGTTGTAATTCTGTACAGATTCAGAGGGTTTCTTCCTCACATTTGATCAGTTGTGCGAGAGATTAGGACAGCCTCTGCTACATTTCTCCTAATACAGCTTTCTTTCCGCTCATTTTGAGGCCTCTGCATTTCAACCAACGTTGAAGCTGTTCTACTCTGTGTTTCTCGATTTAAAGCATGTTGAGATGAAGCTCCTAGGACGTTGTCATTTTCTAGAATGATTGGTAATGTGGTTGTTGCTATTCTAGTTTGTACTCTGCTTGTCCGACCATCCGGGAAACCCGGGCTGTGTCCGGGCAAATGTGACGTCATTTGAGGAATGTCCCGTTGCAGCTGGATACCGCTTTGAAATGCAGTACATCGACAGGGTCTCAACCACAGCTCTGTATAAAGTCATGAAGAGGCTGATAAGAAGTCATTTAAAGCAGGTGATATAATCAAACTCACTGCAAATGCTATTTTGAGAAAGATTTTATTTTATTTATCAGGGTTTATTGAAGGAGCATGTTTTCTTTTTACAAAGGCAGCAACCGTCTCCATATTGTTACAACTGAAAGTAGTCTCTTTTTTTTCCAGTAATGCTACAGACCCGACTGTGTGAGTAACCAGTGGGTCTAATTAGTTGTGAATGTTGAAGCAGGTGTCTATGAGAAGTGAGCATCTGCTGCGACCTGCTGTTTCCTCTTTCCCACTTTAGTGGAAATGTGTTGCTGACATAAAGCTGAAAGCATTTGTTTACCTACCAGTGAACAGGTGAGTGGTGCTCCACCATAACCAATGGCTGTTGTTGCTCACTGGTTCTGCAATGCCAATTTAATTATTTAAGCGCACATAATGATCACGTTGTGGCCCCAACCCTGTAGTTAAATGGCCTGCAGATTAAATCGGCTCAGGTGCGGAAACAGAGTGTGTACGATGTAAAAGCAAAAGAAAAAGATAGGAGCGAGGGGAAGGAGGGTTACCCAAATGACATCTCCATTGCAATGTTTAACAATATCATCACATACAGCATGTTTGGCCCACTCTTCATACAATGCCAGACGGAAAAGAGCTGCAATATTTTCCAGCTTTTTTCCAAAAAAAATGTATCTACTATAACTCGTAACAGATTTCTATCAGTGTGCATACAGCGCCTGCCGATAAAAGGTTCTGCTATCTTGCACAAAGTCCCAGGTTGAGGTTCAACATTTTAGAGAGAGAAATTACTCACATATTTAAGATTCAGCCTAAAGGTAAAATTGTTGTCAGGCAAAGATAACAGGTCACAGACAAAGTGTGAATTCAGTCATTTTAAACAGATCTATTTATCTCCTGTCAGCTGAACAGAATGTAAAGCGTGAAAATTACCATGAGAGAATAATTTGACTTGAGTGGAAAGAGGAGAGTCGGTATTGGGTTTAATGCATAACATGAACAGCAAGAGAAGAGGAATTTTAAAATTTAGATAGAAAAGATACGTTTTTTTGATAATTCTGTGTATGATGAGACGTTTGGTTATAAATGCAGCTGTCATGACCCTGGTGTGTGGGTGTGAATTTTGGTGTATGTCTGAGATCTTTCCCAGAACAGGGGATCTCTGCTGGAGGGTTTTGATAGCTTACTGCTGGTCTGTGGCTGCTGAGTCAAGCCCATTCTGGCTCCTCTGAGGAAGTTTAGTGTATTTGTTTACCTTTGTTCAGCTAGCTCCTCATGTTCTCTGTGCCTCCCAGGTTGAAGCCTTTGTTGGTTTCCATACCAACCCCGAATCCTCCCAGCTAACCTTACCATGACAGACTTCTCCGGGAAATTCATCCGCTCCAAAGTCTTCCATTGCAGCTCCGTTTTCTCCAGCCATCATCAGGCTGCTCACTCTCTAAAACACTTTGTTCGACTACCGTCTGGATCTCAAGTCTCCTTCTGATCTGCACTTGTCAGAATCCCTTCTGGAACACAAACCCTAGTAGTGACATCTACATCTATATCCCACCGCCAGGATCATCATTTCCCTAAACTCTGGAACATTATGCCATTCTAATTCACCTCAGTTGTTAAAAGATTCATTCTCATTATTAACCCTCGTTCCATCTAACTTCTCTCTTCCTCAAAACGTCGCTGAACCATGCATACATCCCCCTGAGTTGTGCACATTTATCATTGCATCATTATTCACAAGCCTCTTTTCCCTTGTCCGTACTGAGTCGTGTGTGTGTGTGTGTGTGTGTGTGTGTGTGTGTGTGTGTGTGTGTGTGTGTGTGTGATCCTGCATGTGGGACAGGGAACATGACAGCAGTTCTATAAGGGAAGTTAATATGTTAATTTAGTTTCGGGAGCAGGGCAATGCCTCAACCACACCTCTAATTACCAAACAGCCTACTTATACCCAGCTCACTCATCCCTCTCAGTCTGTTACATTCCTTCGACCCCACTCTCCCTTACCCTCAACCCATCATCCTCATCCCTACTTCCTCATTCTACATTGCAGGTTCCATCTGGGGGGTCCCAAGCAGGCACAGGAAACCCTATTCAGAAGACTGCACCCCTACGCTGAGTCTCATTCTCCCAAGCCTGCTGAACCATCTCCTCAGATGACCTCACATTCAGAATCATCCAACCCTTCAATCCCTTCCTCCAATAAATCTTTAAACTCGTACCTCTGTGGCATTGTCCTTGCTAATGAAAATAGCGTTTGCCCTACAGAGGTTTCATCGGTTTTTGTATATTTTATTTTTAGTCACGCTTGACAGTTTCAAGTTGTCTAACTGATTTTCTTAATGGACCAAAATAAGCTGGGAAGATACAAAATGGCGTATTCAAGAGATAACTGTAATTTCACTAGCCGTGCCAAGGCCTCCCAGACCTATAGAGTCAATGAACCACTTAAACTGAACCTGTCTAATGATATGAAGTAGGCTGGAAGACTCACACCACACCCAAATCTAAAGAACAGGAGAGAAACAAATCCAAATAAAACACAGGACAGTCATGAACCTTCCCAGGAGTGGCCAGCTGAGCAAAATTGCTCTAACAGCACAAAAACAAAGAACACAAGAACAACATCTAAAGTACTGTAGGTGTCAACTGCCTAAATTAAGGACAGTTTCAACTTTCAAAATTAAGACAGATTAGTAGTTTTGCTCAATGGCGTCAAGGAGAAAGTCCTAAGACTAAAACCACTATTGATGAAAAAGTCTGGTATTTACAAAAATAACTTTTGAGCCCAAAAGACAATAAAAATATTTTATGGACCAATGAGAGAAAAGTGAAACTTTTTGAAACCATGATGATGGCAACATGATTGTCTGCAGTTTTCAATGGAACCATGAGAGCTCTAGTCAAAGTCCAGAATAAAGGCGCTACAAGTAATACTGACAGTTTGCGGCTCAAATCAGTACAACAGCTTACCAATCACAACAATTTAATATGCCGTTTTTAAATGGTGTGTTGCTGTTGTGAATCTTTACTTCCACAGGACAGGTATATGATGTTGTATTCTGCTCTATTTCTGGTCGTCCATGTTAGCAGGGTTCTGCTCTTTTGCCAAGATAAAATACCAAATGCTGAACTCTGTGTTGGGAACTCTGGGAACTCTCATACGATTGGCTCAGGAACCAGGAAGTAAACACGGGCTACACTCTGAACCAAAGTAGTTCCCAACCGTACCTCTAGGCTTGACAGGAGAAAAACGTGACTAAGACATTGTTGATGGAGACGACCGATTGTTTATAGGGAATGTTACTTCCATCCCAGGTGAGAAATGAGAATGATTTAGGTTGATTTTACATTACATATCCCACTTATAGCTCCTTTAAGTATGACCTTAAAAAGATTGTCATGCTCAAAAATCCACCAATACATCTAAAAAGATTTCTGCAAAGAAAAGTGGACCAAAATCCTTCCAGTGATGTAAAAACCTGCCAGGTATCCCATCACTTGAGGGCAGTTATTATCACCAAATCTGGTTAAAGGGGACAATTACTTTTTCACATATGGCCAGACTGGTTTGGATATTTTTTTATTTAATTAATGAAATCATAATTTAAAACCTGCTTTTTGTATTTATTATCTGAAACATTTGCATGTGACAAAACGTAGAACATTTAACCAGAACACTAAAACAAAAGAGCTCCCGTTTTCAACCATTTTATTTTTGCACAAAGAAGCAGCTGTCAAATTGTGTTAACAGCATTAATTTCAGTGAATCAAACTGGCACAACTGGAGCAGATGAGAAAAACTGTGTTAAATTGAAAAAGAGAATACTATTTTTTTTTTTTCCCTAAAATGCACTTTTGGTGATAGTGCTCAGACACACAACATTAACAACATTTTCAGTCTCATTCCACTTCCAGACCTTAACAGACCGTCATCATTCAGCCACTTCCAGCATGAACGTCTGCTTTGTTTGTTGTCCTCGTAAACATGGCGACAGGAAGTAACTCCAGGCGGCACACCTCTGCCAAGCAACACCGTCCGTGAAAACAACAAGTTTCATTCGCAGATATCCTGAGCAAACACGGCTCCCCTCACATGGCCACTCTCCGGTCGCCGCTCCGCCGTCCTTCTCAGGAAATTAATTTCACTTTAATTCCCTCAGACGAGACGGCTCTTCCACTATCGCAGCGCCCGCATTTCCACAGGGTTAGTCCAATTTGCCATGGCTTCAAAACAAAACAAAGAAATAAACAGCTTCTAAAATATGCACACACGCAGCAAAAAAAAACAGGGGGGGGGGGGAAATAAAATCCAAAGCATTTGTTTTCACGGAGCAGGGTTTTTCTCTCCTCCCTCATCTACAGTGCAAAAAATTGAAAATGCACAAAAAAAACAACCATCAAATAATAAATAGATTCTCTTTTGTATATTTCTTTTTTGTGTATTTACATATATACTGCATATGACGGAGGCTGGGACTCTACATTAGTATACAGCTCTTGGCCCGGTCCTTCCGGATGGCCGGGGCTTGGTCCGTTTGCTCAGTCCGACCTGTCAGAGGTGGCAAGGGGAGCTGCGACACCCTCTTCAGGCCTCTGCGTGAACTGCTGCGTTTTAGCTGCGGCTTGTGCGGCGGCCGCACTGAGGCCAGGGTGGTGATGTGGAACACGTCGCGGACGCTGTTCTCAGAAACCTTGGAGGTGCACTCAACATAGGCCACTGCCCCCATCTGTCGGGCTATCGCGCTTCCCTGCAACATGGAAAGAGATGAGATGAAGTTAAGCGAGTGGTAGATTCTAACTTAACATTTGAGGAGAGCTTTTATATGTATGATTCTGCTTTCTGATTCTTCTAAATGATTTTTGATGCAAGCCAACTTGTACAGACGATACCCTGAGCCGAGCATTCTTTATGCAGGGTGTGTCTGGGCTACTAGTAAAAGCTAGATAAATGCTAAATAAACTAAATGTTAAGCTAATAAACTACTAACCTGAAAACTCAATGCAAAACTCCCTACTCAAACTCGCTACGAAGGCATACGAGACAGAGCCCGTTACATAGCCCACAGCAGCAGAACTACCGATATTCTGGCTGACATCACAAAAGTTTGAGCCAATAGCAAAACTGATTTGAAATTCAATGCAAGACACTCATGGAACCTGAGGAGGGCGCCATACCGACGGACACAAAAATCACGATTTCTACAAATGTGGAGTAAATTGTCCAAATAATGATTAGTGTATATATAGACATCCCGAAAAGATACTCATGTATACAGATTATTTGCAAAAAAAAGGATCTGGGGTTGAGTTACCCTTTAAAAAGTAGTTTTGCTCAATAGTTCGTCTTGTCTTCTGAAGGTCTTTCAAAGTTTGTTTTCTTTCAACATTGACAGCATTTCCACGTTCAGTACTTGGTTGTTTCAGAATACTGTTTTATATTTTTCAAGTCACTAACTCTGTTCTATAAAAAATTATATACATACTCATGGATGGACAAGCGTGTCTGTTCATAACAGACAATTTAGCAAAGAACCCATTTAAAACTTTCCTTTTTGATAAAGCTTATAGGTAGAGTGGCTTAGGTTACCCTGAGCTATCTCTGTAGTTATGCTGCTATAGGTTTAGGCTGCTGGAGGACATCAGCGTCTGTTTTTATCACTGCTGAGTTCTCCCACTGTTCTCCAATTTTGTATTATTTGTTGTTATTTCAACTTTTAACTTTTTGTTCTCTGTCTTTTTTTTTCTTTATAGTAGGTACACCTGGTCTGGCTCTCTGTTAGCTGTGACATCATCCAGGGAAGACAGATCATCCGCTATTACCATATAACATAGAAAGGATTCCTGGATCAATGTGAGCTTTTCTGCTTTTTTGTCTCTGCTCTTTCTTCGCTAACCCCAGTGGGTTGAGGCAGATGACCGTTTACACTGAGCCTGGTTCTGCCGGAGGTTTTTCCTTCCTGTTAAAGGGGAGTTTTCCTCTCCACTGTCGCTTCACGCATGCTCAGTATGAGGGATTGCTGCAAAGACATCAACAATGCAGACCACTGTTCACTTTTTGACCAATCTGTCTGTGCTTGATTGAATTTGACTTTGGAAAGTGCCTTGAGATGACATGTGCTGTGAATTAGTGCTATATAAATAAAATTGCATTGAATTGAATTGAATCATTCAATTCAACACCACATCACATCAGGCATTTGCAGCCAGATCCAAAAACACATTTTGGTCTAATTGTTTAAACTTAAAAAAAAAAACAGAAAAACAAAATAGTTTGACAGAGAATAAAAAGGATTTTATGAATTCAATTCAATTCAATTCAATTCAATTTTATTTATATAGCGCCAAATCATGAAACATGTCATCTCAAGGCACTTTACAAAATCAAGTTCAATCATATTATACAGATTGGGTCAGATTATACAGATTGGTCAAAATGTCCTATATAAGGAAACCAGTTGATTGCATCAAAGTCCCGACAAGCAGCATTCACTCCTGGGGAACCGTAGAGCCACAGGGAGAGTCGTCTGCATTGTACATGGCTTTGCTGCAATCCCTCATACTGAGCAAGCATGAAACGACAGTGGGAAGAAAAACCACCCATTAACGGGAAAAAAAAACCTCCGGCAGAACCGGGCTCAGTATGAACGGTCATCTGCCTCGACCGACTGGGGTTACAGAAGACAGAGCAGAGACACAACAAGACAGACAAAAAGCACAGAAGCACACATTGATCTAGTAATCTGTTCTACATTAGATGGTAGTAACGGGTGAGCCGTCTTCTCTGGATGATGTCAAAGTTAACAGAACGCCAGACCAGGTGTACCTACTATGAAGAAAAAGAGAGAGAGCAAAAAGTTAAAAGCTGAAATGACGACAGTCATTTCAATGTAATACAATGCAAAACTGGAGAACCGTAGAATGATGAACAGTAGAAATCAGTAGAGTGAGAAAATTAGACCCTGATGTCCTCCAGCAGCCTAGGCCTATCACAGCACAACTATAGAGATAGCTCAGGGTAACATGAGCCACTCTAACTATAAGCTTTGTCAAAAAGGAAAGTTTTAAGATTAGTCTTAAAAATAGACAGGGTGTCTGCCTCACGGACCAAAACTGGGAGTTGGTTCCACAGGAGAGGAGCCTGATAGCTAAAGGATCTGCCTCCCATTCTACTTTTAGAGACTCTAGGAACCACCAGCAGACCTGCAGTCTGAGAGCGAAGTGCTCTGTTAGGAACATACGGGGTAATCAGAGCTCTGATATATGATGGAGCTTGGTTATTAAGGGCTTTATACGTTAGAAGAAGAATTTTAAATTCTATTCTTGATTTAACAGGAAGCCAATGAAGGGAAGCTAAAATTGGAGAAATATGATCCCTCTTGTTGATTTTCATCAGGACTCTTGCCGCAGCATTTTGGATCAGCTGAAGACTTCGAACTTCGAGCTGATGACCATTAAGGAATTTCTTAAGAGCTGAATTTACAGAAAAGTTGGTGCTCAAATCCCTTGGGACCTGTGTCAGGTCTTAGATTTCTCAAAGGAATGGGATTCCTTCAAATTTTTCACATCAAATTTCTGTTTCCCAAATTCCCAAATTCTTAGTCTTATACCTAGAAAGAAAAGCATAAAACAGAAAACATTGCTATAAATCTATAATATTTCAAAAATAAAAATGTATTAAATCTGGGACTTGTAAAAACCATTGGATGGATGGATGCATGGATGGATGGATGCATGGATGGATGCATGGACAAACTGATGTGTGGACAAGGGGATTGACAGACAAACACACCGGTAGAGGGACAAACAAACAGACAAAAATAAGAGTGGGAAATACAAAGGGAGTAATAGACAGAAAACCCAATCGCTAAAGAGATGAATGGATAGACAGAAAAAATGGACAGATGGTTGGACGGACGGAGAAATGATCAGATGGATGCAAAGATTGATGGGATTATTTTCCAGATTAACTCTGGGCCTCACTCTTCTTTGGTTGATGCTGAGACTGAACTGAAAAGGGTTTGAAACCTTTCAACATTGAGCCAAGTTCACTTTAACACTTAAGGGAAATGTCTGGTTGCTCTACAGCAAATACTGTGGCAGTTTAAATCATATGTATAGAGCTGAATGCTATGTGTACCTTTCAGAAAAAGAGTCTAAATCACAGAATGTCAACAATCCAGAGATAAATAAAGGTCCTTTATCCGCCAGATGTAGAACACAGATGTTGTAAACTCAGTCTATGGTTTAAAAACAAATGACAGCAATTGATTTCATCTGTGAAGCCGCTCAAAGCGACTAAACTCAAACATAACTCACCTAGCTCTGAAGATTACCCCTGAGTAATGTAACAATATACACAGACAATTAAGACTGCAAATTGTTGGCTTAAGATTGAGTGATGCAAATTTAATTTTAAAATCCCTCGGCCCCACTCAGTGATGCACTTCAGGGTGGGCTGATCTCTTTTGTCTCATGAGCAGCTTTTAATTCGCATGTGGAGGTTGTAACACACAGGACGGAGCTTAAACCACATGCTCTCCAAACAGCTTTTACATCCCAGGCTGACGTGGTTTGATTTCTATCACAGAGCGTGCTCTGAGGTACATGTAATGAGCAATGAAGCCGCCACCAGGTGGAACAGTGCTTTTAGATTAACCTGGGGCAGGTAGGGGGGGGGGGGGGGGGGGGGGGGGCAGTTGATCGAAACTTTAAGGCAGATAAGAGTGGAAATATCTGGAGTTCACCCAGTGGTCACTCTCATTGGCGACTCTTCAGCTCTACTCTAAATCA
The DNA here is from genome assembly GCA_037039145.1 of Fundulus diaphanus. Taxonomy (NCBI): domain Eukaryota; kingdom Metazoa; phylum Chordata; class Actinopteri; order Cyprinodontiformes; family Fundulidae; genus Fundulus; species Fundulus diaphanus. The sequence goes on from CM073140.1 coordinate 35,422,549, forward strand.
ATTTGAGATCAACAACAGGATAACGACACAACCTATTGGATTAAAGCACCAACATGTTTGTGCGTGCAGCTCTGGTAACTGCTGTTAGGTTCTGCTTATTTTTTGGGTATCTTTAAACACAGCTGCGTTGAAACAAAATTAAAACCAAAAGGGAGCAAAACAACTGTTTAATGCAAGGTTGCATTAGGATCTTCTATTCTATTTATCTGCATTTTCTTTGTTTTATCGTTTTGTGTTGCTTTGCACAACCCCCCCCCCCCCCCCCAAAAAAAAAAAACAGTAACATGAGCAGAACGAGAGCTGATTAAAAGTCCCAGAATTTACAGTTTATCATCACCCTCCTGTCCACTTCTCCCCCGCGTCCTTGGCTTAGAGGTCATGGCTGCTTGCGATAAAAGGACTCGGCCGTTTATCAATGTCCGTTTTCCATTCATTCTGCATTTTTAAAAATCCCTAAATCTGCATGATTATCTGACACGTAAACTCCACTCGCTGCTTGCTCTCCTGCAGCCTATAAAACGAGGAGCCGTGAACTATCTCGGTGAATCAAAGCCGAGCATCCTCAATGTATTACACTAATTTGGTGTCGTATACCACCTTTCTATAGTTTTTGAGACAGAATGTATATCCCTGCTGAATTTCCTTCTGCATTTGTTGCCGTTTCAACATGCCTTTCTTCCAAGGACTCTCTGGAAGCTGTCTTTGAGGAAACACTATCTCTGTATTTATCCCAACCCTCCTTTTCATCTCAGATATCCATCTCCAGTTTATTCCTACCTGCTCATGAGTGACAGGGATTAGTCGCTGCTTGGAGAGTTCCCTCAGGGTGTTGACGTCTGTCCTCATGTCAAGCTTACAGCCCACTAGCACCACTTTGGCGTTGGGACAAAACTCTTGTGTCTCTCCTTGCCACTGCAGAAACACAAAGGGGGGGGGGAAATTTGCTTTTTCATCACCACACACACAAAACAAAGACAAAAAAACTTCTGGCTCCCAGAGGGAGATTATTGCTGCATTAATTAAGCTTTTTTTTTGTCATGCAGAGGAGTTACAGTGTAATGAAAATGGTTTAGTTGTGCAAGGCTTTGCATACAACTCTGAATGTTCGGTTTCTGTAGTTAACCAGGTAAATGGATTCATTTCTGTTGGGATTTGGGGGATTTTAAACAAAACTACTTTTATTTTTATTTCACATACACGGAAGGTTTACACATTCCCAAGGTATTTATGTTCTTGGAGATATCTGCTTGTTATAAAAAGGTCTTATTTACGGTCACTTGTATAGTTTTGAACAATACTGTCTTCTAATTTGTTCCAACAATCCACAAACATAAACAGATTGTTATGAAAATATGTCTGAAAGGACATCTAGTAGCAGCAGTAGTCTATGATTTATTTAGGGAATAATAGAAACACAGAATGGTAGAATCAGAAGTCAATAAGTCTTTATCAACTCGAGGGAAGACTGGATTTTTTAAAAGTGGGATTCTGTGGAGTTGTTAGCGGTTGTCAGCATCTTACCGCTGTTAAAGGGGGCTTAGCATCATCAGTTTGGAAATTTATAGCAGTTGATTTTTACACTACAATACTTTGCATCTGATAGTTTCTCTTACAAAATCTCACCTTCCACGTTTCTATAACAATGGAATGTTTTTGCTGACAGACCGATACAGTCTTCAGAAAGAATGAATGTCCAATTTAAAAGTTACAGTTTTAAAAGGGGTCTCTAAATATTTGGATGAAATACAATTGTCTTTTTCAAAATGTGTTTGAGGGTGCAGTTACTCTATAATAGCAGAAATCTGCTTTGCAACCAGCTCCACTCAGACTAGCAAATACCTCAAACCTCAGGTGAAACAGGAATTGTGACCATAATAGAGTCTCTGAGTGTTGTAACATTTTAACCGCTAATAAAAACTCCACAAACCTTCACTTTAACAAATTTGAGATTTTAATGCAAAGAATTGCTGATTCTGGAGTAGGGACGTACTTCTCATGATTGAATTTAGTATTATAGATTTGAAAAAATAATATTTAAATAATTTTTAAAAATACATACTTACTGACCAATCAAGTACAGTTAATTGCTGTTAGGCAAAACCCACTTCCAGATTTTTTTAAGCAATCTTACTTTAAAACTTCTAAGACTCAATGTTGTTGTTTTTTCAGTATCAATTAGATATCTAAAAATAAGACCTTTTTAGCTGGAAAAACTGCATGTTTTAGGACATGTCAAGACTTGTCTGTGGTTCATGCAAGCTGCGTGAGAGCGAGAGAGAGCAATACTGTCAGCAGATAACTGACAGGCTGAACAGAGTGCAGCAAAGTTGTCCCGTTTTAACCCGCGGAGCTTTAAGCCTTTTTTCGTCATGAAACACGCTGCATTTCGAATTGATAACGGCCTTTTGGAAATCTCCAAGTTAAAGTAAGTTTCTACATTCTCTAGGGAAAAAGACACAAAAAAATGTCTACTCTAAATAAATCTGACTGTGCTACCTGAGCTAATCGCTAATATAAAAACTTATTCTAAAAAAATAAAACAATTTTTTGCAATCACAGCTTTATATCACACACGTGATTTTGCCTCTGCTTCTGAAAAAAAAAACTTTTGAATCCAGTTGTGTCTTCTTACTGTTCTTAAAAATAACTAGGACTGGATATTTGCAAGTCAAATGTTTATTGAATCCAGAGTTCGAAAATCGTATCAAAACTCTAGTCGATGCATCTCTAATACAGAATATCAGGTAATGCACAACTTTGTTAAAACCTCAATTAGAAATTTTAATATTTGTGATGACACACATTTGCATTCACTTTTATCCAAAAAAAACAATGTTACAGATCAACTATCGATCATTTGAATAATTTATTATGCTAAAATTGAGATGGTTACGGATTTTTATAAAGCATTGGAAATCATTACATCTAATTCATTGACTTAGTGAGGGTTATTGTCAGTTTAATAATGTTGTGGACGGTATAACTTGAGATAAATAAACACTTAACAACACAGTCTTTGTGTCTTGGTGATTTGGGTTCATTGGCCCCAGAAAATTCAGTTTTAGTCTTTCTGTATATTTTATTTCAATTACTAATGGAAACTGCAGGGAGGTTCGCTGATCGTTTTCAACTCTGAAGTTATCCCCATAAAGTCCAGATTTGTGTTTTTTTTTTTCCCTTCAGATTATGGTCATTAAATAAAAAGACTATAAAGCAAACCAAGTAAATCACCAATGGTGACAAATGTTTTGTTGTGTTTGTAGTTTCCGTTATAAACAGCAGTGAAGTTTGATAATAACAATGAGAGATGGATCATTCCATTTTTCCTTTTGTTGGTTCTTTTATGCCTCGTCTTAAATGTTTCTACATTTATCATAGTAAGTAATACATTTTGTAGAAGTGCAAACGTTGCATAATCACTCTGACGGATGCTTATTGTGAAAAAAAAATATTTTAATCATCTCATTTAATCACCACCATAATCATATTTGAGGTCAAAAACAAAACATTCTTCTGGAGAAAACCATTTCTTGGTCATCTGTTATGGAGGCTATGTATACACTGGGAGGCTGTATTCAATGTTTGTAATATCTGCAAGTAAGAGCTGTTTGTTGAAATCGGTGCAATGTTCAGAGTTACGCTGAACCATGTGTTCAACCATCTGGTGCCAGCTCAAACTTCCACTCTACCTGAAGAACATTACACAATCCTCATGCATTCACTGTCAACAGATCTATTTCAGGTTCTTCTCAGAAAAAGGTCTAGGTGTCTTCCCTCTAAAGACTAGATGTCACTCTGAAATACAGCTGAACCAACACTGTCTCTCTTCCCTACAACGCAAATACAAGACAGCCCAGAGTTATACCGCCAGCCGCGTGCAAAATGTCACGGCGTCCGTTCATCCTTCACGCTTAGCACCACCTTTAACCTTCTGAGCCGTTCCCCATTCTGTCGATGTGCCCTAGTCAAAAGCTTTGATTGTTTAACCCTCTCTCCTCCCCCAGCTGTCATCTAGCGACCTCGAAGACCTCCTTGCTTCTGCGGGTCAAGAGTGTAATTTAGGACGCGGCTTGTGCAACAGGTTTTCCATGCGCCCCCTGAGTTCCAGTGATTGCCGGGATGACAATGAGGGGGCCAGGGGTCATGGCAGCCTCCCCCCTGTGAAGTAATTCCTGGGAAAAAGCTAAAACGAGATGAAGGCAATGCTCCCCGTTGTTGACAGAGGCCACCAAGATACGCCATCTTGGGTTAGACCTGCAAAAACTCCAAGGGGATTTTACCAGCTCCCCACAGACCACTAAACACGTCAACAGAGGAGCCGTGGGAACAGTCTTCAGCCTGCAAGGCGTGTAATTCAAAGGCAGGTACACACACATGGATTCAAGATGCGAAGTTAGTAAAGAGCAGAGGCTTGGTTTACATGATACACTTGCATGCAAAGGAAACCCATCGGGTTAGGCATTTAAATACCTCACATTTTTCACTATTTGTGGTTCACTGGCTGTAAAAACATTTTACAAACCACAATGGACAATTCCACCGTACTATTACACCAGCTGGAATGACTTTTTGACATTTGGCCTGAATGGGGCAGACAACTGTTTACCAAAACTTAAATTTAAAACGCTGAAAGCCTCATTTGTAGAAGCAGGCTGTGAAACAGCACATTGGATGCAGTTGAATCATTTGCATTTCAGATATATTTCTTGAAGCCACCCAGCAGCAAAGCCTCTCCTCTCATTCTTCACGCTGACCTTGTATTTCTTACAGCGATGCAGGTCAAGTATCCGCGGACATTTTGATGAAAGAAAGGAACAGGAGGCCGCAACCTCTCATCTGATCAACTGTTGGGGCATGAAAAGCTGCTGGCACAGGAATCCGTCATTATGAGATGCTGATCAGGTTGGTTTTCTGGATGGTCTTACCCTATAAGCACATAGTAACCGCTGATGTACAGCGTTTGAGAATAGAAATAAAAACACTGACCTTTTTAATGACGCTGTCCAGTGTTTCTGGTCGGCTGATATCGAAACAGATGAGAACAGCATCTGAATCAGGGTACGCCAGAGGTCTTACGTTGTCATAATAAGAGGAACCTGTGGAAAACACATGAACACGTGGTATAAGGTCATGGCAACTCTTAAAAAATTCCTGTGAGCATTTGTTTTTTAGCCAGATTTAAGCCAACAAGGGTTTTTCGTCGCAGCCAAATGGCTCCACCTGTCAATCAGAAAATCCCAGAGAGGTGATCTAAAGGTTATCCACACAAAACACATTGAAGCAGGCTCAGTGCCCCACACTCACACATGTTGCAGCTCAACCACACTCTGCAGATGCAAATGAGTCCCGATCTTCACAGTTATGCATGCATATTTGAGTATAGATTTCTCCTGGGTTTTTCACACAGCTGCACCCCCCACCCCTTGTCACACGAGGAGGGCTGCTTAGAGAATTGTACACACAAAGGTGAATTATAGAAGGCTGATTGGAGACCCATACTCATCTTAACACGACTGTTAAGATGGCTTATCAGTTCCTGCTTTTCCGCAACAATTGTTTCCCTTTGTGTTTAAATCTTACTATTTTTTTCTATTTAATCTGTGTAATGCACACTTGCATTGCCCTACTCCTTGGTTTTATTCTTGTACCTTAATCAAATTTAAAGGCACATGTACGGCCACAGACCTCTTAGTTACATGGCCCAGCTCTCATTAGGAGACTTGTAAAAAAGATCTGCGCAATCGAAGGAATGAGGCTGCGGCTGTGGAGGCGCTCTCCTTCCTGCCACTATTAGGAGCTGACAGGGGCATGATGTGCACGGCTGCACTTTAAGGCACAGAGAGGCAGTTATTTGCTACACGTCCCAATTACACACCTCGGAATGCAGGGAAATTAGTAAATCAAATCAAACATTTGCACATTTTGGTATGTTGAAAAGCCTGACTACTAGATTTAATCTCCTAATGCTATTTAGGCTGATGGATTAACACGACACAGGAAAGGGCTTGTTCGAGACCTGGATACCTTTGTCTCGTGAGGCAAATGGAGTTTGCTCAAAAGGAATACAGCGTTGTTTTTAGCATCACTGGGTTCTTTTCTATAGTGATGGAATGACACAGTGACAATAGCTGCAGATGGGCTGCATCCCCTCATCATTTATCCAGCTTTCACACAGTGACTTGCTTCTCTGTGCAAAAACAATGCAAAGGGGCGCTCCATTGCAAAGCAACTGGAGGAATAAATAAAAACTGCTGTTCAATTCGGAAATCATCTCTCCCTTTGCCATCAGGGGGCTACAGATATATGGAACTCCAAAAATAATTCGACATTTTTTAAGACTTAGTCCTGTGGTTATAATCCTCTTAAATGGTTCTGATCATTAAACAATTTAAAATCTGACACAAAAAAATGTGTTAAAATTCTTTTTTGCCAAATAATGATTTTATTTGTTGTAGGGAAAAAGTTACACAAACCAACCTAGCGTAGTGTTAAGCATAACTTTGCCTTGATAAATAATAATCACATTTTTTAAAACGCTGATTTGAATTTCACGAGCCACATCCAGGTCAGATCCAACTACAGCCTGTTTCGAGGTGTGTCTGAGAGCAACTCGTTTTGGTGCTGTCTCTTTAAATTTAAAGGAGGCAATGCGGTACCGCGCGCGAGCTATTTTTAGAAACACGTCACGATGACGTCACATCACGTGGTACGCAGTAGGGCAAACTCCCAAACACGCCGCTGTTTTGCTGTGGAAGAGACGTGCGTTAGCCTAGGTTTTACTCGGTAAACGACTGCTTTTTCCAACATCTAAGACCATGGTTTATAAACATTGTTGCTATGGAACGTGCAACAGCGACTCGAGGTACGCTGATCGGCCGCATATGAAGGATGTTTTCTTCATTAATTTCCCGAAATTCAAGAGTGCCAAGGAGAAGTGTGTGCGTTGGGTACACTTGTGCGGGCGGCCTACACAACATTTCAACCCGGAAAAAGTTACCAAATTCACCTACATATGTAGCAAGCATTTTGTCGGTGGAAAGGGTGATGATAGCATATAGGCTAGCATGTTAGCAGGCGCTAACATGGTACCCTGTTACCGGGATAGCTTACTCAAAAACAAACGCCCTGAATCTCTTAAGCGAAAGATTCTGAGATGTGAACAATCGTTTTGTAGCTACCTATTGGCAAGATATACAGATTCCTGGACGTTGATTGCAAACAAACAAAAAAGGCCGACGTGAACGGAGCACGGTGGAAATCATAACAAAGGCATGAACGCCGAGCAGGGAAAAAAACAAAGCTTACCGTTGAATCAACTCGGCCCGTCTTCCGGTTTTTTTGAGCCCTCGACACTCAAGCCACCGTTTCAGCTGAAGGTTCGTGTGCTCTTCCACAGTGCGACCAGTAAACCGTGCGCCTGGGACATCGTCTTGGGTAAGTTTAATGGCTGCAAAGTCGGTCATATCGCTGGTTCTGTTGCGCTTGTAATGGCTGGTTTGTATGTGCGTTCTACGACTGTTTGCCCTACCGGTGCGGCAAAAGGGGCGTTACTCTTAAGGCCGTGACGTCACGTGCGCGGTACCGCATTCACACAACCACCCCCCCCCCCCCCACACACACACACACACACACACACCCAGGTTGCAGGACATTCCACTTCAGTCATTTTTGTAGTGTCATGGTTTTCAGATGACGAGCCCACATGCAGATACGATCGGGAAGCAAAGCACAGTTTTAAGATGTTTATTTAGGAAACAGGCCGATATAACGGACGGGACTACAAGCAACTTCGGCAGGGTCAGAATGTCACGGCTGGAGAGACTGCAAAGAGAAGAAGAGTAAGTGACTCTGAAAGGTGAACCAGCATGTAATCAGACCCTGAGATGTAGTATGCTGGGAGACGGTGTAATGGACAATCTAAAATTTTGACTTATCCACTTATAGCTTGAGCATCCTTGACCTTGAACCACAAAATTGCTTCGCAAATAAAAATGGCAGATTTGCAAAACTGGTAAGCCAGAGGTTCATGACCCTGTTAAGCAGCTCTGCAGCAAATACTGTGCACTGGTTTGTTTAGAGCTGTAGGCAAAGGGAAGGTGAAAAAATAACGAAAATTGTCAACATGGAGGAGCAAGAAATGAATGATAAGAAACATGGAAAATTAACCATTGTAGCAACATAAAAGGTACAATACTTTGTGTTTCATTTACTGTTTACAAATCTATTCTTTAAGAGCACATTTTGTTTTGGTGCTAATGGAATCTGTGCAAGTTTAGCCTGAGAAATAGGACTGACCATGCACTAATAACATTGTGACCACTAACAGGTGAGTGAAATAATAGTAATTATATCTTCATCCTCCCACCTGTTAGTGGGTGGGACATTTTCAGCATCAGAAAAAAATTTATTCAATAAATCCTCCAAGTTAATGGGTTAGAAGTAGGGCAATAGGTAACCATCCCAGTCTGCAGTGGTCAGTATCTATACGTCCCACTACCAAAACGCTCTACTGACAGTGGTAAATGATATGTTGCTCACTGTAGACTCTAGGGATAATGCAATTCTAATTTCACTGAACCTAAGAGCTGCATGACATATTCTCAGAGTTACTGGAATAGTGGATAGCGGCACAGGTTCACCAAATATGTCCAAAAGAGGACTATTCTGTATCCGTAAAACACCTTGTTTTCTCGTTATGTGCACCTCTTTCTATGGGGTGCCAAATGGGTCTAATTTGGGGTCCAATCCTTATTTTTTTCTTTGTAAAAGCTCTCACTCATCATTATTAAAGGTAGAGTGAACGATTTGTACGGAAATGTAGGTAATTCCCTTTTTGCGTATGCATAAGACCACTCTACCTGCTCTTCCGCTCCTCAGGGGGATTTTGTGAAACAATTTCCCAAATTCACTCTGGTCTTATTTCTTTCTTCTAAAGCCATCCTCTTCTTCTCATGAACTTTTAAGACAGTTTGTTTCTTGCGAATCTTAGCCATTTTGGATGTATACAGGAAGACTAGTGGAGCTACAAGGAATGGCTGAAGTCGATAGTCAATATAATTGGCATGTGGGACAACCAATAGGTAAGTTGATCCCCCCCGGAAGTTGAAGCCGAAAAAGATTGTCCACTATACCTTTAAAATAACTCTTGATGATACTCAGTTTTACCTCACATTAAAGTCTTCTCTTCAGTCTCTCCTAGACTGTTTCAATGGAATAACATCTAGCTGAAAATATTGTTCTTAAACTAAACAGCAACAAAACTGAAGTTAAATATTGGTAGTCCAAACCAAGCTGCTAGCACCCTCACCAACAGACTACCATCCTACTCCATGTGAAATTCCTGTGTAAAAAAACCTGGAAGATTGAGATCTGCATTTAAAAAGATCAGCACAGACATAAAAAAAACCTAGGCAAGACTGAAACTTTCTAAGATCCCATGACATAGAAATAGACTTTCATCCCTTCATTATTTAACAACTGCAACCCTTAATACTTTCTCTCTGTGTCATCTGTCACACTTGCAGCTTGTTTTTAAGGTGGCTTCCTGGTACTAAAAACCCCAAGCGCGTTGCTCCAGTCCTGACCTCTTTGCATGACTCCCAGTTCAGTTTCACAATTCGTTTTAACTTTGTTAACTGTACTAAATGGGTTGTCCTATCAAATAATAATGAACTTTTAAATTATTATCAATCCCCAATAGCTCTCAAATAATCAGGGAAGCTTTTTCTACATGTCCCTAGATCTCATCACAAGGCCACAGAAGACGGAGCCTTTTCAGCTGCTGCCCCTTGTCTGTGGTACCAGCTTCCTCTTAAATACAGGGAGCTCATTGGATATTAAGTCCAGAAAGAAACATGATAATTTCCAACATTTTGTTTTAATTGTTTGCCATTTGTCTGTTATTAAATAACTTTTTAATTATTTTTGTTGTGAATGCTTTACCTTCTGTTTTAAAACTATTTGTACTACTACTTTTGGTTTGCTGTTGCTTTTTAATGTTTTAAAAAGTATATACTTTAGATTGTCTCAACTGTATTTAAATGTTCTATATAAAGTCATTCAATTAACTAAATCCAGTTAAGAATCCCCTGAAAGACGGCGTAAAGTCTAAAGTCCCAAACGAAGCATGCAAAAACTACTCATGTTCTCAGAGGTGCCTTTAAACACTATCCAGACACTGTTTTTACAGTCAGTTAATCTAAATGTTTCCTGGTAAAGTTACGTGTTATCCTGATGGTATCAGGAAATCCACTCTTCATCTCATTACCTCAAGATCGCCCCTGTTCTGTAACTGCTGAGGCTGCAGACCAGCAGCCAAAAAGAACCCAATCGCGAGAAAGTCCAACAGTCAGCAAACCTCACATTGTATGACAGCGGGCCCTGATTGGTGCCGGTCACACATGAGGTGCTGCGGCTGGTCAGGTTGGTCTTTAATATGTATCACACACTCACAGGCCTCTGTTAAGGTCAGAGTTGGGTAAGAGAAGGAACTGAGCACCTCGGGGTGGAAAGAAAATGATATTTGACTATATTGGGGAGAGAAGCAGCCACAGAGTTAAAGCAGAATCCAAGGAAAGTTGAGGAAATGTGAGACGAAGCCAAGTTAAGACAACAACTCTCGTTTCACAACAGCATGTAATCAGACCCTGGAATGAGTCCGTTGGGATGAATTTGATAAAAAAAAAATGATTGGCAGGTAATTCATCCAACAAGTCTCGTCAAGCCAAACCAATCCAGGGCTCATTTCTGTCCAGATTGACAGCAGGGCTACATCAGCAATTTAAAAAAAAAAAAGAGTCCACAGGGAGACAGGAGAGGAGCAAAGCGCTGCTTTTGAAGCAGGTTGAAGAGGCACAAATAAAGTCCAATCACCATAACAATCAAGGGACATGAATAACAGAGTAAAGGGAGTGAAAAAAAAACAAGCATAATGGCGCTGCAGAGGAAAGGATGAGAGGTTGCCTGGACCGAAAATGAAAGCATTGGACTCAGTACAGCAGATGACATTAAAAAAGTCTTGGTGGAGCTGGTTTGTGTCCATTCAATGCAGGGTGGAACAAAAGGTCAATTAGATTTGAGACAGGGTCAGGTTGAGATGGATGTGGCAGGAGGGCGAAGAAGGAGCAAACACCCTTGCAGGAACTATTAAAAACCACCATGTCTAGCAAGTAGGGAACACCCTGCCATGGTGCGCCAAGTAGAATACATTCCTCAAAAAAAAAGTGCTCATTCACTTGATTTAACGTAAGCAATCTTTTGAAATGAGAAGATTTCTCTGTGGGGATAACCATTTATAATTCAATCTGCATCGAAATACAGAAGTATTTGCAGAGAGGTGACAGAAAACATCAGCCATCGGTCGGGTTTCATCAAAAGGTCACCAAAATGTCTTATGAGATGCTGAGGTGGACTAAAACTTAGTGCAGTATTAATATAAAGTGATAAAGCTTGAGGGTTTGTAGTAAGACTTCATTTATGCTTTTTATCTCCTGAGAAATTGACTTCCCCCGTGGGGACAGTCTGTCTCAAACATGACATCTCTCTAACTTCTCATTCAAAAGCTCCTCAGGGAGATTCTCGCTTTATGGGAGCCGACATTAAAACAAACATAACAGTAAAACTCAAGTGAGCCGTTTGATTGGGAAGACAGAGTGTGCATCCCTCTCTTACAAAGCCCCCCAGTTTCCCTGCATTACTCTGTACCCTCACAGAGTAGTTTACATCCTTCCTACACTTCACAACCAAAAAGTCAACCACTAAAAACAATCGCTACTGACATCCCCATTAGGCCATCGAGAACCTCTAAAAAATAAAATTGCCGAACGTCTCAAAAATCCTTGTGCTACAGACCACTTTTTTTTTTTTTCTTTCCCATCTGCTGCATCTCTCTGAAAATCCAGCTTCAAAGTTAAGGGGAAGCATTTCAAGTTGTACTGGTAGAGTGTGGTAACGACCTGCAGGGAGGCAAATGGTTTCATTGTGAGGCACTGAAAGGAAGCGAGGAGGAAAAGAGCAGAGAGGCGACGGGGCTCTGGTGGCACTCCGGTGCTCTGGTTACTAGAGGAGGATCGGAAAGAAGAAGTGACGAGAGTCGCTGCTCTGTTCTTTAGGAGGCAGTGAAATACTTTTTTTTATTGCTTACATCCCACCCTGCGTTGTGAACCGCTGTGGTTTCTTTCTCCTCAATAAAAGTTTTGGCTCAAACAGGGATAAACACATGGCGCTGCGGAGACACCCTTTGAGAGGGGGTGGATTTACTTTGACCCGCTGCGGCCTTCTTTGATACAAAACAGTATGTGTTTCATTACGTGAAAGATGGGCTGAACAAAACTTTCTCTCACAATGCCACATCCTCCAGAAAACAATATTGTTTAGTGTAAAAGCCCCCGACCTTAGTGCCAGCACAGAGATTGTCAGCTCGCACCTCAAAATGATACAGAACCCACCTGGAATGATGTGCATGTTATCCAACATAATGAACATTTACTCTTGCATGCAGTTAGGCAGCAATTATGTCCCGTGCAAACCCTGCAAACCCTACAAACCCGTTTGCAGCTAGTCACAAAGTAACAGTCTATGTTGATATGAACTTTAAACTGACTTCAATTTAAAATAATTGCTCTTCAAAAACAGAAAATTGTAATCTACATAATTGTATCTGCACTTTTAAATTAGAAAGAGGAATTGTCTATGTAGGCTATTTAATACACTTTTAGTCTGTTAAAAACACAACATTATTAAAATACAAGTATTTTTCAAGGATTTGGAGCCTCACTCTGGACCCTGGGGATCATTTGTCAAACAGCTTAATTTTTTTTAATCTATATTAAAATTTACATATGAATTTATGATGAAAATACAAATGTGTTTTCTAGACAACGTTGTTCTAATGGTGATTTTAATTGCATTATAATCTGACTGCACTGTAATTGGATTAAAATCAGAGTCAATTGTGACTGTAGCATAAGTGGACTGAATTGGGACTTCATTATAATTGGACTAGGCTGAAATTGCGCAGTAACTAGACCGAATTGTAGTTGCACAATATTTTGCACTATATTGTAATTGTTTGATGAGGGTAAACTAAACTGTAACTTTAAAATAACTGGATTGAGTTAGAATTTCACTACAACTCGAATGAACTGTACTTCAATTTCCCTTGCACTGTAGTTGGACTGAACTGTCCTTACAATGTAACTGGATTGAATTTGAGTTGCTTGGTAGTGGTAATTAGGGCCAGATGATAATTCAAAAACAACATAAAGGGTCAATAAAAATGTCAATAGAAGAACAGTCATTACTTCCTCCCAGCCAATCACAAACGCAGACCCAGGAACGCTGTATCACCAAGCTCCGCCCCCTTCAAAGAGTTCAGATAGCACAGGTTCTATTTTCTTTCTTTTTTTTCTTTTTTAAACTTGCAGTTTTGGTAAAAAAGCTGGTTGAGTTGGACTTCAGAGTTTGTGTGTTCTTCGTCTAAAAATAGGTCACTAAGCAACAGCATAAAATGACCAGGGCTGCACTTAAAATATATGTTTTGAATTGTTTGTTAATTATCAATATTAATCAATATGATTTCTATTTTATCGATATGCTCTAGTGGGAGTTAACTTTAATTGGTGATAATCTGACTCAATTGAAATCGCAATACAACTGGACAGAATTGCAATTGAACTTGAATGACCTGAGTTGTGTTGCACTGAACTGACAACGCAAGGTTCCCTAACAGAAGGCTCTGTGCTTAATGTGTCTGCCTGTTAATCTAACTGGAACAAAGAAAGAGTCGAATGATGGTTCTTTCAGCAACGGCGAAGTTCGTCGCATGAATGGGGCCAGAATTATTCAGTGTGTTAAAGTTAAATGAATTGATTATAATGATAATTGCTGTAAATGGAGGAATGTTTGTTGACAGGAAAGTTTGAAGGACAAATCACTTCAAATACAAATCACTTATAACTTTGTCAATCGCTTGACTATATTCTCTATTCATTTGATTAATAAAATGTGAGTTTTCCTGGAAAAAAACAGAACATTCTTGGATGACCCCAAACGTTTGACCAGTAGTGTATCTATGTCAATATATAATTATACCTATATACTGAGTTATATAGAATGGCTCATATTTACAAGCAAACACAAACTGTCACAGGCTTAAAAAAAAACAGAGCTTGAAGCAGTCATAGAAAAATAAACTTGGCCAAGAGAAACAAGCCATTATTAAGCCAGTAATGATCCGAGTTGGTCCGAGCCGAGGACTGACGTTTCTGTGTTTTATTGCTCTTCCAGTCTCACATACAGGTTATATGGTAGCTCATACACGTACAAAAAGGCTGAGCTGCTGATTATGAACGTCTCGGGATTTAGAAAGCATTAGCATGCAGACAAGGCAGAGGAACTGACACAGGGTTAAATGTCCATTTACCTTCCATGTCTGCAGCCTTTCCATGAGCGATACTGATCAAAGCAGCCCTTTTTTCCTTTGTAGACTGTGCAGCCTTTGAAGGGCATCAAGCACTTTTCATGGATCTGAGCTGATTTAATGCTCGTGACTGTTGTCCTGTTGCAGGTTTATAGAGTAGAACTCAGCTCTGCGCTGACAGCACAGGTAAGAGACGGAGCACCGTTACCGCCCGCTTCCCAGACGCCTCAGCGGAAAAGAGATGGAAGAGTGTCTGCCCTCGGTTTCCCTCGACTCCAGCATCTCTTTCATTATCGCACACACACTCATGCCACCAAAGTAGCAGCTACGCATTTCATCCTCCGTTGTCTGATCTGGGTGTCTGTCTCGGCCTCTGGTTCATGCTGAGCTTTGCTTTCAAAGATCACTGAGCTTCTTTGTCACACACATCTTCTGTTGATCTATATGCCTCCTTATTGTCTGGCTTTACGCTGCTTATTCCCCTGCGAACTGCTTGAAACTGAAAAGGCTGCAGACTGGTGCGGCAGCCTGAACTGTCACAACCTTAATTCCTTGGACACATCGGTGTTCTTTGTTACGGCACTACAAACATTCGCAGGCAGTTGAATTAGAAAAGCAGGTAGCTGTGAATAATTGCTTCTTTTTTACAGGATGTAAATGAAAAACAAAACTGTTTTATCGGCTTTGTTGTTGTTCGGTTAGCCTGACAATGTCAGACAACAGCTGAGGAAAATAAAGATTGATTTTATTTTTGGTTTAACCACACTGTGTTTATGTTTTGTGTGCTCTGCTTAAACGTGTAGAATAAGGAGAGCCCTCAGAGAAGCCCTGGCTGTTTGTCCAAAGAAAAGCGGCTTCGTTTACAATCCAGTGCAAATCAGATCAGAAGAGCGAGCTTCAAAGGAACACAGATAAAAGTGAAATGAAATTGAATTAAAGACAAACACAGACAGTAACTGACCAAGCCTAATGGTTTTGGTAGACTTTTAAACATTCTACAATCTTCAAAATCCAAAACAGATAACTTTTTATTGATTTTCACTAAAACATCTAACAAATAACTTTGTATCAAAGCTTGTAAGGGACCTGCAGCAACGTGCATTTTACAATTCTGTGTAATTCTATGACAGAGAAAGGTTGCTGTAATCAGTCAGACTATGATTTAAAGTTACTTGTTAACTAACATTTAAGATTAACCCCCCCACCCCCACCCCCCACAAATTATTTGATTTCTGTTCTTCCTCTACTGCCTTGAGCATGACATTTCCTAGCCGGCATGTGAAGAAGATTGGATATGGTTTGCTCATGATAAACAGTAATTGGACAGGTGGCTTATTTAATCACCTTCCTCTTTAAAGGGATGGCAGATCCTTCATTAGCATTTATATAAAGTAAATGAAGGTACAACTTTCTGAGGTATTTTCTATGAAATGATTTTCAGAATCCTCGACAATTATTGTTATCCCTGGAAAAGCTTCAAAAAAAGTACGGAATGCTATCGGCATTCCAGGTGGAAAAAGACTTTTTGGTAATGGCCACTTCACGTGTCTCTGGTGTGAAACTAAGAAGAATTGTGTATAGAAACCTTTCTTTTCCACCGTTAGGTTTGGTGGGGGATCAGTGATGCTGTGGGCCTTTTTCTTTTCCAAAAGCACTGACAATTTTTTTAGACCATATATGGCCAAATAAACACAGAAATAGTTTACAGGATATAAAAAATCTCCCTGTTACAGTGACTATCTTGTTCCCTACCATCATTACCATCATTGTCGCTTCATGCATGCTCAGTATGAGGGATTGCTGCAAAGCCATCAACAATGCAGACGACTGTCCACTGTGGCTCTACACTCTTTCAGGAGGAGTGAATGCTGCTTGGAGAGACTTGATGAAACCTGCTGGGTTTCCTTAGAGAGGAAACTTTTTGACCAATCTGTATAATCTGATTGAATTTGACTTTGGAAAGTGCCTTGAGATGACATGTTTCATGAATTGGCGCTATATAAATAAAATCAAATTGAATTACTATGGAAAATATAAGGGTTGCACCAAAAAGAAGACTGCATAGGACAACTATCTAGTCTTGTTGCTTAAACATAATCAAACAGTGAATAAAAATGAAAGGTAAACTGGAAACTATAGCATGCACTGCAAATCAAACCAGTCACTGGGTTTAAATTTTGTACTCCAAAAGGGTTTTTCCCATAAAAAGGCTTCTAGTACTACTGTTGCTATGGTCCATTCCTAACTGGATCTATAACAGTTTAGACCAATTATTAAGACCAATAACTTACAATCAGAATTCAAATCTGCAGTAGCTAACTTTTGTATAAAGGTATTTCTTGTGAAAAATACATCTCCCAGGTGGTCGTACTGCCGTTTGCAGAAACACGCTGCTCCTGGTCGGAAGAAGTTAGAAGTGTAAATCAGTCTTGTCGCTGCTCACAGCCCTCCCCCGCACAGCGCTACCATCACTCAAGCTAAAGATCAGCGATGGGCTGCAGCTGTGTGAAGAAATGGGGAAGAAACAAACTGCTTTACAGGAAAACTGCCACTTTCTGGAGTGGCACCTGCTCAGATAACAAAGATGGGTAAACACTGGAGCAGCACGGCAGGCTCCGCTGTGGAGGGAGGGCTGCTTTACAGCAGAGAGCATGGAGGAGGGACTTGTAATGTGTGCTTGTTCAAATTGTCAGGCTAAGGCTCAATCCGAATACCCTTAATAATAGCTCCTAGCTCCTCTTCCTTGACCTTTTATGGGGTCAACAGTACTAAGAACTCTATTGTGGGGAGGAAAGGCGCTTCGGACTGCTAATTTCGGACAGCCTTTAACTCCGACATTACTTGACGGAAACGCTCATGGATGGTGCGAGTCAAATCCGGGCCTACAGCCTTCTGAAAATGAACTACAAAGAGCACGATCTCTTCTTTCCGGACATATTCGTTGATTTCCATGAGGGGGCTATGCTGATACGTCATGTCACCCAAAGGATTGTGGGATACCCAAAGGGTTATTTGCACCGGTAAGGGTCGTTGCGGGGTTCCTAGGCATAACTAGCCACGGGAGGGAGCACACAGGCTCCTTTTCCTATCTCTTTCCTTACTGAATGCTCTATTCGGACAGCACTTATCATGGCGACCGATGACGCACTTTGGCTAAAGAGTCCTTGCTCTATAAGGGTATTCGGATTGAGCCCAAGTCCACCGTTTTCTCAAGACTCCCTTCAGCAGCTTTAAAGGTATAGTGGACGGTCTTCTTTTGGGTTCGAGTTCTGGCGGGATCATGTTATCTGTTGGTTGTCCCACATGCCAGTCATTGTGACGTGCTCACCTAATGCCAATGTTCGTTTACGTTCCATGCTAGTCTCGTCTTGCAGGCTGCGCATGAGCACTTTTAGTATTTGTGTATACGGTGAGCTTTAGTTTCAGCCGTTCATTGTAGCTCCATTGCTCTCACCATAAATGGCTGAGAGTTGCAAGAAGCAAACTGTCTTACAAGTTTATGAGAAGAGGAGACTTTAGAAGAAAGAAATAAGACCAGAGCGTATTTGGGGGATTCTTTCATGTGATCCCCCTGAGGAGCAGAAGAGCAGGTAAGATGGTCTTGAGCATGTGTAGTTATTCAAAAAGTGACTTGGGCGTTTCTTACCAACATTTCCAGAAAAATTGCCCACTCTACATTTAACATTGCTGTGGAGGAATCTCCTCTAAATTTTTTTTTTATTCAGGATCTTCAGATAGAAAGCAGTTCCATAAATTATGGCAAGTTGCCCTGATGGAAGAAATACATCGGTCCAAGCCTTTCTGGTCAGTGGTATGATGCTGTTTTTCAAAAGTATAGTGTTGGTTTTATGCCAGAGGTACTGAGAGGCAAACCATTCAAATGTCCGCTCTTGTCTTTTGTCAATTAACATATTTTCCGAAAGTCTTGGCAATCATCAAGATGTCTGTTGGCAAATGTGAAAGACTTCATGCCCTTCTTGGTCACCAGTGGATTTACCCATGAACCCTCACATAGATGCATTTTTATCCACCTCAACGCTGACCTTAACAGGGCTGGGTTTTCTGAAACGAGGTGAAGTAATTATCGGTATCCGGATGTTTACGTGCAGCAGAAAGATGCCACATCAACCTGAAATTGTTGGAAAGAAAATAAATCGTTGGAGTGGTGGAAGTAAACAGGCTAGACAGATGTAGGCCATCTGTTTTAGCTGACTTTAATCATTTAAAACAGCTTGAACTGAAACTTATATTAATAGTCAAGAACTCACAATCCCCTGACTTGTCAAATCAGCTGATACGGCAAACTGATGCAACGTACATCCGCTCAGCTTTTTAGCCTTCCACCACTTACAGGATATATTTAATTTTTACAACAAGGTTTTTGGTGATATGATACCCTTCTATTACTGGTAAGAAAACTATTACCACTAATAACTTCACAGAACCTCACATGAAAAACTTCTGACTAACCCTTTAAGTGAGACAGATGATGGCCGCATGCATTACATGTTGTTCTAAGTTATTTTCTGACCTCCTTAAAAATAATTCAATGCAATCTGGGTGCACCAGGTACATCTGCCACTCCTGGTAACTCTCACCTCAACTCCATGTTTTCCACATTTGTGTATAATGGCTCTCCCTGAGGTTCATTGGATTCCTGATGGTTAAGAAGCAGCTTTGTAACCCTTTTCCAGGCCGATCAATGTCCAGGTCTTTGTTCTGGGTCTGCTCGTGAATTTGTTTTGATCGAAGCTTAATTTGTTGCATTTTGAAATTGTTTAGCCTACTTCATGTTGTCAGACAAGTTCTACGTAATACATTTCTTGATTCTACAGATCGGGCAATAATCCGGCCTGAACATAGCTAATGAAACTGAAACAAAACGAGTGGTTAGTTAAATTAAATTCATGATTTTATTGGGAGAGCAATGTTTTCACATGTGATAAGGTTGGTTTGGATAACTGTTTTCCTTGTTTAAATAAATTTATCTGCATTTTTTTGAGTAGATAGTCAGTCGCAAGCAACATATTATCTAAGCCGGCACAAATTCTACATTCTGCTTGGAAAACAATGTGAGATTTTTTTTAATAAAGCCAAATATCCCCACTATCTTACCTCTGTCCACCTCTCTAATCCAACTGTTTCCTACCTACCTTCAGAGGGGTCAAGTAACTAAGTACAAACACTTCATCATTTACTTAAGTAGAAATTTAGGTTATTTATAGAGGAATAATTATATTTTTGCCTACATTTTACTTCTACTTACATTTTCAAGCAATTATCTGTAATTTCTAATCCTTGCATTTTGAAATCAGTCTCATTACTTCTATTTTATTTCAGCTTCTTTTCATTCCGGCTTGTCAATAAATAACAAAAACAAGAAAAATATTAAGATAAATGGCACTAACTGAACAGCATGATTTTGATTGGGGGCGGTACTGCACCAAGTTGTTTGTCATTTTTATTTTTGTAATATTACGTTCACTACTCTCTGCCACATACAATATGGCGGTGACGTTGACATGCAACCTGCGCCCAATGAGGCGTCTACGTATACATGTCTGTGTTTTTAGGATTATTTGTTATTTTCCTTTTTTTTCTTTTTTTTTGATTAACCATTAGGATTAACCATTCCTTTTGACAACACTGTCTACTGTATACAGACAACCATACAAGGGTAATTGTTATAAGAGGGTAATGCACTCATTTTCATGTCCAGTTTGGTTGTCTTACATCTGTTGCCCTCATCAGTTCCTGTAGCTACACTTGAATGTTCATTTACATTCCAATAATAAAAAGTAAAAGGTTAATGATAATATGTCTCTGAAGTTTGACTGTTTGCCCCAATACCTATAGGCAACCAGACATCAGATTTTCTGCTCCATGAACCCTTGTTGATGCTCAGTATTGCACCTATGTGGACCTTTAATATATTTGCATTGTACAAAATGGTTTGTTTTCAATGGACATATATGTTGGTGAAACACACAATCCAAATATCCTTTCAATTTTAAACCCATAGTATACATTTAGTAACTGAAATTAGTTTAACTATCCATTTTGTTTTAAGCTCTGAATTATTCTCCCAAAAAGACCAGGATATTATAAACAAAAAGACTCTTGATTTCCCATCCTTCTTTCTTTATGGTCAAAATCATCAGCAGGTATTTGCTGACTGCTTGGAAAAAAAACATCCAGCATTCAATTCTGCTTTAAAAAAAATCTCTTTGTGGATATCATTTTCACAAATATTTTTGCTAGAGCATCGTTTTTGTGTCCAACTACAAGTGAAAGTCCCATAAAAATATCACAAAAGTCTCTTTTTAAAATACTTTAGACTTTAGAAAATATTTTTAAATCTGTGCTGCAAAATGGCACATAAAACAGAACAGCATTTTCTCAAAAATGTTTCCCATCTCCTTTTTTTTTTCTTCAAATCAAATCAAACTTCCTGCGCTGTAGGAAGTTTTATTTTGCGGCATCAATTCTACTTTATTTGGGAGCTCACCAAGCTAACTCATCACTTCAAAGCACTCCTTGCTTTGCTGAAAGTGCACTTCCCGCCCTCAGAATTTTAACTTCATCTCTACATTCCTGAAAAGGGCAATCACAGCCTTTTCTTCCCCTCCTACTCCTCTATCAATCTCAAATTCATCTTTCAAAACTTGTATCGCAACTTGAAGGTTTTCATTAAACTTTTAATAACACTGTGACAGCTTCTGCTCTGTCCACAGCTGTCTGTCTGATATGAAAGAAGGAAAATGAATATCCAGTCAACTCCTGCACAGGCATATGAGAGAATGGAAGAGGGGGGGCCTTATTCATCAACTCCACTTCCTCCAGTGTATAACCATCCAAACACATCCCTATCATGGTTCTATCTACACCCCAGCTCACTTTGCAATCTCCAAAGGAGGCCACCAGGGAGCCAGGGTACCACTTTAAGTGCTATTCCCTTTTCACAAAAGCAGGAGCCGCAGTGAGAAAGTGAGCGCTTTGGACCTTGTTTATAAATAAAATCATCCATAAATGATGGGATCTTTCAAGTGTATGAGAAAGGTGCAGGTCGGTGGGTGAAGGATGGAGGTATCCTGTATCTCCCTGCGCTTGGATGGGTAGCAGATAGATGCTAAGGGGGTATTGTTCATGTGGAAGCAGGGAGGCCAGAGGGACTCGGGGCTGGCTTGGGGAATGGCAAAAATCACTCAATGCAGCCGTTTGAAGAGAGCTGATCAAAGCTGGAGTTAAAACAGCTACTTTTGTACTGAGCAGAGGGAATGGACCACAATGAAACACACAGAGCTGCAGTTTTCCATAACTCCATGGACACTGTTGCTCCTGTTGAAAGACAGGAACCAATTTCAAGTTTTGTGTCAGGATGGATATCAGGACATATTAAAAACATCAAACCAGGTTGTACAACACAACCTTTCACTCAATAGCTTTTAGACCATAAGACTTCATTTATTAGGTCCTTTGGGGACCTAATAAATAAAGTAAAAGTACCACAAAAACTGTCAGCAGTACTTTTCTGTATGACTATTTGTTATGATCCCTGAGTATTTGGGTTTTGATCTTCATTTGTGTTTATTCATGTTAGAAAGGTCTTGCCATATTCGGTTCGTTTCTCTGTGTTCACTAATGTTACAAAGGTGTTGCCATATTGTTAACTCCTTTTGGTTTAGTTTCTTACTTATTCTTGCATTCTATTGTCTGTGTTTTTTAGTTTATTTACTATACAACGAAACCAAAAGATGGAAACCTGTTTCCAGCATAATGGTCTTTTTCCTGCAGTCATTAATCCACAAAGCTAAAACAGGCGCCATCCTTACAATGGTCTTGTTGCGGACAGTTACAACCCTTTGTGCATCCTTGTGTGGTTGGAATTCTAAACAATAATAACTGACTTCCCAGAGTTACTGAATAAGGAGACGGCAGAGTGATGAACTTCCAGCACATTTGGCCTTGCAATCAGCAAACAGTGGATCTCATACACAGCCATCAAGCCTCCTATGTCCGAGTGGCGTGAGGCCATAGTGACTTCAGAATAATACTCCATTAACACCTTGTTAAAACTTATTGCTGCTGTCTTCCCTTATGTTTTCCCTTATATTTTCCTCCTTCTTTATGGAACGAACCGAAGATTAATTTATTCCATAATGGCGTCCTACAGCCGCGTAGCTTCTACCTTCCTTCAGCATGTCCAGAAGTTGAACTTTTTCTGCCATAGTTAGCATCTTCCTCTGCCTTTTGTGCACGTCCGCAGGTGCCTTTGTTGTTGCAGAACGTTTCGTCGACATTGTGGGTTTTGTCGTGGAGAAAATTTGCAAACGGAAATTTGATTACTTCAAAATAACCAATGCTTGTTCCATTTGTTTTAATTGTCCTGTCATTGTCTTTAAGATTTAAAATGTGAACTCAGGCCTGTGGATTCTGAGATTGGGCTCCAAGCTGGGGGGATTTTTTCCCCTCCTGAAAAGACTGTCAACTGCCTTAAATGTTTTCCACCCTTTTAAGACTGATAAATTGTAACAAATATTTCTCTAAGGTCATTGCTGTCATCTTTCCTTATTGCTAAGGTGTTAACGCACATGAATGCTCTTGGTGAATTGATTTCATTAAATTCCCCAATGAGAGTTTTATTTTGTTACATGTAGTTGAACGTTCACTTTCCAACAAGATGCTACACATGTTTAAATTATGACACATGTGTTTTACGGCACAAAGCCTCAGAGCAGGTCAGGTCTCAAAAGGGAAACCTACAAACCAGCCTCACAAGATAAAGCCTCTCAGTGATGAGAGTGGGAAAACCACAGATGTACTCTTGTCCTTCTCCTATTATCCCCTCTAGTTTTCAATCTAGTGAGCACTGACTATATGCACATCATGCTCTCAGGGCAACCCACCCACACCCTCTATACTTATATTAGATTGAAGTCTTAACCCCCCACTTTTCCTTGCCTAATGCTCATGGCAGCAGATGTACTTTGGGCCTGATTGTGCCTCCTGCTCTCACCCCAACGCCCTTAAACAACCCCGCTTACGCCTCGGGTCAGCTGCGCAACAATAGAAAGGGTCAAAAGCTCAGAGCTGTAAGAATTCTCATACACTTACTCACTCAATCATGAATATTATTAAGTGCATGTGCTCACACACATACATCATGGGGAGAAGGTTTGTTTTCAATCTATTGTTTGTTTTTTTAGATTTGGTTAAATAGTATAACGATTATTAATGTAGCCAGAGGGCTAAAAAAACAAGATATTTAGTCAACTAAAGGTATGTGAGACACAACTGAACTGCCTTTGCATTAATCAGGTGAAGCTGCTTTTTCTCTGCTGTCTTTAACCCGTCGTCAGAAAAACACTTTTCATCAAGATTATAACATTTCATGACGGGGTAGCAAATATTTTCTTCATGCAACTTCTATTTTTATTGGGCGAGTTTTGCAAAAATATAACCTACTTGATGACAAATAGGAATTTCTGATGAAATCATCTTAGCTTCTGGTTTTTGAAAATTATCTTTTTTAGATAAGCTAATTTCTTTTACATCTTAGCTCAATATAGCCATTAATAATAGTTAAAATGTCACATTTAGGTCTACATGTCTGTTTGTCAGATGTGTTCAAACTACATTAAATAGTAATATTCATAAATCACTCAAATATTAAAAACAATCATTCTCAGATAGTCATTTTTCATTTTCATTAATTTATTTTATGTACTTATTTATTTTGAATATGTACAAGAATGTGTCCAAGACAATGCAGAAGCATAATTCGGAAACTTACAGTATATACATATTCAAGTCAAAATGAATGAGTGGATAGTTTTCCTCCCTGTGGAGCAATGTACATTAATATAAATTTATTTAGAAGCTTTCTGTACATTTCCCAAAATTCAGATCAGTGGAGCATAGGAACTGAATGCTGTTTCTTCATGTTTGGTTCTGGTTCTGCAGAGCAGGCTGGAGCCAGAAGACCTGAGTGATCTGGAGGGTTGATACACTGATAACTAGTCTGTGATGTATTTAGGTGCTAAGCCATTCAGGGATTTATAGACTAACAGAAGTATTTTAAAGTCTATTCTCTGAGATACAGGGAGCCAGTGTAAGGAATTTAGAACTGGGGTGATGTGCTCTACTTTCTTAGTCTTAGTGAGGACGCGGGCAGCAGCGTTCTGGATCAGCTGCAGCTGTCTGATCCACTTTTTAGGCAGACCTGTGAAAACACCGTTGCAGTAATCAATTCTACTAAAAATCTTATGAGAGATTAAGTTGAGTTAAGCAGCAGCTCAGTGGAAGAGTTCACTTTCGGGGAGAACTTGCCGGGTTTGAATTGGCCAACTCTGGACATGGATGTGGGTGATAATGAGGACTAGCTCACATACTCAGTAGAGAATGAGTGGACCATGCCATATTCATTTAGTTGAATAAAACACTAAATGTTTCCAACAATCAGTTAATATTAAAAAGGTATTAATGATGATTATTTCAAATCAATCAGACATTTTAAATAATGAAAAATAACACTATTACTTGCCTTGGTGTTATCGGCAGATAAACTTTTATAGCTACATTGTGCTGCTGACCTGTCCAGCATTCAGATAAACAAACAGGGTAATAATAACTGAGCAAGGTCATAGTCTACTCATGTTTGAGATACCAAGCTTCCACTTGTGGGTTCTACAAAGCCTTTTGAAGTGATCTGCAAAAAGACAGTCTCTGGCTGACTTCAGATGAGTGTCTGCTCTGTTTTGTGATATACCCCCAAAACATCTATTCGTCCCCATGTCTTCAGCTATGCATTTAAGTGTTCTCTTGCCTATAAAGTTATAAAAGTCTTGATTTTATCCTTTTATACTGAGTAAGTCATTGCAACAGCTAACGCTATTCTGCTGTAATAGCACTCAATGATGAGGCTTTTAGAACGTACATAAAGCGAGCCTTCAGAAGTTAAAAGCGCTCCTTTTCTTTTACATTGTACCAGAAGAGTTCCTTTTAATTCTGTCCAATTAATGTTCACTCCCTAAAAACTTATCTCTATGACTTCTATAAAAGGGACATTAACTAAGTCAAAGCTGCAAGCCGCCTATCAGCCATGTGCAGTGCTTTTCAGCAGTGCTTTTAAGCAGATTACATGCTTTTGCCCGGCGCTAAGCATTAGGATGACTGTAACTCAGATGTGGTGAGAGAAAGCTACAACCTGGAGGTGTAACCATGGAGACATTTGCAGCTCATCTAACTGAAATAAGAGGTCAGAATGAGCGGGGAGTTGCGTCCTCTAGGCCCTACAAGAAGAGGTTATTTCATTTTGTATGGTCAGGTGGATATGGGGGCTACTCGTGACTTTTTGCATGCATCAGAAAGCGGCTGGAGACCCGGGGTTTCTGCAGCAAGCTGCACTGTTTTGAACATAGGAGTATGTGCTTTTTTGTGCTTCCCCTGTGCCACGGAGGAGAGCAGATATTCTTGGCAGTAATTACACATATGCACACCACCCGCTGCCTTACGATCGCTAACTGCTAGTGACCTAAGCCCAGCGCTGCGGCGGCCATCCTCACTAATGGGCTATCAGAGATGGAGAACACTGACAGGGGAGAAGAAAGATGGATTGAGAAAAAAAAAAGATATACTTGACAGTTCACCTTCAAATAAGTAGCTTTAACTCTTCCGTTGCTGACTTTCAAGATCTAGTTCACTTTATTTCACATTCATCTTAAAAATCCTCAGAAATATAGGAAGTTACTACCTTTTTTACCTCTGAAATAGTCAGATTGAGCTTTTCTAGTAAGGTAAAATCAGTGCTGTTCTAGGACATGCTCAGGTTGAACTGCTTTTCTTAAAAGGTGCTAAGAACCAATATCTATTCCACAATGATTGAATCTTACCCTCTCATATTTGGCATTTTTTATTGGATCACAGTACAGGCAGACATGCTAACTTGACAAACAATAATGTTTGTCTCAGTATGGTTGTAATCATGTGGAGTTAAGTC
Source organism: Fundulus diaphanus (assembly GCA_037039145.1). Taxonomy (NCBI): domain Eukaryota; kingdom Metazoa; phylum Chordata; class Actinopteri; order Cyprinodontiformes; family Fundulidae; genus Fundulus; species Fundulus diaphanus. Next base: position 35,448,966 of record CM073140.1, read on the forward strand.
ACCTGTCTGATTTAAAATCTATTTGAAATATGCTGTGAGTGGTTTTTTGGGAGTACGTCATAAGACAGACAGGATTTCTGAACATTAATTCTGACCAGAAATGACATAGCAGACAGAAGTTACACATAGTTTTTAGCAGAATAGAGAAACGTCAGCTGAATACGACTGAAAATAGCTATGCAAATGTAGTTTTATATGGTGAAATGAGAATTTTACTGACACAAGTGGCATTACTAAAGTAATAAAGATAAGAAACTCTAAGTTCATGCAAATAAAATGTCGATTTGTTCTCCTGTTATGCTTTAAGCAGTATACAAAATCAGTTACATTAACTCGCAATATTTTAGATTTTGGCCACCTTAACTTTGGCCCAGCATAGAGTTGGTGCTGGTGTAGTAATGGCCTTTTGGGGGGGGGGGGGGGGGGGGGGAATTAGGTTTAAGAGGTAGAAACAAAATAAATACTATGCACGCACAGAAAGCAAACATTTTAATTTGTTGCTGGAAAATAGTGAACATTACATTCACAAATGTACAAGAGCTGTGCAATAGTTAGAACTATTGCACAGCTCTTTTGTGTACACAAATAATAGATGTAGCAACATCTTTTTTTCAATCATTTCCATTAAGCTAAGTTTAACTAAAAACTTTCCAAAATTCCAGTTTCTGAATGGAAACATGATTTTCTTTTCTGCCACAAGCATCAATAAAGAAAAGGAAGCTTATGTTAAACCTGACATCAGCAATATAAAATTAAGGGGGGTGAGTTATATATATATATATATATATATATATATATATATATATATATATATATATATATATATATATATATATATATATATATATATATATATACATATAAAAAACCATAACCTTTCGACACTTAAAGGATGACGATACCACTGACATTGCATCTCTGCTTCAGTTAAACCCCCCACAATCCTTTGCTGCATCACTATCACTGCCACACGTCCAGACAAATACCATGTGGCCAAGTCCCTCCTCTCCTCCACCCAAACTAAGACAGAATGGGTAAAAAGATGGTAATTAACATCAATTGTCAATATCGTCCCAGTTTTACTCATCAGGCCAATAAACATGTTAAAAAAAAAGTATAACATTAGCCGATATCGATGTTAATGCAGATTTATTATGCATCTCTAGTGTACAAACTAAACTGAAACTAACAGTATATTATTCTATGTTAGTTTGATTTTGAGCAAATACATCCCAGAGAGTGAAGGACTGTAAGCCTTTGTTCAAAATAAAAAACCTCTCAAATGTGTGACTTTAAAGTTTTCAAGAAACACATAAATACACTTCAAACTATAGCAAGCATCCAGCGAAGCAAACAAATCCAGCGATGTCATTCTAAGCTGGGCCCAGCTGCTCTTGTGTTAACATTTCTGCTGGGAACAGAAACATTTATCACATTTGTAGAGTTGGTCCTTTACCCAATGTGCATTTTCATTATTTAACAAATCTGCAGCCATATTTGTGTCTCAGTGCTGGCAGGGTTACTCTACAATACTAACACAAATGTGTTGATACTCCAAGTACAATTGTTTGTATCAGTTGGTGAATAGAAAACAAAGGACAGATCCTGTCTCGTCTCAAATTTATGAAATCCATGCAGGCATGCTAAAAAGAAAGCATGCCCCATGACAATTACAATTTATTTTAAAAATAGTCTTGTCCCTAACAGGTATAAAATTGCTTTCATCTAATCTGAAGTGTGCAAAAGCACACACCACAGAGTCCACCATGTCATTATTTATTCAACAAAGATGAACCTAAAATGGAAAAGTTTGTGAAAAATGAAGCACAGCTCAAAACACTTGCTTTTACGATGAAAACAATCGAGTTATTTTACTTAAAAAGAGGTAATCGTAACTGAGCTGCTAAAGGAAAAGTATTGGATAACTGATCAACTGCCATGGCAACCATGAATCTTATTAAATTTCATGGCAACACATCCGTCCCTTGAGCACACTGATGAAGCTGAAGCAACAGATTAGCACTATAATCAGTTCAGCAGTTAAATCGATTTCATTAATGTGAAAAAGGCATAAACAAGCTTTAGAAAATATTGCTTCGTCCACGAGGATACTGAAATGCTGCCATGCCTTTAGATGTATCCATCCTTTGGTCCATTTTCAGAGAATTGAAAACAGTAGGAGCTGTGAAGTATGAGCCGCTCAGTCTCCACCACTTCCCTTTGGCTTCTAGAGACCGCCTGCCATGTCTAGGCCAGGAGGAAGTAAGTATGGCTGAATCCGAAATCGTCTAATTATAGCTCCTAGCTCCTGTTCCTTGACCTTTCATTGGGTCAACAGGAAGAACTCTAACATAGGGAGGAAAGGAGCTTCAGACTGCTGTGCCGATTTCAGACAGCCTTTATCTCATATGTCATTATGTGACGGAAACGCAGATGATTCTAGTCAAATCCGGGCCTACAGCCTTCCGAACATGAACTACAAAAACGAGGAAAAAGAGGGGCCTTTGAAGGATGAAATAGGATATTTAAGCGCACGGATAACGAGTTTTGCCCTAAAAATTGAAAACCATTGCTGATTTTTAATCATTTATGTGGGACAGCAACAGAAAAGAACACGTGAACTTCTGTTCTCGCCTGTGCCGTTTGCGCAACCGGAGCCGCAGCTGGCCTAGGAGCTGTGTGAGTCTCGGTTTGCGAAAAACTGGAACTGGATCAGGACCGCAACCCGCACCGCATTCAATGTGAGCTCGGCGTAAGGCTCCTTACCAGCTGTTTGTTCATGGCAACTTTATGGCACTGACAAACAGGGCTATTAATGATTACACATCAAGCAACACATGATATTAAGTTTCTCCAGAATCAACAGTTTTTACTTTTTGTTATATTTTTGTTCCCATTTTTACAAATAGACTAAAAGTGTCACAGATTTAGTGTACCCTAGTGTCGTTGTTTGACCTGTTGCCTTGCAGCAAGCAAGGTCTTTCTGCATGGGGTTTGAAGGTTCTCCCCAATGTGAGTTCTCTCTGGGTACTCTATCTTCTTTTTACAGTAAAAAATAACAAAACATTACCTGTTAGGTTAATTGGTTGATCTAGATTATGAATTTGAGCATGCTTGGTCGTCTGGCCCGTGTGTCGCCCTGTAATGGACTGGCACCCTGTTGATAGCTTTGTTATAAAGACTCTGTAATTAGTTTAGAATAATTTAATCCAGGTTTGACAAGTCCAAATATTGTGTGTGTGTGTGTGTGTGTGTGTGTGTGTGTGTGTGTGTGTGTGTGTGTGTGTGTGTGTGTGTGTGTGTGTGTGTGTGTGTGTGTGTGTGTGTGTGTGTGTGTGTGTCTGGCAGGTTTTTTTTATTTTGGATAGGGGCAACATGGCTTTCTGGTCAAGGGTATGAAACTGAAAGAAATCTAAATTTTTGCTGCTCTACTCGTTATAGAGTAAAACTGGGAATTTAACAAGCTAAGGAAATTACAGCAGGGGAAGGGGTGTGTAGCACTACTCTATGTTTCTCATATGCACAGAAAACTGACGTTAACACCCTTTATGGCAGGGGTGACAAACTTGGTTCTATATTGAGCCGCTTTAGCATCATGAAGTCATTAAAAGGGACGGTTGCGCTTGTATAGATAATACTTTTGATTTCATAATTTCACTTCAGTTCACATAGATATATATAAATCCACAGTAACATAAAAGTAGCACCCTTAGGCCCAGTTCATACAGTTTATCTGCAAAATGAGTTGGTATTGTGGTGAGTTACTCTTTAAACTCATCATTCTGCATCACTTTTTCTCTTTTTGGACATTTCTGGGTTGTTTTAATGTGTTGTGGGAAAACTCTAGTGGCAGGATGCTGTTACTACACAGGAAAAAAAAATCATAAGCAACATGAGGCACAGCTTTAGCCACTTTATACAATTTAAAAGGATATATGCCTCTGCCTTATGACATGATATGCCTTGTTTGGCTCTTGAGGGCCGGATAAATTTACTTGACGAGCTGGATTTGGCCCGCGGGCCTTGAGTTTGACACATGTGCTCTATGGTATCTCAGTAAAAGGAGTTAAACCACTGGAATCCAAATCAAATTTATTTATAAAGCACATTTAAAAACAACAGATTGCTCTACATGTCATTAACACAAATAATAAAAAATAAAATAAAACAGACATAAAAACAAAGTACACAGCTGACTCATGAGGGGAAAACAAACAACTCAAGCTGTGTTGAAGGCCAAGGAACAAAGGTGAGTCTTTAAAAGTGATTTAAAAGAAGACAGTGAAGGTGCCTGCCTAACTGCCTATCACCTCTAAAGAGGAGGACGTTTTTTTTTAGCCATTTTGAAACCTTAGCTATTTAAAACTTTGTATATGTGGATGCGGGGACCTTGCCCATGCAGCAGAAGGTGCGATCAATCCAGGAGAAAAACATCACAATGCCATTTCCCCCCGAAGATGCAGGAGAAAGCCCTGGCCAAGAGACAAAGCTCAGTTGGTTTGCAGCCCCAGCGCATTAATCAATACACCTTTTAGCCGAACATTTTAAGCCTATTTGTAATGGTGACAAAATGGCAAATTGCTCATAAAACATGGATGAGAACTCTTGATCCATCTGCCAGATGACTTCCTGCTGGAGCTAAGTCCCTGACATTGAATTAGCAGAATGCCACGCACCTTTAATCATTGGCGAGGCAGTAGACATTGTGCAGTCATAGTTTAAAGAGTAAAAAACTGGGGATGCTACAGTTCTTCCCCAACCTTGTGCTTTTGTTTACTGATCAATGTGTCACGCAGACACTGTTCTTCAGTAGACGGGAGTGTCAGTCTTTTCTTCTAGGTATGCATCACAAACAGGTTTCGTTTAGGCAGTTGTTGCCTCAGGCTGGTTAGGCAAAGAGTAGCAACCACTTTTAAGGCCTACGCTCGGTGCGCACGTTCGCGCTTTTGAACCAGAGTTGAAAGGGTTTCGTCATCCATCCCTCCAGGATGCTGAAGAAAGAAAACTAAAGGTGGATTTATAGTCTGTGTTTATATTGTGCAGGTCCAAATACCCTAACCGAACTTGGTTCGAGTGGAATAAAGGAAAACGTTGCTGTTGTTTTCCCCGTTTACCACAAATCCATTTCAGACGGGCCAATCGGAGCGGCTGTATGGAGAATGTAATACAGGCTACTGTGTTCAGTATTGTCGTTACTTAGATTATATCATATCTTGAAGCACTTTCTGAGCATCCTCCTGCTCCAGCAAGCTGCGTGCTTGAGAGGAGAGTGTCTGTTGATTTTATGTCTGCTCTGTGGGTTTAGTTCACTCATTGTCCATTAAAGATTAATCAAGTGTAAAGTGTTAAGGATCGCAAAGCCCACTGACCTCAGCGTGTTTTTATAGGCCGCTGGATGTCCTGACGCTCCACTGCGCTAAGAATGTGGCGCTTTAGGAGCATAAAGTCCCCAGGAATGTTGGAAAGTCGGATACGAGAGGAGAGAGGCACATCCATGCCTGACTAATTGTAAGCGATCGCGGGCATTAGGAATGGCGTAACACACTCGTAGTGTCTTGTTGTTATCTCGTGAGTCAAATGCAATTACAGGAAGATTTTGCAATGGGAAAATTAAAAACAACTTCACCAGTGGATAACTCATTAGATGAGATTCAGGGAGGAAATGCTGTGGTATTAAGAAACAAACATTGAAAATAAAGTAAAACGTGCGATGGACACAAAGTCTGAGTCATATGTTAAAAGTTTAAGTTAGAAAGTAGTACTAAAGAGGTTTGCAGAAGACGAAAGAGAAGCTAGATTCTTGTAGACTGCGTCTTCAGAGCACAGCCCTGCATGACTAAACAGAGCGCAAGAGTTTCAAGTGAAAATCAAGTTAGGCATAAATGAGGCAGCTGGAAGTAAAGCTAAAACACATGAGCATACTGCATACAGCAGAGACATCAGGAAAATCCGACCTGCCAAAACTTGGACATCTAAGATGCAGCATTCCTACCTCTTCCAGGGGTTTCATACCCAGGACAGCTCTACAGAGGGGCTATTTCCCAGACCCTCTCACCATACTGGGAGCAGGTTAAGTGCAATAATACCTCAGGCACAGTAAAAACCCAGACAGGCTGGCTAGTGGGGCCTGGGAGTGTTTGACAGTAATCACCAATGGGTGTCAGACACGTTAACACCAAGCGGCATTAACATCTTGACTGCTTGACAGCTTGAGTTGCTTAAAGAGTTTCTTAAATAGACAAAGACAAATGTTTTGGTGAAACAGCGTTCCCCGTTCATCCCTATGTAACTGCTCACCTATGTTTTCATAAAGCATGAGTTCATAATATTTCCTTTAGCTCTTTAGCTCTGCAGATGGCTTCAGGGGCAGACAAGAATACACACCTAAAACTTAGAATTCTTGCAAAAATCCAGATCCGTTTACGTGCAGAAACATCCACCTCAAGCAGATGCAAAGCTCAGCATTCCTGCTTGGCTCTGACCTCGAGGAAGTGTTGGATTTAATGAAACCGAACTAATCAATGGCTAACTTCCATGCAGCAACAACGGATACCGGCAATACTACATAACCCCACAAGAGAAATGTGAGTCGGGTCCAGCGCAATAGCCTAGCCTCAAGCAGTGATCAATAATGTTTTGTGGACAAAGCCAGAATGCAGAAGTCTGACTTTGGGAGCAATTAAATAGGAGACGATTCTTCATGTGAGAGCTAAGGAGAAGAAGTCAGATTTATATTTACAATTAAAAAGAGCGTGGATTTGGAATAGCAGGTGGAAAGTACACCAACACAAACTTCTCGTTAACATGAAAATGTCAAATGGGCTGTAGCTGCACCAGTAGACAGAAAATAAGTAGAAAATCTTCAATCAGACATTTCAAGCTTTTATAAAGCTTTGCTTATACTGATTTTAGCCCTTCCGATCTCTCTTTAATAGCTATAATTAACAGCTTGCTAAATATTTATGCCTTCCTGACATAAGTGTTCATTACTCATTTATTTAAGCTACAATGGCAACCTCCCACCATGTGTCAGAGAACAGTTGTTGTAAAACAGGGTTGGGTGTTATTTTCTGGTAAAGTGCCAGATCTCACCTGGCAGAATGGGATTAGATTTTCTTATTTGCTGATTATAAAGCCGAGAAAACGAAAATTACATATGGAGTACCTCATGGGTCGATTATTGAGCCTCACTTATTCAGTATCTTGTGCTCCGCAAAGCTCAGATTCTGGAGTACCACAAGATCTTTTTATGTACGTGTCACGACATAATCACAGTGCGGTGCAGTCTCTGAGTCAGTGTGTCCACAATGCCAGTGAGCAAACTAAAATCTAAAAAGTGTTGCCACATTTAAGGTTTTCCTATTAAAACTCAGAAAGACTAGCAATTTTTATTTTATCTTAAATGGGTTAGATTATTTTTTATCTGTGTAAAAAATGAATACGACAGTTGCTTGTCCAAAATGCTGCCAACAGAGTCCCTGAACGAATTTAGATTCAGATACCTTTAGAGTTTTAGGTCTGATATGAACAATAACAGAACCATGATTGATCTGATAGACCTCACCAGACTCCCAGGAACAGACATTTTTTGGTAACATTTAAACTGCATTGTTCGTTTAATGTAGCTCTTCTTTTTGATACAGTTCTCTTTACTTCTGAACCTCTGAATGTGAAGTGTTTCCATTTAGCAGCCTCAAAGTGCAGCCAACTGCCTCAATAAAACGGCTTCCTATAATATAGCATCTTAAAAGCTCGTAAGTGTCCTCTGACATTCTTTTTAAATACCTAACTAATAATGAAAAAAGCTAACTTTGAGCATTGTTCGCTCAGTAATAACATTCACACTGAAGAGTGGTGTTGTCAATGTGACTTGTTAATGTTTCAGTCTTAGATTTTTTTGACAAAAATGATCCAAAGAGCAAGGGTTAGATGTCTCAAGACAAATGAATTAAAACAATTTAGATTATCTGTATTACAAGCATTTCCCACATTTCTTAACTAATAAAACAAATCTTGGTCTCAATTAGGGCTGGGCAATATATTGAGATTTTAAAAATACCGAGATTTTTTAAAAAGAGATATAAGACAAGACTATATCATTTATATCGGGATGGTCTATGTCGCTGTACAATTATACATTTATGTACTCCTGTAGGTTATTTTTCAGTCGTTTCTCATATTTATCTACAGCTGTTTGTTAAAAAATGTGCCTGAAAGACATTTGGGATAAAGCTTTGATTCAGAGATGCCTTTTTATAATTACTTTATGAAAAGAAAAAACATATTAAGATAAATATTGTATATCGGCATTTAGCCTAAAAATATCAAGATATTATTTTGGTCCATCTTGCACAGCCCTAGTCTAAAGGCGAAGAACCGATAGAAATATAAATCAGTATCTAAATGATCAATGCTGGACGATGGACCACTTTCTACACATGAAAGCCTTTTTCATCTAAGTGAGAGCCAATTATTCCTTTTTGTTGAGAGAAAATATGAACATCTGTGTTTGCGTTGAATTAGTGAATAATGGCGCTCTGCACAAAAAAAACTACTGAGGACACACACAAAGCAGCACAAAGGCAAACACGCACACACGGGTTGGCCCTGTGGGCTGGGTGACGTCATGTTTGTTGTGAATTAGGCGTCTCCTCACTGAAGATTAAAGCCTGAAATCACCAGAGGTGGTTTGTGTGGGGGGTGTGGGGGGGGGGGGGGGGGGGGGGGGGGTTCAAGGATGGACAGAAGCACAATATTTCCTCCGCATCATTAACTTCTTACAGCTGAGAGATAAGCAACTCTAAATTGTGGCCCCCGGGCCCTGGAGGGCTTCAACCCCCCTGAGTGATAAGCTCAAGCTGATTTACTCTCTAGGTCGAGGCTCGGTTCAAGGAAAAACAACATTCCTTCATGACTCATCACGTCACACACACACACAAAAATAAAAAAATCTCTCTAATCATTTCTCCACGGGAATATGGCTTCAGGTTTGGGAATGTTTATGTTAAAAGAAAAAAAAAAACTAGAGAATTCCCTCTGGGAAGATCTTATAGAAATGCTCCTGTCCCCTGGCCTGGCTAACAGGAGCTGATTTGGCCCGAGACAGTTTTGACACGCAAAGTCTCAGGTTAGCTCAGAGCTGTAACTCCATCCGCGCTGACAAGAGCAGGACAGAGTCTGACCAGTGCTTCTTGCTGCCGGACAGGGAAATCTACCGGCAAGAACCGGTTACTTCAAACCTCAACCGCTCAGTTGCTCCAGCTTTCCCACTGATGTCACCCGCAGTTGTTATTTTAATGAGTGGTGAATCTTTTTGTTGTGGTGGGAGTGCCCCTAAAACAAGATCTGGTGACTAAAAGCATCAGCTGAAACTCTCATGAAACCTGAACGTTGCATCTGCCTTCACTCCCCTGAGTCAACAGAGAGCAGAGCCACCTTCCTCTGCAGTTACAGCTGCAGGACTTTGGGTATGTGTCTCTGCCTGCTTTGCAGATCTAGAGGCTGATATATTTGCTCAATCAACTCTGTAGGGTTCAAAAATAAGTGAAGCCGGCCTGACTCGCTGCACCCTCACCATTTCCGAACACAAGTTGTCCAGATGATTCGTCCAGAAAATCCATAGAGACGTTAATGCATTTAAAAAACGTTTTAGTGAGTAGATTAAAAAATAAGGTGCCAAACATACATAGAAAGGATAAAGGCGACACAGGTCAAAAAAACCATTTTTGTTTTTTGACCTGAGTTTGTTGTTGTGAGCTACACAACAACAAACTCTTATGATGCATCATCCTTAAAAGTGACACGTATGGAGCTTTAAACCAAAGAAGTAATGAAAATAATAACAAAATAACCCCAATTGCTAAATATACAAATTCCCAAAATTAATATGAATTACCAATAATATCTAATAATTTCAAGAAAAGTACATTTAGCAAGAAAAACAAACCCAAAACGTTAACCATAATGCATACCAAGAAAATCACAAAATAGGCTCCTACAAACTCAAATTGGATGAAGAGGGTCTTCCCACAGGTTCTCAAATAGATTTAGATCTGGACTTTGACTAGGCCATTCTAACACACGGTTATCCTTTGGCAGTACCCATTCCATTGTAGCGATGGTTGAATGTCAAGGTATATCGTCCTGTTGGAGGGTGGATCTCCCCTGCGGTTCAAAGCGTTTTACAGCTGTTGTCAGATTTTCTTGGAGGATTTGATTTGGCCATTAACTCTGACCAGCTACCCTGCTGAAGAGGCATCCCCACATCGTGACCCCGACCACCGTGTTTCAGTGTGGGCTCCATGTGCTTAGGTTGAAATGCGCCATTGGTTTTCTGCCTCAAACTGTTCTACATGCTGACATGTTTGTCTCACTGACCAGAGCACCTTTTTCCACATGGTTCAGTCTTCATATAGTTGTTGACCCATCATCAGATTCCTGAGTTACCACGTGCCTCTGTGCCTTTCAGTTTAGGTGGCCTGCCCTGTTCAGAAAGGTTTACGGACGTCACGGCTAATTTAATACTGAAAATAAATATCTCTTTCCTAATTAGGACGATTTATGATTTCAACTGTTAGGACTGGACTTTGATTTACGGATGTTAGAGTTCTAACTTTCATTTGTGAAGAAAAAATTGATGATTTTGCGAGGCACTGTGAAGCAGCAGATGATAAACCACATATTTGACCCAAACATCTGGCAAACCTGCGTTCATCTAAATCGGATGAAGACATTTAAACAGTTAGAGCAATTACTGGTCCCTTCAGGGCCATCCTGTCTGAATTATCCATGCCTTCTCCCTCTTTTCTTGTCTCCTCCCCCCCCGAGTCGCCTGACCCTCAGCCGGAGCATGGGAAGAGTCAGCCACACACGGTGGCCTGCCCGGGAAGGAATGCAAACACAAGACACACAGAAGCAGGGCTGGCACCGAAGTCTCCTCGAAAAGAAAACAATCATAAAAACCAGATGCCTCAAAGTAGAGAAGAGAGAAAGAAAAAAGAAACATGTGAAGCTGGCCGGGTCAAAGCAATTTGTCAGAGAGATGACTAGTGTGAAAGTCGGAGAGGGGGAGATGGAGGCAGACCTCTCACAGTCTCAGCCTGGGACCGGCAGGCAGCATGGCAGGGTTTGATGTCAGCAGCAGCGGCGTCTGAGAGCTGGCGCATACAGATTTATAAAGCTGTCTTACCTGACGTGTCCCACATATTCAGCTCAGTCCGGTGCTTGTCTATCTCAAAACTGGCTGTGTAGTTTTCAAACACAGTGGGCACGTAGTTCTGGAAACACAAGATTCTCTTTTAGTAACGTGGAGCACAATAAGCTTCTTTCACAAAGACATGAAAAATGCCTGTCAAAACATACCAGTGAGCAATTCAAAGCATTTGCTGTTCAATTTACTCCGATTTGACACTTTGGCCAAGGCAATCCACTTGTTTATAAAAAATAAAATAAAAAAGATGAAGATCATGTCTCATTGTGTCTGCGTGTTGGATGTATTTATGTGCATTCTGAGCCGGTGTCTGCCTCACCAAAAATGTCATTATGGTAACACAACAGAGGCAATAAAGCTTCCTGACGCTTGATTCTTGATTCTTTCATGACTTTCCAAGTCATACACATACAAAGACAAATTCAGATTCAGCTACATGCCGTTTGTTGGCTTTTATATTTCAACAGTCAAATTCAGTAAAACATGTAACTACAATTGCTGAAAAGTTCTCTAACGAATATATCGTTTGAAGGATAACGCTGGATGTAATATATGATGTCAGGAAAGAGGCAATTTTATACTCAGAGCTGGTTCTATGATTTTCTTTGCATCCCCTTGTCTGTGTCCGCACTTCTTTGTCTCTCTGTTGTGCAGGTGGATCTAACCTGCTGAATCAGACCCGATATTGCGCTCTGTTTTTTTCTTTTTCATCTGTATGTCAATCACTTTGAAAATAAATGGAAAAGTTGAAGTTCAGACTTTTCCCTATACCCACCTCTGGGTAGCAGTCCTTGGCAAAAACGTGCAAGAGCGCCGTTTTCCCGCACTGAGTATCCCCAACCACCACAATCTTGCAACGGCTGCTGCCTATGCTGTCCATGGTTAGTCCGTCAGAGGTGGATTCTTGACACGGCGAGCGCCTGCATCCAGCATCCGACAAAACGCGCACGGGAGTCGAACAGCGTAGAATAGAAACGAGCGGTTTCTTGCGCAGGACCAGTGCGCTTTTTAATCCAGAGTCTCCGCTCCTCTATGCGCAGTCCTGTGGTTCCCGCTGACGGACCCTGTCTAAACTGGCCGGTGCCGAAACCAGGAGCAAGACGCGCACAGCCTCCACTGGAAACTCCGGTACTTGACTGACCACGCCTTCCCGATATTGCCGTCTGACACACGGGATGTTGCATTTACAGAGAATTAGGAGTCTGACAATGAATTAAAGAACCACGAGTTCTTTTTTTTTTAATGAATCAAAAATGGGTCTTTCATAAAGTTGCAAACAAATCAACTGTTTGCTCCCTGGTGATGTGCGCTAAAACAACGGTCATTGTGAAAAGGTTTTAGATCTTTACGAGCATTAAATATAGCTTATATTCAAGAATCCACATGTTTAATCTACATATCAGGAAACAACTTTGTAGGATGTTTTGCAAATAATAATAATAATAATAATAATAATAATAATAATTTCATCATCTTCTTCTGGTTGTTCTTCTACTACTTCTCCTTTTTCTACTACTTCTTCTTCTTCTTCGCTTATCTTGCTTGCCCAGCTGAGGCCAGATCCCAATTAAGTAGTTAAAATTAACATGGTAGTCTTTTGGCTTCAGCTTTTCATTTAGCAGATGTAACTTTAAGTAACCCACGATACGTTTTTCTGAATGAGTGACGCTGCAACTCATCGCCATTGTTGAGTCATTCCTTCTGGCCTGCAGAGCGGCAGCGCCCTCCTGTGGTGACTGACTGCTACAGTGGATCAAAACTTGAAACCTAAAAGCCAGAAACTTGTTCCTTGGACTTAAAAGTGTGTTATAGTAAGGATTCGATGATTAAAAACTACTCATTTGAAAACCTACACTTTTAGTAAGAGTCATTTCAGAATACCAGAATTCATCAGATCATGACACATTTTTCCACGTGCTTTTTGGGGGACTTCAAATGACTTCTTGCAAAATTAAATCAGGTTTGGATGTTTCCCTTCATAAGAAAAGACTCCTGATTTACCACCCTAACCCTGCAGCCAAGACATATTGATAATATTGCAGGCATTGCCAGACGCATTATTTGTTTAATAATGCATCAGACATTAATGCGCTGGTTTATATATATATATATATATATATATATATATATATATATATATATATATATATATATATATATATATATATATATATATATATATACATATATGCATGCTGGTAAACGGTTAATTCCCTTTTTTGAATCATACATTAATTAATATGGCAACAATTCAAGCAGCTCACACAAATTGTCATGTCATATCCAATTTCATAAGAATTTAGTCAAAACAAAATATAAACGGCTGCCGTACATTAAAATAAGAAGCACTCAATTTAACTCCTGGGAGTATAATGTATTAGATGGTGAAAAGCAACAGTTTCCATAGCCTGGCTAGGTTTTAATTTCAAATTAATTTAATTAAAATTAATAAGTTGTTTTACTGGAAGGCAATCTCTCCAAAGATACAACATAAAAGGAGTATCAATTTTAAAAAGAATCTAAGTTGTTTTCTTAACATTTAATTTAAAATGGATTGTTAAACATATTCATACCCCTTTCGTAAATGTCTCTTTTTTTTTTCTCTCGATCCACAGTATATATGTGGACACATTGTATATACCTCATGCACCTTTTCCTCCTTTTGGCACCTTCTTTTGATTATTGAGCCAATGTGACAAGTGAATTTCTCCACTGTGAGATCAATAAAGTCTATCTTATCTTATGTCTTCATTGGGAAGTCTGCAAGTCAGTCTGTGGCTGGTTTTAGCTAATAGCGCTCCGTAGCTCCAACCTGAAGATAAAAGTCTAAACAGTTTGCGTGCAGGATGTTTGGGGTCTGCAGACACATTAGTTGTCCTTTTCCTGACTCTAGACCTGTACAACTCCAGGATGGAGGGAAAGTCAGCCATGATGATCCTCTCTGCAGACCTACCATACCATACTCCAGACCTAATTTGGATCTGTCCAGATTGGTGGATGAGCCAAACCACACAGTGATAGATGAATATGGGACAGAACGTGGCACCTGAGAAGATGACCAGCAGCTGCTGTGGAAGGTTGTTGCACTTCTGGAGTTGCCACACAGGGTACAGTCTCTGCTGGACCTTCTTCCAAACAGTGTCTATGTGTGAAGACCATCTCAGGTCCCCAGACAGAGAGGTTCCTAGGAACTGGAAGTGATCCACAAAGGGCACAGTGTTGCTCAGGATGATGAGGAGAAGCAGTGTGGGGATGTTCTCCGGAGGTCCATCGTCATCTGCACTGTCTTGAGTGGGTTAAGCTCCAGGTGGTTCTGACTACACCAGTGGACAAACCGATCCATTGAGAAGACTGCTCCATGTCCTAGATCAGACCAATGACAGCAGTGTAGTACATGAATTTCAGGAGATTCACAGACGGATCTGCTGTGGTGCAGTCATTTGTGTAGAGAGAAGGGGAGTGGGGGGAGAACACACCCCTGGGGGTCGACGGTGCTGATGGCCGTTCTTGAGCAGAAGAAGATGCTACCCAGCCTCACCTACTGCTGTCAGTCAGGAAGCTGTGATCCTCTGACAGGTCATGACAGGTAGGCTTCACTCAGATATGTAACCAATCCACACAAATCACCAATAATGGAAGAAAGACAGGAATATGTGGGCAGAAATAAGTCAATGACATGAAGAACAACCTGAACACTGACCTGCAAATAAATAATGGAGGATAACCAATGCAAGACAAACGCATTAAAAATATGACGTATAGTAGCGTTAAATGGCTATTGAAGAGCTACAAGAAAATGTATGTAGCAAATTCTGCATCTTTTAATGCAGAATGGTGGATGTTAGGGGGTCCAACAGCCAGTTTTCCAAATGCGTCATGAAATAAATGAGGCACAGTGAAATAATATTTTAGTCATACTAGTGTAGCAATCTAAGGTTGAATCTCATTTCCTAGGGTTAATCCAACAACTCACTTGCTCCACCCCCCGTGATAAAGAAGACACTTTAACGAAGCACTCTCAGTGCTTTTCAGCTCTCACAAATTTCTAGAACAGAAACAGGTGTGACTTAATTTGCGCTGAAGTGTTGTGTAAGCATTTATCAATCCTGCAGGACATGTCTTGTGTTTGCTAAGGAAAGGCATACATGAAATGCCAACCGGACCCCACCGGCAAATCTGACAAGTGTATTAATACATTTTGCAGGGTATAGAGAATATATTGAAATTTCAATATACTAATAGAATCTCTATTACTTGGTATATAATTTTTCCAAAATAGTTAAAACCTGAGTGTACTGATCATACTGATAGATAGTCTGCAAATATGCAATGTACTATCTTTCAAAACCTTTTATAATTAGTAAAACAATATTTTGACAAAGGTAATACATTTGAAACTATAAATAGCCGTTTAATTTCTTCTTTCTTACAATTAAATTGTCCCAATAAAAAAGTTAACAGAGAAAATAATAATTTTCAATACATTTGAATATCTGTTTCGATTACGCTCGTTTGACAGATTAAAAGTATCTTTAGTACATTTATGTATTCAATTTACATTTCATTAAGACCACATTTCTGTATTTTTTTTTTCAGTCTGATGTGATATTCTAATCTTAAATGTCATGTTTTCACTAGCTGTAAGTGAAAAAATAGCTTGAATTGACAGAGCTGGACGGAGGTTTGATAACCTGTGTAATTAATCTACGTAACATGTTTTCCTTGAGTTACTGAGATCAACAAACGTGTAAATAATATGCTACCCCCCCCCCCCGCACACACACACACACACAGCAAAAAATAAATAAATAAAACATTAGAAATCTAGCGTTCAGGGTGAAGAGTGAGGGACAAGGGGTAAAATGGGATTCAACCTGAATGTTTAATGCTTGAAAAAGATACAAATATAGAGTTGCTGAAAATTCAGATCACGAAAGACCTCGCAAAGGAGCACTTACATACTGATTAAATAACAACTGATAAATATACCTGCATATTTTCATTGTAGTTTTCACTGGTGCAGCTTCTCTTAGCTAACTATATGCTTAGCACATGGCTGCAGCCTAATAAAGATTTATTGGTATTTAATAATAATTAATAATTATTATTATTATTGTTGTGGGGGGAAAAAAAGGTCTTCACTGTCTTGAGTGTTGGCATCAATAAAACAGCAGATGGCAGTATTCATTCATTACAAGAACTGGCTGCTGTTTCCAGCTGCTATAATGTTAAAGATTGACATAGACAGCTGAGTATTAGCATATTTTCTCAAGTAGATCACGCTGAAGTAATAGAGTCGCAGCTTAATATTAAATTGTTGCCAGGTTTAATAAATAAGTACAATCCTAGCATGGTCTGGCATTGTGCACATGCTGCAAAGATCAGGCGATAATATGGCATACTCAGGTAAATAAAAATGCAACATTCAAGTTTAACATTGGGGGAAAAACATCAGCCTATTTACAGAACTTAATAATAATAAGTTATTATTATTATTATTATTATTATTATTATTATTATTATTATTATTATTATTATTATTATTATTATTATTATTATTATATGCACTAAAGGGTTTTTTCATTCTGCTGGTCTTTGCTAGAGTGTCTGAATCACCTTCCAGATGGTAGGGGCTTCAATTTGCCATGAAGTGGGTAATAATGGGAGTGGAGAATGTCTTTTACCTTTTGTGTAACTCTAAAAAAAATTATATTAGATTAGGTACACAATTATGCCATTTTGTCTCCTAGTTTGTTAAACCAGGTGATAAAAGCAAATGTAAGAACAAATTCTATCACTGAATTGTACAAAATGGTCATACACTTTTTCCACTACCCAAACTGATTTAATTTGCAGTGGAAGTGCTATCTTTGTAGTATGCCTTTGATGAAATACTGGGGGTGAGGGGATGAGGGGGGGTTAGATAAAAAAGAAATAAAAAAACAATAATCTGTACAACACAGTTGAAAGACAAGCTGCCATTTTTATGGTGAAAAAGCAAACATAGTGTGGTTGCATAAGGGTGCACACAATTCAGCTGACCTTGTGTAAGCCGCTTTGGAATTCATTAAAGTTCTCAGTCTTTTTTTGGGTAGGAGTCTATCAGCACGGCATATCTTGACGTGGAAATATTTGCCCACTCTTCTGTGATAAAAACACTCCAAACCTGACAGACTGTGGCGCACGGTCCTCTTCAGATAACCCAACCGATCTTCTGCCGGGTTCATGTCTGGGCCGTCTTCTTCCAGTGAAGCCATTCTTGTGTTGATTTGGATCAGCTCTTTGTCACGCTGAAAGATGACGCGCATTCAGCTTTCTAGCAGAAGCCTGAAGGTTTAGTGCCAAAACGTACTGGTGTTCAGAGCTGTTCAGAAATACTTCCTCCTTAACAAAGGCTCGAATTCTATCTGACTAAAAAACAGTCCCAAAGCATGATACTGCTTCACTGTGCGTGTTGTCTTCTGTGGTTAATCTGCCGTGTTTTTGCTCTAAAAGCGAAGCCTTGGCTTCATCAGATCATGACACATTTTTCCACGTGCTTTTTGAGGGACTTCAAATGACTTCTTGCTAAATTAAATCAGGTTTGGATGTTTCCCTTCATAAGAAAAGACTCCTGATTTACCACCCTAACCCTGCAGCCAAGACATATTGATAATATTGCAGGCATTGCCAGAAATTCCTGCAGCTCCTTGATCCTCTGACAGCCTCCCTGGACACTTTTTATCAAATTTTCTTACCAATACCGGAGGGATTTCCGGTTCTTGGTAATGTTGCTGTTGTGAAATCTTCTTCTCTGGATGACAGCTGTCCTCATAATGTCCCAGTGACTCCTTAGAGGCTCTCTGTAGCCATGGCCTTTGGCGTAAGATGTGACAGAAATAATGTCAGAAAAGGCCAAGTACTGAACCTATACTTGTTTGGGTCTAACTTGAGAAACTTAACTTTTCAGACATAATCACTAAATTACGGATATATTATAATCATATATATATTATTATTTATACATAATGTTTGGATGTGTTGAATTTATAATTTCACTGGATTGTCTGAAATAAGTTATTCATTCATTCATCAAAAGATGGCAGGTGTGGAAAGACCCTGACCGAACAATCTAAACGCAGCCAATATTAGATTATTTAGTGGTAGATTTTTATTTATTTATTTTTTCTCCCTAATAGAGTTCAGTCTGTTTTTTTTTTCCAACTGAGTTTTACTGGGTTTGATAGGATTTAAATTTGGCTCAAATTGGCCTTTTCAAGACTTTTTTATATTTATTGTGTAAAAGTGAAAAAGAATTAAAAATAAATAAAACATAAATGTATTAGAAAAATCCATGCCTCCCCACCCCCAAAAAGCACTAGTTTTCATTACTTTATATCCTGAAAAACAGTAGTTTGTGTAAGATTTCTGTAAGAAAGAAAAACTAAAAAGCAAAGGAAATAATCTATTTTAAATGTTTTACCCTATATTTTAAACCAATAAATGATATGTTAAATTAAACCTTTTTTAAACATTGGATTATGATTTGGGGCATAAAACATTTAAGGAAAAAATATAACATGTAACAAAATAACTTTATTTATTCCACTTTGGGAAATGGATTTCTTGGACTGTTTTGGGGCTTGAAGGCTTTAAATCTTTTGTTGTAGTTTTGCTCTTATTTTTTTCTCGTTTTTTTTCCCCCTGAAATCTGTATTTTTGCAAATTTTGCTATTCATTCATACATCTCTTTACTTTTTTTCCCATGGGTAACATCTTTTTTATGTTGTTGCTGCTCAATGTTGGATTTTCCATCATAGTGTTTCATAGACTGCTGTGTTTTTGTCGCACGTTGAACCTCAGAGATATTAAAACTTGTAAGCAGGGGAACTGAAATCCATTGTTTAAAGTTACGCTTTACGGTTTCATGGTGAAAGAAGGTGATCGGATTTAATAGGCCATTGAACCGCTACGATGAGTTGAGCGATGAGCAGATAAGAGACTCCACTCACACAAAGGCATTCATATAAAATCTGTGGTAATAACCCGTGCTGGCAGCCACGTAGGGGATTTCAATCTTAATTCTCCTCATAGATGTCTTTTAAATCTGTGTGTTTTCTCAATTTAATGGATCTGCAATGTGGGTGTGTTTGTAGTTCAAACGGCACATCCTCAGAGGCTCCCTGCAGACTCAGTCTGTTTGCTTGGAACAGAACACAGAACTCTATCCAGGCGGATTGTCCTGCTGAGCAACATTATGCATTCTGTAACCTACTTAGACGAGAAGTTTTCAGACTATGTCAGGTGTGCACACATCGGTTCCTGTGCACTACTCTTCCTTTAACTTCAGCCATCAACTGTGGTAGACACATTTTAAATCCTGTTGAGCTGCTGGAACATGCAGTGGCACCTCCAGAGATGTTTCACAGGGGAGGCCAGATGGGGCCACTTAAAGTCTTGGGGTGGCACACTGAAACCATAATTTCAGGATTTTATTCTACTGTTGTAGTAAAGCTGCATCTTAAAGACTTAAGTAAACGTCTTATATCGTTTGGTTTATTGTTTGATTTTTAATGTTACAAATGATTTAATGTGCGTAGACCAATAACAGTACAGTCAACATTTTGAGTTGAACAAAAATTCCTTTTTATTGTGTAATTATATTAGGAATAAGGTGCACATTTATTTATTTATTGAAAAATAAAACAATTACTAGGGGAAAGTAGATACTGACAGATAAGAATAAAAGCGTGATAGAAGGTCAAGAAGAGCGGCTGCTTTGCTGGCTGTGCATGATGGGATGAAATGCTAAACTGATGCTACTGCAATTTACACTGGCCAGTGAGGTGCCCAGTGGGGTGACAACCCCTGGCCACCCCCTGGTGGCGCCATTGGGAACATGCTCTGCAAAGCCCAATCAAAATCTTTAAAGGGGAAGTCCGGTCAACAAGGAAAAATCAGGGGACCATTAGCTATAACTAAAACTAATACGTTTGTGGTTATTTAATGAACTTATCTTTAATCAATAAGAAAATAAAAACATAAATTGTCATCTGGATCACTGTGTATGGGGGCGGCCATTACTGCCCATATTTGGGCAGTAAGGGCCGTCTGACATCACATCCTGCGACGTGGAAAAGCGGAGAGCCGACAGCATTTTTCCGCTCTTTCCAAGCAAAGTCAATAGGAGCCGTTCTACACAGCTGCGATCATCAACAATTATTTGGGATTTCCAGAGGACTTCACCGCTGACATTCGTGAGAGCTATTGTTACAGCAACAATGCTCACGTGCATGGCCATTGGATGTTCCAACACAACTGGTAAAAGTAGAAAAAACATTGCTTATTTCAACTTTCTGATTCATGAGTTACTGGGCTCGTCTCTGGATTACCAACTTGAAGAGAGCGGATCTAACTTCTGGCCAGAGAGAAAACACGTCACATGCAGCAACCATTTCGAAGAAGAATGTTTTGAACATGACATGAGAGCGAGGATTTTTGGTAAGTTATTTTTTAATTTAGAATTTTGTATTTAGAATTTGCGGGGATGGTTACCGACCAGAGGGGCGGAGGGATACCACATGTGATGTGGTATCCCTCCGCCCCAGAATGTGCTGAAACGCTTTTATATTTTAATATTTATACAATAATGACCACCTGCCCTATTTACTAGGGGGCAAATATAACTCAAGTCACTTTAGCGCGATCTCTCCTCCGCCGCAGCGGCGGTAAAGCCGTGCTGAACCGGAGCGAGCGCGTGCGCGCGCGCACACACACGCGCGCGCACATATATATATATCTTAGGGGCCCGACTGAGTTTGCACTGGAAATAAGTCCGGTTTCTGTCAAGAAACTCTTCTAAAAAATCCATATCGCTATCAGATGATGATAGCTCCACGGAACTCCCATCACTGTCACTAAGTACTTCATCACTCTCTGCTTCGTACAGAGCACCAGTCGTCGCCATCTTGGAAAATAGTGCGTCGTTGCTCAACAGCAGGTCTGCTGAGTGACGTCACAAAATGTGAGGTGACAGTACTATTCTTGACCAAGATGGGTTCCTCCACATAAACATGATTAAATGAAAATTATTCTTAATTAAAAAAAACGTATAATTTATTGCACAGTGTGTAGTAATTTTATATTTAAAGTACTTTCAGCAGTTTCAATTCTGATTTTGACCGGACTTCTCCTTTAAAAGACCTTAGAGCAGCTTAAGGACCTATTGATCAAGACCAGTTTGAGAGATTAGAGTGTGGTTTCTTGGCAGAAAACGGCAAAGAAAAAAAATGCTTGACTCGAGTCTTGCACAGTGCTGTGTTATCCAGCGCAGTTTGGTGCATTTAGGCAGAACAAACATTTTGGTTTGTAACATTTTGCCTGTGTCAAAGCAGCAGATCTATAATGTCTGCATTATACATCATTAAGCCCCTGTGGCATATTGATTGGGACACTGCTGACTTAGTGCTGAGTGGCACTTTAGAGCCACAAGGTGTCTCTCCACTGCTCCTGTGGTCAGTCTTCCTAATGGACACTATGCTGGTCTTTTACGCAGTTGATTGAAGTTCTTTGGCAATTATGAATCACATTGACAATTAGTTTCATTGTGTACATGTCAAAATATACCCCTTTCTCGTTCTGAAACCTGTAAGAAACACCAAATTTGCACAAATTCTGACCTTCAGCTTTGCAAAGGTCCCCTGTCTGTGCTTGCTTGCTCAGAGAGGTAATCCCAGCAGCCGGCTCTGGATTCCCCTCGCGCATGGCCAAGTCATACAACAGCAGATAATATTTTTTCACCTATAAACTGGCCTGACCTCAACACAAACTCATATTTTTCTGAGCTGCCTGTGTGGGGAAGTTGCAACAATGAGCCGTGCGCAGGCCAAAAGTTCCTGCAAATCCTACTGTAGAATAGGCAGCGTAAACAGACGCTTCCTCCCATTCCTGGTGTTTCACAGACCTCTCTGCAAAACACGCCGCAGTAAACAGAATGCAAATGTAAGCAGCAATAAATTTAAATCCCTTAACTGTGCAAGTGTAGCTTGTGATTTATTATATGAGAGAGCCGGAGCACATTTTGAAACGCAAATCTGGCAAGCAGACCAAAAGGGGGGAAAAACTGTCAGTAGTAATTGATAAGAGACATCTTTTGTCTCTGATTTTCTCTTTACTATTAAAAAACTATCCAGCGTTGAACTATTTTCCCTAACGAATGTGCACTGATGATAAAAACAAAGATGGGTGGCCAGACTGCAAGGCTTTCAAATAACTTTTTTAAAAGAGAAGCACTACTAATTCTAATACTATTTGTGTTAAACTCACAGGAATCAGGCTGACTGGCTGGCCTTAGTAACTATTAGGTTGGAAAACCAACTTTTGAGAGATTATCACATGAATTGTGATTCTCAGTTCCAGTCCAGGCTAACCTGGTCCTCTTTCACAAACCACGTTCATGCATTTTATTGCTGCCAAACTTTCCTAAGATCTATGCAGGTTTGCTGCAGCCACATATAATAAAAGTGAACAGCTTTGAAGGAGTACTTTAAAAACATACCAACGAGGAAGAAAAAGCAAGAAAATTTCAAATGAATGCTCCCAGAGGAACTCTGGTCAGTTGCTTTAAACCTTATGTGACATCAGAGGTAAAGTGATTTGGAAAAATGTTTTTTTTTCATATTTTATAACATTACAACCATAAACTTTAATATATTTTATTCAGATTTTATGTGATATATATAAGTATTGCACAGCTATAAAGTGGAGGGAAATGGATGAATTCATTCCCCTTTAGTTTGACACCCCTAAATAAAACACTGCAAACAATTCCCCTTAGAAGTCACCTAGTGAGTAAATATCTGTGTGTAAGTTTATCTCAGTATGAATCCAGCTGTTCTGTGATGGCCTCAAAGGTTTCTTAGAGAGCATTAGTGAACAAACAGCATCATGAAGACCAAATAACACAACAGACGTGTCAGGGAGAAAGTTGTGGAGAAGTTTAATGTTAGCTCATGGAACAATCTGCCAAACTTTGAACATCTCACTGAATACTGTTCAATCCCCCATCTGAGAAAAGAAAGAGTATGGCAAGTCCGCAAACCTACAGAGACATGGCTGTCCACCTCGACTGACTGGACGGACAAGGAGAGCATCAATCAGTCAAGACAGCCATGGTAACTCTGGAGGAGCTGCAGAGATACACTGCTCAGATGGGAGAAAGTGTCAACAGGACTACTGTTCCTCAAAAAGTCATAAAGTCAAAAGAAGTCGCATTAAAAAATCTGCCGCAGATGGAAGAAGATGCTCCGGCCAGATGAATGTTTTAGCCGATATGCAAAATGCTGTATGTGGCTGAAAACTAATACTGCACATCACCCTGAACACAGCATCATAACGGTGACACATGGTGGTGGCAGCATCATGCTGTGGGGAGGCTTTGCTTCAGCAGCGACAGACGTGCTGGTCGGTCACTGAGAACATGGATGAAGGTAAATATAACACTGCCCTAGGGGGAAAAAACAAGCCACACTTTTCGGATTTACATTTCTGAAAACAATGGAAAAACAAATTTTTTCTTCAGGTCCACATTGATGGACTATAACTGCTGGTCTATATCACCTAGTTTGCTGTATTAATATGACAAAATGTGAAAATGTTCAAGGTGCATGAGTCATTTTGGGGTAGACGTAGAGACATTCTATATGGGTAGGGAAGACTGATTTTGGGAGGGAAGATTTTACATTAAATAACCCATTACACTAACGAAGTAGTTAAACAAATTTAAAAAAACAGTTACGATAACAGGTCATTTAGGGTGAAACCATGGCTAGAGTTGAATTAATGTTATAGAATAGTCTGGCCAGTAGTTTTAAGGGAGGTTTTCGCTTTATTAAACTTGCCTGTGCTTCCTAATGGCTATTTTTTTCCAGCTGATGTCTCTGCTTAAAGCTATATGGGCATAATTTATGGCTCCATCCGAACAGCCAAACCCAGACAGCCACATGAGCCAATCCCTGAATTTTTCCGTGTTTTCCAGTCTGCCTCCGTCTCGCCCCACTCACACTCTCAGCCAGAGCGCGGCGTTGACAGCCACTGATCAACCCACTTTGTCGGGGTTCGAGTCTCCGTGCAAGACTGCTGCAAAAGAAACTCTGACTTGCTTTTTATTCTTGCAAAGCAATCCGTGCACATCCCACCCGGAGACACGCCTGGAAAATTCACTAAAGAGTGAAATTAAACAAACAAACAAAAAAAACCTTTAAAGTAATTTTTTTAAAGAATCCCCACTGTATCTGCCCAACAATGTCTGGAGAGGACGCACCTGCCCAGCAGCAAAACGCCGTGGACCAGAAGCAGGAGACCAAGCCCGCCGAGGAGCCCAAAGCCGAGCCCCCCAAGACTGAGTCCGCGGAGGCAGCGGCCACCCCGGCGGCGACCACCGAGAAGGCCCCCGAGGAGGAGACGTTCACCTACCGCGCTCTGGTGCTCACCGGCTACGGAGGCTATGATAAAGTCAAGCTGCAGGTGAAGAAGGGCAAGCCGGCGCTCAAAGCTGGCGAGGTGCTGGTCCGGGTCAAGGTCTGCGGGCTCAACTTCGCCGACCTGATGGCGAGACAGGGTCTCTACGACCGGCTGCCGTCCCCGCCGGTCACCCCGGGAATGGAGTGCTCGGGGGTGGTGGAGGCTGTGGGGGAAGAAGTCACTGACAGAAAAGTAAGCGCGCATCGCACCAGCCTTTGTTGGATGCAATCATCATATTTCTTTCTGATGTGTTTTTTTGTTTTCCTTCATAATGTAAGTGATGCATATTGTTTTAATGTCGACTTGATTTGGGCGCTTTGTGGACATGGGCGTGTCAGGCTTCACTGGCTGCTCAGAGACGGCAGCGCAGCCTCATTGTGTCAGAGGCACAATATAATAAACTTCAAGCTTCAAACCTCAGATAATAAACCAATATATTTTAACAAAAGTCATAATAATATTCAACTTGTACATTTTTTTATCACGCTATAATGTCAGTGAATATGCAGCCCATTCAGTTCGTTCGCTTGTCTGAATAATTGAGGAGCATAAAAGTTGAGTTTATTGGTTTATTTGCTGGACGTTGTATTCTTAGATCTCCGCAAAAATAGAGCTCAAGTGTTTAGGTGACACAAGTTGCTGCGCCGCCAGACGCAGGCGTCGCCCCATGTGTCTCTTCGTGTTTTAAACCCGCAACTTCCAATACAGGCTACAGATAAGTTGCAAAGACGCAATCTGTTGTTTCTGTCTATCCATGGTGCGTGTGTTGAAAGCGTAAAGCTAAATAAGCCCGTTCAAATCCGTGGGATGCCATCCATGCTCGCGGCACCCACGCTGCTGTGCGCTTTGATGTGCGCCACGGCGCGGAGCGCTGCGTCAAGTTGGCAGCAGCTAGACAGGAAATTGGCTTTTTCTTGCCTTCAGAATTAAAGCTCTCGGCACTCTGTGCCGAATTGTTTCATAATTATTACATATTTAGAACATGAACAGCGCAACGCGCTTAATGGGGAATTATAAAGAGGGAGGGAAATCGTGGAATTAAGACTATAATGTGCCAGAATCTACTTAACTGGCTATTTTGAATTCAAAGACGCTGATTTTGTTGGAAATAGCGATTTATTTTGGAGAGCCATCGGAAAGAGGCCACTGTGGTTGACGCAATCTGACACCGGTGGAGGAGCTCGGAGTCAGCGACGCCTTTTGTTACCGGGAGCGACGGTGGCGCACAAACGCGCAGAGTGGAAAAGGGCGAGGCGCGGCGCGGGCAGAAGCAGACACCGTGAGGTGTGAGCAGTGGGGTCGTCTTTGTCCTCGCAGCTGCAAGACTGCAGGCCCTGATATCTTTGCAACAATAATATATATATATATATATATATATATATATATATATATATATATATATATATATATATATATATATATATATATTGTAATTGAAATTATAACCTGACACTAAGACTATAAGTGATCAAGCGCGCCGATTGTGGCTGAGAGGGTTGTAAGTGTCTCTTGCATTTCATGATGAGTCACAGGCAGCTCTGGCAGCTCATGGCTCTCTCTCCTGGCTGCATGGCATCACCACAGCAACGTCTCGGAAAGGCAAATTAGGCGCGATGATTCACATTGTTTGAGCATCATATTCTGGATAACATCGTGATTAGCGCATGTGTGAGGCAAGCAGGAGCAGACTGAATTCACCTGGCAGGGCGTGGCTCATGTGTCTGCCAAGTGATGGCTGGCTGGCTGGCTGCATGGCTGGATGGATGGAAGGATGGATGGGTTTGGAATCAGGGCTATATGATGAAAGTTCAATCATGTTAATTTATTTCTGTATCCCTCATTGTCAGAGATGTTGATTGGATTTAAAGGTCACAAACGACACACACACACACACACACATGCAGCTTGTCATCACACTTTCACATCCACTCACAGGCTTTTTTGCTAATTGCATTAAGAGCCGGTCCCTCTGATGACAGGAGATCCTGTTTCTTTTTTTTTCTTTTTTACTTCTAACTCAGAGAATTTGCTGACCACGATGATGCAGATTTTATTTGGAGAGGTTCAATTCTCTGCTGCTCTCTCTGTCTATAACAGACACACACACACACAAAGACATGCAATGGGTGTGTCTGAGCATTTCCTCCTAAACACATAATGCTTTTGTAAACAGATTAAACAGCATATGCATCAAATCAAATGTGATTTTATGTCATTTTTCTGGCATTTCAAGCTCTCTCGTTTGTTTGCCCCTCATACAAATTAAATAAGCTTTTAAGATTGCATAGATACACGTATGAATTGTGACATGTAATAATGTCCTCAAAAAAACGTGTAGATTTATTTTTTGAGAAACAAATATTAATATTAGAATGTAGATCCATGTTTGATTGGCTGACAGACTTTACCCTGCCTGGTTCCTTTATTCGTTTAGTGCTAGATGCCATTTCTTATTTTCTTTTTCAAACCTATTTTATTTTACTGTAATACTATAACTTTTAAGCATTAATTCAGATGCTCGGTCATGTTGAGTGAGCCTGCAGTGAGCTCACCCTACATGACCTAAGTGGGATGGTGGGGGGAAAAAAGAGTAACACAGAGTAAGCGAGGAGAGAGTGGAAACATCACAAATCACGCCGAGGCTTCCCTCATGCCAAATATCAGCACTTTTTTATTTATTTTTTTCTTCCAGGCATGTTTAAAAAACATGGAAGCTGGCTCCATTGGTGAGTTTTGGAAGGATCTGACCCATGTGTTCTCAATTACCTCCCATCGGCCCACATTGTTCGTCTGGTATTTCCTCCATCACCCCCACCCCCCTCCTGTCTATCTAGTCATCTTGAGAAAACCCCTTTACCCACTGGACTATAACTGAATACCTCTAATGACAAGCAACTGGACAGCTGTTGCTCAATTTAGAGAACAAAACAAAGACAAAAATCAGCGATTTATTTTGCCAATTTTTTTTCAGTTGTGGAAATTTCTAAGATGATAACTTTATTAGTTGCGTAAATGAGATGGTGATACATGGATAGTAACAGAGAAACATCAAATGTTTTGAGCTCATTCTTAAAATTTGACTTCTCACACACATAGCTACAGCCTTCAATAAACACGCCTTGTTTCAAAGACATATTCATGAAGAACAGTTTACTTAAGTGCTAGGATAACGCTAATGTGTTTACTTTCTTTTTTGAGATGATCATTGATTCAAGTTAATCGTGTGTGGACAAAGTTTTTTAAAAAAGTAATTCTTCTACTCGTAAACTCAGCGCTTTGCTTTGAACGTAGTATTTTTTAGTGACAAGTGTTTCGGCTGCTCTCAGCGCAGTCTCATGACGGACATGAAATGCATCCTGGGTAAACTCCTCCTTCTTCCCCCCACTTACCAATTTAAACAGAAAATAAGAGAGAAGAAAATGCAGTGCTGTCCCTCACAAACTACGTAAGATAGTCTCCCCACTCCCTTTCATACCTCCACAACACACAGGGATGCCAACCCCAAATGATAGAAAACTTGTTCAGGACACAACTGAAAGATAACTTATACCTATTTTAAGTGGTTTGAACACCCCCACTCCCAACCCCATTCTAATGGTACCCTGGATAACCGCCCATTCGGCTTGTATCAAAAATCACCACTGTCTGCTATCCATCCATCCACCTGTGCATCCATCTATCGCCTTTACCCGTTTATCCTTGCACAGGGTTAGGGTTAGGAACCTGAGTCAAACCCAACCAATCCACTTATTTATGTGAAATTTGGGTCAGAGGTCTGTATCTGCCAAAAACACGCAAATAAACCAGGATAACATTTATCTTATTAGTTAAGTAACTTTAATCTGTGCAAATGTACTTATAAAACGAGAAAAATAAAAAATGCTAAGAGGCAACATATATTTGAATTGATACAAAACAGCTCATTAGTGCAAAACCAGACTTGCATTTTAGATTGTGCAGTCTGTGGGTAAGGTATTGAGTTTATCGTACATGACATAAATGGTGTTAAGGCACCGCGGCACTTCGGCGATTTTACCGGAATTTTCCCCTAAGTCCCACTTTAATATATTTTATTCAGATTTTATGTGATATATAAGTATTGCACAGCTATGAAGTGGAAGGAAATGGATAAATTCAGTCCCCTTTAGTTTGACACCCCTAAATAAAACACTGCAAACAATTCCCCTTAGAAGTCACATAGTGAGTAAATATCTGTGTGTAATTTTATCTCTGCGCATGTGCAAGACCGTCTTTCCTCCTCTTCCACTCTTCAGGGGGATCGCGTGAAAAAAATCTCCCAAATCCACTCTGGTCTTATTTCTTTCTACTGAGGCCTTCCTCTTGTTCTCATAAACATTAACGCAGTTTGCTTGTTGTGACTCTCAGCCATGTTCAAAGCCTACGGTGAGAGCAGTGGAGCTACAATGAACGGCTAACCGCTAACCTAGCCGCTAAGCTAACTGGAAACATAAGTGTGCCTGCACAGCTAGCAAGCGGAAACTTGGAAGGAAAGAATATGGACACTGGCGTTACGTGAGCGTGTCAGAATGGTTGGCATGTGGGAGAACCAATAGATAAGGCGATTTCCCCCATAACTTGAGGGACAGAGGGGGAGAGCAGGAATAAAACTCTGACAAAACCCTACCCTTCGGACCTAACGACAGAGGTTATAGTTTTTACAGGTCTGCAGCTCCCACAGAGAACATTTTTTTTAACTTCCTTTTTGTGGATACATAATATATTAACTACTGTCCGGATGGAAGGGCGATTTTACCCAGTATAACAAAAAGTGATTCTGAACAGGATTACCACCTATAGCTTTAAAGTTCAGTAACACCACAACCTTTGGTCATACTGCTACATTGAGGCTTTTTCGCCTCAGAGATGACTCAGAAACACTCTGACAAACACAAATCTGACTACCTTTCTGTTTTTTTATTTATTTTTTTGCTGAGCATGTCAAAGCTCTAAACTACAAAGTGTGCTGACTCGGAGGCCTGCATACCCATGAAATTGAATCACCATCTGATTAAGTCTTTTCATATACAGTTAACTGGAAGTGTCTTTGTTTGGTGACCTCCCCCCTCGCTCCTGACCCCAACTGTGACTGCCCAGAAAGAAAGCTAAGAGGAAATGCAAGAAGTGACTGCTTGTCTATGTGTCACGCTGTGAAGATGTTGAAACAGAAGTGTCACAAGGCCCCTTTTGCTTGGCTTTGAATGTTCCTCCTAATCTGGCAGTATGACTGACAGTAACTCACATGCTTTGCAGGGGCTCTAAAGAATAGCGGCAGACCCTTTTGACTGAGTGAGTCATGTTTTTTATTTTTCCTGTAAAAGCCTGAACTCCCCCGCATATCGATTTTCTTGTCTTTTTTTTTTTTTTTTTTTTTGCACCCCCAATTATCCAGTGAGCTTGATGAGTTTGAAGACTCCACAGCCGTGACAGAAAAAAAGATGGAGTTGCAGACAGAATAAAGAAATTGACCAATAGCAACACAATAAAAATATATAGTTTGAAGTAAACCAAAGGACTGACCCAGACAGTGAGATGAGGGCCTCAGACAGTGAGATGGGGACTCGGAAAGAAAGAGACAGAGCTCTCTCTAATTGGAGTGGATTGACAGTGAGACGCATGGCTCCCTCCGGACCATTAGAGAGGTCCGGGTGGAGAGAGGGTTTGTTCCCAGGAGGAGAGAGCTTGTCTTATGCTCAGCCATGGGGAAGAATCTGGCAGGGAGGCTGATGAGTAGAGAGAAGCCATGGGAGAAGATGGGCCCCATTGTCCTGTTACGCTGATGAGGAAGAAGGGATGGATGGTGGTGGTGTGTGTGTCTGGGGGGCGGGGGTGGGGTGGGGGGCATTCCTCACAAGGGGTAGCAGAAAAAACACAACAAAATGAGAGGCTGAGGATGAAAGAAGGAGCGCCATACAAGACAGACAGGATGAGACCGGGGGGGGAACTGGAGATGGGGAAGGAAGACATTCTGAAGTAGTAAGAGGAAAAGGACTCAGGAAGTGAAAGAGAAAGAAGGGAAGAGAAAAAGTGAGGAGAATGGAAATAGGGTGGGAGGGAAGGCTATGTTGGGAGGACTGGATAAGGGGGGAGGAAGAAAACAGGAAGAGAGTTATAATGCCGCTGTCGTCTCTGTTTCCTGTGTCCCTAGAGTGAGTTCTCCTGATTGGTTGGTCTAGGAGCTTGGGGCGGAAGTTTATATCATGGCTCATTCTTCTGGCGAGAGACAGTTGTGTATCTGAGGATCCTGCTTTGATAAGGAAAGGTTGGGATCAGAGGAGGTGGGAATTCACGGCTTGCAACGTGTTGCTTTTTAACTGTAAAGAAGCCAAAACTCTGATGATCTTCTTCTTTATTAAATCTGTCACCTTTTTAATTGATGACGTTTGAGCCATTATACCTTCTCTGTTTCTTATGACCTTTTGTATTCTGCCCTGCTTCACCTTTATTTTCTGCTGGGCTTCATAATGACACTAGATGAGGTGCTTTCACTTTTGCATGTCAACTTCTGCTTTAGGCAAAACAATATATCCCATTCTTACCTGTCCTGCCACACAATTTGCATCCTTCACACTTGTTTCAGTGAAACAGTGAGCTTCACATGGCAGGTCACCAACAGCCCCAACTTGAATGGTTGTCAACCCAAGATTTTGGTCTGTTGGTTTGTGTTTAAAAACCCTTAATCGTTCACAGCTCTAAAATACTGTCCTTGTACTACAGCTACTCCATATATCAACTCTCGGTTATCATGCATCATCAGTGGGTGCAACAAAAAACTCACAAAACACTGCCTGGAGGCAGTATTAGGTGGTATATTATATTTCTAATGTCATGAAGTCACACGTCGCATATCTATGTATCATATGTATTTTGCCACCTGGATTGACTATAACTGCACTTAAATCCTTATCGTCCTTATCTTTATTGGCTGAGATGCTAAAGCTCACACAGGGTTTTTTTTGGGGGGGGGGGGTCTTTGGGTAATTTTAAAGAAAGAAAGGTGTCAGGATGATGGGGTTTAATCAATATAACAATTGCGATTTCAGCAATAGAAATATAAGAATTAAATATTTTCCTAATGATAGGCAGCCCTGATTTGTACTGTTGATTTTATTTAATTAACTAGATTTAGTTAACTTGATACTTACTTGTTTGGAAGCTATATTGCTATAACATAAGCATGACCAAATAATAAACTTTTTTAAAGCAAAGATAATTAAAATGTGTGGTTGTGTTCCTGATAAAGTGGAGGACACCAATAGCCTTAAATAACACAACTTACAAATCTCCTCTGTTTCTATATACACGCAAGCTAGCATTAGCAAGATTTTTATTTTTTATTTATTTATACAGGTTGTTTAATTGAGATCCAAAATCTCACTAACAAGATAGACCTGTTTGGATAAAACACAAAAACAACAATAGAAAAATAGAAAAGTAAAAATCATTTGATTCAATCTAAGACAACTCATGAAATGTGACGTAAAAAGAAGAACAAGTTTCATTGGACTATGTCACTATTTTTCTTAAAATAAGTTAAATTGTCCCAAAGGAATAAATGTGGATAATTTCCAATCTTACTGTGTTGAGAGGTGCAAGTTGACGGGGCAGAGAAAGAAATGCCTTTTTTTCCAGGTTCTGAGCGTTGAAGGAGACAAAGTGCTGAGAACACAGTCTGTGGCTGTGCAGTCTAAGGGACATGTAGGAGGTTAAAGAAAGCGGGAACAGTCTAACAACAGCTTGATCGATAAAAGTTTACCAGTGCATGAGTCTGCAGATTGATAATGTTGGCCAGTTGACCTGAGAATGCAAAGTACAGTGATGAGTGGGAGATTTATACCCAGTTATGATATGAACCATAATGCTCCATTATAGAAAGCATCCAGCATATGCAGAGAGGTGGTAGATGCTTTCATGTAAACAACATCACAGTGATCTAGAGGCTGAAAGGGCATTACGACAAGATGCTTACTTGCACTGAAAAAGCAGGCTCTTTCTGAAGGAAAAACATAGTTTGATCTTTAACTTCTTTACAACATGTTCAATATGTGACCTAAATGAAAGGTTATTGACAATTCTTATGCCAAGGTACTTGTAAGTCTCAACAAGCTCCAATGCTGTACATGTGCATTGATTTTATGGAAGGGAGATTTTGTGAAAGTTTCCTTTTGTTTGCAAACAGCAGGAGATTTGTGGTATCAGTCTTTAGGGTTAGTCTCAGACGAAGCACGTCAGATTGAATAAAGTAAAATGCAGACTGTAGACACCTGAGCACAGCAGTAACACTTTTGCACGGCAGTAAACCACTGTGTCATCAGCGTAAAGATGTTTACAAGCATCCGTAACAATGCTGCACAGCTAGCTGATAAAGGAAATCAGAAAATAACCATTAAATCTTCAATGAGCCACTGCTTTAAATGTTATTTGATTGTTTTGTCCGTTTATGAGTTTTTGCAAAGTAGCAACCATCGCTGTGAATGTTAGCAATTACTAGCCAACACGATAAACTTTCCTGCAGCATTCAGTTGTATTCGGTCAGTGTTCATAGGACTATGAAAAGAAATAATGAGGTACAAATGTACAGAAGGAAAACTGCTAATGTGTAGTAGCCTATTCTGCCCGTTCAAGAAAAATGTACAGATTGTTTTTTTATCAGTTGATAACTCATTTTAAATTTGTTATATATGTTTTATGTTTCTTTTTAGATGCCTTTAACAACTTCAAAAAGTGGCCACCTGGATGAAAACTACTTTTGTTTTCTGATTCTCACGGATCCCATCTCTTCATTTGCTGTCTTGTTTTTATAGGTTGGTGATAAGGTGATGGTGTTGAACCGCTTTGGGCTTTGGCAGGAGGTGGCTGTGGTGCCAGCCAGCCACACCTTCCTTATCCCAGACGGGATGAGTTTTGAGGAGGCAGCTGCCCTCCCAGTCAACTACATCACCGCCTACCTGATGCTGTTTGACTTTGGCAACCTGCGACCCAACCAGAGCGTCCTCATCCATTCTGCTGCAGGTACGGCACAGCCTCAAACATCTTTTCAGTCAGTTGTTAACAGGTCCAGGTGGGGATTAACGAGAAATTATTAAATTACACGAGGAGGAAATTTAAACTACAAACATAATCACTTTTTCTCACATTGGATTGGTTGTCATTATTCTGTAAAGCAAATAGTTGACAGTGTTTCTCTGGGGTAAAGCTACGGATTGGTGTAAAAGAAATATTGATAGATAAAACCCAGGTTTATAAAAACAAAAACTACATGAAAATATAAAATTGGTACTATAATATAAAGTGCATAATTTTAAAAGCAGCTCAGCATTGAGCCCTGTTCCTGCAGCAGTTCTGATGCAGATCCAGGGACATTTTAATGAGCCCTCCAGGTTTTCCTCTGCAGGACCATCTTGCTTGCCACTTAGCAATAGCTATTTCGACGTACTGTAGTTAGCAGCCTCAATACATATTAGAATATTAAAGTGTGCCCTACTAAAACAGAAAGAAAAAATAAGAAACTCGTAAAGATGCTTACAACCTCGAGGGTTTGGAGGCTTCTTCTCATTTTGCACTTCTTGCTGCTCCATCTGTTTCTCCATTAATCTTAAAGCTGTTGTAAAAGGTTCCACTCTACTAGTGTGAGATGCACATCAGTTCAGTGTTGTGCTCTTGGCATGACTGCGCTAATGTAAGCACACCTGCCACCTGTGCTTTAGAGGTCAAAGTTCAGAATGGGTGAGCTGACAGAAGAAGAATGGGGAGTGAGGAATAGAAAGCACCTGTTTCAGGGCGTGATGAGCCTGAGAGCTTTTAGTTTTTTCTGTGTTTTCACACTCAAGCCAGCTGGAACGAAATTATTAGTTAAAGGATATTGTTCCCCTTCTCTGCATCATCGCTTTGCCTCTCATTCCCACTTTTCTTGTGCAGGGGGATCTAGGAACGGAGCATTTACATTTGGGACAGTGTGTGTGGGTGTAAATGGCTCGGAGCACATAATGAAATCTGGCCTTATTCTCGATGGGAAACAGAAAAATGATAACGCTTTGGGAGCCCGCCAGTGCAGGTGCGCATGTCCCTTCACGTTGACGGGAGTGAATTTGTAAGTGCAACATTCTGCAATTTATAGCAATAGCTAACAGCGCTGTGGCTGTGGGACTGGTGGTGTTGAGAATCCCAAATGTTTGCCTTTATCATATCCTCCCGGTGATGTCATCCACCCCTGTGAGAACACATGCTGCAGTATTCTGTGTAGAATACGTGTTCCTTATAGGAGGAACACTGTGGAAATGGGTTTTAAAGCACTTTCCCCTGCTGGTTTAGTCAGAGGATCGCCTCGTGTTTCTCAGGGAAGACTGCCAGTCTTTAATCTCCTGCTGTCCAGACATTAGCATTGTAAAAACACATGCCTAGATGGTTTGTGCGTTGATATTCCTGTGCTTGTTTGTACTGTGGTGTGAAATAGCCCCCTCCCCATGTAAATCTTAGGGTTCACACATGGAGCTCGATGCTGGGTGTCTTATGTGTCGAGAGGATGTTCCACCCAGGATTCTGTCAAAATTGTCGCTGATGCTCAGTGATTAGACAGATCAAAGGTATCTGCTGTGACAGGGCCAGAGAGGGAAGAACAGTGGGGTGGTGTGGGCCTGTTTGTGCTCGGCTTTCATGTAATAATATGAAAGAGACGGCAGGCAGGCTTAGCTTTATTTCTAAACCAGAGCTATCAAACCAAAAGAGGTTGCTTTTTTGAACATATATCAGTGTAACAAACTTCTATTGGTGATATAAATAAAGATGATCAGTGTACTATATATGTGTTACATCCAGGGAAAATTACAAGCCATGTTACAATGGATTGAAGGGTATTAAAGCTCAGTTTGGTGTCTGTATTGTAGTTGCAATTGCCCAAGACTAAGCCACCACAGTTAAAATTTAATTCTGTCACATAAATCTGCAAAGCTAAGTAAAAATAATTAGTTCTTCTGGAACTAACTGGTTTTTGTAAAAGTAAAATAAATTCAACCACAGGCAATAAAAAAAAATCTTCTGTGCCAGCAAGCACACATATAAGTAATATTAGGAGTATAAGCGGGATCAAAAATATAATATATCATACGTCTTTTACCTCCAATACCTGTTTTGTGTTTTCAATGCATTCTCACAACATCTGTCTGTGGTTGGGATTGTGTTGACACTCCATCTCAACAGCACTCCAGCTGCAATAGGGCCCTGAAGGAGATGGTGAGGGGAGCTGAGAACTTTGTAAGCGCGTCTCTTCCCTTTTTCCAGGACCTGTTTCTGAGTCGCTGCAGGAACTTTGTTCTGAACATTGTCACGGAGCCCTCACACCCTCTCCATTAATGTTTTGAACAGTTGGGAACAGGGCAGGAAAAGCAGAACCACCAGACGACTAAACAGCTGTTTGCCTCATAAATCATTCATGTGATCAATCTTATCTCTTTGTGTTTCATCCATGTAATGATTTTTCACACTAAGCTGTTGTAGATCCCAGAGAAATGCTGTATTCACTGAAACTGAATTCATTTGATTTGATACATTGATATATGTAACAGTATAAGTAGTTGTTTATTGTGGCCTTTGCAGCTAAATTAGTGAACAAACTTTCTGACTAAAAAAGAAAAAAATCTTTAACATCTCTCTGACTAAAGCAACGTCTCCCATTAAATCGCAGTCTTATGTATTCTTTAAGCTTAAATGGGGCTTTCCTTTGAAACATCTAAAGCCTCTCATGTATTACCTTTTGCTAATAATGGTGCTCTTATTCCCTGCATGCGTATTTCGAAGTTACATAAGAATATTTATTTGACATTTATCTGACTTAAGTATCACATGATGATGATGTGGAACACCACTGCTATTTCCCCAATTCCAGACATTCCTGTTTTTGATTTTTTTTAAAAACAACACTGCAAGAAGAGGTTGTTTCTTTTTTGCATTTATGTTTTGTAATTTTGTGAAACAATAATTAAAGATAATCAAGGAATTAAAAGCTTGACCCTGGCCGCAAACTCTGCACACGCCCCGTCTAACAGAGCGTGGCGTTACCTGTTGGATGGGGTTTAATTATTTCATCACATCGTGGAGCAGTTTCACGACTCAGTAAGCTGTATATCCAACTAAAGAGGAGCAGATTTATGCGTCTGTCGTTCCTGAACGCGTGTATATTGCGCTCCGGCTGAGTAAAGATAAAATGGAGAGCTCATGGATGAGATCAGCTTGTGAACGATCTGGACCGATGAGGAGTAACAGTAGTGCCTAAGACAGGCAGACAGTGCTGTTTTTTTTTTTTTTTCACTCGCAGTCACAGGATGCAGCGGTATTCATCATGATTTAATGCAGTGTGATTTTATTTTAAAAAAAAATTTTCATTGAAGACCTTGATCAACAGCTTCTTATATCTGCAGCCATGGACTCCCAGCTCCCTGCTTTGTAGTAATAGGCTTCATCCTGTCTGGGTGTAATGGCTGACCCGATCGTTCTAGAAACAAATTAATCCACTTATTTGATCGCTTTGGGGGAAATGATCGAGCTACTTTCAATCCCTAAAGGCCCTCAAGCTTTCAGCTAAGAAGATCATTTATTATAAAAAGAGTAGAAATTGTAATATTCCTTTCACACCGTGTGCGTCAATCAGTGCAGACCATTTCCAGATTTTAGAGGATTTACATGCAAAAGTAAACAAACCCTCAAAAGTATCAGTTGTTGTTATTAACCTGTAATTCGGGACTCTGCAAAGGTGAGGAGGAACATTTTTACACTTTTACCTTTATTGTAATAGAAGTAACAGATTTCCTCAGATGGCCCAACATGAGATTGTCACTGTGTGTTATCGTTGAGAAGAAATACGATGGTTTCATGAAGTCACTTTGATTACACAAATATTTTATTTAACCAATCATCCCTAATGCATGGGGTAACAGAACATATTGACTATTACAGCTAAATTATTTATGACCTCTTTTTATTGTTATTTTGATCTTAATATATAGACTCGAGAGAAAATGCAGAATAAATACTTGCAAAATCCAGCACTAGTTTTGCAAGTAAATGTGTTTATTGTGCAAAATGTTTTTTCACTGTTACGCTTTTTATGGCATTACATTTGGAGTAGAACAAACGCCTGAAGTAGCAGCATAGCTAGGATGTAGTTTCTCAAGAGACTGATGGCTCATAGCTTGCCCACTGCAGATATTAAACAGTGTCAACTTAACCGGAGTGATGGGAGCCCCTGCTTTATTTTACACAAAACAGCAGTCTGTGTTTTTCATGACTGTGTTTCCAAACTGCTTCTTTCAGCCAGCTTACAAGCTGTGCACAGCAACAGGAGAGGTACCACTGCCCTACTTTTGGGGGAACTCAAAAATAAGATAAATAATCATATCCTTTGAGACGTTTTAACAGTGAACGCAGACATTTGCACCACCAAACACAGTTGAAGTACCTCCAGTGGTACTCGTACCACAGTGGAGTTTGTGGATTACTTTTCCACTGATAAGTCTCATTTGCAGCTCCACTCTGCAAATACCCTGTTGAGCTCTAGTATAGAAGGATGATGGGTCACCCTTCAGTTGCCTTTTAGCCTCTCCATTGTTCCACATTTGTAGGTAATGTCACATCATCACAACCCGCATCCCTTGCTGAAAAGTATAGGGACCTTTCCCAATCAGGATCAAGTGACCAGTTGGGAATGTCTGACTGGTATTCTGTATGTATGTGGTGAATAACCCTCAGCTGCCTCGCTCGTGGCTCCGCTCCTGTCTTTTCTCTCCAAACAATAGCTTCTTGTATTTCCTCCCATCGTGCCTCTCCTCTCCACCGCGCCACACATCTGCATCCTCCGCAGCCCGCCTCCCCAGCCCTCCGTAACCTCGTCTCCCTCCTCGTGACCCTCGACCATATCCGTGCCGTGGTCCTGGTCATCTGGGAACGTATGCACGTTTCCCCTTTGCTTCCCCCCTGGGGGGGCTTGGGGCGGAGGGGGAAGCTGGACGACATTTGGATGTATCTTGTGGGTCTTCCACTGTACATAGCCAACTTTTTTTTTCTTTCCCTCTGACCTCTCCCTGAACCGGTCCTGATGTTTATTAGGCCCGGCCCGCCAGCCAAGCCACCACACCCACACTACACATTCTTGCATGCATATGGGGACCCACTGCTTACAAAGATGACGTCCGGTTCTGCTTAATTTATGAGCTCTGGAGTAAATGTAGTCCAGCACGAAGCGTTGTCATACTGCAGATGAGGAATGCATAATTTGATTAGGAGTTTACGTCCCCTTCAGGTTTTGACTTCCATCATTGCCGGAGCTATGTTAAGTGCTTTGGTTTGCTGAATAACCTTATCAGTAAAATCCGCGCATACATCCGTATGTTTGACATTTGTGAGTTGGAATTTATTCCTTCCACTAATCAGCGGCTTCTGGTTGAAATCTCCCGTTTTTGGATCGAGTTACCGGGTTACGCTGAAGATTAGCTTCTAAGAGAGGCTTCCAGCTACTGGATGTGGTCGCAGCTGAGGGGTTTAAATCCTTGTTAATGGTAATCCGCATAGCTGGAGCGATTGGTTGTGGAAGTATTTTTATTTGTGCTGTTCTTTGTAGTTTTTCACAACAACACAGTCTGCTCCTTTTTGGCTCATTCGCTAGAAGAACCTCAAATCTCAGCTCTAACTGCACTTCTCATGTGATTGCATTTTTAACTTTGCTCTCCCGTTAGATGTCAGTCATTTACACTTTCTCTGGTGGCCATGAAAACAACTCAAGGTCCAAAATGACCGTCTAGTTAGGGACACTTTTATTGCCACCTCTCGTAAAGATTAGAAAAATCCCATAACAATGTTCGATACGCCAGAAAACAACGTAACATAAAATAGGTAATCTATGACTTTCCATTTCTCTGGGGTATAAACATGATGTGACACAGGGGCCCACTTCTTTCACCTGCTGGCTAATAGGCTTCATGAAGACCCATGTTCATTTCGCCAACACAGATAGCATGAAAGGGAAAATTCTCCAAAGCCCACTGCTGGAGAACTGCAGCAAAGAGCGGCTTGGGGTCCCAAAATCTCCATAACAATAGTAGGTATGTAAACGCTATCTACATGCTTACTAGTTGTTTGAAAGGGATGTCAGACAGAAGCATTTTCTGGCCTACTTTAACAGATGTAAATATGTGGAGTTTACTAATACCTACTGGGACTTTAACTGGAAGCATGAGCTTTGGAGATGAGACCAAAATTGAACGTTTGTGAAGCCAGGGACAAACGTGTCGGGAAATAGCTCCGGTCCACAGTAACGGTAAGTATGGCGGAGGATCTGTGACGCTGTAGATCTGTTTCTTCTCCAACGGCACCTTGTTGCGGTGTTGGTAATATGAACTCTTTGAAATACCTGGACATTTATTATGTAAAACTAACAGACATTGCCAGTAAACTGTTGATAGACTCACAAACCTCATTTGTGAGTCTATCAACAAGACGGTGATTCAAAACGTATGGCAAAATCAACACAGAAATGGTTCCCCACAGACATAATCCCCTTTTTTACATGGCCTCCACTTCTGTCCTGGGTGTGGCGGCTCTAAAGCGATTTTGTAGGTTTGAAACTCAGTCTGTCACTCTGGGTCTCTGAGCAAGACCCTTGACCACAGACACTCAGTGTCGGCAGCACTCTGCTCCCTAAGGGATGGGTTAAACGACAAATTTACCCT
Source organism: Fundulus diaphanus (assembly GCA_037039145.1). Classification (NCBI taxonomy): domain Eukaryota; kingdom Metazoa; phylum Chordata; class Actinopteri; order Cyprinodontiformes; family Fundulidae; genus Fundulus; species Fundulus diaphanus. The sequence goes on from CM073140.1 coordinate 35,489,409, forward strand.
CTGAGGGACCAAACAGGATACACATCTTTAGTAGAAGTACCAATGAATGTTTCCAGCACTGCATTTGATGTGTGTTGCCGTTGAATGCATCCACCACAGCGCCATATACATCAAATTAAACTAAAGTGGGTGCAACAGGTGGCTGGATGTCTTGGTTCTGTTAAATGAGAATCGCAGCATGCCGTGGATATTCATGGCTGCTGTCAAACCTGCAGGCAGGGCCTCAGGCGTAAATTTCTTCTGTGCGTAGCTGACTGCCGAGAAAAATGACAATTCAAATATGTTTTCTGGGTTGACTGGTTCAAAAGTATTTCTCTGTTTTCTATAGGGAGCAAAATTAAACAATCCATTTGTTGTTTTTCCTCCTTGGACTCGTTGATACGTTATTCTCATTCAGTATTTAGCTATTTTGATTTGAGCATCAGCTCATCTGTACTCTTGGGATGTGTTTTGTTCTTAAACTGTGATGAAAGTGCTTGAGAATCATTCCCTCTCCTCGCAGTCTGTCTGCTCAAGAGGCCGTACCCTAGTTTAGAGAATGCTAATCCACTCTGACCACTGAGCGGGAGTCTGGGCCGCGTGGTTGAACCGTTTCTGCGTTCCCTGGGCCCGTCATCGCCGGAGGCAGATCAGCTGCGCTGATAGTGGAAGAAAACCAGGGCAACCTCCAACCACATCGTTCGTTCGCGCTTTTATTGCTGCAGTCGTTGACAAATGACCCCGTCTACCCCTTCTACCCCCCCCCCCCCCCCGCCCTACTCGCTACCACATAATCACAGGTGGATGCGAAGCCTTTGTTAGGACACCTGTTTGTGTGTGCAACAGCTCGGGGTTCGTTTCGCAACCAGGTCTGCAACGGGAGGAAGTTTGTGCATGTTCACTTCTATATTCAGGTCTGTAATATTACTTTTCTGTGGATTGTGGTTTTATTTGTGTCGCTCGATATGAGAATGCTTAGGAGGAAATTACAAGGGCCTCCTTCACTCACCCAGCAAATAAAAATGGACTTCCTCTATGAAAATCACCTTCAGTGAGCGAGCACATTGAACTGTGTTTGAAGCCCACACTCACACAGGCATCCAAGAAAAACAACAGGATTACATAATGCAGTGTAATGCCTCATACACGTTCACAAACAGCCAACTGTGGCTCCTCTCATTGTTTGAGGACTCGCATCCAAACCGTGTTAAAGCGTTCCCATCTGCAAAAGAGAAACGGACGTTTATTTGCTGGTCCGTGTCGTAATTTTTCCATTGAGAGCTTGGCCGAAAAGCGATGCTCTTTTCCGTGTTTTTATTTCATTCTTTCTGCAGGCCACCACCACCACAACGTAATGATAGGTTATGAACGGTACGAAGCCGGGAGGAAATGTGCAAATATGTTGAAGAAAATCTGTAAAATAAAAAAAAAAAGAAAGAAAGGAAAAAAAAAACCTGGTGTTGACAGTAACAATATGGCAACCATCCAACCTCTAATGCCAGAGATCACAGCTGGCCCCCTGCACCTTGCCATGCGGTGATCATCGTGTTTATTCAGCCAATAGATCCGTAGATATCAGTTTCTGTAGCTGATTGACCGATTTGAAGACATACTATCCATTCCTCCCTCTCTTTCTGACGAACCACTGGGTTTGGAGCAATAATAGCGGCCTCAGTGTCAGTCTGGATTCCTTCTGTGTTTTTTTGGGAGGGGAAATTCCTATTCACTCCTAACAGCCATGTTATGGAGCGCAATTTGTGTCAAAATGGGAGAACGTAAGGATTGTGGAGGAAAGACAAAACTCCTCTGTGCTCAGTTTAAGTGGATGATGTTTGAGTCGTCCTTGTTTCCACGTCTAAACAGTTAAATTAAATCTGGCGGAGAACAACAGCAGATAGCAGCAAGTATTGGCTTAGGTTTATTTTTCTTCGTGGCTGTTTTTCAGCCATAATCTCTTAAGAGATGGGGTTCTACTCTAAGGACATGCTGGGAAGAAAAATTAAATCTGGTAAAACATGTAAATGCATGAACTGAAGGCTAACGTTTTAATCTTGTGAAGATTAGCAGATACCACCAGCTATCTGGGAATGTTTAAAGCTTTTCTTGCCTTTGTGACGTGGGTATGTATGGATGTGTGTGTCTGATCCGAGGTGAGAGGGACTGGAGGGGTTCTTGGCACAGTTCTGCAGTCTTGTGATTGGAGATCAGGGGTTTGTTCCCATGGGATTCAGAAACAGGTATGAGCTTCATGCTTTTGACTAAAAACAAGTTACAGTGCCTCATAAAGGCATTCATACCACATTATACTAAATTACAACAGACTTTATTGTATGTGTTTGGGATTTTATTGAAAGACCACCACAAAGTTGTAGGACTGCAGCTATCGATTGTTTCAGTAATTGAGTAATCTATCGATTACTTGTTCAACTAATCGATTTATCTAAAAAGAGACACTCTTCATAGATTACCATACTTCAATACTAAAGTACAAATGTTTATTGTACATTTTAAAGACATTGTAAATGGCAGAAACCTGTAAAAAAAAATCTATTTAATACTGGTAATTTAATTATTGAGGTCTATATCTATCTTGGCTGTCTAGTCTACTTATCCCTGCTTGGCAAAACAGTAGACAATATAACTAGGGCTGCAACTATTATTTTGCTAATTGTTTAATCTGTGTGCTGTTTTTTGATTAACGGATTAATAATCAAACAGCAAAAAGAGTTTTTTTTTTTTTACAGAACTTGAATCAGGAGGAGCTTAAATTCTGCCGCTTGAGGAGTTCTGGATAGAACATATTTACAGACAAAGAAGGGTTTTCATCTTAAGTGCAAAATGTATATTTTTTGTACATTCCTGTCTTAATTACTGCTCTGAGTGGGTTATTCTTTCAGAAAATTAAATATTTTAGAGTCTGTAGACTCCAGTCAACGATTCGATTACTAAATGAGTTGACGATTATTTCAATAATCGATTAATCATGATTAATCCGATTAATTGTTTCAGCCCTGTCATACATATTTATAAAGTGAAGGACAATAACACATAGTTGCATATGGATTTACCCGATTTAAACTGACAGGTTGGGAAGGAAGAACATATCAGAGAAATATCTAAAAGGGCCAAAGTAACTTTGGAGGAGCTGCAGAGATCCATAGCTCAGGTGGGAGCGTCTGTTGAAACTATTAGTCATCTACTCCATAAATTTGGCATTTATGAAAGAGTGTCAAAAAGGAGCCAATTGCTGATAGAAAGCAATAACATGTTTTGTTTAGAGTTTGCCACAAATCATGTATTTGAACTCAGCAAACATGTGGAAGACTGTGCTATGTGTTTAAAATGTGTGGAGGAAGACTAACTATGCATATCAGCCCAAACATGCCATCCCTGCTGTTAAACACGGTGGTGGCAGCATCATGCTGTGGGGCAGCTTTTATTCTGCAGCGACAGACATGCTGGTCAATCCGGAGCAAAGCTGGAAGAAAATCTGTTAGACTGAAAAGACGCGTGACTGGGCCGGAGGTTCACTTTCCTTCTTACATTCAGCCAGAGCTACAGTGACGCATGGTCTAGATCAGTATTTCTCAATCTTCGTCCTCAGGGCCCACTGTTTTACATATTTAAGTTGTGTCTCTGCTCCAGAGCACTGCACTTCTTCCTATTATTCACCCATTCAATTAAGTCTGGTGTAAGTGGCACCTGCATATCCATGTGCTGGGACTGCCCAGTCAAGGTCCAGACCCAAAAACAATCAAGAGTTTGTGAAAAGACTTAAGGCGCTGTTCTAAGATGCTTTCCTTTCAGTTTGGCTGGGAAGAATTGGCAAAAAAAACTCTGTTTCTTGATGTGAGGAAAGATGGTTTTGTAAAATAAAACCATAAAACCTGATGACCTGGATAAATACTGGTCACACTTTTTACTTTTTTATTGATAAAGAAATTGGAAAACAATATATATAAAGCTGCAGCAGAAGGGAGATCCCCTTTGCTTTAGCAAAATATTAAAATCCAATTGGGAGCTTGTGAGCACAAAGGATCAATGGACACATTATTCTGTTGGTCCATTTTAATACCTGTACATGAGGGACGTTACTATGTGATAAAAAATTACGTCTCCTCCGACTTTTTCAGTCTGCTGTTCTAAATTATATCAAGTTTACTATTCATATTTATATATTCAGCAGTTGGCAATACAATGCCTTTTCAGACGAGTCCGTCTAAAAGAAAATGCTCAGATGTAAATGTCAGAAATGAACTGCTGGCAAACTTGCGATTGTTGCACTTGCATGCCCGAAGGAAGAGCAGTCAATGAGACAAAATGGTTCCCTTTGCTCCGTCATTGCTGGCAATTTGGCTGAGGTTACCTTGGCAACACAAACTTGGTTTTCTCACTGAGCGTGAGCTGCTGTTACAACACGGCCACGGCAGCACTCGCATCCAAGAGCAACAGCCTTGGGTTTTGTTTTCTTTTCAGCTATATTAACACTGTCAACAGGCGTGATCATAGTGATGCAGCCTGGCCTGTTCGTCTTACAGGGACCCGTTGGACCTGCACTAACAGAGAAGTACTTTATCTACCAATTAGGTGTAAGTCTCGCACTGAAATATTTGAATTGCCCTGAAATAAATTGTCTTCCTTCTTCTTCTTATGAAGACAGCTTGTTTTTGTGATTTGATGCAAAGATGCGGCCACAGAGAGAAACCGCCTGGATTTGGTTGAGGTTGTGCTATGAGACAGGCTCACTGGCTCAGAAACATTTATGTTCAGATGAAGGGACAAAAGGTGCACCAGCGTCATCCAGTGCACAAGATTCTCTCCTGAAAGCTGACATGCATTGACGAAACAGCCAAATATTATATACACTGAATGCATAAAGTGAAATGCATAGGTTGCATAAAATGTTAAATGCTTTTTTGTTTAGTTTTTTAACACTATGCCATTTATTTTGCGCAAACATCCCAATTATAACAGTAAATGCTATGAAATGCAGCTGTTGCTCTGTGCTTCTTTATACTCTCTGGCATCAGATAAGATTTGCTCTTTCCTGGTCAGGCATGAGTGACCTTTATGGATGCCTCTCAGCCCCGGCCCCTCCAGTCAGCCTCCATTTCAAACAAGCCACTTGCTTATCGGTAACCTATTACTTCTCCCAACGGCTCCCTCTGCAAACAGCGGCTAAGACATTCAAACACAGTGGAGAAAAACGCAAATATTCCAAACTTCTACTTTGTATTCAAAGTCGCGGACAGTGTAGCAGATTTTTTTTTTTTTTCTGTTACAGCTACATTTGTGTGGTTGTGCAATTTTAGTTTGTCTTGAGAATGCAAAACTGAAAAAATTGGATATATTACAGGACAACAATGGCTCCTTTTTTCCAGAGTTGGATGTATGTGTCTTTGTGTGGGTGTTTTCTTTCCCCAGGCCAGCCGGGGTAATGCGATTGTGCTTTATGTGCTTCATACCTGCCCCTCAGCGAAAACACATCCACTGTGTTATTGACTTGGTTGTTTGTCACAATAAATGATGCTAATCACATTTACCTGGCCCTGAAAATATGTGTTGAATTGGAATTCTTGTCAAGCTGCATTTTTTTCGTTGGTCTTTGCTCAAAATATCAACAACTTTTAGATATATAAGTGTTTATATCTCAATCTGGCTTGTTGGTTTCCAAAAAAACTAATTCATCCTTTAACTAGCTCTGAAATTCCTTTCTTTCAATTTATTTCTGATTGACTGAATAATCACACTTAACAAGAAAATTATATTTCTTTTTTTTAGGAGGCATATTTAGTGAACAAAATGGAAAAATTACCTTTTACAACACTAAAACCAGAGAAAATAGGATTACTATAGGACTATTTTAAAAGCTGAGCATTTCTACTTTACACGTACTCACAATTTATTCAAGAAGAGTAAATCAAATATCTTTTTTTTTCTATAGGAATTAAAGCTGATTTAAAACCCAAAAGTGGGAAGAACAAAAAAACAGGTTTTGGAGCCCCAAGTTTTGGCGATACCAGGATAATCTGTCTCCCTTTGGTTTAAGACTACCAGCAGCAGGAGAGTGAAAGCTGCTCAACTTTTAGCTGGAGCTGTGCACAGTTCACCTCTCTTTTCAGAACCACTTTGGTTTCCCTTCATGCACAATTTTTGGATGTCTGGAGATCCTCACTTTCTAACTGGAATTGGGTGATGGACTTGGATAAAGTAACAGATGGCTGAAATGCATAAAACAAAAAGGGAATCTTGTAGAGTTTTAGTCAAAAACAGACACCTTGGCATACACATTACGAGAAAAAGAAACATTTATCTCAACCACATTTTATAACTGTTGTTAAGGCCTAGTGAATGGGTCTGGTCCAGCTGCTTTGGACAAATTGATTCTCGAGAGCTTGGTTCTGTTGCTGCATTTAAACATAGCTTCTCAGCAGCTGATTCTTCTGGGAGAGGAACCATCACAAGGGACTGATCCCCCCAATCCCAGGTATATTTTGATGTGACTACAGTGACAAGTTGACAGGGCAGGAAATATGTATTATCAAGTTTGGACCTTTTTTTACTGCATCTGAGAGACAGAACTTGTATATCAACAATGACTTGGTCACAGTTATGTTGGCTTTTATATGAGCAAATTGGCAGTTTGGACGGCCAGGAAAATAAAACATTTTAAGTAAGCCTCTCTTTCGACTAAACTAAGGGTTAAATTTTGTGAAAATTATAAAATCTAGCTGGACACCTGAAGTGGGAAGGAGAAACAAGAGTCTCTGGAGATGCAATGATAAAACTAAGAGGTGTACATCCCTCCACTTCGTCCAACTTAGATTTAGTTTCTACATTTACCTGTTTTTTTCCGCACCTTTTCCTCAGGTGGTGTTGGCATTGCAGCCACTCAGCTGTGCAAGACTGTGAAAGATGTGACCGTGTTCGGGACTGCATCAGCGAGCAAACATGAGGCCATCAGTCAGGGTGGAGTCACGCATACCATCGACTATCGCACCAAGGACTATGTGGAGGAAGTCCGCAAGATCAGTCCAAAAGGTGAAGAAATAACCTAGCATCCGCAGGGAATAAATCTTCTAAATTTGGATTTTGTTTCCACAGGGGAATGCAACTGAAAATAACCTGTTTAGAACATTGTGCATGTTGATTTTTGATTCTTTTTTTTCTGTAGATGTGGTCACATGAAACATCGCTGTGCCGTTTTTTTTTTTTTTTCTCAGTTTCTCACGCTGGGCTTTCATTCGCACCAGACTAGCGTCGACTAGGGAGTCATTTTCCCACCAAACAAAATCCTTTCTCCAAAAACTGACACTATCCGCCCCAAATAATGTAGCAAGAAATGTTTTGTGTAGCTGAAGTTGCTGCTATGAAATTAACAAACATTGCCGCCTCTTTGTTTAGCTAATAGAAACAAAGTGCAGGTCATGCTCTTCCTGTCGTTTAAAGTAAGGATACAGTTTCCCAGAAGCTCATCTCATTGGCACCTCTCCAATTTGTTCATTTTTGAGTCAGGCAGACACTGCAGACAGACAGGTTTAAAGCAGGAGCTGACACCTTACACAGAATGTATCCAATTAGAAGCTTGGATCAATGTGCTCACCACCAATCCTTCTATCTTTGACTCGCTGTCAATTCATGTGTGCTCCGGTCAAGGCAGACTCCTGCTGTGAGCCCCTACAATCAATAGGACCAGGGTTTAGCAAAGCAAGGAGGGCTAACCCAGTTTAAGGAGTTCCCTCTGGCACAAAGGGACATCATTAAGGCAGAACGTACATGGCTGGACGTTAATAAGCCACAGAGAAAGGTTTATTGTCTGCTTTTACCATCTGTGCAGACGCTGGATTGTTATGCTGAAATGTTAGCAACAGGGAGACGTCTCATCCCTCTTGTCAGATGAGAGGAATGAAGGGGGGGAAAAAAAGGATCCTATAGGGAGGTTATGTTACGGTCCTCCTGTCCTCCTTTATGGGTTTGAGTAAACATGGAGCAGCTTGCCTACACTCGCTACTCCTGGTGAACTTTGGCATGCTGAGCTCAGGAGACCTGGCGTGCTGCTCCTGCTGAAGTCACACCAGAGATAACTTCCACCGCTTGCCTCCTCTGCCCCAGGACTGGACATCGTGCTCGACCCTCTCGGCGGATCAGACACCCACAAGGCCTACAATCTGCTGAAGCCTATGGGAAAGCTCATCACCTATGGTAAGTGAAAAATAAATCCAGCAGAAAGATAATCAGTGTTATGACAACACAAAATGTTAAAAGAATGCTGTTCGTGTTATGCTTTGCTTGTGAGATATTGGGCCAAAAATCAAACTTATTAGCCACTCTTTTCTTTAAAGCAATAAACTCACTGCACATATAGTTTGTTATTTATATACCAGGTTTTGCTTAGTTCTATTTATTTAGTTATATTGTTCCAAATAGTTTTTAAATCCTGTTAATGTCTACCCTCCCAAAGACGAGCCTCTATGTGCACATGCCGTTGATGACATCATATACGGCAACCAATCCACATGCACCTCTGACTGTTTTGTTTTTCATCACATAAAGGTTGAGTTATACTCACGCGTTGGGTTGTCACGCCGATCTGTGTGGCCTGAGCGCGAGCCCATACAAGCGCTGTCGACGTTTATACTTGACACGCACGTCGTTGCAGTATTCGCCAAAAACACAGGGAGGCGGTACTCAACATAACCAGTGGAAATGCAGTGAAAACAGAAGAAACAGTCAAACTCACATTTCCAAAATGGCCACGAGCAGTATTGTAAACGATAATGAAGAATAGATGGTGTGTTTATGGCAGCTAAACAAAATAAACGGAGATGTAGAGGAAGATGTTTTTTTTTCCACCTGTTGCATACAGGAAGATGAGACGAAAAGATGGGGAATACAGCCTGTCTGTAAAGCCCACAGGGAGTTTTTTTTTTAAATAAAAGGTTTAAAAACATTTTGCAGTACTAAATACAAGCTGATGGCTTTAAATACTGAGAGCTGTTGTTTTATACTTGATTTATGCTGCAAGTGATGGAAACAGAAATCAAATTCCTCGTTTGTACCCGTAAACTTGGCCAAGAAACTCTGAAAGTATGCTGTACCAGTAATTTGGGTACGCTGTTTTCAGTCACACAATAGGCAGTAACAACATAGGATTTAACAAAATTGTGCCGCTTAAAACTTCTAGGCCATTTGATGTCAGTACAGGCAAACTTGTTTCGACAAGGACTCCTCTGAATCCCCCCGTTTTGAATGAAGCTTGCGCATGCAGTCAGCGGCAAGTTACAAATACGCGAAGGTGCACAATCTTGCACCAATGCAGCTCGCAGGGCCCGCATTTGGGACCGGGGACACTGCAATTGCATCACTTTTGGCACGCGCACCCTCACGCCCCTCACGATGCGGCGAGTATAAACGTAACATAACTCATTCGAAGGTGTTTACTTGTATTTAGATTGACAGCAGCAGCCAACCTGGAACTATATAAAAATTTAAATTGGAGGGATTTTGGAAGAGCCCAATCTTTTTAGAACTGTTTTAATTCAGCCACTCTGGAGGTCTGCATCAGGCCTGAATAGGTTCGTGCCACATGATCTTAAAGGATCATAGTGTAAGTTCAAAGATTTCCCATAATTTTACTACTTTATTAAAAGTCTTTGGTATTGTTAAGAATTTTTTTATGGCCAATGTGGGTTCTGATGTTATTTTGGCCTTGGAAATCTCCCCTGGACATTTTTGTTCACTCAATCTTATTGTTGAATCATGAACTCTGACCCTAGCTGACCCTTAACCCTAAGTGAGTCCTTTACGGCATTAGATGCTGTTCTGGGTTCTTTTGTGACCTCCTGGATGGGTCGTCAATGGCTTGCCATTCCTGAGTAGGTTCAGCGCTTCTTTATGTTTTCTTCATCTGTTGATAATTGCTCTCAATATAGTTCACTGGCACGCCAAAGCCTTAGAATGAGTCGTGTAACCTGTTACAGACTGATAGATGCCAATTACTTTATTTCTCATCTAAATTAGATGATGAGTTGCTTTTGGTTAACTTTTAGCCTTCATGTTATCAGACAGGTACTATTTAAGGGATTTATTGATTCTACATCTTTTTGTAGTTGTTTTTTTAGGGGACCCTGCATTTTAAGACTTTAGATCTACATGTTGCCTTAAATTAAAGTTGGTTGAAGCCTGTTGATTATCTCTAGTCTTTGAGGAGAGGTGTCAGCAAACAGGGCATTCCTTCTTGGAACTCATCAGCTACACATCAGATTATCAAACCAAATTCTTTGCATTCTTATCATTTTGGAGTATGGCTGGTATTTATCCTGAAGTATTCACACAATCGTTTTTTTGACTTGTAAGCTGAAAAAGACATACTTGTAGCTGTTTTTTATTTTTTTAATTTTTTTTCAAAAAATTAATTTTTTTTCCCAAGACCTTTCCGGTGGTTGTGAGTAAATGGTAGAGTTGTAAGTTTCACACTTGCCGCAGAGTAAAAGCTGCTTTATAGTGGGTGGATTGGCCTCTCTGTGGAGGCCCATGTCCTCAGTGTGCTGTGTGTCGTCCGTGGGAAGCCCTTTTACGCTCCCTCTGTTACAATGCAAATCCAACTGCATGCATGGAGTGGGCGGAGTCGGCATCTACGGAGAACAGGGCCTGGCCTTTTTTTTTTTTTGCGTGTTGCTCAGAAAGTCGCTACCCAGCATGGTGCCCTCCACCCTCAGCCGTTCAGCCTCTCTGGTCTGTGCGCTGGGCTACTTCTCCTCCAGCTTATCAGAAGTAGGCACAGTGGAACAATGGGGCGTTCTATCCGCATGAAACCTGGAATGTGTGTGAATACAGCGGGTCGGGTCCCTCGGTTTTCTCAGAGCATGCTTTGTCCCTGCCACCCCTCCACCCCCTTCTCCAATCCAAGAAGCGCAAAGATTGAGAGTAGCGAGACCATTAAATTAACCCGTAAGGAGGGGGGGTTATAGGAGGATGTGATGGCAGCCGAAGTGCTAAAGAGGTTTTTCAGGGTGGAAGAATAGGTGAGAAACTACAGAGAGACAGGGGTGAAAGAACAGCAGACGGTCTTATGGGTTAAGCGAGATGTGACCTTTTAATACCAGCACTTTCTAATTTAAAATAAATGAAAACACAATGTTAAAAGCTATACACAAACAAGTGCTAAAATACATGGTGTAAAGTTAATGGAGTCAGAATTGATCTTTTCTTTCTGTTCTTCAATCGTTTCTCCCTTCAGGTGCGGCCAACATGCTGGCGGGTCAGAGGAAGAACCTGATCGCCGTGGCTAAGAACTGGTACCACCAGTTCTCCATCCACACGCTCAGCCTTATTCAAGGTAACAAGTCCGTGTGCGGATTTCACCTGGGCTACCTGGATGGGGAGATGGAGCTCCTCACCCAGGCCATGAACACCATCCTGGACCTGTACAAGCAGGGTAAAGTCAAGCCCCGCATCGACTCTACCTGGCATCTTGAGCAGGTTTGCCTCGTTCTTGTTTTGTTTTTGTTTTTTTCCCATTTGCATCTAGCTTTTTCATGTGTCTCACACATTTACTCTGAGTTTATTTTGTCTATGGATGTTCGAAAAACAACTAGAGAAGGATAACAGGGCAAATTTATGGTCAAACAAGGAACAACAAAAATACGACAGGTTCTGGTATTAGAGTGTAAGTTTGAAAATATGTGTGAAAATTAGCCATTGACAACTTATCAGTATAAATGTAACTCCTAATGATTTTTACTTTTTTATCATACACAAATGGTTCTGATCACACATTTTACTATAACACAAAGATAACTTGGATAATTTATCAAATTCAATTCATTTCAGTTTATTTATATAGCACCAGTTCACAGGAAATGCAAAAAATAGTCAATTCAATTTGATCTAATCATACAGACAAGAGGCAGTTATATACATTCAAATATGATCCTAGTTATCAAACAATGCAGTCAGGTTTAGTTTATTATTCACATTGATTTAAAAGCTTCCTATCTAAGGAAACCCAGCAGTTTGCATCGAGTCATTGACTTGCAGCATTCACTCCTCCTGAAAGAGCGTGTAATGACAGTGGACAGTCGCTTGCGTTGTCGTTGGCTTTGCAACAATCCCTCATATCAAGCATGCATGTAGCGACAGTGGAGAGAAAAACTCCCCTTTAACAGAAAGGAAAAACCTCCAGCAGAACCAGGCTCAGTGTGAGCGGTCATCTGGCTCGACCGACTTGGGGTTGTGTTTTATGACGGGAAATTAGCTGCACAAACCAGCCTGACCCCACCTTTTCGCCCACTTGTGTGGCCTTGCCCTCTAAAGGGGGCATTAAAGAGTTAATATCACACTAAACGAAAATAATATGAATTAAAATATTTGTCATATGCAGTTTTACATAGTATAAGGTATAATTAAAGCTCTTTTTTATACCTGTGATTAAAATATATAAACTATAATTTAGAAGATATTAATAACTGGATCTGCACAGGCACACTACCCACATATCATATAAACTAAATAGACATATACAGAATGAAAGAGAAATCATTTCAAAAGTAATACATTTGTCTTGTTGAATTTAAATACATTTTTCACATTTAAACTTTTTTTACATTACAAAAAAAATTTCTATCACGTTTATTATTTAAATATTATTCCTTGCTGATATGAAAATGACATGAAAATACAGCATCATGAGTCAAACGTTGTTAATGAACTGGACTAAAAAATATGAAGAGCGTCTATAGGCAGCAACACATTGGGTGTGGGGTGTCGGTCAGATTTGCATCCATCCATCCATCCATCCATCCATCGATACTCACTTATCTGTGCGGGGTCACCAGGGAGGTGGTGGTGCCTATCTCCAGTGGTAATTGGGCGAGAGGCGGGATGCACCCTGGACAGGTCACCAGTCCATCCCAGGGAAACGGGACAAACAACCACACACACACCTACACCTACCAACTAATCTAACAGTCATGTTTCTGAACTGTGGGAGGAAGCCGGAGTACCTGGAGAAAACCCACTTATGCACAGGGAGAACATGCAAACTCCATGCAGACAGACCCCAGGCCAGGATTTCAACCCAGGACCTTCTTGTCCATGTCTGCCAACTGTACAACTGTGTGCCACCCCAATTTCCACCAGGATTTAAGAAATTAATACATTTGTTAGGATATCAAGTCTCATTTTACTGATGTTTCTACAGAGTAAAAAAAAAAAAGTCACACTCAGGGCTTGCAAAAAATAGATTTGATGTGATAAACTCATTTAGAGTGACGGAACAATTTCCAAAAAATTGAAGAGAAAAAGGTTTTAGATAGTCAAAGGAGGAAGTGTTGGGCTCAAAATGATCAATTTCAGATCATTTTTTATTCTGTACTACATGCACATCGGATAATTCATCTTATTTTCTGTAACAGCTGCAACATCTTGGCATCTGATCCCTGAACAGAATAACTCCTGGTGATTTGTTGTTTCTACAGCCATGACAGTAAGGAGAGGAGGTAGACTTTTTTACAAAAGGTCAAACTGGTTTATATGTGTTTTTTCCCTCTTAATGAATTCAATTATAATTAAAAAAAAAACAGCTTTTTGTGTTTACTCAAGTTATCTTCATCTGATAGTGAAATCAGAGGCAGAAACTTAAAGCACCATTTATCAAGTTTTTAAAAAGTTTCTAATCCAAAACCACAACAGTTTTCCATCATACAACAGTTTAATTGGTTTAAAGTTCCTTTAATGAAATGCCTAAAAAAATTTAAATATCTCCTAGATGGTGCAAAATTCTCTTTTTAACATTTCTGTAGGAGGAACCTCATGAGTCAGTTTTTTACTTTTCTTTTCAAACTCATTTTGATGCTTCCAGCAAATAAAAAAAATAGTAATCGTTCTTCTTAAAAGAGAACACTTCTTTTTTTTTTTTTTTTTTTACTCGTTCCAGCTGAAAATGACCTAATGTTAATGCTGATTTAGCTTTCAGTGGCCATTTTACCCACGTTTTGAAGTCTCAACAGATCATTCAGATCACAGTGGGATTTTTGGGGAAGTGCCAACCTACGTAACGTCATACAGTTTGTGCTAAAAAAGCTTTTCACTTACTATTTCAAAGAAAACTTAGTAAGGATCTTGATTAAGACAAAAATTTAGGCCCTTTGCTTCTTTTTACAATAATTTTCTTTCAAATGTATCCACATACCTGCCTTAGATTTGTCTAATTTGTACTCATAACTACATTTTCCGGAAAAGCATCTGTATTTGGATGTTAATCTGATTGGATCCATCCCTCCTCTTCTTACGCTGATTGATTCATTGTGACTTGGCTGCGGTCACCCCTGAATTACATTGCATTTTTGCATTTTGAAAATGCTTTAAACACACATGATGAATGCCAGGTGTTTGGGTTGTTTTTTTTTGTTTTTTTGCGTCTCTGTGTGCTTGTCGGTAGGATCTGCAGCAGCTGGGTGTGGCCCCTGAGGCTCACAATCAGAAGCAGAAAGTTGTCCACAAGGCGCTCGGTGTCTCGTGCAGCACAGTTCACCAGGGCCGACAGGCTCTGATTGTTGCAGACAAATTAACAGCGCTAACAGATATGAATAGAAGGGGAGAATGGACTAAAAAAAAAAGGGAGCATCATAAGGATATCTTCTGTTGTCAAAGTCAAGGCTGGTCAGTATTTTGGCTGACTGTGGCCGGAGAGAAACACCCGCTGTCTTTCTCCGCCATCTGACGCTCTTTCTCTGCCTCTCCATCTGTCTGCTCTTTATATCTGATTCTTCTCTTTAGCCATCCTTAGGTTATTGACTCCCTCCCTGTCTCTCTTTCTCTCTCTCTCTCTCTCTCCCTTTCTATCTGGCTTTATTCTCTCCTTCTCCCTGTTCACAGTCTATCTTTTTTTTCCCCTCTTTCTCTCCTGTTGCTATGGTGACATCCTTTAGTCAGCGTGTGCGTCTCTCTCAGGGAGGAGCCCTGATGTATGAAAAAAAGAGATGCAGAGAAGGAGATAACGGTGTATGTCATGTCTCTGGTGTAAAGTTTATAGGTTTATGACACTGATATCCCTGCGCTTTGTGTCACAAAGACAAAAAGCTGCCGGGGAGCAGTGGATGAATTATTTTAACCCGAGTATAAATGCCACGCCCTGACCCCATTCATCACAACCCTTCCCCCTTGCCTTTCTTTGATTTACAAGAGAAATCTATAAACCTGCTCAAACAATGTTTGGAAATTAGCATTAGGCTGTTTCCTCCTACAGATCCATAAGGTAAAGTGCTGTTTCAGTTAAAATTATGATTTTATTTCTTAAGAGGGGGGGGGGGAAATCTATTCAAACAGCCTGGCCCTGTGTGGGGGGGAAAAAGTTGTTGCACTCCACCTTGTTCAATAATGAATTAACTTGATTAACTACTTTTCTTTGGTTCAATTTCGCCAGCCTTCACCAGCCAGGCCTTTTAGTCAGCAGTGGTTTTAGCCCAGCCGTTTTTCTGTTGTTCTGCTGATGAATGCCGGACCCGAAGAATCAAGACATGGATTAAATAGAACCTATCTGGCTAGATGAAGTCGAGTTTAAAAAGCAAGAGATCATGACCCGGGCTAAAGAAATTCAACAGACTCACTGACTCTTATCAATCTGGAAAGGGTTACGAAGCTGTTTCCAAGCCTTTTTGAATCTGATTAACCACAGATTCAAAACAATTATCCACAAAGGGGAAAACATGGAGAATGTCAACCTTCCCAGGAGGTGGCCGGCCTACCAAAATTACTCCAAGAGCGCATCACTGACTCATCTCAGAGGTCATTGGGGAATCCAGCGCAACTTTAAAAGCACCGCAGGCCTCAGTTTCCTCAATTGTTCATGATTGAACAACAGAAAAACGGCTGGGCTAAAACGAAGTTCATGTGGGAGCTCCAAGATAAAACCACTGCTGACTAAAAGGAAAACAAAGGCCTAGATCATATTTGCTCCAAGATCACACAGATATTTGTTAAATATTCTGTTGACTGATTTGCAAAAGTGAACTTTTTTGGAAGGTGTGTTAAATCTGACATAAAAGCAACACAGAAAATAAAAATTAGCCGTTAATTCTGGTCTGCTCTTACAGAAGGAGATTGTCCGGTGTTGTGACTGGATTTTGCAGTCGGACAATAATCCACAGCGCAGTGGCAAATCCACCTCTGAATGCCTCAAGAAAATAAAATTTGGCTTTTGCAGTGGCCTAGTCAAAGTCTAGCCTTAAGCCCAGTTGAGACTCTTTGGTGTGACCTTAAACAGACCATTTGTGGTCAGAAACCTCTTGTGTCAGGTAAACCTCCTCCACAGCTATGCAAAAGACTCGGTTTGTTTTTGCAGATCATTGATGGCACACTTTGCAACCAAAGGATGCACAAGCAGTTATATTTTGGGTGCAATTACTTTTTCACATAGGGTTTGCCCAAAAAGCGTTTTTTTCCCCCTTAATAAATTAAAACATCATTCTCAAATGGCCATTTTGTATTTACTAAGATTTTGCTTGATCTGATAATAACATTTATTTGATGAGAAAGCATCAAAGTGTGACAAAAAAGCAAAGAAAATCTATAAGGGGGCTAAAACTTTTTCCCTGCACATCTGCACAGATCATCAGGACTAACCCTGTTTTCAATACAGAAACATATTGCTAAAGATGTTTTTCAGAGCTGAAAAACACCAATTTAAATCAATAAAGTTATGTTTAACTAAGTTATTTAGTAAGTTACTCATTGTCTCTTCACTTAAAATTGTAAATAAAGCTTAAAAAGGTCAGAAAGTCTTAAATGTAATTTACATAAACTTCCATAAACTAAGATTATAAATCCATGAGATGCTAAGATGAATGCACCTGTGATCCTTACCTGCTAGGAATGGACGACTGCTTCTCAAATCTAAAGCAGTGTTGGTACAGGTATTTTTCTTAGTTTTCATAATGAATGCCTTCTTTTATGTCAAATGCTCTCTCTATATAAGATAATAAGGCATTAGAGTCTTCATATTCCCACATGTTTTAGATTAAATGGGCCTAGTTCTGTAACACAATGCCTCTGATGTGTTTGCTGAAAAAAAAATTGTCTTTTGCTTTTTAGTTTGAATGGTTTCTGTGTGAATATGTCAAATCAGTTCACAGTTACAGCGATATATTTCTCAAAGGCTTTCACTAGCTGACGAGTCCCCGTAACTTGCAGGGCAGTACACCAAGTAATTTTTGGTTGCTGTCCTCGTTGCAGTTTCAAATCAGGGGCCCATCCCCGCTACGCACTGTGGTAAAAGTTCCTCCAGCAATAAGTGATATGCAGCAGTTGCTCATAGACGGGACAACTGTATAGAAAGCGACTCGAGCTGCGGTGAAAATGGCCTCATATTCACTTTATAGTCTGTTAGTGGCGTGTCAGTCGCTTCTAGTTGTTCTAATATTTCTAAATCTGAGTTTTTCATTTCATTCACGGACGGACAGACAGACGGACGGACGGACGGACAGAGTTTTTCATTTACTATCTAGCCCACTGGAAACGTCTCACAGGATACAGAATAGTGCCTCACAAATGTGCCCCTTGAACTTCCTCCTTTTATCCCCTCGCTACTACAAGCTTTGTTGTATTTTTGGGGAGTTGTATGAAGTAGACCGGCACATAGTAGAGCTTATTAGTAAAATAGAACAAAATTTCAATAAATAAAATCAGAAAACTGTTGTGTACGTTTGTACCCGACAACCCTGAATAAATACTTTGTAGGACCACTATTCACTGTAGTTACCTCCTGCAAGTCTACCAGCTTTTCACATCAAGTGAATAAAATTATTTCCCTTTTTTTTGAAAGACAGCTGAAACTCAGTCAGATTAGATGAAGATTATCTGTAAACATCAACTTTCTAGTCCCATCACATTTCTCCGTTGGATTCCGATCTGAACTTTAACTAGACCGCACTAAATCCTGATTATTCTTTGATCTAAACCATTCCTTTAACGCTCTGCTTGTATATTTAGGGTTGTAGTCCTACGGGAAGGTTAGCCTGCTTCTGCCCCGGTCTCAAGTATCTTGTAGCTTCCAACGGGGTTTCTTCTGAATTTAGCTGTGTGAACCCTCCAATTAAGCTGTTAGCTTCTCTGATCCCGCTGTCTCCACAGCATACTGCTCCTACCACTGGGTTTTACCATGGAGTTGGTGTATTCAAGCTAGTTTTATTAGGGTTAGTACTCCACCACAAATGCTGGACTGAATGTTTGTGCATGTAAGTTAGATTTGTCTCATCAGACCCGAGCAAACAACTGTGTGCCATACATGTCTTGCGGCAGATGGGATTATCTATGACGTTCTTTCAACAATGCCGTTCTTCTTGCTACTCTGCCACAGCAGCCAGAGTTATACATGCATCGGCTGTTCAGCGGTTTGTCTTCTCCTCACCTTGGGTTGGAGAATTTAAGAGGTTATCTGGAAAATTTGCACTGAAAATCTATTTTAATATATTACCACAATAAAAAGTCCAATGAGAAGTTTAAAATTAAAACATCAACACAGCTCGAGTAATGTAGGAACATTTTGCATAAAGTCGTCCTTCATTTAGTCTTTTAAGTCCAGGCAGTTTTACCAGAGAGTCGGAGAAGTGTTTGGGTCTAAGTGAGTTTAGAGGTGGACAGAGTTGGTTGAAAGATACTCTGCTGTGCACGTTGACTTTCGCTCACATTGAAAGCAATTTTTACAGTTCCTGAACTTATCCCTACGCTTTGTCTGAAGGGTACCGGTCTCCCCGACCCCCTCCCATCCCTTCGTTTCCATGTGTCAGGAGTCGTCAGAGCCACGTTTCAGCCAGGCTTTACGTTGCTAAGAGATGGCCCTGTTGCCTTGGCATTGGTTGTTAGGTGGTTTGCCTGCCTTGCACAAATGGGGTGGGGGATTGGAGGAAAGAGGAAAGGGGGGGGGGGGTGATGAAGACAAAAACAGACAGTGGACAGAGCTCAGTGGTCAAAAGAGGAGGAGGGTGGGGCCAATCTTGGCTGGGATTCTCCACTCATCATTATGATGGAGAGCCACTCGGTCAATTTATCACCGCGTGGGGGTTTGGGAGAAGTTGTTTGAGGAGACCGTTTACTACAAAGGGATGAAATTTTGCAGGAATATTTTTGAGATAAAGTTTACAACAGGCACCAACATATGTGTTGCTGTTCTCATCATGATGAATGAGAGTCTTATAATGGATATGTACACATCTTCAAGTCCTAAAATAGTACGAAGACATCTGTGCAACATTTCTGCTGCTGACAGTCTTATTTCCACTGGCTTAAGGCAGTTAAATTGTAAAGTGCATTTTTCTTTGGATCATTAATACGCTAGACATAGATGTGCATTATTTTACCTTTGTAACTTGATTTGATTAAAATGTTGTTACATTTTTTTTAACTAGGCAGATATTTAGATTTATATACAATAAGGACTGTTTTCAGTATTTCCTTTATATTGTAGATTTAGAACTTAAAGATTTTAGTCAACATCCCCAAGTCTTGTCAGCATTTAAGGTTTACCACTCAAAATTATAAGCAGAACTCCAACAAAGGCGAACATACATTGACCAAGACTCTTTAATTTGTCCTTCTTAAATTACTTTTTACTGCTACAACAAGAATGTATGGAAAACCTAATTACAGATAAGGACACGCGATAAAATATGATCTCAACAACAGCAAGGAGATTTAAGACTATCTCATGGCGGGTTTATTTGTTGGTTCACTTGTTGTGGTCGTCTATGCTGGTTTAGGAAGGCTCAACTTGAACTTCCACGGTCTAATTGTCTATTATGTCTTGTTAAAAAAAAATAGAAAAAGAAAGAAAGAAAATCCCAAAAAGATAGAGCTTTAGTGGTTTTACAGAAGTCACTTTAAGGTTTGGATTTTCGCTCCCAACAATCTGCACCGATCTGAGTCAACATCAGACCACACGCACGAAAGAGGAGTCGGCGTAAAACAGCGTTTTACTAATATTTTGAAACAAACACATAAGCATTGCAGAGGTAACATTTTAAATTGTTTTTGCATTTTATGTTAGTGATTGGCGTGGTTAGCTGTGCTAGCTCTAAACAAGGGTCTTCATGTTTATTCCAAAACAAGAATGTAGATCAGTATCTCAACCCAGGCCTGCCAATATTTCAAAATCCAACATCCTCCATAACAGACAGAGGCTCAAAGGTTTTAAACAGAGCAGCTTTGGTTGACTCCATTCAGCCACCCTGTTTTCTACAGTAAGTCTTGCTCTCTCTCACTGCCTGAATGAACTGCAGACATGTCTGTGTTGACATGTCTCAGAAAATACTGTTTTCTTTTGAATAGATTCTTAAACCTTCTGAGTTTCCTCTGACTTTCTTTCGTAATACTGAAAACAGCTAACGTTCTTCGCTCAGTATCAGTGTTTACCCCAAAGACTGTTGTCAATGCAACTCTGTGGTTCTGGTGATTTATCTGACTGAAAAAAAAAAATAGTTTCCAACCACCTGCGCTGCGTTCAGGGGCGGGCATATGTCAATATTTGCCAAAGAACCTGCCTTTAAACTACCCCTACCAGTGACGCCAAAGAAAATACCATCTATAAGTTTTAACAGTTGGAAAAAACAGGTCTAAAGGTTTTAAATAACATAAATAGAAAATGTTCCTTTCTGATTTTGAGAGATTTTGACCAGATGAAACTGTAGAGCAATGTGTGTAAATTCAGAAAATGGAAAAATATGAGAGAGAAAAAACTGTAACGCTTTGAACACTATTAGATAAAAGGATTTGATATTAAAGAAGTTAGTTTTATCTGTATAGACTGTTTTGTTTTGTCAGTTTTATTTTCAGGCCACATTTTGCTTGTTGCATGGTACAGTTTAATTTCCTTTCAAATATTAATGAAATCTTACATACTTCATATTTGAAAACAAGCCTGAATTAGTTTTTTTCTTGGCAGCTGTAATATATGACAAAATCAGGGATACCGGGGCTGCAAAGCAGCAGGTTTTGGGGTTGGATTTGATTAGTTTGAGGGTAATCTGTCTTCTTCTTGTCACCTTTCTTTAGAAACATGTTTGCCTTCTTTGCTTTAATTGTCCTTCCATCTATCTTTCTCTGATTATCCAACTTTCTTCCTCCAGGTTGGCGATGCCATGCGAAAGATGCAGGAGAGGAACAACATCGGCAAAGTGATCCTCACCACCGAGCCCATGCCGGAGGAGGAGAAGAAGGAAGAGGCCAAGAAGGAGGACAAGAAGGATGACAAGAAGAAGGATGACAAGAAGAAGGATGAGAAGAAGAAGGACGATGGAAAGAAGGAGGAGAAGAAGGATGATAAGAAGAAAGAGGAGCCCAAGAAAGAGGAGAAGAAGGAAGAGCCCAAGAAGGAGGAGGAGAAGAAGGAAGAGCCCAAGAAGGAGGAGAAGTGAGAGGGAAAGATGGATAGTCAAGCAGACCAGCAGCAGGGAGTTTGTGTCCTGGGAGCAGGGGAGGTGGCAGGGATGAGCTTGGCGGTGGAGTTGCAGAGGGATGGGGGTGGGAGTGGTAGCGAAGATGGGAAGGAGACGGGATGAATTTGAAATGATCACTCCAGTCTCAGTCTTTTACCTCCCCTTTGCCTCACCTACTGGGTGATTACTCAGGTCTGGCTGCTCCCACCTCCCCTTTTCCTCTTCTGTTCCATATATTTACCTCTAAAAAAAAAAAAATAAATCCGATCCTTCAACCCCGTATGTGCTCTAATCTTATTTCCCACCCTCTCACAGTATTAATCGATTTTTGCTATTGGGAATCAAAGCGTCAGGAGAGTCGTGGAGGATGGTGGGTTTGGTCCAAGCCTGGGGGCAAATTACCATCTCCCTGACAACCTTAATCTCCTTTCACTCTCCGGCCCCACCCTTGACCCCCATGCCCCTTCTGCATCTCGACTCCCACCGCGCTAAATTGTTCTGCTCTGACTTCCACCTGCCACCTCCGCTTTCCCCCCTCACTGTGCTGAGTCCCCACCACCACACGCACCTCCCACAGCATCACCAGCCGGACCCACAGACAGGCACCAAAGGCAGGCAGATTAACCGAGAACCACACCCACCCACTCGCACGTTTTTTTTGTGTTTTTTTTTTCTGTGTCCAGCTCAGTTATGTCACTAAGGATGAGTCAGAGATGCCTCTGATTGGCTGATGCACCTCACCTCCCCTGGAGATATTTCCATTGTAGTTTTCTGATAATCACGTTTAGCTATTTAGGAAAAAAAATGGCGTTAGAGCTACTGAGCAAAGGGAACGTTTTCCTATCATCTTCCAAATCAAGTTTGTGTCGCTGCTTTGCCGGAATATTAATTTCCCCCCCATAATGAGCCTTTCTGTGCTCTGCTGAATAGAGTTGCTGATATTATTTTCCAGCTTCCTTCTCCTTAGTTACAGATTTTTCTAGCTGACCAACTGTTGGCAAGAAGTGCAGGGTGCCAATTAAGAGAGAAATTGTTTCTGTGCAAACACACAGACATGCCGGCTCTAAATCCGATGAAAGAGCCACTGTCGCACCACCAAGACAGCGAGGCGCTTGAAGTAAGCAAAAGAAAAAGGTTTACGTTTTAGTTTTTTTGGTTTTGTTTTGCTTTGCTCCAGACTCTCTTTCCTCCCTGATCCTTCGAGAGGAATTTCATTGCATACTTCCTTTCGATCACGCTGACCCAGGAGAGGCGAATTCAGCCGGCCCTGTTGTCCATGCTTCGCCTCCTCCCTCTTCCTCCTCTTTCTGGTTCCCTCTTTATGGTCGGCATAGCAACAGGCGTCAGGCTCGTCAGAGATGGCTCTGTGGTCTCTCTCATTTTCTCTCTTCCAACTCCCTCTCTCTCTCTCTCTCTCTCTCTCTCTGTGTCTCCTTCTTTATGCTCTTCTAACTGTGTGTTTGCTAGCAGTTGGTGCCGTCAGCCGGTATTTCAACAGGTTGAAGATGTTTTCGCGATGTCAAGCAAAAGAGCGGGTGAAGCAGTTTTCAAGCATTTCATATCGCTCGACCAATCTGGTTTCGACCCAGTCTAAAATCGGATGTTTTATATTGACAGTTTGGCTCATAGCCAGCTAGGGTTTTTTAATTGTGGCTATTAATAGCTGATATTTAAAGCCACGTCAGTAACTCTGACACTGATAGTAACTGAAATGCTCCTTTTAATAATTACGGGGCTGTGAAAAAGTATTTACTCCCTTACAGAGCTCTTCTAGTGTCAGAGTTTTTAATCACACTTAACTGTTCATCAAGCAAATCGGACAAAGATGATCTGACTGAATAGCAAAAAAGCAGTTTCCAATGGATGATTTTATTTAGAAAGCGAAAAAAAGCTTTCCAAACCAATCTGGCCTTTTGTGAAAAAACCAATTGCCTCCTAAATCTAATAACTCTAAGTCTAAAAACTAGTTATGCCACCCTTGGCAACAAGAGCTACCATCTAGCATTTGTGATAACTGATACTGAGGTTTTTTTTTTTACATCTTTGTGAGGAAGCATTGGCCCACTTTTCTTTACCTAGCAAGACATCCATGGAGGCATTTTTCTCTTTCTTATTGTTGAATGCCAAACAGTGACCTCAGCTGTGGAAAGTAAGGGTCTTGCTATACAGGATTCTTTGAGACCTGGATGCGTTGTGACGTGCTTATGGAGTAACTTTGGTAGGTCCAATTCTCCTCGGAAGGTTTCCGGCTGTTCAGTGTTTTCTCCGTTTACGAATAATGCCTCTCTGTAGCTAATTGGAGTCCCGAAGCCTTAGAAATGGCTAATTTACCCATTGATAATGATGACGTTAACTTTTTTAGACCAGGACGTGGTTTACTGCATTTTAGCCAACTTCAGGTTGTCAGTCGGGTCCTGTATAAATGTGATTTCTTGACTCTGGCGGATTTAGTAGTAATCGGTGCTCAGTGCGCCTCGTAAAATTGAACTCAGCTTTTTGGAAAGGGGCCAGGTTTGTTTGGATAGCTTTTTCTTTTCTCTCTTTACAAATTGAATAATTATTTGAAAACTGCGTTTTGTGTTTAATGAGGCTATCTTTGCCTGGTTTTAGGGTGTGCTTGATGATCTGAAACACTGTAACAAAAACAGAACAGAAGAGATCTGCAGGCAAGCAAACACTTTCCCATGGCACCGTGCCTACCAAAATGGTTGCAACAGGTTATACTTTTTTTTTTAAATCACTTTTGATAAAATGCAGCTTTTCTCTTTGCCTGTACTATCTAGCTGTGCTACACAGTGTGAATGTTAGCTAGTGACAGCTTGTGTAAAGTTACCGTTGAGTCGCCGGGGCCATCAGTGTGTGTTAGTGGCACTTTGTGTTATCAGCTTTAAACGTGACACCTGCCTGCCTGCCTGTCTCTGAGTCTAGCTTCACTGTTCAGACTCAGATGGTGACTAGTGACTTTGTAAAAAACCAACATAAAAATTGTTTCCAAAAAAAGACAAAAAAAAAAGGGGGGGAAAAAAAGTTTTTGTGTTGGCATGAGTGGCCTCCCTCATGTGCTGTGTGTGGTGTGCCATTGTGTGTGAAGACGTGTGTGTGTCCTCAGGTCGTTTGTCAGGTTTTGAGAAACCCACCCCACCCCCCCCGCCACATTATTTCCGCCTCACACTACTCAGCTACAAGTACGATGTAGCTGCACACCGACCCTCCTTCCACCTCCGTCTCTCCCTCCTGTCTGATAAGAGGCCTGTGTTACGAGGACAGTTGGTATTAGTATTTTTGCACTCTGCTCGCTGATCTTAATGCACTTGCAAGCATGGCGGTGGCTCTCCAGTCCCACGCTGGCTTTGAGATTCATTTTTGTTTTGGGTTTTTTTAGCTTCAGATTTGCAGCCTGTTTCTGGTCCTTGCGGAGCAGGTGGCACAAACACATTCAATTGTGTAAAGGTCCCCCTCATTTGGGCCAACTTTTCAAATGCATTCATTCATCCTTGACTGTGGGAAGGAAAACGCGGAGCTGGGGGAAATGGACTGGAGTGCCACTGCCATACTGGTGTGGGGAGTGATTGTGCTCTGTCAGCCTCTGGTTAGTGTTCTGTTCTAATCTGCTGGGCTCCCTTTGTGAACCTGTGGACGGTGCTTCTGTTCCGAGTGCCATGTGAGAAACAATTGCTTCAGTAAAAAAAGAAAGAAAAATGTTTTACTTACTATGTTATTTTGATTTACCTTTATATTTTTGTTTTGTTTTTCTTTTTTTAGTTATCCAAGGGTTTAAAGTTCAAAGCTCATACAGTACTCTGTGGGGACCTGCTAACCTGCACTCCTTTTAAATGTGATAAAGTTTTTTTTTGTTCTTTTTTTTTTTCTGTTGGTCCAAACCATGTGTGCCAAATTGTATGTATATTCCTCTGTCAATGCTTTGAATATTAACAGTGCATAAAAATATATTTGAAAAAAGATTCTGCCTTTGGATGCATTTCCATCAACCCAGAAGATGAAAAAAAAAAATGCAGATACGTATCAGTTTTGTATTTCAGGAAAGCGTGGGACTGTTTTCTTGTAGTTTTCAAACAGTTTGTGCGTTTTGCTTTGTGCCTCTCTCCGTACACAGAGGTCACCTCGATCCAAAGTGGTTGAGTCATTTTCTCCCACAAACAAAATTATCCGTCCTGTGCGTTTACAACTGTAATGGCAACTAAACACACGGAGATAATAGGACTCAAAACTTCACCAAAAGGACAACTAGATTTCCTCAAAATCCAAAGCTTCGCCGCATTCCTTTCTGTGCATATGTCCCTGCTAGCAAGTTTCCAAATAGTCCGTAAAGCAAGTGAGAAAAACAGATGTTCTCAGACAGCTGTGCAGTGATGCAGATACTGTAAAACAGCCCGGCAAAGCGCAGCTTATTGGCTGATCAGGCGCAGCCTGCCCCAGACACAACATTTCCGTTTTACAACCGCTCTCCATTCACTGATGGTTTGCAAGCCATTCTTCTCTTCCTGCACTGCATCTGCACAGCTTCTTGGCCCGTGCAGCAGCTTAGCAGCCAGCCAAAAGTCCTCCCGGTATCAGCCCCTTTCCCTCTGCACTCGCTTTCACAGAAAATAAAACATGATTTTGACATCTGGAATTTGATATTGCACGCATCCATCTGCATGTGGAAAACAGATTAGGAGGTTTGGGCTTTTTTTTTTTTCTCCCTCGTTTTCCCAGTGGTTCTTTGGAGCTGTTGCCTTCGAAATGAACTTAATCAGAGAGGCGGTGCTTCACGTCTGGAGTTTAAACTCAAGTGGATCTTTTGGTTAAAATGTGGCCCACCCCCCTTCCTACTTTGGCCTGCCGTCTGGATGCTCTTACACTATGGTGAACCCGGATTGTATGTCATCTTGAAGTGGTTTCCCAGTCATTCCGGGCGCTTATGCGAGAGCAACCCAGAGATGCACAGTGGGGGGGGGGGGGGGGGGGGGGGGAGCATTACACTGTAAAAATAGGCATTTTCTTAGAAATTATGGTGCCAGTTAACACCAGTAATTTAGGTCCAGAAGACACACGTTGAAGTCGGTAATTCAAATGCTCATCTCCTTTCTGTCTTGGTGTGTGGCTAAAGCTCCTCGCATACAGTCCACTGTCAAGCTTTGAGGTGAATTTTTCTTTTATATGGTTTCTCAGGTCATTCCAAGCCTCGGTTTTCCTCACTAATTACACACACATACGCAGCTGTTCCACTGTGTTCATGACACAAACTCCGACTGCATGATTTTCCTTCACATCCATATCCGATGTGAAATGGGGATCAGTCAGTGGCTCATATTCATTCAGACAACATCTGCCTGCAGCTCTAATCTTCTTAGCAGTCTTTTTAAGATGATGCAATGAAGAAGCATCGCAGAGACGCTAAGAAAGCACAACCTGCCAGGGCTCTGTACAGTATTAGAATGCATGTTTAGTCATCCAGAAAATAAAGCAATTGTGTAGCTTCTCATCAGTTTTGCATAGTCTTGTGGTGTGAAGTAGGAGAGTGCCAGTGCACCGCAGAGTCCCTGCTCTTACCTTCAGCACAGGTGCTGCCAAGGCCAGCTGGTAGAGCCGCGTGACATCTTAACCTATCTCTGGGAATGCTTCGGATCCTGACTTTACATCCCTCCTCCTGTTCGGAGTTCTGTCAGCACTGGTTGTTTTTTTACAACGCATACCCAACAGGTGATTTCTACATTTCATTCACTCTGATGTTTTTGGGGTTAAAAAGGAAAGTAAGAAAAAAACAACAACACACTTCTCGTCTCGACTTTGTTTTTTAAACCCTTTGAACTGATGCTGCTTCTGTGCTTGACTCTGGGTTTACTGCGTGGTGCCATGCTGTCCACATGGCCTCTAGAGCTTGTAACGCTTCAGTGTGTAATGTTACCATATGCCTTACATGTTTTCCAGGACTAATAAAAAAAAGCATCAAAAAAGTCAGGAAATGTTCTCTTTTTATTCATATTGATGTTCCCTGTTCTTCTACAAATAGCCACGGGGATTGTGGTTAGACGAATACTCCGAAGTGCCTATCTTTGAAGTCATGTGCTCATTTTACCATAGAGAAATACTTGTTCAAAAACTGAATAAGCTGAAATAATAAAGAAATGTTTGGAAATGCTGCATGAAGGGATGCAAACTGTGATGGCAGGTCATCTAAACACATTCAGAGATTCAAGCACATCCTGGGAAAACAATTATTAAAAATAGAATCTAAAAATATATACAGATTTTTTTTCCACTGCCCCGATTCTGTTAAATATACCTTCATGGATAAATAAGGTATAACAGATGTTACAGGAATATTACAATAAAAAGAGAATCAAATGACTAATACAGTCAAAATTATATTGAACAAAATAAGTAAAATTACCATAAAAATTCCTTCTCTGCCATTTTTCAATTTTGAACTGGCTGACAGCTACTTAATCCCTTTGGAAGTCAAGATAGTGGACAAGCGGCTCAAGTACGTGGAGTCGGGGTAGCCTTTCCTGAGAGAAACAAAACAAAATAAGAACCATTGAGCTCAGATTTGTAGATTAACATCAGTGGCCTGGATGTTTGGACATCCAAACTGAATTCACTCACTCAGTTTTGCCTCCATGTAAGCTGGTTTTGTGGGGGATGCAGTCCCAGGAGACGCTGGCCTCTGTTCCTTTGCCTATCACTGTGAAGGTGAGTCCCTTCCTGAAAGCTTCTTCCAACCGGGGAAGCAGTTTCTTCGCCTCGTCACTGTCTGGAAGGTAGGCTTCAAATAACTTCCCTTTAAATGGTTTTCCAGGTGAAGGATGACCCTCCTGGTCAAGGATAAATCACATTAGAACCAAAGTCCCACAATCAACAATTCATAGCACACTATTAGTGACATAGCTAAACTTTTCACAATTATCTGCACCTAAGTTAAAGCTCTGGAGAAAGCACTTTTCTCTAAAAAAAAAAATCTAATTTTGTATTGATTTGGTCATTTGTGCTGTATTATCCTGCTGAAAGGCCCAGAGATGGCCCATGTGTAGTTGTCTGGCAAAAGCCACCAAACTTTAATCTAAACACCCCTGGTATGAATAGCAAAACTACACACATTTAAGTTTTTAATAGTACCGAGTTGGCATGTACTTAATGTCTAGTCTTTTCATAGCTAGTCAGGTACATGTGACACCGGTGCCCCACAGCATTAGGCTTCAAGTGGGACCAGAATTTGTTGCTGCCGTCAGGTTTTTTCTGTCGTCAATATGACTTTGCACATGAGAAAGTGCAAGTGGGACTGATTGAAATTGTATGACTGATTTATGAAATACATTTTCATTTACAGTTGATGATGTAGCACATAAAACGGTTTAATGAATCCTGTGTATTAGACTGGAACCCCACTAAAAATGGCATGTGTAGATCAGGGTTTGGCGTTAAATTGCATAGTTAAAGCTACAATCTTTTAAAACACCAATATTGGAAGAAACTTAAAATGATCATTTGGTATTTAAAAAAAAAAAGCTAGGAAGCTTGGATATATATGTTGTCTTCATAACTTCTTTATCCTCTCGGCCAATTAAACGTTGTCTCACAAAGGTATGTCTCAGAAAAAGCACTCTCTGTCTTGAAATTTAGGTCTATTTTACTTCAGAATCTCATGCTGTGAGTAGCATCACTGTCTTGGTTGCTTTCTCTGTACAGGGGAAAGCTTTCATGGGCTCTCTTAAAGATTAAAAACAAGCTCTTTATCAGATAACAGCGCCGGTGGATTATAAGTAAGCTACTCACCCCTTGGATACCATCAGGAATGCGGTAAGTGATCTTGATAACGCCAACCTTGTTCTGACCTGGTAAACTCATGTTCAGTCTGGATTTCTTAATTTCGCCGCGGACGCCTTGGGGTATCTGTGGAGCCTCATGGCAGACTTTGCAGGAAAGGTGCATCTTTTCCAGGCACGCTGTGCACATGGTGACCCCACAATTCGTTGTCACCAATGGCATCTTGCTCTCCCCACAAGCACAGCTTGAAACTTGTCCTCCCAGACCGGACCTTGACTCCACTGAGGTCCTCTGGGTCTCTGCGGGTCTATGCCCTGTAGTGTGCATCTGGGTACCATGCAAAGTTCGGTCATTCTCACCGTTCATGGCATTCTTTTCAATTATATTTCCATCCTGTTTTTCCTTGAAGACAAACTCTTTCCTCAATTCTGATTGGCTATTTGATCCATTAGAAAGCCCATTCTCACCAAAGTCTCTGTCATAGGTTGTTTTCCATTGCTGACTCCCACTGTTCCCATCTGCTTTGCCGGTTTGGGTGCATGCTACCACCTGATACGTGCTGTCCAGAGCTCGCCTTCTGCTGTGAGCTGCCTCCAACAGTGAAGATAGGTTTGATAAGTCGTCTTGTTCAGGCTCTCTAGAAAATACCTCCCTCAGTGTAGCTGCTACCTGAGAGCATAGCTGTTCTGGACCAACAACATACACGCTCTTCTTCATGAGGTGGATAACAACCTTCTTGAAGCGGCTCCGCACCTCACAGCAGCAAGCCTGTAAGGTTTCATCCTCAGTACTGGAAAGGCCCAGTTCAGACATGCGCAGCTCCTGAACCGAGAAGTCGGCACTAACTGAGTCAACGAGTGTCTGTAGACGCTGCTGACATAATGTCACTTTGGATGAGTCGGCCCCTCTCAAGATAACAGTCATTTCCCGACTGCCTTCAGTGAAACTCTCTTTCATCTGGAGATCAGAGGTCAGGTCCTCCACTCGTGTGCTGTAGGCTTCCTTTATGTACTGCCACATAACCCGGGAAACTGAGATCTCTTCCTGATGGACTTCTTGTTTATCCCTCACTGTCCGGCTACTAAAGCTGGAGGACCGCTCCCGGACTCGGGCTGTGGTTTTGCTGGAATCATCTTGACTTTTCTGGCCCAAGAGTTGAGCTTTCTGCTGAGGCGTTCCTGAGAAACTACTGGCTCGCTTTAAAGTGGAGCCAGACCCAGAAGGTGGCGGGTTTTGTGGAAGACTGGATGGTGCTGAGGCAAACGGGGATGTTAGATTCTTTGGTCTTGTGTCTATCACATCTGTGTTTAAAGAGGTTTTAATCTGTGCAAACGCAGATGGAGGAGACATATATGCAGCTTTAAACAACACGTCCCTTCCTGTATTTTGGGCGACTGCTCTAGAAACTTCTTCACCAGATATCCCTGTTGTTTCGGACTGCGTCTCATGCCCAAGCAGTGGCTCCTGGCGGGTTTGCCTGCTGGGTGATGAATTTGGGCGGATGGGGAAGCTGCCCAAACCGGAAAGTCCTGAATCTTTAAACCGAGCAGCTAGTTTATACCTTCTGGCTCCATCAGCCCTTAGGTCATCTTCCTCTGATATCAGCATCTGATCTATCCTTTCATCCAAAGGTCCTTCGGTGCGAGGCGTAGTCAGGGGGCCTCTTTCCTCATCAGCACGAACTGGTGATGAGCCGGAATTATATGAAGGAAAATTAAGAAGACTGGCAACACCCTCCTTTTTATTTCTAGCTTCCTTGTGGTCCATAAGAAGAGAGTGTCTGGCCCCAGTTACATCCCTATTGCTACCAATAAAGTAAATATTCTGCTCATCTTCAGTTAGAAGAAGCTTTGGAAATTTTGCGCTTAAGTTCTCCATTGCCCTCTGCAGTCCTGCGGGGTGAAGGATAATCTTAGGGAGCTGGTCTCGACAGATGCTTGACTCATTCTCCTGGTAAAGTCGACTTATTGCATTTTTAGCTAGTTTCATGCAGTCCTGCCCCTCCTCCACCGCTGCGGCTGTATCAGCAATGTGCAAAAAAAGGGTGGTCAGGCCCTGATTTGTTTCGTTCACCACCTCCACACCATAGCGACTGAGGATTTGCTGGTATTCTTTCTTGCAGTTCTTCTGCAGATACTGGAACACGTCTGCATCCACAATCAGAGAGGACTCCTCTACGAAGGCAGTAGGAGAACGTGGAGCTGCCCTCTCGGTGTGATTGGGAGCTTCCCAGCAATCAACGTCATGTGCCGGACTTCTGTTTGAGCTTAGGTTTTCCCCCTCTGTTGGAACATATTCTTGTTCTCGATGTTCTTTTTGCTTGGTGGGTTTTCTCCTCTGATCTTCTGACACCTGAGGCTTTTTTGATTTCTGAAAAGACCAAGCCTTGCTGGAGGCGGCTGGACCTGAGTCTTTGGTCTCTGGGAACTCTGGACCGCCAGGATGGCACAGTAGTTGGGCCAAAGCAGCCTGCACTTTGGAGTACGGGCCATACAATGTGCAACACCTCTCAGCAGAAGTGGGGTTTATCTGGACATTCTGGTGCCTTTTACGAAGGTTTTTCAGCGCTGTGATTCCCCCAGGAAGCCGGCTGTAGTCAACCGTTGCTGTTAGATTTAAGATGACCTAAAACCCCGAAACAATGACAATTAAAGCTCACAATTCAGAAATTCTGTACAGGTCGTGCAAGATTCGGATGTTTTGTACCTGGTCTGGGTCCAGGCTTTCGGGATGCTCTGAAGCATTAAGTTCATACTTCTTCCCATCTATTTCCAGAAAGTGCCGACAGTCTTGAACAATCCTCTGCGCCACTGTACGAGAGGGGACATTGGAAGGAAATTAATCAGAGTCTGAAAAGCATCCTGACTAAGCGTTTCTGCCATTGACTCGCATTGAGGCCTTTCAGCTCAGTGTAAATCACTGGTGACAGCAGAGATACCGTACTAATGCTATGTAAATGGATTCACTACATGTTCAGAGATGGGAGACTCGTTTGATTGCGCTGAGTGAGCTGGGTGGTCATATTGTCATGGAAAATTAAAGCCTCTTTCAAGAGTTTCATGTAGCTTATAAAAAAATATTAGGTCTTTGCTATGATGTACAGTTATGTAAATCTAACCTGAAATGTACAAAAACACACAAAAGATGCAATAATCTCATTGCTTATGAAACAAAGACAAAGCCAAAGTGGTAAAGCTGTGAGTGAAAATGGTAAGTACATCCCATGATTCAATAGCCTTCAGAGTCCCCATTAGCAGCAATGATCTAAGATGCTTGTTTTCGGTTTATCAATGTCCCACATCAATATCGAGGAATTCATTGTGATGAGTCGGCAGCTACTTCTGTGCAGCTCTCTTGAGGTCCCATTACCCTGTTTCAATCATGTTGACATCTAGACTTTGACTAGGCCATTGCAAAACCGATTCTGTCTTTTTCAGTCATTCCGCTGCATATATGCTCCTGCGTTTGGGATTATTTTCCTGTTGCATGACCAGATTTTTCCTAAACTTCAGCTGTTGGATAACTGGTCTCACATTTAACTCACGCAATAGTTTGGTATACAGAGGAGTTCATGGTCAAATCAAAGACTACAAGGCTTCCAGGTCCCGTGGTTGCAAAAATTAACTTGAAGTCATCACGCCTCCACGATGGTGCTTGACAGAGAACTTTAACCCCCGAGTTAGACACTGTCGTCGGACAACATGCAGTAATATATAAATGTTTTAAATGAGGTTGGGTCCGGATTAGGTAGCAGCTGGGTCCGGATCCGGACCGTGGTCCGCTAATCCGTGACCTCTGATTTAGTCAGTCGCACACATACTACTTTTCAGTGATCACTAGGCGGGATGTTTCACCACTGTTCATATGCACAAAAAAAACACACAGAACTGCCTTATTGTCATTGCTATTGCTTTAACAACGGTGGCCATAGTGGCTAAACAAGCAATGAAGACTCAGCGTTTCATGTTCCGTCAAACAGTTCAGCACGGCTTAAAGAAAAGACAAAGATTAAGCAATAGAATGTAACTTTAAAACACATTCTGAGAATTAGGTTGGCTGTATTTGCACAATTAACAATGGTTTTTGTGCAAACGTCCATGTTTCTTCCTACTGTGCGAAAAGAGGGAAACGGTGGAGATGATGCAATCGACTGGCCATTTTCGAGTTGCGAGGTAAATGCAATGCGGCATAAGTCAAGCTTATACAGTCTTTGATGGAGCTCCTGAGTTATTTGCTATTTTACTAGGCAATGTCAAATCTGACTTCGGAGTGAGTTACTAGGATGGACTTCAGATTGCTTAAAATTTACCCTTTAACCACTCCTAGATTGGTGAGCAGCAACAAGGGCTCTTTTTAAGGTCGTTGCTGATGTATTTGGCATTACACTCACCAGTAACTCCAGACCAGCAAATGGGCAACATTCTGCTTTTACTGTATATACGTTGAAACACTGATGAGTACTTGTTGAACACTTTTGGTTAGCATCATTTTTCCATCTCAAACCCCCCAGGGAAGCAGCAAGGTGTGTTTACTTTTCCCCATATCGGTTCTGTTGTGGTTTGTCAAAGAAAACACCTCAAACCCACTGACCGGCACTGTCCTCGAAGGTGATGAGAGCAGATAAAGGCGTTGGCTTCACAATCGTGACCTGGTCTATCTCCCCTCCTCCATTCCTGGCTCTGAGAAAGTGAATGAGCAACTTGTCTTTCAGCCTGTCATCTTCTATGTCCGTGGGCAGCCCGCTCACCCTCACAGTCCTGCCTGCCTCTGCCATCTGCAGGAAGAAACAACTTCCTAAATGAGACAGCACAGACAATCAAATAAGCACGTCGCTGGAAAGATGTTGATGTGAACATCATGCTGATGGTGACAATAAAACTAAAATGTGACACCTCTGTTTATTATAGCAGCATCTATTTAAGGACCCCACCCTTACGTGGGGGACATCTCAGATACTATATCACCCTCTGCTGGGGTTACTAGGACATTACATCAATATGCAAGAAATAAATCTATCTCAAACATATGTATGCATGCTATAAATACAAGAAAATTGCAATCAACTTCACGTCGGAATATTTCAATACCTTTACGTTTTAAGACGAGCTGAATAAATTATAATGTTCTCATAATATTGTATTTAGCTATTTTAAATATAAATCTGTGTTATTTGTTGTTGTTTTTTAAGAAATGTCCCTCCTTTAGGGTCATCCCCTTTTGCTTGAGGAGTTAAACAATAAAAGCAATTGCACAAAGATAATTACCCCCCCCCCCCCCTTTCCTCTTCTTCCTGCTCCCAACCGATTGTCAACTACTTTTCAGCTCTTTGACTAAAATCTAAAATCTAACCCTTCTTTTCCCACACCTAACGACGCTTTTCAGGCACGCCGTCCGTTTACGTTTGCACCGTTTCCAAAACCCGCGTTGCTTTTGGTCGTTTTGCTGTCAGATCCGTTTCCAGAAATCCGTATAAGAGGTTCCGTAATTACCCCACAGCAAGAAGAAGACAGGCCACATTTCCGAGGCGAGGGTCAAGGAAGTGACTCAAAATCAGGCACATCCGAATCGGATCGCAACCCAAACGAGGAGATTATTCGGTGCGGCGCCGCGGATCTCCCTCGGATGTAAACATTACTGACCTTGCGTGTGCTTGACGCTGATTTCCCCTTTCCTGCTAACTTTAAAAGATCGCCATTCTTCGCAGGCAGTGGAAGAAAAGTGAAACTAACCACCTGTTGTTCGGTTTCTCCCCGCCAGGGGTGATCAAAGTTCAAAGCTCTATAATATAGCATCTCTAGATAAGGTCTTGGCTCGCCTGCCCTGCCTCGATGATCAAAGGCTTCAACATGACGCTGATCCACCCTTTGCAGCTATAACAGCTTCAACTCTTCTGGGAAGGCTGTCCACAAGGTTCTGGAGCGTGTTTATTTTATTTTTTTTAACTATTCTTCCACATTGTGAGGTCCTACACTGATGACCATAGGACCCGACTCAGTCTCCGATCTAATTCAACCCAGTGGTGTTCTTTTAGGTTGAAGGGTTGAGTTAAGGACTTTAGGCAGGCAGGTCGACACTGGGGGAAAAAAGAAATCTGGCATCTGTTGGCTCT
The DNA here is from genome assembly GCA_037039145.1 of Fundulus diaphanus. Lineage (NCBI taxonomy): Eukaryota > Metazoa > Chordata > Actinopteri > Cyprinodontiformes > Fundulidae > Fundulus > Fundulus diaphanus. The sequence continues at coordinate 35,524,692 of CM073140.1, forward strand.
ATTTAACAAAGATTCAAAGATTATTTTATTGTTACCGCGTGTTACCGTGGTGAAGTTTCACATAATGAAGGCAAACTGACAAACAAACAGGCAATGAACAAGGGTTACAGTTTTTTTTTTTTTTTTTTTTTTGTAGCATTCAAGAGAGAAAGTAAAAGGATGTTTCAAAAGTTTGTATGAACTAGTTGTAAAGTAAAGTAAAGTAAGTAAAATGTATTTATATAGCACTTTTCTCAGATAAAAATCACAAAGTGCTTCACAGTAAAATACAAATACAGAAAAACAGTATACAGCAATACTTAAACAGCATTATAAAACAAAATGAAAAACATACAAACGAAACCATAAAAACCACACGTCTAATTAAAAGCCTGCTTGAATAGCAGCGTCTTTAGTTGCTTTTTAAAAGAATCAACAGAATTCAACGTAAAGAGAGAGGCACAACATTCCACAGCCTCGGAGCCACTGCCTGGAATGAGCAATCCCCTCTAGTTTTAAAATAAGTGCGTGGGACCACTAACAACGATTGGCCCAATGACCTCAAACTATGGGTCGGAGAAGCTGTATCAGCTCAGAAATGTATGGAGGAGCTAGACCATGCAGTGCTCTAAAAGTAAGGACAAGAATTTTGAACTGGATTTTATACTGGACCGGTAGCCAGTGCAAAGCTGCCAACACTGGGGTAATGTGTTCTCTTTTGTTTATGTGAGTTAAAAGCCTTGCAGTAGAGTTCTGGACAACCTGAAGACGGTTTAGCTCCTTCTTGCTCAAACATGTAAAAAGACTATTGCAATAGTCCAACCGTGAGGAGATAAAAGCATGAATAATCATTTCCAACTCCCCCTTTGACACCAATGGTCTTAATTTGGAGATATTTCTTAGTTGAAAATAACAGTTTCTAACTAATTGTTTGGAGTGGTTCTCCAAGGACATCATTGTATCAAACACAACACCTAAGCTCCTGAGGGTCGGCTGAACAGACGAGCCTAAGTCAGCAATATATTGCTTTATCAGAGGGATTTTACATTCAGGTGCGATAATTAGTGATTCCGTTTTCTCTGAATTTAGAAGCAAGAAGTTGTCACTTAACCACTGTTTGATACTAGCCAGACAGTTAGTTAAGGAAGACAATTTGTAAAATTCAGTGTCCTTAAATGAGCAATAAAGTTGAATATCATCCACGTACAGATGATAAGATATGTCACTGAATTTACTGATTATCTGACCTAGAGGAAGTATGTATAAAAGGAACAAGATGGGTCCCAAAACAGAACCCTGAGGTAACCCACACGACAACTGCGTTGTTTCCGACATGATTTGGTTTATGTAAACACTAAAACTTCTACCAGAAAGGTAAGATGAAAACCATTTTAAAACTGAACCCGACATCCCAACCAAATCTTGGAGTCTATTTATCATAATTTTATGGTCAACAGTGTCAAAAGCAGATGAAAGGTCTAGGAGAACCAGAACTGTATATTTCTTAGAGTCAGCTGACATCAGAATGTCACTCGAGACTTTCAGCAATGCAGTTTCTGTGGAATGTTTTTTACGTCAACAGCCCACTCACTAGGAAAGTAGTGAGTTGTTCAGCTACAACCTTTTCTAAAAAATTTTAAATAAATGGAAGTTTGGATATTGGCCTGAAGCTCTTAGGTTGTAATGGATCCAAACTGGGCTTTTTCAGTACAGGTTTAACAACAGCATGTTAAAAAAAGGTAGGAACGACACCATTGTCCTTCATGAGTCACAGATAACAGATAATGAGGTAGTAAGGTGCTTATTGTGCAATGATGATTTGAGGCTTCGTTTACAGAAATGTCCATTTAGATATTCTGAGATGACGGTGTGCAGGTAGGCAGTAACATTAAGGTGATTTGTGACGTATGACAGGCTAGTAGCAATAGGGTGATTTGAAAGCGTTGGACTGCAGTCTCCCATCAGGGGGGCATTAACTGTGGCTTGTCGCTGTGAAGCTCTATGTTCACAATAATCAGTGAGACAGGATCGTTCTTTATAGAGTAATATTGTAATTTAAAAAAAGACCAATGCCCTTACCAATAAAATTCTGTCATAACTTCATCACTAAACCATGATGGAATCCACTGGGCTCCTGAGAGTGATCCATTCTTTCACAAATGTTTGCAGAAACAGTCTGGATGCCGAGGAGCTTGATTTGATAAACCCGCGTGTGGCCATGAAAGTGATTGTAAAATCCGATTTCAGTTATTTGGGTAGATCAGTGAATACTTTTGGCAAATTCTTCTGCAACAAAATAAAAAGTAAAATATTTAACTAAGTCAAGGTTGAAAGAGTTGGCAGAAGATCTGAATCAGAAAGTGTCTTATTGTCCTAAATTTGTTGCTACACAAGTATAAAACCACAACCGTGTTGATAATAATTATGATTAAAAAGTGCCTAATGTGTGCTTACCAAATCATGGCTCTTTTTTAAAAAAGGGGGAACGGTGGCCTTGTGGCTAGAGATAGGAGGTTTGCATCCTGGAGAGACTGTAAGGTTTGACTCCAGACTGCCACACTGGGTCCTTGGGCAAGACCCTTAGCCCCAGAATGCTCCCCGGGCGCCTTACAGTGGCAGCCCACTGCTCCCTAAGGGATGGGTTAGATGCAGAAGATAACTTTCATTGGAATGTATGTTGCAATGACAATAAAGATGATGATGATTTAATTATCTTGCTTGCATAAAAAGGATAAAAAGAAAGTAAAATGAAATTTACCCCAAATTGCTTGTTTTGATAATATGAAAAAGGTGCTTAATGTGTGCTCTTTGGTCAATAAGTGTTTACAACATGCTAATGGCTGCACGGGTTCTGATCTGATTATGGATCATTTACACTGTCTCTCAGATGCTGATGTCTATTTGCACACGCTTTAGTTACTCTGGGTGTTGCTTACACAATCATGCATGTTGCATATTTTCTCACATAGTTGCGTAAATTGGCTGCTATTTCCTCTGTTTAACATGAATATTTTAAAAAAACTATGAATATGTCATATTCACTAATTGTGCAATACTTACAAATTTTTTTTGTTTTGTTTTTCTTTCGCCATTCTCTAGTTTAGAGCTAACTTTAGATTAGCTTGTTTTTCATTACTGATTTAGTGTGTAACTTTGTCTATGTGTTTGTTTTTTTTGTGCCACTGTCACACCTAAATTTTCCCATTGGGGGACAATAAAGGTATTTTTTATCAATGACTGGGTCACTAATCATACTTAGATGAGCAGTTCACATTCTTGTAGAGCAGAGTGAGAAAACCACAGTGAGTACTGTAATTTATCTCCATCTGCCTTCCACCATTCAACGTGTAAAGACAATTAGCAGAAAGACGTACTCATTTACAGTAAATCTCCACAGCCTATTCTAGGCGAAAGGTTGATTCTACCAGTTTAAATTTTACATCAACAGAAAAGTATGACCTTTTTTGATAATAAAATCTTAAAAGAGGTTCAGCTTTTTTATAAGATGAACATGCTACCTAAAAGAAAATTAAGTCAGTAGCAATTGAACATCCTAATAGTCCTAATTCTGTATCATTCTATGCCTCTATGCCTGCTTTATTCTATGCACATTTGCAGGAAATGTGCCTAACGTTTGTGAATACATTTAACCAAACATGTAATGAATGCATCAACCATGTTAAGCTTGTTCATTTGTTTATAATGATGAGCATGTTGTGTGTCTTCTAGGCTTAATTTAGTACTTTGGTTATTAAATATCAAAGGGGAATAGCTTTACTTTGTAATTTATTCACCCTGCAGAGTGCTGTGGGCTACAGTTGCAGCATGGAAGACGAGTGGATTCTGCAGAGGATAGTGATGGAGCATTTCTACCTTCTGACCAGGATGTGTTTCAGACCCATGATGAAAACTAACATCGTGAGATAATTTGCACACCATCTCCGTGGACTTTTTGAACTGCTCCCATCAGGCAAAAAAGCTTAACTGCTTGACAGCAAGGCAGCTTTTTTGCCTGAAAATTGAACTACTGTCAAGATAATTTACTTTATATAAAAGCACTTCATGTTTTCTCCATTTATAGTTTCCATGTAAATTGGTAGTATTTATAATTTTTCAAACAATAATCTTCTAAACAAGCAGAGGGCGACAACATGTAAATTTTTTGCTTTACAATAAAATGTTTTTCTTTTCTTTTCTTTTCTTTTCGAGATTGGCCGGTGCGTGTGAAGTGGAAATAAGAACGCTAAAATTAAAAACCGCTAGGTGTATTGTAGTGGTACGTAGAACGTATTCTTCAGCGGTTTTCAACGAAGAAGAGAGCGTGACACGCACTGCGCAAGCGCCGTGAGGGAAATATTTCATGTGTTGTACGTCGTGTCTGGTGGAGGTCACAGTCGTTGGTGCAAACTGAGGTGAGTTATAACACATGTTGTGATAAGGACAGCGAAAATGAACAACTGTTTGGTTAAACGTTAGTGTCAGAGTCATAATTACCCCGGAAATTACATTTTCTTTTCACTAACTGTATTATAAAACGGTAGTTTTTGACCAGCCGGAGTGTTGAGTAAGGCGAGCACGAGTTTCCACTATCTCCATCAGCGCAAGCTAGCTGCTAGTTAAGATTTAAACCGCATAAATAGTATTTATACGCTTCTGAAACACGTTGCATTCGATAAAATCTTAGTTGCCATGCTAAGGCTAAGGTTAGCTAGTTCTGATTATAGCTTCTCCCTCTCTGTGCTAACTAAGCTAAAGCTAGCCAACGATGAGGTAAATTAGCTTTGCCCCCACAGACTTGGTTGGCACCAATCAAGGCCACTGCCTGTTTGTCCCGCAGAGAAGGGATTAAAGGTGGCTTTTTAAGACTTTAAACAAAAGACTTAATTGGTTCACATCGCGTGCCCAGTGAGTAAAGTAGCAGCTGTGTCTGGGCCAACGAAGCTCTCCTTGTTTTCACCTGCAGGTCGCTGCTGTAATGGCCAAGCTCTTTGAGTCTATTGGAAAGTTGGGGCTCGCCCTGGCCGTCGGTGGAGGTGTTGTGAACTCTGCCCTCTTCAATGGTGAGTTCTGCGCATGAACAGCTTCTATGGTTAGAGGACGACTGACACATTTAGGTGTTAGTTTTAGAAATAGTGCACTGTAGTTTGTACCCCTATTTCATATTCACACACGGACACATTCTCCATTTCTTGTTACCTATATACAGAACTAGTTTGGTAAAGTTTAGCTCTCTTGGAGATTTGTTGCTCTTTGTGGAGATAAATAATAGGTCTACATGTCTAATATTGTCCAGTTAACTGGAGGCTAACTAGTATGAGATTCTCTTGATATAATAACCATGAGAAAAAACACATCTGTGTCCCTGCATGCACAAAATGTATTGCATGATCAGATTTAATTTTAAACAAAAGAGCATCAGTTAACCGAACTGCTATATAAGCTTAAATAATACATTGATTATCACTCTTACCATATTGTGTGTTTTGGTGTAGTTAAATAATAGTGGTGCCTTATGAGACTGCTGAGTTGTGGTTGTCTAATTTACACACCATGCAACCTCACATATTTCAAAACAGCCAGGTTTGTTACTATTCTTAGCAAGGGTTGGCTTCAGTAGCTGTCTCTCAGTCAGATGACTGCTAGTGTTCAGCAACACGCGGCGTTGGGGCAGGGCAAGGTTGCATTGCTCTATAATCAATATAGGCAAGGAAAACTTTGGCTGTTCCAGCACTTTCTTTGACATCCTGTTAAAGGGTTTTAAATCATAGCAGTGGCAGGACAGAAACCTTGAAGAGTTTGCTGGTGAAGATTCTGTCATCCAGGTCATGGTCATTACAAGGCCTTTGTTGGGCAATACTATAAAGCTTGGAACTCCACACTACTCCAGACATTTTGAATTGAGAAAGCTTTCCGGATGGGAAGCGAAACGTCTTCAAACTTCTGAAAAAAAGTCCAGTTGTTTTGTTTTTTAACTTTCTTGAATAGTTTGGAAACTTTAATCAGTTAAACCCTCGGTATACCTTGATGCTGGTTACATCCCGACAACTAATGGAGTCTTATGAAATATGACAACATGATTATGACCTTTGATCAAATCCAAATAACTGATCATATTCATTGTAGTAGCTTAACCACATAAGCCAGATTTGAAGAAAAAAAAGTATTTTAAAGCTGGTAGGAAACAACCCTGGTTAAGAATTGAGTGAACTGAAAAGTGTTTCAAAAAGACAAAAACCAAAGGGTGAAATGGCGAGCACTGGAAGTCAACAGATTCACATGTATGCCAAGAGATTAAAGTTTCAATGGCTACCTACTGAGCAAAGGTGGTCTGCATGGTGCACTTTTAAAACTGGCAGTATCTACATAGTTGCACACTAGTAATCGATATAAGTACTGTTTATTAAAAATAATTGGCCTACAGTTAAGATGCCAGCATTTGTTTTCATCGTTGTCTTGAAATAATCTGTTTGTGACACTTTGGATTTACAGTTTTAATGTCGGTGAAGGAAGGAAGCATGGGAATAAACGCAGCACCTTTTAAGAAAATATAAGACTCCATTTCCATGTATAATGTGCATTAATGACTATATTTCTTTTTACAGTTGATGCAGGGCACCGGGCTGTAATCTTTGACAGATTCCGAGGTGTACAGGATGCAGTTGTCGGTGAAGGCACCCACTTCCTCATTCCTTGGGTTCAGAAGCCCATCATCTTTGATTGTCGATCCCGTCCACGCAATGTGCCTGTCATCACTGGCAGCAAAGGTGAATTAATCTGTCAATTTAATTCAACTTGTTAATATAGCATTTGTTCACAAATTAGATTCTTAACCAGAAGTGTTTAATCATATAGATAGATGGATTCAGTTCCATACTTTCCAGTCCAATCCTAGCTATGACACAACACAATCTGTCGTTTTATTATGGCAGTTGATAAAAATGATCTATCTAAGGAAGCATTTCCGATTTCATCAGATCATTGACGTTACAGCAGTCCCCCCTCAAGGGAACGAACTGCAGCCTTTTATTCTCCAGCAGAATCAGACTCCGTAATGACAGCTGTCTGCTGTGACTACGGTACTTTTCTAGGCGCTGTCCGAATCCCGTCGGTACTACAGAGGAACTATTAACGTAAAATCAAACGGTGCCCTGTTTCTGGATCTGAACACATCATTGTGACACCGAGGGAGTGGAGGAGTGAGCGGTTTTCCGTGCTGGACATGAACACAGCATGGCACGCACGAGATCGTCAGTAGCTGCTGGTCCAGTCGACGAAGCAGGCGTGGCTGACAGAAAGCGCTCGAAAGTATTGGCTCCACTTTTCAAAATGCAATGCAGATTATTCTCGCTGGAATATTTGTGACGCAAAGTGGAAGACCAGCTTCTAATCTAAGGAAGCACCTGGTCACTGCTGCTGCTATATTTAGTGGCTTTTCAAACCCACCCAGCGATCTTTTCTCAAAAAAAGTGACTAGCGAAAAATCTAGCGACTTTTTTCTGTGTTATTGGTGACTTGCCCTGAAACCACCAATCGTTCTGCAGTTATTGTTTTGAGAGAGCAGCAAGTGCTGCTGTGAGCCCCTTCCCACTTCTCCAAGCACCGTCTCACAGACAGCAGCTGCTCCCTCATCCGAAAACCCAACTGTAGTCAGAGCAAAGAAAGCAGAGGAGATCTACTCCATTTCCACATTGCAAATGTATCTCGCCCTGGATTACAAGGCAGGATAAACCATGTTTTTCTGGGAGCAATAAGTGATTTTTCACCACTAGGTGGGGCTTGAGCACTGTCTTGAAACCAAAACAGGATGTCTATCAAGCCATGCCTCTCCACCTCTGCAACCCTGCACCCATTTTCCTTCTCACCTGTCGCCTGTTTGCATAGGATAAAAACACAGCAAAACAGCATAACTTTTCGGAGGAACATATCTAGTGAAGAATTAAGTAACTCATAACTATAATGCTGTTGGCAAGAGAACATTTTGATCCGCTGGGCGTGCTCTCCGCCATCTTGTGCCACGGCTCTGCCGGTGGCCTTTTACAGGCGGGGAGTAGCAAAGCCCTGAGTGGCAACTGTTCACATGCATGTACATGTGAACACCAGGTCATGGTGTATAGACAAGAGACTGGAGAACAACACAGAGAGACGGTGTGTGACATCATACCATAGTCCATCTAAAAATATACCTTTAGTTGTTCACATCACAATTTTTTTTAGTTCTTTCTATCTGAAATAATTAAAATGTGCTTGTTTAATATATCTTTTTTTTTCTCTGAAACTGTAGCACTAAAATTATAACCTGAATTTGATTCACACACAGCTTCAATCCCTTATTCACCTCCTTCACTGTGATTGCATTTGGAAAAAATCCTTTTGGTAAAAATGTGTTTTTATGTGATGTGGATTCAGGCAATATAATATCATTTCTAAGTTATTTCATAAGGTTCATTTGTAGATTCAAACAAATGTATATGTTGAGAAATAAATGTTAAATGGAAAACAAATTACAGATTTTTTAAAAAATTTCTTTTTATTAAACTAACATTTATTTCTACATAGATGCACAAAAGTACCCAAAGTAGGTACCGTTGAATACCGGTACCGTTTTGGTTAAAATGTGAAAGGTACCCATCCCTAGAGCAGACTCCCAAAAACTGTTGCTGTTCTCTGATTTAACATGTTGTTGCATATATATTGAAACTATACAACTCATAGCCGGAAAGGAAGCGCTAACGCACTCATGAAATTATTTCTTTACCTCAGGGTTAAGTTCTGTTTTCTAACTCCCGTTTGAACCACTTGCTGTGCAGATCTGCAGAATGTTAACATCACACTGCGTATCCTCTTCCGGCCGGTGACCAGCCAGCTGCCTCGCATCTTCACCAGTATTGGCGAAGATTACGATGAGAGGGTGCTGCCGTCCATCACCACAGAGGTCTTAAAGGCGGTCGTGGTCCGTATCAGGAAACGAGCGAATGCATTTCTGTTGTTGTGATTGAAATAGTGAACATGTCAAACATTCGTTTCTTCTTTGCAGGCTCGGTTTGATGCAGGCGAGCTCATCACTCAGAGAGAGCTCGTGTCTCGACAGGTCAGTGAGGACCTTACGGAAAGAGCTTCCACCTTCGGGCTAATCTTGGATGACGTATCACTGGTAGGAAACTGCTTGTAAAACAGTCAACTAATGTCGACGTGCTTTTTGGTGTTAACTTGAATTAATTCGTGGTCATCTTTTTAGACACACTTGACCTTTGGCAAGGAATTCACAGAGGCTGTTGAGATGAAGCAGGTGGCCCAGCAGGAGGCTGAGAGGGCCCGTTTTGTTGTAGAAAAGGTAATAATCCAAACGTGTTTGGCAAACCTTAGTGTTCAATAGGGCTGGACGATATAGGAAAAAAAGCATATCGATAAAATAGAAATCATATTGATCGAAATCAATAATTATCAACAAATTCAAAACATTTTAAGTGCAGCCCTGGTCACGTTATGCTGTTGCTTAATGATCTATTTTTAGATACAGAACACACAAACACTGAATTTTATTCAACCAACTTTGTACCAAAACTGCAAGTTTTTAAAAAGGAAAAGAAAAGACCCGGTGCTCTCTGAACTTTTTAAAGGGGCGGGGCTTAATTCATGGGTCTGTGTTTGTGATTGGTTGGGAAGATGTAATGACTGTAATAGCTTTGTTGACCCTTTTTTTTCTATCATAAATATATGTCTATCGATTGATATACATTGTTATTGAATTATCGTTCAGCCCCAGTGTACACTCTACTTGGGGAAGCTCGGCAGTCTAAATCTGAGATTTTTCTGTATGTTTTAACAGGCGGAGCAACAGAAGCAGGCTGCTATCATCTCAGCAGAGGGAGATTCTCAGGCTGCCTTGCTCATTGCCAACTCCCTGATGGAGGCCGGTGATGGTTTGGTGGAGCTTCGTAAGCTGGAGGCTGCAGAAGATATCGCCTTCCAGCTCTCCCGCTCTCGCAATGTCACTTACCTGCCGTCAGGTCAGGGCACGTTGCTGCAGCTGCCCCAGTGATAGCACCCTACTCCAACTTTAACCAGCTGTGACATGGGCCATGGAGGAGCCGGCTTGATGATTCAGCAGATGGTTCTTGCGTCTTCACATACATTCCTCCCACTCTTTCTCAAACTACCACTGGACTGGGCTCTGCTGTTTGCAGCATGGTGGGGGGATAGAGTGAGAGGTCTGTAAATACATTTATGAAGTCCACTCTTGTGTATGGAAGTTAATGGGAGAATTACTCCACCTTTGATGACCTAAACATAAAGTACTTTGAGAAAGATCACTAGTGCAGTTAATTTGAATTACAGCTATGCCTCAATGGGAGCAGTGCATGTGTGGAAAGCAACATTTTAGCATCAAGGGAACAGGTATTGGATTTGTTTAAAAGATACAAAATACAAATGATGTTATTGTGCTGGAAAGTGTATTCGTAAAACAGTTGTCAAGTCTCGAAGAGTTTTTCTTTTTGTTCCACACCGTCACTTCTGGCTAGGTTGTTTTCGACCCCCAAATAATATTCCCATCATGTATAAATTAGGATGTGCCTATTAAAACTAAAGTGTATGCTCTGTCTTTAGTTTTTTATTGGCATTATAAGCAAGCACCATGACTCAGAAATTAAGTTAATAAAGATCTCTTTCTACCTCCCAGTGGTCATCGTATTCAGTGAAGGAGTAACGGAAGTATTTTATTTTTATTGTGTCGCACCCAACCAGTATCTTTATCCTAAATTGATCTGATGAGATAATTCCATTAGTCCTGTATTCTGCAATTTGGGTGAAAATTTGTAATCAAGCCCTCAGCTGTGGTCTATGATCTGCACTCTTAAAAAGATCCTGTGCAACCAGAAGCTCTGATTATGCCATGTGCGTGCCTTTTTATTTCTTTGCAGTTTTGCTCCACAACACCAGTGACTTCTGACTACAAATACTCTTTCATGCTCCATGACCTGATGGAATAAATGTGATTTATTCTAATCTTTTGGTATTACTGGATCTCAGTCTGTGACACAGTTGATCTTAACATACTGATCGGGTAAATTATTTAGATTTGTACTGTTTTATTGGCACAACAGAACTATCTTGTCATTTTGGCAGTTATACGTCTGAATGACCAAAATGACACATGAGGATTCCTTATGTCATGAATCAGCTCAGATTATGGAGGATTTCCAATATTTACCACCGCTATTAACAGCTTTACACTTCTAATTACCATAGTCTCCTAAAGTCAGCTATAACGCTGGTAAGTGGATGGGTCAGTTTCCTGAAGCTTAGTCAAGAAAACAAGTAATTTGTTTTGGTACCAAAAATACACGGTTAGCAGGACTAAATGGGACACAAAACATGATTTTTTTTTTTTTTTTTAAGTAGATCAATAATTTTGGTTATGTTAAAAGTCACCCAGCTGCAACTCATCCAAAAATGCTGCTGCTGGAGTCCTGACCCAGACTAGGAAAATGGAAAGTTCACAGCACTTTTATCTCCCTACCGCGCTCCTGCTTGTAAATGTGTGAAACTGTGGATTTCAAGTCTAACACATAAGTGAACAGTCTTGGGCCTAAAGACGTTTCAGTTGGTGGTAATGATGTGAACCGTGGTTAGTATGTACCAGAATTAAACAAGTTGACAAAAGCTTTACTTTCTATACTCCTCGGGTCTGGAACTAACCTGAAAACCAAAAAAAAATAAAGGCTGAAAATACCACTACAGCTTTCGTAGAAAGATCAAGTAATCTCTCTATCTGTTTTAAATGCACATTCCGGTATTTGCATATTTTTTATGCGATGTTTAAAGTTTACAAGATTTTTTTTTCTAATCTAGGCCATTTCTTTGCATTAGTTCCTTGGTTTACCTGTACGGTACCTTGATTAAAAGTGTGCTTTTGGGGTTATTAAAATAAACTTGCCTAGCCTAATTTATATAGAAAGTAGTTGAGGTAAAATCAGGATTATAGGATCAGAAGGACGTGATATGACGGGTTCCTCGGAGCCTTTTCCGTTTGATTCCCCCCATTGTGCGAGCTGTGCGATGATGTGTCTGGGTTTGGTGGAGGAGGAGGGGGGAAGAACCCAGACACTGCGCCGCGCGCCTGCGCCCAGACAGCGGCCTGGATGCCTGGGATGAGCGCGGGACGACGGTGCGCCGCGAGCTAAGTGCTTTGCCGGGGCCAAGTCGCGCGGGGCTTAGGACGCCGGTGCGAAGGCATCCTCGCACCCGATGTAAAGCACATTAACAAAAAAAAAAAATATATATATATATCCTCCCGCCTTTTTTTTTTCTTGTGCACACAATGACAGAAGCGGGCATGACCCGCTTTGAATGCACATCCGCCAATGTACATACATAGATGGAGGGAGGGCAAGCAACCCTGCTGAATCTGTGCAGCTCTGATTGCACGAAGAAGGAGGTCGCTCTCTCTCGCTCACTCGCTCCCTCTCTCTCTAGACGGAGGTAAGCCAGCTAAGCGACCGCAAAATGTCGCTGTTTTAGTGGATTTTCAGCACCTGCAGGACTGACATCCAGGGCAGCCGCCCGGTCGGGGAGAAGCGCACGCGGGTCCCCGGAAGCCGGTGGCCGAGGCTACGGTAAAAACCAAAACTGTGAGCACTGACTTTGTGACAGTGTCGAGTGGAGTGGGTTTGCCGCTGTGTGTGTTTTTGTTGTTTTTGTTAGGACAGCAGCTTATAACGAGAAAGGTGGGGGGCTACGGCTAAAAAAACAAGCGTGACATCGGCTTTAGCTTAACTCGGGCCCGATGGCTGCAACGTTATTAACTTCAACGTGTAACACGGACGTGAAGTCCACCGTTTAATGCCTGAAACTTTAACGATGGTGCTAGCTCTGAGCTAACTAGCAACCCTTCTGGGCGGTTTGGGGTTAAAAAGTAAAAGTGCGTGTATTTGTTTTGGGCTATGCATGTAAAGCAGAGCGTGAAATGAAACAACGAAGGCTTGGAGAATATTCGGCAGATTACAGCAACCTAATGGGGACCTCTGCAGCTAATGTAGCCAAGTTAGCTTGCCTTTTGCATTAAGGTTAGTAAGTGCAGACTTTAGCTAGCGGGCTAAGTAGCATAAGTTGCCCAGGCCTGTACAGGATTTCTGCTATTCGCTGAACAGTGTTGCCTTTTGGTTTTAACCCTTTCCGTGGCTGTAGCTTACCCCTTCTTTCTCTAAATAAAAGTGCATACCCAACCAATGCAGTTTTTGACCCCTGAACAACAATCGCATGATTTAATTTGAGATATCACAAGATTTAACATCATTGGTCGCCTTTAGGTTTGGAAATGTCTCAATCTGTCAAGCAGGAGATGAGATCTCTCCCCCCCCCCCTTCCAGTTTGCATGAAGTTCAACCAAAAGATTGGCAGTGGACTGCAAAACTAGGGCATCGCTGGATGACCCGATTATGGACTTGATGGCCACATACCTACAGAGGCACGAAGCATCCCTGCAGCGCGCTGCCCATTGATCTTGGCTAAGATCTTAGGGGTTTGGACCGAGTGAGGAATGTGAACCTTCACACGGGTCCTCCGCAGGCTGCAGAAGGAGAAAGCTCATTAAGGTGCTGAGACTTGAGAGGGTGCGTGGAGGGTGCAGCTTTGCTTATTGTAAGGTAAACCATGGCACACTAGGATCCCAAAGGTGTCACCTGTGTCACAGACACTTTGGCTTAGCACTTTTCAGTGTGTGTGAGTGTGTGCACCATTTATTGTTTTTGTACAGTCGCTTTGCAGTCACACTCCCATCCTGTGTCATACAAATCTTAAGCCACAGTTAGCATCTATCCGGTATATGACTGGTTTTGTGGCTTTGCCTATGCAAGAAGATGCATGATTCCTAGCATGGCTCTTGAGAGCTGATTGTGGGAAGCTTTTATTTATACATTTGGAGACACAGAAACTTTACTTTCTTTGGGCCTTAGAGGAGTAAAAGTGTGAGTGACACGTACTGATGTCCTTCCCCCCCTTTCTTTTTTCCAATAAAATCACGTTTAAAGCTGTCCAATTCTAGCTGTCTAATAAAAAAAACTTAGAATGCATCGTTTGTATAGGTAGGATCTCCAGATCTGACAAGTAGTGTAACCTAATCACAGTTGATATTGAGACTTCTATACGCTACATGATTCCCACATCAAAGGGCTCAGATATTTCACAGCGAGTGAAACTCAGAAATGACTCATCATAACTGAGTGGAAGCCTTTCATGCAGGCCCACAGTAGTTTACTGTTTGTTTATACGCACAGTACGTTGTATTTGATTATTGCTTTGTGGGTTTCACTAGTTTGATGCAGTTGATGCCAAATTAAATTAAATTTTATCGTTTCAAAGCACATGGGCCTGTTAGAAAAGGGAGAAGAAAAAAAACATCGGATTCGGTCTCAAGTTAAGCACGTCAGGGTGCCGTTTCTCTTGAAGTTTGTTTCCCTGTCATGTAGACACAGGATAATCTGTTAGGCTTTGTGTCTAGGATGACCATGTGAGGCGGGCTGCTCTGTCAGTGCTGAGCGCACCCCTCCTCCTCTGCAGTCCTGTTCTGAGAACTGCTGTTCGATTCTCAGAGTCGGCATGCACACAAGGAAAGGTATGCGTTCTACACGCGTGTATAAATCGCGTGCGTTTTTGTCATTGCAAAGTTCGGCAGAACTGGTTTATCTAAGTTTTTCCAGTTCTGAGCAACATCTGTCATTGCGGCATGTTTTAATTTTATTGGGCGAAATGCGAGGAAAGAAGAAGAAGAATATTTTGAAGACGCGTTATTGCACCTAAATATTATTAAGTGCAGGAAAGATTGTTGAAGTAAACAAAGCTTTGAAAAGAGAAGGGGAATGGACACGTATATCGCACGTTTTCCAATCATTCTGATTTCAGCGCAGATCCTTTCAAGGAGGTTTTATTCTGATTAAAAATCACTGCATTTCTTTTTTTTTTTTTGTCCGAATCACATTCAAATTATAAATAAAGTTTATAGCTTAATTACATTATAGGCTATGCAATAAATGGGACATTGTGACTGATACACTGGAAAGTATTTTGTTTTAATTGGATGAAAACATATTTGGGAATGCCCTTTATAATTTGCACATTATAAATCTTAGTGAACAAGGATTATGTGGCTTCTTCAAGGCTCAAATCACGACCCGCTTTTATTTAATAAGACTATAAAGTCTTTCTTTCTTTCTTTTACACCACACAAACTCGCTCTATCTTCTATCATAGGGCGAGTGTGTCTATTAAAGATTTCCCCCAGTCAAGAAATCCAGTGTTATGGTCCAAAAATCCTGGGTTAGACATCAAACTAGAGTCTGTGAGGCCAAAAGGGACACAAGGAATTTTTATCATCTACATATTTATTCAGAACTCAATGTATTAAATCATCAAACCAATTTTGCTATCAGACAAAAGCAACCATAGTAAAAACAAAATTCTCTTTTTAAAGTATAAATTGCATTAAAATGAAAGCTATCCGTACCAACCTGGCCCTATGTGGCAAAAGGAATGCCCTCTTGTTAGATAATGACACAGATCTGATTAACAGCATTTGTTTGGAAAGCTCAGTTCAGTTTTACCAGCCACCTGCAGAAGTATGTCAACGAGAAAGAGGCTAATATGCCATTCATTGGAGAGATCAAAGGCCAAAAACTACAAAAGGACACAAAAACCCACCTCAAATTTGCCAAAAACATCTTCATGATTCAAAATAGTCTGCGGATTAAAGAGAAAAAAGGAGGAATATTTTGAAAAGAAAAAAAACAAACTGTTTTATCTTGTATAAAACTAACAGCATTTCACAAAAAGCACATCGTACTGACTGACGAGTTCTGCACTCCAGTAGGAAATCACGAAGAGCGACGTACGGCCATCTGTTCACGAAGCTCACCTGGCTTATGGAGCAGGACGGCGGTCCCTCGAACTCCAGCAAGTGCACCGAACAAAACCTTTGGGAGACGCTCAGTCAAATCCGACTGTGATGCGGTGGCATGGCCTTAAACATGCGGTTGGTGATAGAAAACCTTTTCCCCCCCTCATAAATGAATTCATCATTGGGGGGGGGGGGGGGGGGGTAAAATTCTGTAGCATTTTCTCTGGTTTTATTTGTCAGCTATTAATTTGAACTAAAACATCTGGTGACAAAAAATATTTCCACAAGGGTGCAAATACGTTCTCACAGCATAGTAGGTGCGGTTATGGACTCAGACCTGCATTTTAGCATCCGCTTAAAGTCAAAAGCTAAATCGGTTTACTGCCAAGACGTTGCCAAAATAAAGGGTCCCCTGTCAAAAATAGATAAGAAATAATAGATTTTCTGTCTGAATTACACAAAAAACCACTAAAATAACCAGGTTTATAATGTTTGCCTTAATCTCCTACGTATTATTTATTCAGGCACTGCAATACATTCACATTTTGGAGCTCTTCCTCCAGTTTTACAAACTGTTTTCCAGCTATAATTTAAATACAAGCACAAATGAAGTGCATACATAGGGCGCTGAGTTTCTTTTTCTTGCTGCAGCCAGTGGGGTGTCGTTTATTTTAAGCCAGGGTGCATAAGATGTTTGTGAAGATAGAGGCGGCGATATCTGCTGTCTCCAAGAAAGGAAATGCAGTTGTTTTTGTTTTTTCCCTTCTTTCATGTAGTGCTATAGGAGGTTTTCTAGCAAAAGAAACCGCCACGATGCACGCTCACATTTACCGGTAAAGGCTGTTTGAGGTCACCCAGCTGTCAGCCTGGCGACGCCTCGGCATGGATGTGCACACTCCCAAGTTTATATCTATGATACAAAATCTATTTAGGGGGGTAAAATGAAGATGTATATATGTATATGCATCTTTTTCTTTGGGTAGCTTGTATGTAAAAATATGATCACAGTTTAGGTTACAAGTGTAGGAGGTGAGCTTCGCTAACAGGTTGACATACAATTTCCTGTGGTTGTATTTGCAATAGAAGCTCTAGAGCTGTGGTTATACTATGCTTTCTAGCAGTCAATGGGGAGCTGCCTTTACGTGTAGAGCTTAAGAGAAGAGAACAACGCGGGAGTTTCTCTCTGTTTCTTGATGTTTCATGTGAACTTTTTCTGTTTGCTTCTTTCTGGGAGGCGTTTAGATCCGCGCGACTTTGCAGGTTTTAAGACGCGCTTACTTTGTGAGGTCAGAATTTTGATTGAAGGTGAAGTTCAGTGATTGCGTTTTTTCATGCTCTGCTTTATAGCTTTTTATTTTTATTTTTTTTTTCAAATTCGATTATCTGACAAACTTTTGGAATCTGGTTTCTATTCGTTTCAGGTAAGCAGTAGCTTCGCCTCACCTGAGAAATCAAACTCCCGTTACGTTAAATTTGATAACGAGATGTTTCAGGTGTG
Organism: Fundulus diaphanus; assembly: GCA_037039145.1. NCBI lineage: Eukaryota > Metazoa > Chordata > Actinopteri > Cyprinodontiformes > Fundulidae > Fundulus > Fundulus diaphanus. Next base: position 35,542,058 of record CM073140.1, read on the forward strand.
GTCTAGAGAGAGGTATTCGGCCTGCGCAGTTTTTGAAATTGAGTTTTACTTGTCATTTGTGAAACCCGCGGTTTCGGCTCCCACACTCGGCACCGAAACAAACGTTTGTGGGTAAGTGTGACACTCGCTGCTTCAAACTCCACATGCCTGCAGTTTCGGGTCGCAATCTCACCGTTTACTCAAAGCAAGCGGAAGAGCGTTTTCTTCAATCTCATCTATATACCTCTTTGTTTCCTCTGTTTCTGTCTTGCAGTTAAATGGAGCTTCAAGCGAGACGTGGAGCTCCCTCAGTGGCCTCCAGCTCATCTCCACTTGCTCTGCATTTTAAAACTCTCTGAACCCAGACAGACCATAAAGGACCGCCTCTGAGATTTTTTTTTGTTTTTGTTGTTGGATTTTCCAGTTATATGGGACAAACTGCAGAACAGTTTTAATGTCTTACCAACTGTGTGTGGTTCTCTGGACAGAATGGAAGCTCTCCATGAATCAGATTGAAAATCTCTCACCTCGTCCCCTCCTTCCTGTCTCCTCAGCAGAAGGAGGGTGGGGGGTTGGTCCCCTGCCCCTCCTTGCAAGCTAGGCTTGTCTTCTTTTGCACTCTAGTTGTTCCTCTTTTGCATTATCTGCTGCTCACACCATCTTTAACCCCTCCATAGCCTCTGTATGAAATCCTGCCAGAGCCTCAAGGAGGAGGTTTCCATCCCAAGCCTTGGCGGGATGTCACAGGAGGAGGCACGCAGAGCACCAGTGTCCCAGTCCTATTTTCACGCTCCTAACCCAGACTTGGACCTGACGGGAAAGGTGCACAGGAGGGAGGTGGGCGGCAAGCCTTATTCTGTCTTGGTAGACAACAAGATGTCGGCCAAGATGTCCGTGAAAGATCAGAACATGAGTCAGGTGCCCCCTCAGCATGTGTCGCCGCAGCAGCATCAGCAGTACTTCAGAGAGGCAGCACAGGAAGTGGGGTCACAGGAGTCCGAAACGGGAAACCAGGGATCCTCCGATGACACGGAGGTGGATGAAGACGAGGAGGAGGAGGAGGAGGAGGAGGGTGAAGAGGGCTACAAACGTGAGCAGATCATTGTCGAGGTCAATCTGAACAACCAGACACTTCACGTGTCCAAGGGGGACAACAAACCCGGAAACGCAGCAGACGACTCGGATGACGAAGAAGATGAGGAAGAAGAGGACGACGAAGACGAGGAGAGCCACGACGAGGAAGAGGAGGAAGATGAAGAGGAACACCAGATCGAGAGTCAAAGAACGCGGTCGAGAAGAACCAGACAAAGTGCTTCAGCTGCCAGCCAGCCCAAGAGGAAGAGCCTCCGGAGGGCCCTGAGCACCGCCACCGCAGGAATGACCACCAGGGGGCGTAGGAAGCGAATGGAGCCTCCAAAGAGCAAGCGCAGGTCTGCTGCCTCCTCAGCAGGAACAGAGACGATGGGGGGGAAGGCGGAGATGGAGAAGGAGATGCTGGCGTGTGAGAAGTGTCCGCGGGTGTTCAACACCCGCTGGTACCTGGAGAAGCACATGAACGTCACGCACAGGCGGATGCAGATCTGCGACAAGTGCGGCAAGAAGTTTGTGCTGGAGAGCGAGCTGGCGCTGCATCAGCAGACTGACTGCGAGAAGAACATCCAGGTAAAGCTGTTTTCATTCATTATTCCAGGTACGTTGTTGTCTGAAACCACAACGTTAATCAGATGCAGGGGTAGCTCGATGAATAAGTGTACAAAACATAACATTTTAATATTTCACTATAGACTACACGTGTTGATTGGGGATAAAACTTTATATCAATACTTTGTCCAGACAGAGGGATAAAGATTATGCCCAGCATCATCAGCTGCGCTGATTAGTGTTATTTATAGTTCATCTTATTCCAGCGCCTGCTGTGTTTTTTGATATCTGTGGACTAGTTGTATAACGTCCCATTACATTGAACGCATGAATCACCTAGCAACCGCTGTGTTTCTGAAGTCGACACACATGTGCACTCATATTGATTTTATTTGGGACCTTTTGCAACATGCAGGAAGACAATTAAACGCAGGGATCTGGAAGCTGGCCACTGGCAATAGCCCTGGGCTCCACAGAGGGGGGACAGAAGCGGAGCAAACAGCACTGAGGCTCAAACAGACAACACAGTCGGCCAGTGCAGGAAACACTTTGGGGCGAAGCGTATGCGTGTATGTGGACAGATGTTTTAGCCGGCTCGCGCCGTCTATAACGCAGCACCACTGCTAGCAGGTCTGAGCTCTTGTTGCGCGACAGACGCACAACGAGGGCGGTGGACGACGGGTGCAGATCCACTTTATATAGACCACAACTGAATGATTTCAATGTGAAAAGGAAGAACAAAAAAGCATGAAATGACCCCTTAAATCACTGCTGAATCAGAGACAATGTCAGAAGAATCTTACCTGCTGTCAATGCTCACACCTGACTTAGATTGATAAAATGCTAACGCTCAATAAAAATGGTGCGACATTGCTTAATAGCTAAGATAGAAAAGAGTCCAATAAATATTAATTAGAATCTACAGCGTCTTCATAGTTTTTAATTGCAATTAGATATTTTTCTTATATGGTACAGGACTGGACTGCTGCTCAGGGATCCAAAGTCCTCTTTCCAGCTGAAAGTAAATTTTGTATTTCATTTGGATATCAAGATCCCAGAGTGGAGAAGTACAGAATCCAAAGCCACGTTCACACTGCAGGGAAATGCGACCCAAATCTGGTCTTTTTGCCCGCATTCAACCCATATCTGTCTTCTTCAGAACAGCGTGAACAGCCCAATTCAGATCTTTTCACCCCCCAAAAAATCCGATTTGTGCCTCTTCCATACGTGGTACTAATTCGGATGTGTATTATATACGTGCATATAGCTCCCATATTTATATTTATACACAACATTTTATAGTCCCCTACTATTACTTTTTACTTATACATACACTTATAAATAATATTTATATCCTGTATAGCACTTCTGGATAGATGCAAACCACATTTTGTTGCTTTGTACTTGTGACAGTGCAATGACAATAAAGTTGAATTCTATTCTATTCTATTCTATAAAAACTTTTTTCAAAGTGTCCACTGTATGAACAGTCATGTCGCATTTTATGCGACATGACTCTCCTGTCTCTCACTACACATCCACACACAGTAGCAGCTCCATAAAAGACCGTTAATAACTGTGCTGCTTTCTATCTTTATGATGTGGTCTTAATATTGTCGGCTCCCATTGCTCAACAGCTTTCTAATAATAAGGAGAGATGCTGGCCGGTGTCCGCATTTTTGTTTTCTTTTCGAGTTTTTCTTTTTTTTGTGTTTTTTTTTTTTTTTTAACAAAGCTTTATTGAACACTTTCAGAAACAATTACATTCACCATTACCTCCGTGAACAGTGCGCTGCTCTGTGACGTCTACTTCTGTTATCTGCACACGCGGGTCGCTTTGCGGTCTTGAACTGTCCAGACAGAAGTCTGATGACGACCACATTTAATAGTAATATGAACGGCCACTTCAAAAAAAAAAATCAAAATTAAGCATCAACACCTGAAGTGTGAACGTAGCCCAAGTTCCCTGAGGTCCATTGTGAACTTTCCACAGTCGGTGAAGATTTCTGGAGCTATGTCATCTGCTGGTATTGGCCCACTGTGTTTTATCAAGTCAGACAGCTGCTCTACTAGGAAACAGGGTTAGGATTATGCAGCATTTTATACAAAAGGAGTCCTGACCAAATGTTCAATGTGTAGACTCTACAGGTCATAGACTTATTTCTCAGTAAGTTTCTCTATCCAATCTGAACACCTGAAGTGTTTCCATTTCTATTGGATTAGGGAACCCAAACCAGTGCCAGACCTCACCCAGACATCAGTTAACCTTAACTTTTCTATTGTCCTTTTATTAAACACATAGCTTTACATTTCATGTCTTATTTACACAATGCCAAGTAATTTCTTTCTTTACATGTTGCACAGTGTCACACTTACGCAATAGGCATTGGCAGCACGTCAAGGTATAGAACAATTAAAGTTCTGGTTTCAAAACCAACCAAGTTTTTCTTAATTCAAAACAAAGATTGCATACTTTTTCACTGAAATAGGCCGCTATAGATCGGTGGCTAATCGATCGGAACACCACTAAGTCATAAATGTAGATTCTTTTTTTGTTGAAACAGTGCATTAACATGATTTCTATTTATTTTAATCGATTTTGCCAGATTTTACCTAAAATTCCCAGTTAGGTAAAGTATGGGTGCTGAAATTTGTTGCATTGAGGTAGGTTAAAAAACTCGGTCTGTTAGCATAATGGGAACTGCCAAACACATTGGGTAGTGTGGACAGATCACCAACCTGATTGGTTTGTTGTTGTTGGTTTTTTTTAACACTAGAAGTGCCAGGGGTCTAATAAACCTCCTCAATGATTTTATCCTTGCATAATATTCCCATGTAGTTCATATTTTCTTGACATACAAACTTAATGCCCTTTGATTTGGTTTATTGAAATACTGATAAGCACAGTGAACTACATTACAATTGTCTTTTTAGGCCAGAGTAGTGTGCAGTGGTCTGTGAACTACTACTTTACGCTGATGACATGGTGGTTTACTGCCTTGCAAAAACTGTCACTGCAGTGCTTAAGTGTCTGCAGTTGGCTTTTGACCTAATTCAATCTGACTTTCTCCATCTGAGAATATAGTGTTTTGAGACTTGCAAGTACCTTGTCATAGAAATTGGCAATTGCTTTTCATTTATGTCACCTATTGAACAAGTTTTTTAGAAGTTGAAGATCAAACTAGGGTTTTTCTTCAGAAATAAATTTTGGTTTTCTTGCAGTGCAAAAAAAGCATCTTGTCTTGATGGTCTTTCTGCCTCTGTTAGATTACTGTGATGTTGTGAATGTGTCTGCCACCTCTCTGCATATGTTGGATGCTTTCTATCGTGCATTATGGGTCGAGACAGGGTGTTAATCTCTCGCTCATCACTGTAATTTATGTCCAGGCACAGACTTTGTTCTCAGGACTTTATCTCCTTCAGCGCTCCGTTAATACGATCAGAACTTGCTGATTGTTGAAGCTGCCATGTCAACTTAAAGCACTCTACAACAGGAACTCTGTAACTGTCCACCTTATTCTTCTGGGATAATTTTAATTTATTTAAATAAAATTAAAAAAAATAAGATGCACTTCAAAAGCCTTCCTGTTTTTTTTACTTTATAATCCAGAGTGCCTTTATATATGGATTAATTCTGGTTGTGCTTACTGACCTCGAAGCAATTTTGTATGGTACACGGCGCTCTGTCAAAATGTTTGACTATGACTTTGGTAAACTACAAAGCCGCACCGCTTGCAGCATTACAGCTACCGTAGTCGGGCGCATCGCGGAGTAGTACATACTGTGCTTCAGCATAATATTACAGTGCGTGTGTATGCTGGGTGCCATAATTGCCCGACTGTTAAAATCGGACACTGAAGATGAAGGATTTGAGGATGAGGAATGAGCTGAAAAAGTGAGGATTGTTGTATTTTACAAGTTAGAACTGAACAATTTTGAGAGTTATTGTGATTACGCTAATGATTGATTTAGTGGTATTGGACTGTGTGTTTTATATATATTTATATATATATATATATATGCGTGTGTCTGTGTGTTACGACTGAACAAGGTTGGGAGTTATTGTGAATACGCTCATTAACATTTGAACAATGTTGAGTTATTGTGAACCCGTTTAATAAATTAATAAAGTTAAAAAATAGACCATTTATTGACAGTGCGCCCTATAGTGCGGAAAATAAGGTATTTGCATTGACATTTTCTTTGTAACCTTTTTTTTTTCAGAACAGACCTATCTTGTACATGAGATATTGGAGGTCAATGAGACAACCTGTATTAATAAAGGTTATATAAAGAAAGAAACAAAAGAATGAACTAACAATACATTCTGGCACTACTACACAGCACAAGTGCACAGGATGTGGGATTTGCCTGGACGTATAGGAGGAGTCTGCGATCAATATTGCATAAAAGCAAGACTAACATAACATCCAGCATATGGAGAAAGATTTCAGCAGGGCTGTGACCGGGCATAGTGTGGATAACTATGTTGACTTCATCCATGGCTTCCTTTACACATTATATAGCTTAATTACACAGAGACAGATGTTTTCAAGCCTTTATTTCTTGTAAGCAGCTAACAAAAACAACATTCAAGATTAGAATGTTACATCAGACCAATAAAAAAATTTATTACAGAAATGTAGTCTTAATGAAAAGTATGTTTAATACCTGCCTGAAGGTTATTTTCAAAAGGTGATCTTAATCTGACAAACAAGCAACACAGTCTTGAAAAAGTGTTTGCCCCCTTCCTGATTTCTTTTTTTTTTTTGCATGTTTGTCACACTTAAGTGTTTCAGAACATCAAACAAATCTAAATATTGGTCTAAGAAAATACAAGTAAAGTGCAATTTTGTAAATGTTTTTTTATTAGGGCTGAACAATTAATCACACTTGCAATATAATCGCAAATTTAAAAAACTCAATTTCCAATTTTTGTTATGTAACAATGAATGGATAAGACACATCCTTCAGGTTTCATAATATGTTTAAAGCTGAATTTTCAGACTCTCACCATAGTATTAAGTAATGGTCAAACTGTTTAATACATAGACTTGTATGTTGGTTGCACTTTGCACTTTATGTTCAACAAGGATTGATATCCAACTCAATAAAAAGCTGTTCTCTTGAATAATAATATTCTGATTAATAAAAATGGTTAAATTTCTTGTTTTAAATAGTCCTTATTTGCAAACATCTTTATCTACAGGCCATTTTTGTTGCTTGTGGTTAATGCAGAGAAAAGTCCAAATTATATCACAATTATGGTTGAAATGTATAGCAATTTAGATTTTTGGTACAGCTCTAGTTTTTATTATTAATTATTTATTATTAAAAAATCCAAACCTACTTGGCCCGGCGTGAAAAAATTATTGTTCCCTGTTGAAACAACTTTCGTTTATCACACCAAAGTTCACCTTCTCTAGCCACACCAGGGGTAGAAATTAAAAAAGTTTTCCACCTGCCACAGTGGCTGGTGGGAGAAAGTAAATTATACCAGCCACTATTTTTCTTTTTTTGTGTATAACTATATGTTTTGGTTACAAACACCCCTGATAAATGATTTAGTCTTAATTTTGTAAGACATTGATTGTAAACGTAACTTAAGAATTTACCATAAATCTGTACTTATATTACCATCTAATGTAGAACAGATTCCTGGATCAATGTGAGCTTCTGTGCTTTCTGTGTCTCTGCTCTTCTCTAACCCCCAGTGGGTCGAGGCAGATGACCGTTCACACTGAGCCTGGTTCTGGTTCTGCTGGAGGTTTTTCCTTCCCGTTAAAGGGGAGTTTTACTTTCCACTGTCGCTTCATGCATGCTCAGTATGAGGGATTGCTGCAAAGCCATCAACAATGCAGACGACTGTCCACTGTGGCTCTACGCTCTTTCAGGAGGAGTGAATGCTGCTTGGAGAGACTTGATGCAATCAACTGGGTTCCTTTAGAGAGGAAACTTTTTGACCAATTTGTATAATCTGATCCAATCTGTATAATCTGATTGAATTTGATTTGAGATGACACGTTTCATGAATTGGCACTATATAAATAAAATTGAAGTGAATAACAGTATATACACCTAAACAGTTTAAACTTTAACAAAGTTAACCAACCCTGCCATTCAAAAAGTCATTTTTTGTTAGTTTGTGGCTTCAATATCCTTAATTTGTATCTGATTCAGAATCAGATTCTGTGATATTCTGGGGCTTGTTTTGCTGCTGCAGGACCTGAAAGACTTCCTCTGATAAATGGACCCACAAATTCTGCTGTTTACCAAAAAATCCTGAAGGAGACCGTCCAGCCATCCGTTTGTCCTCAAGCCGAGAAGAACTTGGCTTCTGCACCAGCAAGTCCACCTCTGAATGGCTGAAGAAAAGCAAAATTAATACTTTGGAGTAGGGGTGGGCGATATGAAGAAAATCTAATATCACGATATCTTTGGGCTATATTACGATACACAATATATATCACAATATGTTCAAATAACCTTGAATAACAAATGTTTTTAGCTACATAGTGCCTAAAGTTGCATTGGTATATCTCATATTAACGTAGTAACGTTTTTTTTTTTTTTTAAATTGATTGCAAAATAAAAATGAATTTAAAATGTTACATTTTAGCCATTTTTTAACCACAGCTGCACATAGAAGCTTTTCACAAATTACAATATTGTCACATTAGAGCTCTTTAATGGTCAACACTGGACCTTAAAAACAGAACATCCCAGCAGCCAAAAGGAACACCAAGGAAAAATCTGACAAGATAAACCTGAATTATAGGGGCTCTTTTGTGCTTAAGACATAAAAATTTGTATAATAAAAATGTGACAATCCCAAAAACAAAAGCTTATATATTGAGTATAAAATCAACTGATCAGTTGCAGCTACATATTCAGAGCATCTCAAAAATATTTCAATTTCTCTTTAGGTGCTGGGAAGTTTTAAACAAATGTTTTTTTTTTTCTGTCATATGGGATTTACGGCTGGTTAAATTGAAGTTTCCTTCGGTGTTTGGGGGGGGGGGGGAGGGGGGTGTCGACACGCGCAGTTTACAAGAGTTGCACTGGATGACGTTTTAGGTGGAACATATTTGTGCTACTGCTACCCTTTGTGGCAATGGTGTTACGGCATGTTTTGCAAATTACCGCATTTTGTTCGACATCCTTCTTGTGAAATCCAAACCACTGCCTGAAACACCCGCTGTCGCCATAGTTCTCGCTGTCTCGTCAACGCAGGTAAGTGTACGGGTTCGTTGTGTGTGTGCGCGCCAGAGCGCTTTCTTGTTTGGAGGAGGAGCGAGTGATGCGTTCACAGCATGTGGGAAAAACTAAACTCACGGTGAATTAAATACAGCGGCTCAATCTTGCCATGAAAATTTACACGCGATGGTCGCGATAAAGTCATTTTAACTATCGCGCGGAGGAAAACTTGAGATACATCGAGTATACTCGATATATCGCCCACCCCTACTTTGGAGTGCCCTAGTCAAAGTCCTGACCTGACTCCTATTGAGATGCTGTGACTTTAAAAAGGACATCCATGCTCAAAAACCCTCCAATGGGGCTGAATTACAACAATTCTGCAAAGATGAGTGGGCCAAGTTATTGCAAACACTTGATTGCAGTTGTTGCTCCTAAGTGTGTCCCAACCAGTTATTAGGTTTAGGGGGCAATCGCTTTTTCACACCACTGTATATAATTTGCTGGATATGACTGTAGATCTGAGCCCACAAGTCTCAACTCCTCATCTTTCGGTTTTAATGGGTTTTTCAGTCCCTGATAAATGCATTAATACATCCCCGAAAAGGCTTCAGGCTTGACAGTATCTGCCCTTATACTTTAAGTAAATAGTAAGTCCTACCTTGTTTGGAGTTATTTTAATGTATCTTGTTGAGTCTTTATTAGTATTTCCACATCTCTAATCTCTACAATTGTTCATCCTGATGAAGTTTTTCAGACAGATTTTTTTTCTCCTTTTTATTTGAAACTGAAATAGGTTTGTCAGTGTTGCGGCTCCTCTGTGGAGGAATCAAAATGACTCCCTGTGGCGATGCCGGTGTTAAGACAGTTCCCCTCGCCAGAGTTCTCTGCATTCAGTTGACTTTAGGTAGTTTGACAAATCCTGTAATTTGTGATCCTCCGTCTTTCAGTCATTATTCAACAATCTGCCGAAACTGTCTGTTAGTGACAGCTTAAATGAGCTGTAAGTAAGATATTGACTCTAAAATCAAACTAAATCATTCAAATTTCTCACCCAGGATGGAAGTAACATTTCCCTACAAACAATCAGTCATCTCCATCAACAATGTCATAGTCACGTTTTTCTCCTTTCAAACCTAGAGGTACGGTCTGTAACTACTTTGATTCAGTGTGTAGCCCGTGTTTACTTCCCGTTTCCTCAGCCTATCTTATGAGATTTCCCAGGGTTCCCAAAACAGAGTGTAGCATTTGATATTTTATCTTGGCAAAGGAGCAGCCACCTGCAAACATGGAAGCCAGTAAGAGAAGTTGACCAGAAATACAACAGAATACATTGTATACCAATTCTGTGGAAGCAAAGATTCACAACAGCAACACACCGTTTAAAAACGGCATGTTAGATTGTTGTGATTGGCAAGCTGTTGTACTGATTTGAGCCCACAAGGTGTCAGCATCACTTATAGCGCCTTTAAAGTCTGAATGTTTTAGAGGGTCTCAGTTTTTTCTATAACCAGTGTGCACAGGTGCAAAAGCTAAATGCAGTCTTGGTAGGGTACCTGAACTGGTCCTACTTTTCTCTAGTTGGCTCCATATGTGAATTTGGCCTGTTTGGATGATGCACTGTATTGCAAAAGTATTCGCTCACTTGCCTTCATTTACATATGAAATTAAATGACATTTAATTCTTAATAGGGTTCAGCATGACATTGCTCCACTCTTTGCAGCTATAACAGCTTCAGCTCTTCTGGGAAAGGTGTCCACCAGGTTCTGGAGTGTTTATGGGATTTTTTTTTTTACCATTCTTCCAGAAGCACATTTGTAAGGTCAGATTCTGGTGTTGGACGAGAAGGCCTTGCTCTCAGTCTCAGCTCCAATTCAACCCAAAGGTGTTCTATTGGGTTGGGTTCAGGACTCTGTGCAGGCCAGTCAAGATCTACAAACTCTTCCCACAAAGTTGGAAGCATTGAATGTCCAAATTTTCTTATGCTGAAGCATTCAGAGTTCCTTTCGCTGGATCTAAGGGGCCAAGCCCAGCTTCTGAAAAACAATCCCATACCATAATCCTCCCTCCAAACTTTACACTTGCCACAATACAGTCAGACAAGTACCGTTCACCGGGCAACCAACTAACCCAGACTTGTCCATCAGATTCAAGATGGAGAAGGGTGGTTCGCTGACCCATTCTTTCTTTCGGTCAACATGCCTCTGCCTGAGTTTATACACCTGTAGCCATGAAAGGGATTGGAACACCTGATTTTGATTATTTGGATGGGTGAGCGAATACTTTTAGCAATGTAGTCTATATTTATTTATACTCTAATTGGTAGCTTTATGGTCGTAAACCTTTCAGTGATCGGATTCTCTTGGAGCTCAGTAATAATCTGAAAACTCAGCTCCTGCATTTAATGTTACATGTGTTGCAGATTTGCACACAGCTCCTGTAAGCCTGTATCTTTATCTGCTGTTATGTTGTGGTTTTGGTTTCCTGACACTGAAAGGGTCGGTTCAGCTTTTCAAAGCCCGGGGGAACCACAGTCGTTTGGATCACGTGAATTTTGCTGACTTCGATTTGCATCCTCAAGTTATTTTGGAGCACAGGTTATCTGAACAGCTGCTCATATTGGTTATAACAATGCAACGCTGTGGGGATGTAAGCTTATCTGCAAATGAAAAGCGCAATTTATTTAACTGCGGCCATTTTTTTCTCTAAAGCGGGAAACTTTCAGATATTTAAGTTCTTGCTCATCTGGCCTCAACACACAATCTCAGATACGTCTGTAGCCTTAAATATCTGAGGTTTAGTTTTTCCATCTCCATCGTTTCTGTTAATGATACCAAAACACCAAAAATACAAAGAAATCCTTTTATAAAAAAACATTTGAATTGTGTATTTTCAGTGTTTAAAATGGGAAGACTTCATTACCTTGTCTCTGTATTACATAAGTATCTGAGTGGAGTTTCAGAGCAGCTCTGAGGGAGCTAAAAAGCTTCAAGCCTGAGAGGAAATCATGTGTTTCCCTTTTACTGCTTCAGGTTTCTTTGGGACACATAGAAGAGCTCACCTCTCCGAGCCACTGTAGCAGCAGGGCTTTTAAGAGCTCCTCGGACTGATGGAGGAGATCTGTAATTTTGTTTAGACTCGAGCCGTGCCATTAACTCACTTTTGTGACACATTGCATGTATGATGTGGTTCAGGTTTATGTTTCTGTACTAACCCTTGCAGTCTGAAAGGCCGCTGCCGTTAGAGAAGCCGATTTATTTTTGTTAGCAGTTTTGAATAAATCTGTTGTTGTCGGATGCTTTGATTTTAATGCTTTTATTCTTTTGTTGAATCCTTAGAACCAGTTATTTTTCCAACGGTGTGTTGATTAGATCACATCTTCAGTGAACTTTAAAAAAACAAAAGTTTAATGCAGAAGTTGGAATTTATTTTCTCTAATCCACATTGTAAATGCCCTGTCTCCAATGTTGCATCATATTGCATCAATCAACGAGCTTCTGACATATTATGGGCTGGATATTGGATTCACTAGAGTTCATTTAGATTTGTAGTCTTTTAAATGTAGTTCAGCAAGGTTGAAGTTGGTGCTTCGAGATGATTTTAATCAGAGTGCGAAATACGACATGAGACATGAGACCCCCTGAAAGCCTAAAAAGCAAAATTTAAAGGGGGTCTTAAATTGTGTCAAAACAATTAAAAAATTAAATATTTTTTTGTCACTAATGGCCACTAAAATGTTTTTAAGCTCAACATGTCCAGTATTTAAAATTACTGTTCTTTTGCACTGTTACTGTTACAAATATATCTTACATAATTGGTAATAATAATTGTTCTGCTGCCATTACCATCAGCCTTTTTCCACTAGCATAAGTATTGTATATTTTATATTGTACATTTTATTGTGAAATTGAATGTTTAAATTTTAGCATTAGGAACTGATCTTATCTGTTATGCCTGTGCACTTTATCTGTTTCACTGTTGGTGAATGAGAAACGTCCTCTCGAGTCCTTGTATGTCTGGTGAATGTGAAGAATTGACATTAAAGCTGACTTTGACTTTGACATTGTAATGTTATAGGCCTACTGCATATTGGGAAAATTTAGATTGGTATTGCGCAACAATCGGGAGATGGGGACCCCCCCAAATATTGGCAGGTATTTCGCACACTGATTTTAATTCTAGCCGGCTGTATCCATTTAGAAAACAGCTTTGATGATCGTTTAGGACCCATTGTCCTCTTGAAACCCGTAATTATCTCCAAGTTTCAGCCATGGAGCAGTTGCACTGAGGTTCTCCCACCTTGCTCAGTAGTCGCTGTAGTGAAACTGCCCCGCAGCAAGAGCCTGCCCACACCATGGCTGGCAGTTAGCACAGTAGGTTTAAAAGCCTCACCATGACGTCAATTCCCTCAATATTTGTTTCATCTGACAAAGGAACTTTTCTCTAGCAGCTGCAGATTTCAGTCAAGTTTGAAGTTGTTTATTTCTGGGCAAGAGCTTCGCCGTCTTAGTCCATGGTGAAATAAAACTGTGGACACCACTTTGTGCACTAACTTTAGTTTATAGAACAATGAATGACAGGAGCTTAGTAGAATTAATTTGCATCAATAAGTAAAAAAAATCTTGTAATTCTATTTATTTCTTGTTCTCAATGGAATCCAAGATGTTTATTTCCATGTTTCCCTTTTTCCCCAGCAGAGGGCGGTAATGTACTCTCAAAGAAGTTGTTGCAGCTGATTAGAAACAACTCAACAATTTATTCCATCCTGATATTTATGTCTGCTTTTATTTTTCCACAGTGCGTCTCCTGCAACAAAAGTTTTAAAAAGCTGTGGTCGCTGCATGAACACATCAAGATTGTTCACGGCTACGCCGAGAAGAAGTTCTCGTGTGAAATCTGTGAGAAGAAGTTCTACACAATGGCTCATGTCCGGAAGCACATGGTTGGTAAGTTGGGCCTTCATTTTATCAGGTTAACAGTACAGCTTCAGCGTATCAGTAAATACTGTGTGTTTTCCAAATAAAAAGATTTTCTGTTTTAAAAAAACTTATTTGAAACCCTAGATTTGTGTAAGAAACGGTCAATAGTTACACGTTAAGTTTTATTTTCTCTCATCATCTCCAGCTCACACTAAAGACATGCCTTTCACCTGTGAGACATGTGGGAAGTCATTTAAACGCAGCATGTCTTTAAAAGTTCACTCGCTCCAGCACTCTGGGGAGAAGCCTTTCCGCTGTGAGGTAAGACGCTCCAGAAGCAGAAATATGTTTATTTCATATTTATGAGAGGAAATCTTGCCTTGCACTTGAAGAGTTGGGTGGAAAACTAAAGTACATGTGTGCTATATTCATAAAAAATACAGAACAAGGAAAGATATTCAGTAATTATGTGAGTGATAGGAATGCCATAAAGATATCTGTCCAGCAGGTTATTGCGCTTGTGGTTACATGAATGACGCTGCGCAGGTTATTGCATGTTTGCATTTAATTTAAAAAATATACGCAACAGTTTGATGGTTTATAAATGACCTGGAAAAATTATTAAATATTTTCTTAGACAACCAGCAGTTCTCAGTGTTGGTGTCTGAGACCATAAAGCAGAGAAACTGACAGATATTAAAGTCCAGATTTCTTTCTGAATGTATCTTTTATAGAGTAGTTAAGAACTGGTTAGGTCTTGTATTATCTCACCAAACCTTTTTACAGTGCTAATTAAATTAAATGTGTGTTTTCTAGTGCCGATACACAACACGTCATCTCAAGGCACTTTACTAAGTCAAATTCAATCAAATACAGACAGATTGGTCAAAAAGTTTCCTCTCTAAGGAAACATAGTAGATTACATCAAGTCTTGACAAGCAGCTTTCACTCCTCCTGAAAAAGCGTAGACCCACAGGGAGAGTCGTCTGGATTGTTGATGTCTTTGCAGCAATCCCTCATACTGAGCAAGCATGAAGCGACAGTGGAGAGGAAAACTCCCCTCTAACAGGGAGGAAAACCTCCAGCAGAATCAGGCTCAGTATGAACGGTGATCTGCCTCGACCGACTGGGGGTTAGAGAAGACAGAGCAGAGACACAGAAAGCACAGAAGCACACGTTGATCCAGGAATCCTTTCTATGTTATATGGATGCCAGTGATCTGCCTCCCCTGGATAATGTCACAGCTAACAGAACGCCAGACCAGGTGTACCTACTATGGAGAGAAAAAAGACAGAACATAAAGTTAAATGTTGTTACAACAACAAATAATACAAAATTTGACAACAGTAGGATAACTCGGTAGAGTGAGAAAAATAGGCCCTGATGTCCTCCAGTAGCCTAAGCCTATAGCAACATAACTATAGAGGTAGCTCAGGGTAACATGAGCCACTCTAACTATAAGCTTTGTCAAAAAGGAAAGTTTTAAGATTAGTCTTAAAAGTAGACAGGGTGTCTGCCTCACGGACCAAAACTGGGAGTTGGTTTCACAGGAGAGGAGCCTGATAGCTAAAAGATCTGCCTCCCATTCTACTTTTGGAGACTCTAGGAACCACCATTTTGGATGAGCTGAAGGCTTCAAACTGCATTTTGTGGACTTCCTGATAGTAAAGAATTACAATAGTCCAGCCTTGAAGTAACAAATGCATGGACTAGTTTTTCAGCATCACCCCTGGACAGAATGTTTCAGAGGTGAAAAAAGGAAACCCTGGAAACCTCTTTAATATGGGATTTATCGGGGTGGCAGTGGCGTGGGAGTTTGTCCTGCAATTGTCAGGTTGCCGGTTCGATCCCCTGCTCTGACCCGTTGTCTTTGGGCAAGACACTTCACCCAAATTGCCTGCTGGCGGTAGTCAGAGGGTCTGGTGGCGCTGATGAATGGCAGCCTCGCTTGTCAGTCTGCCCCAGGGCAGCTGTGGCTACTGACAGCTCACCACCGTCAGGGTGTGAATGTGTACGTTTTGGGGTCGTCGAACTAGTTAAAGCGCTATACAAGTACAAGCTTTTACCATTTAAATTAGGTCAAAAATAACACCATGTTTTTTTTTTACTTTATTACCAGAGGCCAGTTTAAGTGATTTAGGAATTTTTTGTTTCAAAGACTCTGGTCCAAATGTGAAAACGTCTGTCTTGCAACAATTTAAAAGTGGAAAATTTAAGTCATTCAGGTTTTCAAATTATTTTTGTCATAGTCCTCTAGGATTTTTCTATAACATTGTGGTGGTGACAGTCAGCCCTTGCAATCTTAAGATGTCATTTTCATGACAACAGAAATTTCACTGTTCATTTATCCCTTGTTCTGCTTTTCAGAGACGGTCCAACAGATGGCGTCATGATATCGTTGCTGCTTAGACTTTTCAACTCTAGATGGTTCGATACCTTTATTTAGTACTGCACTTTGTTTTTTTTCTTAGCACCTGAGCTAACTTAACCAGATAAATTGAATAATTGGTATTGTTTTCCTTATTTCCTAAGCTCTGTTGACAGAAGGAAACTTACAGTAAAGAGTGAAGAACAAGTCTAGCTAGCAGAAAATGCCAGTGCTGTGAAACAGTGTTTGCCTTGTTACAGAATTCTTATGTTTTTATATTTTTTGTCACTTTAAACATATCAGATCATCAAAAAAAAGTCTCACATCAGATAAAGATAACCTGAGTGAATACAAAATGCCGTTTTAGACCACGCTGTGAGAGGAAAAAGCTATTTAAAACAAAGTAATCACAAACCCACCTTGTTGAATCATGATTAAACTTTCGTTTAACCACATTTTTTGGAAAGCTAAGCTCAATTTCACTAGCCAGACCTAGGACTGATTTGGCGGAGGTAGTGTGATGGTCTGGGGCTGTCTTACTGACCGATGGTCGACCTGCTGTGAATAATGGAACTATGAATTCTGCTCTATAGCATAAAATCCTGAATGAAGAATATTTCTGACCCGTAATTTAAACACATTTGGGTTATGCCACAGGACAGAATGGTACCATCAAGTCCACCTCTGACTGGCTGGAAAGATAGATTTTGCTGTGGCCTAGGAAAAGTGCTAATTTTAATACATTTTAGACGCTGTGGCATGACCTTAAACAGGCCATTCATGCTCAGATCCCCCAGAGTGGCTGAATTAAAGCAAATCAGCAAAGAATAGTGGGCCTTCGTTATCCATAGTGATGTAAAATACCTTTTTCCAGTTTTCTCAAAAGCCTGATAGCAGTTGTTGCTGCAAATCTGTAGGAGGGATAAATACTTTCTCACAGCACTGTGTGCATTATGGCTCTCTCTGAAATTAACAGTGAAGAACATCATCATAAAAATGATCAACAACCAAATGCTTTTGCTTTATTGGTTGATGTAATAATAAAAAATGTATCCAGCATTTTAGAAATGTTTTTTTTTATCTTGAAGCTACAGGAGTCGCAGGATCTGACCTTTCAACATGCTTATAAACCACGTGAAGTCCTTCAAACGTTCCCAGAGGAGGCAATTCATTTCTTGCTGATTTCTGCTCATAGCTGTGATGCTGAGTTAATAAGCTAGAATCCATAGCACACGAGAAGTGATGACGCCATTTAGATGATGTTTTACATAAACATTTACATAATGTTTTTATTTTTGTCTTCATTTACTAGGCGATGGATTGATATCTTCTGAATCCTAGAGTGTACACAGTTGCATACAATAAAGTTTCATACAGTATGGACCTTATTAAAGTGTATAAAATCAAAAATTAGAAACAATAACATTATTTTGGTTAATGACTTGAACTTTGAACACAGTTTCTAAGAGCAATAACAGAAAGAACACGGATGTTTGTACCTCCTACTGTAAGATTTTCTTTTTCCCCGCACACATTAAGTATTTAACAGATTGAGTTGAACTCGAACCAAGTCAAACATTATAAGTTAAAGTCACATCTCTTTGGACTGGATTTAGTCATTTTCTGTCTCAGTGTCCCCAAGGTTGTTTATGCTTCACGAGGTTTCCTTACTTCCTGCGCCGGGCTTAAAATGTGTCCGATACCACACTAAGAAAGTTTTCATGGGTGGAGTCGCTCTAATTAAATGTTAGAGGCCAACCCAGACACACGGGTCCTATTACATGCTTATTTGGTTTGTGTAATGTGTAGGCCTTTCCCCTCAGTGGCCTTAGATCTTTTTTTCCCTCCGCACAGGCATTTATTTAGTCAGGTGGTGGCAGTGAGACTATTGATACCTCACCTTTGGAGAAGATTAAACCAAGAAACCCTCAGGGCAAATATGCACCATCCATAGCAAGTGTTGCAACCATGGGTTATTTTTAGTGACTTCCCCCTGAACATGTGGCTTTTTGTTTTCTTTTTTGCACTTTTTTTTTCAACCTAAGCTGATGTTGGACAGTGGGAAGTCTCTTCTCAGGACATCGTAGGGGGCCAATCAGATCTCCCTGAGTTCCACCGAAGGGGAACAGTCCCTCCTCACGTTAGTTTGTGCTGAAAAGGAAATATGCTGCGCATTACACGGGAAAATGTAAACGTTTCAGGAGAAAATGTTGCGAAATGCAGAAAGAGAAGCAGGTGACAGGGTTCAGTTTGGTGTTTCTGAGTATCTGTGCATGCGTCGACCCTGTTGGGCGAACATAAAGCATTTCTTCTATTTTTTTTTTGTTTTTTTGCAGCACTGCGACGAGCGGTTCCAGTACAAGTACCAGCTGCGCTCCCATATGAGCATTCACATCGGACACAAGCAGTTCATGTGCCAGTGGTGTGGCAAAGACTTCAACATGAAACAGTACTTTGACGAGCACATGAAAACACACACAGGTGAGAAGCGAGGCTGTCCCTGTGCACCGTGGGGAGCTAATGAAGACCGTTTCACGTCAGGGAATCGCCGCAGGATAGCGTTTAACGTTCAGTTTGAGTAAAGACATATATTTTTTTTATTTATTTAACAAGCTAGGGATGACCTATTACATGGAAAAGTCCAGAACGAGTTAAAAAACAGAAGCCGAGTCAATGACTAAAAAAAAATGTATTGCACTCATGTTTCAACACATACATCACAGCTCTGTTGAAAAAGAAGTAAAAAGTTGAGGTTTTATGACACAGGACTCTAAAATATTTGCAATAAACAAAATTGACATAAAGGGGCGCCATCAGGCAGGAGCACGTGATCTTACGGCAGCAATGAGCCTCATCAGGTCTTGTTTTTATTTGTTTCAATACTTTATTGCCGTAATAAAAAAAGTAATCTAACATCCATTGATATAAATCCTTAAACACGGCTTCAGCCGGAGCTCATATGCGCGCTCTGCAGCTGACGTTTCAGAACGTGTCTCAGTCCTTCCACCAAATCCCATTCCTCTGGGAAATACAGGTCAAATCTAATTTTCACATACACCGTGAAAAAAAATGCAAACCTTTTTTCACTATATATTAAATCAGATTAAAAATTTCCTGTTTTATTCAAGTTAGGATCAACAAGAGTGTTTCCATTTGCTAAATGCCAGAATAATAAAGAGATTTTATGAGAGTAGGGGGTTTACATACTTTTACTTCAAATCTGGCAGCATTTCTTCTAGACCGAAGAAATTATCTTTGTACCCTTACACAAGCTTTTTATATCGTGCTCAGATTCTGGCCCAGTCCTCCTGACAGAACTAGTGTAACTGAGGCAAGTTAGTAATCGACACACATTTTCGGCTCAGCCCACACATTTTTAACGGGCTTGAGGCCAGAGCTTTGTGATGGTCCATGTCTGCTTTGCAAACTGTGGCTCCACAATTCTTTGCATGACATGACAAATGAGCACAGACCACCTCACGGAAATTAACAAAAATGTCCGGAGAGAAGAGAAAGCGTACTTTGTAGTTGATTTTCAGGCGGCTGTAGGCCCAGGTTTGACTAGAATCATCCATGTGCGTTTCCGTCACCTAATGACGTTTTCCTCCCCACAATCATGTTCTTACTGTTGACCTCATGAAAGGTCAAGGAGCAGGAGCTATAATTAGATGTATTCGTATGTAGCCGTTAATCTGTCTTCCTATGTTGTTTTTAGAGTAATGGCTTCTTCTTCACTGAGTGGCCTTTTATCCCATGTCGGTATCAGACTTCTTTCACTATTAATCACTGATAATCGCCTTACCATCCCCAGCCAAAATCCTGACAATGTCTTTTGCTTTGTTGTGGTGGTATCCTACGCATTTCTAATCAGAGCACGTCTTTCTCGGGGTCGCTGAAGCTGCCTGCTTTGATTTAGGTGATTCTGATTGACCTAAAACAGGAAACGTTTAGTCTGATCTGAATATATAATAAAGAGAAAAAATCGAAAGTCGTGTGTATTTTTTTAATACAGTGTACGTAAACATCTGGTTTCAAGTGTAACCAGCGTGATATTTAAGAGGAATTTGCTTCATTTGTTTCGGTTATTTATGGGGTCTATTTTGTTTGTTTTTATTGAGAAAAAGAAATTTGCTCAAAACTTTTCCAAGCTGCTGTGTCCCTTCCTCTCAGCCTGTCAGGCACCATAAACTCTCTATAAAAAGGAACAAGACGGGGCGTTGCCTCTTCGCTTCGTTCTTGCAATGAGAGGGACGTTTTCGCATCAAAGAAGAGCCTTGCATACATTGTGGCTTGTAATGACTACCCAGACACATGAAGCTTTTTTTTTTTTTTTTGGTCCATGTTTCACGAATTTTCTAAGCACAACCCCGAGCACTGATGCCTGCACATCATCTGCTGTTTTTCCTGAGCCGTGGGTGGACACGCCACACTCGGCTGGGCCCTCAAGGTTATATTTGTGATGTGTAATTATGCTGCGCTCCCGGATCCGAGCAGCTACCGTCCAATTTAGCCTCGTCCAGGAGGAGGCACACCCAGCCGTAGTCTGTAATATGCAAAAGTTAGGTTCGTCTTGTGAATTCCCGTGATTAAATGTAACAGGTACAGAAGGCTAGCGCATCAGCTGTCACCTTTCGATATTCAGCTGGCGTGGAGGAGCTTCACACGTAACGTGCCAGAATACGGCATTTAGAGAGCCCTTCAGCAGGCTGTTAATAGATGGCTGTGTGGGTGGGAACAGGCACATTTAGTGGCTCCATGGAGGGAGGTTAATGAGAGCGGCATTCTAGCGGGGCTGCTGTTGTTCACTTTCACATCTCCGATCCTCAAAGTGTGAATTGTAATAGCTTCCTGGGGAGTGGGTGGGTTGACGGCAGAGACCCTCAATTCAAGATGGTAGCTTATTTGCATTCTCAGAGCAGAGATTGAAAAGGAAACTTTTGCGGGGAAAAGCTTTTAATTGTTAGAGAGTTTCTAAGCGGCGCGTTGTGACAGCAAATGATTTGACTCTAATGCATTAGTGTCTTTGTCTTCTCTTCCTTTTCCGTATGAATCTGTGCAGGAGAGAAGCCTTTCATCTGCGAGATCTGCGGGAAGAGCTTCACCAGCCGGCCCAACATGAAGCGCCACCGCCGCACCCACACGGGCGAGAAGCCGTACCCCTGCGAGGTATGCGGCCAGCGTTTCCGCTTCTCCAACATGCTCAAAGCTCACAAGGAGAAGTGCTTCCGGGTCACCAGCCCCGTGGTTCTGCAGACCAGCGGCTCCACTGTGCCTGTCCGCCTCTTTACCAATGCCTTCTCCCCTCCGGCGCCCTCCGCTTCTTCCCCCGCCACGGTCCCCGGGCCCTCAGCTGGATCGCCGGCCGCCGCCTCAGCGTCTCTGGGCCTCAGCCCTGCAGGAGGGCCCGTTCCGCAGCAGAACCCTGTCGGACACACGTTCTCCCATGTGCAGCTCCATTCGGTTCCCGCCCATCACCATCCCCACCCTCCGGCTACACAACAGCATCTCTCCAACGCACCCCAGCAGGCCCCTCCTCACAGCCACCACCACCTGGTGGTGACCCCCGTCACTCACCTTCCCCCTCCTCCTGCTCTTTTCAAGAGCGAGCCTCTTAACCACTGCGGGCAAGAGGACAGCAGCTACCTGCACCCCTTGGCGCCCCTGGACAAAGGCCCCGGTGCGCCGCAGCATCACTGAACCGTGCCCTGTTGCTCGCCGGCAGCGCCAGACTGCGCCCCGTTTTGTCTTCTTAGAGCTCGGCCTCAGTTTCTCGGTTGCCGGAACCTGAAGCCACGTCTGCAGAAAAGGGCTTAGCGTGAGCGGCGAGTGTGAACCGAATGGGAGCAAACGTGTTGCGTTAGACAATGGAGGCTTCCTGTGTGGACGTGTTTCGCTTCTGTCGAGCAGACTGAAATGAATCTGAACTCAAAACGGTGAACAGTAACGCTTCAAACTGTGCCCTCTGTGCACACATCAAGTGAGACATCACTTTAAAAAACTGCTCGCCTGGCAAAGGTTTTACTATAACAAGAAATTGTTCTAAGATTTTTGTCCTTCAGAAAACGATTCTGTGTGAACGTCTCGCTCCACGTTGTTGGGTGAAAACTCGTTTTCACCAAAAAGCTGCTGATGGAACTCAAAATCCATAGAACCTGGACTCCGTGGATCCTCAAAGATCTCTCTCTGAACTTTCCTCTTCTTTCTTTTCTCTTTGTTCTTAATTTGACTCGAGGTGACACGTCGGCAGGACACGAGCTTTCTGTGCAGCTCATCCCCATAGCAATATTCTACTTATCCCCCAAGCTGTAGAGCAGAAACCTCATAGGCAAACAGGAATGTTTAATGAATGTTGAAACTGGTTCTACCTGAACCTTTTCTCCTGTGTAGACGCCAACCTTAAAGGGACAGTTTGGGTCTGTGAAGTTATTAGTGGTAAGTCCTTTACCTGTAGTAGAAACATGTCGCATTGCTGAGCTTGTAAAAATGTAAAGACGTCCTCGGAAATGGTGGAAGGCTAGCGGCTAATGAGGCAGACGTGACAACTCGAACTGAAAAAGTTGATTTCGCAACAGACCGTTGGAGTTTGTTGCGGTTTTCTCCACTGGAAGCAAAATTACATTAGCTGTACGAGTCCGTCTGTGTCCAAATTCAGCAGCTGCGGCCTCCGAAGGGCCGGAGGCGAGCGGCTCAGAAACCGGACCAGCCAGCCTTCACCAGCTGCTCCCCCTGACCTTACCTCAGCTACCGTGACGGCGTGGAGCGCCGAGCTGACGGCGAACAAACGGAGCCCAAACTTTTGCTCCCTTTTTGTGAGTTTGTTTACTCCTCCAGGAACTGCAGCAGCTGCAGCGTTGAAGATGAGCGAGTTATTCGTTTCCTAATATAACCCCGTGCTCGCCGGCAAGACATTAAATAAAATGATCTCGTTTTGAAGGTCAGCTTTAATCTCAGCCAAACCAGATTTGCACGGCAAGGAACGCTGAAACAAGACGAACGGGCGTCCTCAGCTGGCGAGGCGAGCCGGCGATTCGCGCAGCGGTAACGGACGTCCACGAAAACGTCAAGTCTCTTTTGCGTCGATGCGGTGCGTTCTGTGGACGCGCTCAGGTCTTTCCCTCTCGGGCGTCGGTCTGAAGGAGAGCTGAGCCTCGGCTGAACGGGTCGCATTGGACATGCGAGCAGACACGTTCCACCGTGAACGTCAGTGCGAAACGTTGACTGGCACTGAGATTAATGTAAAATTGCAGATTCTTCCGCCTTTTACACACCGCCGCCTGGGTCCAGACCGACTGCAAATATAGATTTGTGTAAGACCGATGTATCGAGCCCACCGTTGGCTTTCCACCGCTCTAAGGATTTCTTTCCTATTCTACAAGCTCACATTGACATGGCATCTGTCTGCTATGGCCAGGGGAACTATTACTGACAAGAGGCTCACAGAACAGCAGCTCAACACGTTTCCCTTCGTCAGTCAGAGGGCAAACCGCAGCAGAGCAAAATGCAGTGCCATAGGATGCAGTGAGAGGCGAGAGACGAGTTGTTTTTTAACTACTTTGTAAATTAAGTTGAAGCCGGACGAAGTCTGGTATTCACACCACAGTAAAATAAAAAAATAGAAAAATGGTGCTTTCCATTCCGTCACTTAAAAAGCTCTTAATTTTGCTTTAAAACGAAATTTCCGTGACCTGGTGTAGTGTGTGTGATACAAAGCGTGTCCCTTTAGCCGGGCTTCCCTGCAGTGAAACTAATGTTTGGCCTGATGAGTTGCGACGGAGGCGGCTTTAATCGGGTGGGATCGGCCGCAGGCACACGCACCCTCGCACACGTTCAAGCACAGGCAGAAGACAAAGATGCCCCGGCCGCTGGTTTAGCCGCCGCGGCGACCGGCCGCACCACCTCAGCTTACAGGACCGTTGGTCAGCGGTGGCTTTTAGATAACGAATGACTGTCGGATTATACTACCACTGTGAGGGGCCAGACATGTGGCCCCGTCTGATTCGTTTTTTTTTTTTTGTCGTCTTGTTTTATTTTCATCCCCACCTCCCCTTGCTGCTGTTCAAACAATACGGGTTACCAGATCAAAGGTCACACACACACACACAGTATACACAACTGGGACCTTTTTCATTAAAGCTCTTAACGGGATATTATGCATTATTCCTCTCAGCCTGTATTCCACTGATTGGTGTGGGGTGGTGTCGTGTTGTAGAGGTTAGGCTTTGTTGGGGGGGGGGGGTACTTTCTGTACTGACAAACTTTGGTCAACAAAGGCCAGTGCATGTCTAAGCCTTTTGAATGTTGCCTAAGCAGAATGATGGTTGAAACATCGTTCTAGTGTTTCATGTTCTCAGATTATTCGCTTAGTTTTTTTTTTTTTTTTATTCAAGACGAGGAGCAGCTGTCAGGTCCAGTTAAAACCAGATGTTTGCTTACACTGAATTTATTCGTTTCTGACATGAAGGCTGAACTTTCCCTATTTAAAACAGCGCTAGGATTACCAGGAAGGATCTAAGAAGCGAATAATGAGAGGGAGAATCTTATTCCTTTTGAATTGTGACGTTAACATACTTTAATATTTAGTAGAACCGTTTGGATTTCCTTACTCAAGCTCCTCAGAGCTTGAATTTTGGTCCATTGCTCCTTGCAGAAGTCGTGTTACAGAGGCCACCTCTCTAGCACAGCTTTCTGCTCTGCCCACAGGTTTTCTGTGGGACTGAGATCATGGCCCTATGATGGCCAGGACTTGTTTCAGTGTGGATAATGACTCTGAGCTGCTTCTACCCCCATCTTCACATGGTCTCCTGCTTTCGATCTGGCGTTGATTCTCACATTTCAAACCTAATAAACGCTCTCTCTGGTGCACAGAAGCCATCCTCCTCCTGAGCACCGGGATAGCTGAATATTTCCATGTTGTTTATGCTGTTTAAACGGATGAACGCGGCGCATTTAGGCATCTGAAGAAGAGTCCGAGGATAAAACAGAGCTGTGGAGGTCTCCAGATCTCAATCAATTCCGTTTTATTATGTATGCTGTCATAAAAGGAGGCCGCGTTTTTTGAGGCGCAGCCCTAAAACGGTCCTCTGTTTACCTCCAGCTATCAGACGAGCCACGACCTCCGTCATCTGGGGGCCTCCTAGATGGTTTAAAAGCAGAGTCGTTTAACGTATGCAAACTTCTGACTTTAAAAGAAAGGAAAGATAAAAACATGAAAAAATTCAGGTGATCCTTACTGACCTAGAAAAGGAAAACCAGTCGTATTTAATGTCAGACATGAGGTAATAAAAGTTTTCTGTATGCCGTGTGTAAACGTCTGGTTTCAACTGTTGCTTTACTGTTTGCACGCGGTGGCAAATGTCAGGATAACAGGCCGGGCTCGGAAAAGTTCATGAAAGTGAGGCTTCCTTAGTTGATCTTCAGAAGCGCCGGTGTTTAGTTTAAAGGATTAGCCGTTGTGTTGGGGATGAATTTGGGTTGTCACGCTCTTGCCACCTCAGACTAATAATATATGGTGTGCGTACGGTGCATGCATTGGTCTCAGTCAGCCCAGCGCGGTTGCCTCCAGTCATCTTCTTTTACCCAAAGCTGCTTTTAACAATGTGTCCCAACAATGTGTGTCATTACAGGAGAAAGGGGCTGGACGACAGCAGTAAAATAACCCTTCCTGTCATTCTGATGGTATTCCCTCTGAAGTGGTTAAGCTCAGTAGTTTAGGGCCAGACCTGCAATTATCCTGCCATTTCTATGGGTCTTAATACTGCTGCAATATTTTCGCTATCATTCAATCCCTTTAGGCTCACTGCTGGGATTCAGGATTTTGCAGTCGGGGGGTATTTTGAGTCACGTATTGTTCGTTTTTTTTTTTTTTTTTCTAAGCCTTTTCGTTTGTGAGTATTCTCTGCACTTTACTGCTGCGTGGGTGAGGCGCAGGGAAAATGGTTTGGGGGGGGGGGGGGGGTGACGATGCATCGTGGAGCAGAATGCAGTTGTGACTGTAGGGGAAAACGATGGAGGTGATTACGTTTGAGTGGATTTTTATTTTTATTTTATTTTTCTAAGGCAAGGAAAGGAGGAGAATCTGGGGTGGAGGTGGATAGTGTGCAAGGGACCATAGCTAACTTAATCATATTTGAATTTTAATTTGTTTTTCATTTTGAGAGAAAAAAAGAAACCTTCAATGTGGACCTTCCCTTCAAAATACAAATGATGTTCCTGCTGCTTTTGCAACATCACACAAGCCCCTCCATGTATTGTTGGAAATACATTTGTCTTTTTTTTTTGTGTCCTGTCATGTCCGTTTTGTCTCTGTTGCAGAATGATTCTCCTCCTCCTTTCTTTGTTATATAGAATGCACTTTCTACTAAAATCCTTGAGTAGTTAAGAAAAATAACATTGTATATTCTTTAAAGATGTTTTTTAAAAAAAATCAATATTCTTTCCCCTTTGTATTTTTAACCACTTAATGTAGCATTGCGTATTTTATTATTGTATCTGGTACAAAATGTGCAGCTTTATAATGTACTGGTTTGTCCTTTTTTTTGTATGTCATCTGGAGGTTGGAGGATAAGTGATTAAAAAGTTGGGCCTTTTTTTGATAATGTACATTTAACTGACTGCTAACTTTGAAAAGTAAAAACTAGTAGCCATCATTGTTTCCTTGTCTCCCTTTTCTTCTTTTGCGACCTTTACACACCCTGAGAAGAGAGCCGTCATGGAAAGAAAGCGGCACAGCGTTCGTTTAGGGCTTCGTGCATCGAGGCGTGATAAAAATCATCTGGTCTTTACCTGGTTATAAAAGGGTTTCAGTTTGAAAATGAAAAGGCAACAAAAACGCCAAATTTATTTATTAAACATTGCCGTTTCCCTATAATTTAAGAAGGTATCATGCATTTGGCTGAATATCTGTGGTTGTAACCGGCTCTGTAGAAGCAGCCGTTTGGGCAGTTTGCTGCTCTTGAGCAAACCGGTGTTTAACTCGATGCCAAGCAGGAAAGATGTCAGCAATGACCTGAGTGAGTAAATACTTGCAATCTGGGAGTGTTTTAAATCCATTTTCCTTACTGCGGTAATGGATATTGAATTGGAGGTTGTGTGGTGGCTTCGGACACAAGGTCTTGTATTTCCAACAGGAAGTTTTTTTTTTAGTTTAGAAAATGTATTTCATTCTTAACAGAAAATCCATTTTCCCAGTACCAGAACACAGCATCAATTAGCATTTTGAATCGGAAAAGTCATGATAGGCCACCTAGAAAAATGGCTGGCTTGGATGGGTTTCCAGGAAAAGGCTTCTTCTCTTCTTACGTTTTCAAAGTTGGATCTTAATGAAGCACAAGACTTCTGGAACAATGTCCTTTGGACAGATAAGATAAGAGCAGGGATGTTTACGCAGCGCCGTGTTTGGGGAAAACCAAGCACAGCAGATCAGTACAAATGTCTCATGAACAGTGATGGAGGTGTGATTGTTTGGGCCACCCCATGCAGTCACTGATTGGATCATGAACTCAATTGAAGAAAGTAAGAGTATCTCACCTTCTTGTGCAGCTGAATCAGCTGCTTCACAGCCAAAGATCGTTAAACTTAACAAAAATGTATCATTGAGCTCCAGTTCTATATTGTGACTTCTGCTTTTATTATCTAAAAAGTGTAATTTGATGTTTCAGTGTCGTGTATTTTCATCAGCTTTTCCCCCATAAACTCCTCTGTGCACCAAACCGTTTTAGAGTCCAATGTGAGGATGTCTGTCAGATGAGGCTTGGCCCACAGTGGGTAATCAGTGGGACAAATATCTCAAACACAGAAGCAGATCTACAACTGGATAGCAGACAAAGAAAAGATTCTCTCTGAAATGCAGTGGTAGGACAATTAGAAAGCTGTGGAATATAAACCAAAGCTGTAGTGTATATTGGGCGGGCGATACAGAAAACTACCTAGTTTTAGTGTTTGTTGCTAATTGTGCTTCTTCAGGCTGTTGAATTATGAGGTGTACTTAAGTTTTTCTAGCCATGGCTTTTTACTTTTTCTTAACTTTTTGACTCTTGAATCTGTTGAGGCCAAATTAATGTCACCTGGTAACGACATTTGTATGATGTTTCGACATGTAAAACTCCAGAAATGTACTTTTGTTTTTATTATATAGATGCATGGGGAAACAAGGACTGTGCACAGCATGTTCCTGATTGAATGCTTCGGTTTAAATGTGTCTCACGCTGAGATTTGCGCCAAAGCGTGGATTACTGCTGATTGCTGCAGCTCTTGCTTCAGCGCTGGTCTTTTTTTTTCCTTCTTCTTTTCAGCTATTTTAGGTTCACTGGGATTTTGGTCTAACGTGTTACCTAACCGCTTGTGCGGAGTCTGAGGACTGTGGCATCTTTTAAGTTTCGTATGGTGGTGTTAGGTTCTTTTTAAACGCCATAAACATCCCTAACCTCTTATTAAAAGAAAAAGTTTGGTGGAACCTAACAGGATAGTCCCAAAGAAGATTTAGACCAACGTCTTTTTAGGTACTCTACTGTATAGGGGCATCTTAGTGCAGATCCACAAGCTTTTTTGGAGTGTAAAAAGTACTTCCCTCCCCTTAGGATCCATTAATGCTAGAAGAATACCTGCTTTCTCTTTACCAGGTGCTTTTAATGACTAACATAATCCTATAGGTAGCAGAACAGGCCGATGGGTGCAGAGAAAAGTGTGTGTGACTCACTCTTGGTGAGTGGGTGGCCAGGTACCGGGGCTCTCTTCACGAGCAGAGGAGATAATAACACGCCGTCTGTACATCTCCATTCCCATTTGGGTTTGAAAATAGTCGGCCTCCCCAGCTGTTAGTCATTACGCCTTCTGGTGTCGAGGAGGGAGGGGGCTGCGTCTGTCGGCAGGCAGATAAAGAGACGAGGGCTTCACGTCGCGTTTCTCAGCCGCGTGTTCGCTCCTCTGTACGTTCCTGTGCGCTTCATTAGTCAGCGCGCTTGCAGGGTTTTATCAGGAGGACACGGACTCCCTTGCTCCGATGCTGATGTTTCCCAGTGGTTAGTAAATGGAAACATAACCGTACATCAGATTTTGATTACTTTGAAATCATTCCTATCTTGTCATCTCCTCAAATGTGAAACCCAGCAACTCTATCCATCCCTGTCCTGCCATCAAAACAGCTGTGTACTCAGACATGGGGCATTTTAACGTTAAAAGGGTTCCACCTATCTAAATAAAGATCAACCTTTTAGATCGAATAAGATGGAAACCACTAACACGTTTTTAGAGCTGGATTTAAAAGTAATGCAGCACATCTTTAATCCTTTAAGTGCCAGAACATATGTAATTACTTGGGTCACATTTATTTCACCAGAAAAGCCTCCAAACTGGAACTGCTAACTGTTTCAGGAGGCTTTTTTTTTTTTCCTACAAGTCTGATCTTTACGTTAGTGCTTCTCGTATTTCACCCTTTTCCTCAAAAAAGTAATTTAATTTCATTTGACTTATTTGACAGGTCAATTAACATTGCTGCTAATGCACCAGAATCAGCCAAAAGGCAATTTTTCATCCGTTGTCCCTGGACAGATCTTAAAATTGTCTACCCAAAAAATCAAAAACAACAATAAGGAGATTACAGTGCTACAATACTAATATAAAGAACTGTAAAACAGATATAACTCTTCAAATCCTGTATAATAATACAGACATGGGTTAAAAAGGCCCCCAGTGGTTTTAATGCCTTACATTTTTCTACATTTAACTTAATTGTAAAGTGGAAATAAAATGATAGATGGTCCTTTTTTTTCTTCTTTTTTTTTTTTACAAATATAAAGTATTATATTCATTTGTATTCATCCTCCTTTACTCTAATACCCTCAAGTAAAATCCAGTGGAACCATTTGTCTTCAGAAGACACCTAATCAGTAACTCAAGCCTGCCTGTGTGCAAAGTTATCTCAGGATGGGTGTTTGTCAGAGGACATGAGTGAACAAACATTTTTAGGAAGAACAAGGAACACAGCAGGAAGGTCAAAGTGTGAGATGATGGATACATTTGTGGAGAAGTCCAAAGCAGATTTGGTCAGCGAAACAATAGTCCAAGCTTTAAATGTCTAACTGTTCCATAAGTCATCCGATAAAAGACCAAAGGGATGGCACGGTTCCAGGTCCTCTAAGTCTAAGATGTGGCTGAACACCTAAACTGCATAGAAATAAATTCATCAATCGTAGAAACTCCTGAGAACCTGCAGGGCTCTACAGCTCAGATGGGAAAGTCTGCTGACTGGAAAAACTATTAGTTGTCCAAGCTACAAAATCAGTCCTCTGTAGAAGAGGGCCAAGGTAAAAAAAAAAGACATGAGAAGTCTCGTTTGCATTTTGCCACAACCATGAAGGGGACACAACAAATCAAAGGAAGAAGTTGTTCTGGTCATAGATGACCAAGATTAAATTGTTGCATGCAAAACATATCGCCTTGAATACACAAGTGCCATTGTGAAACATGCAGTGGGGGCGATCTTCAGCAGAGACAGAAAAGGTGATCAGATTAGATTGGAAGGTAGATGGAGCGAAATACAGGGCAATCCTGGAAGGAACCCCGTTGGAGGTAGCAAAAGACTTGAAACTGGGGCAGAGTTTCAGAGTTTCATTCGTGGGTGGAATGGTTTAGATCAGGGGTCCGAAACCTGTGGCTCCAGAGCTCCAAGTGGCTCTTTGAACCTTCCACTGCGGCTCTTGATAACTGGCTAAAAATAATAAAGAACCAACTCGCGTTTTTAAATACAGATACAATAACAAAGGGAGGTTTTAGAAGTTTTATTGTTATTGAATAATTGCATTGCATTTACACAGCAGAATGACACTTAAAAGTACCAGCAGTTTTTTAGATCTTTTTTCTTGTCATTGGGTTGGAGACTGTGCTTTTTCATACATCATTTTCAACATCTAAAAGTTTGTTTTCCTTTATTTTAAAACCTAAAAATGGAAATAAAACAGTGGTTCTATATAAATGACAACACACTTCCAACAGGTAGACATTTATCAAAAATCATAAGGTCATGTAACATTAGCGGGTCTAGTTGGACTGGGGACAAATATGGCTCTTTGGGCCATAAAGGTTGCAGACCCCTGGTTTAGCTGAAGGCGTGTTCCGGTGATACCATGTCCTAGTCAAAGTCCAGACCTAAAACCTACGGAGAATATTTAACAATACTTGTAAACTGATGATTACAGTGGCTCTCTAATCTAACTTTGGACAATTTTACAAATAAGGGAGGTTTATAACCCCCAAAGACTGCTTCTAAAAGGTATTACACTGTAAAAAACGATTTGCTGACTGAACTTAGTCTAGTTTACCTGTTGCTTGGACTGAGTTAAGTAAAATCAACTATACCTGTCAAGTTCACTAGACACTTGATCAAAGCAATTGCTACAACTTTGAGTTAGTCGACTTAACTTTCTTTAGCAATTATACTGACCAGTTAAGAGAAACAAATAGTTGCCCCCAGCTTATTTTATCACGTTTTTGTACTATTACATTACATGTACTATTACATTGAGTTGGCTTTGCATAAAAGTCACATTGACTCATTTAAACAAGCTGACTCAGAGGTACTGCATAAAAAATACTCTCCAGTGCCACACTTAATATTTTTTACTTTATTCATTCATTTATTTTATTTTAAAAAATCACTTAGCTGCCAGTGTCAGGTTAAGTCAAAATCCTTTTCTCAGATAAACCTGACATGTCTATGTTAAAACCGAACAAAAAACAGGTTATAGGAACTACATGTAGGCTACTGTAGCTACTTGAAAAATGTAAAAAGACTGAACAAGCAGAACATTCCTGCTTTCCTTTCCCTTCCTCTGCTCCTCTCGTCTCATGAAAGGGTCGCGAACGCGCATCGTAGGCTGCTATCAAAGGGGCGGACTTCGATGCGCGTGCACGCTCGCAGCGGATTCGCAGATAAAAGTGCGCGAGCCCGCGGGTCGGCTGCTGTAGCTCTGCCTC
The DNA here is from genome assembly GCA_037039145.1 of Fundulus diaphanus. NCBI lineage: Eukaryota > Metazoa > Chordata > Actinopteri > Cyprinodontiformes > Fundulidae > Fundulus > Fundulus diaphanus. The sequence continues at coordinate 35,574,132 of CM073140.1, forward strand.
CTGCAACCAAAGAGACCGGACCGGACCTGACACCGGGGATCGGAACCAGTGCCGGTGATGCATCTTTTTGCTTTGACCTCATTCTGATTTTAAACCCAGATGATAGTTTAAATACGGTTGATTGACGATTGGCAAAAAATTAGAGCTTGACAGGAACTGTGCGTCAGAAAGCCATTTGTTGAATTTATTTATTTCAAAGGTATTAGATTACCTGAAATGTGTTTACTTATTTCGTCTGAGAATGGGTCGAGTGATGATTTAAAGGACTTGGCAGCTTACAAATTGTTACACAGCCCATTTATTGTTATCATTTCACCTTCGGCCTCTCTGTGTGCGTAATGGTTTTTAAAAGTCGTTTTTCGAGGCGCCTGCAATTCAATATACTCGGATTTTTTTGCCCCCATACAGGCTCAGCCAGCCGCACAGTTTGAAAGCCCCTCCGATTCAGGTCAAGATCCGCTGACACAATTCAAGGTATGCATGAAAGTCTCAGATGGGACCCGGTTTAACTGCTTTGTCTGCTTGCTGAGATTTGCCTCTGAAACGGGTTACCCCTTATTCCGTTTGCATAGCTTTACAAATAGCGTCATTTTAGTCAGTCTTGTTCCCTTAAAAGTGTGGTCATGTATCATATTATACCATTAATAAGGCTGTTGTCTGCCTTATTTCTTATTTGACCACTATCTGTGGGACACCGGTGAGTGGCGCAGGGCTGGAGACTGTTGTTACACAAAAAAAAAAAAATCTGCACAGGCATTCAAGAAGGATTCGGTCTGACTGCTCTTATGTTTCCTCTCTTCCCCATACACCATAGGTCCAGGCGCGCAGATCATGGCCTCCCATTCTGCCTCCATCTCACCGGACAGACGCTTCCTAATCTTCTTTGACTTCGATGAAACCATCGTGGACGAAACCAGCGACGACATGGTGGTGCAGGCCGCCCCGGGTCAGCACCTGCCCGGTTGGCTGAAGGACACCTATCAGCCCGGCCGCTACAACGAGTACATGCAGCGCGTACTGGCCTACCTGGCGGAGCAGGGCGTCACCGAGAGCGACTTACGCGGCATCATGGAGAAGATCCCTGCCTCCCCCGGCATGCTCACCCTCTTCCAGTTCCTGCGCACCCGGCCGGCGAAAGATTTCGAAGTGGTGCTGCTGTCAGACGCCAACACCTTCTTCATCGAGTCGTGGCTACGACGCGCCGGTGTGCGTCAGCTCTTCCACAGGATCTTCACGAACCCGGCCACTTTCAACAAGAACGGTCGGCTGGTGCTGCGGCCCTTCCACTCCCACGAGTGCCAGCGGTGCCCGGACAACATGTGCAAGCAGGTGGTCGTCAGGGACTACGTGGCGCGTAGGACGCAGGAGCGCGGCCGCCCCTTTCAGAGGATCTTCTACGTTGGGGACGGAGCCAACGACTTCTGCCCCGCGCTTTCGCTCGGGCCCCGAGACGTGGCCTTCCCACGGAGAGATTTCCCCATGCACCGGCTAATCACGGAGACCCACGAAGCCATGCCCGGGGAGTTCAAGGCGGTCACAGTGCCTTGGGTCAGCGGGGAGGATGTGATTATGCGACTGAGGAAACATGTGGCAGAATAGAGGATTAGATCGGAGAGCAATACATTAATTAATCAGTACAATAAAATGACTTTTAAGTCAAGCTCTCAGGTAAAATTCCTAAAAATTATTTTTCAAAGCAATAAAAACACTTCTTTTTTTTTTAGGATAGTTGAGGGTTAAACCATTTGGCGCGCAAAGGTCTCGAAAGCCTAAGGCAAGAATAGCTTGTGAACTCCTCAGCTAAACCCCAAAGTGAGCCTGAATAAAATAAGAATACAAATTGTATAACCTGTCTTCATAAGTAAAGCAAACCTCAGAGGGCTTGGAAACATTTGCATAATAATGCGGCCATGTTACTGCTCATGTAATAATTATAGCCTACTGAGTCACTCAGGAGTTGTTTGTGTGCACATTTGCAACAATTAAATATTTTAAAAGACAGTTCACTGGTTTCTTTTTGATGTTATAATTGTGCTTTCTTACAAACAAGCACACCTTGAACACGAATTGGTTTATAGATTATAGCCTCAACCTGACAACACTGCCATCTGTTGGCGATGGGCATTAAAACTGACCCAGCTGTTTTCATTGTCTTATTTTTGTTTTGTTTCATTGTTGTTTTTTTCCTTTAATTACCATATCTGTGAAGAGTTTGTCTAATTTAGAAATGCATTGTATTACAAATGAAACGTTATTTTTATCTCTTTAACTTGTCTGTCAGCTTGTTGTGTCATTACTGTGTAGGCCCAGCCTACTGACAAAAATGCCACCAGCAGGAATAAAGCCATAACCTGAAACACTGCCTGTGTCTCGATCATTTTTGCTTTACTGTGATAAAATCTTAGCACCCATGTTATTCATGTCGGCGCAATATAATAAGAAAGTATTGAATATTCCGTGTTAGATCAAGCTTGTTTAGGTCAGTGTGCTGTCGTTACTTTGCATAATAAATCTGCTGCCAGTTTCAATAAAAAAAGTCCTGCATTGCCTTTTGTGTGGCTGTAGTCACGCATATACCAGATATAGGCTGTAGAAATCCGAACGAGTCATAGCAGATTTACAAAAAAAAACGTTCCAAAAAAAGATATGCTCAGAATGTGTGCATGTTTCTTTAAAATATTAAATTTAATTCTAGAAATTCTTAAATTTCTAACCTGTATATACACTATATACCAAAAGTATTCACTTATCCATCAAAATAATCCAAAGCATGTATAGAATCAAGCACAGAGGCATGCAGACTGTTTCTACAAACATTTGTGAAAGAATGGGTCGCTGTCAGGAGGTCAGTGGATTCTGTGATAGGACACAACCTGTGCTACAAACACAGCAGGGAAATCTCCTCGCTCCCCAGTCACCTGTCGGTTGTTTTATAACAGTGGAAAAGATTGGGAACGACGGCAACTCAGCCATAAAGTGGTCCACGTAAATGGACCAAGCGGGGCCAACAGACGCTGAGGTGTCAACTTTCTGCAGAGGCAATCGCTACAGACCTCCAAACTTTGTGTTGCCTTCAGATAGGTTCAAGAAAAGTGGATAGAGGGATTTGTGGAGTGGGTTTCTATGGATGAGCAGCGGCATACGCAATGCAGTCTCGGATGCAGTGGTGTAAAGCACGCCGCCACTGGACTCTAGAGCCGAGGTCACCAACATGGTGCCCAAGCCTGTTCAAAAAAATAGCAAAACCCTCTAGTGAGCTGCATGTAAAATGCTATTTTATTCAGTTTCTCTTCCGTTTTAATCATACTTGTATTTGCATAGATTTAAAAGCATTAAATTCATGTTTATATTACATGACGTTAAGGTGAGCTCTGACTCTTTAGTTCAAAGGTCAGCACTGGTAGCCCTTCGTATGAAACAGTACCAAATGAAATAGCCCTCCGTTTCAAAAAGGTTGCCGATCCCTGCTCTAGAGTCACGAATCACACGTCTCCATCTTGCAAGGGTAGTTCCAAGGAGGGTTCTGGTGTGGGATTGTTTTTCAGTAGCTTGGTTTGGCCCTTTAAAACATTAAATTCAATTCTAGAAATTCTAATTAACTTTGTGGGAACAGTTTTAAGATGACCCCCTCCCTCTTCCGACATGACTGTGCAACTAAGCACAAAGCGAAGTCCATAAACACATGGATGAGAGAGCTTGATATGGATGACCTTGACTGGCCGGCACAAAGTCTGTTTATATACAGTAATTAAAGTAGTTAGAATTTGTTTAGTTTTATTTTACTGTACCCAAAAAGGGTTGCGTTCTTGTATTTGTGCTTAGTTGCCATCAAATCACAAATGTTTTATGCCATCTGGAGGTGACAAGGAGGAACTCTGAATCTTCTCTACAGACCAGAATCTTGTCCAAATGGTTCTGAGCTTGTTTGGAAAATTGATGTTTATTCCACATAACAGAGTTGGGTAAATGCACTACAATTTTAGATGGGTGCTGTTTGTGTAAGATTTCAAAAAACATTAATTATTTTTTTTCCATAATAATGGGCACAGCAAAGATGAACAAGTGTCCACTGAACACAAATACTGTAAGTAGAAGTGATGTTGAGATGACATGCAACAGGTTTATTTCACCATTGTTTAGCTGGAAAACTCAACTTGTTGGTCAACTTCCACAGCACATCTATGAAGCTGATGAGGGGGTTGCATGTGGGTATTTTCTTATCAAATTGACCTCTGCAGGATTGGTAACTATAATACTAACCCTCAAGGGGAGATAAATTACATCTCAAGCTAAGACACTTTTGTGGGACAAAAGCTGGGACATGAAGTCTATTGACTTCATATGTGACTTGAATTGTTTGCCAATTGCTTCAGATTATACTCCCAAATAGTATTTAATAGTAAAAATACAACAACAATAATAATAATAATATTAATAATAATAATAATAATTGTTATTATTGTTATTATTATTATTGATAATAATAATAATAATAATAATAATAATAGTAATAATCATGACCTGGACTGGACTGCACAAAGTCCTGAACTCAACTCAATAAAACACCTTTTGGATGAATTAGAGTGGAGACTGAGAGCCACAACTTGCGGTAAAACGTTATAATAATTATTATAATTATGTTGGTAAGGAACTACATTTGGTAACATATATACTTCAGATATTTGACACAAACTGAAAGAAAAGAAAAATATAGAAGCAAATATATAAATAAATAAAAACGTTTTGAAATGCCACCCAATGGCATTTCAGTGAAACTCTCTGATTTCTAAATATGAATTATTCATTGTTTGAAGGGTTTTAAAACTCAGCAGAATAATAATTTTCAAATGGGAGACGTTCTGTTATGAAAAGTAATAGAAAAAGACATGGTTTCTTAAATTTGGGGCTTCTCGTAGTATATCAACTTTTTAAAGCATTAATTCCGGCAATTCAACAAGAAAAGACTCAATTAATCCGATACAGCAAGTTCGTTACCAGCTTTATACCAAAGAAAAAAACAACAACCAAAATAAACAGTCACAGTAGAATTTGTTTGGATTCCCTTGTATGTGAGAGTGGACAGAATCGAGAAGGCAGACATGCAAGCTAAAAACCAGTTATGGAAAATAAATTATATAGAAACACAATTATACAGCATTCAAAAAAATACAGTACTTAACTATACAGTAGAAAATGTTTTCTTGGAATTAATATTTTGAAAATAAAAGGTCAAGTCATGTTATTTTGAAAACACAAAATTGTTAGGAGAAATCTAGAGATTCTTTGTTGCTTAGTTTCCTGTCCTGTCCTCCGGTCCAGTAGGTGGCGGTAATGCAAATTAAAGTTGACCTGCCATATCCATAAAAACGGCAGAAGAAGAGGAAATACGGTAGTGGCATTTCGTGCGCATGGCGCTATTTGAATGAGCGTTTGTTTTCTGCTTACAAAGTTCAACTTACTGTTTTTGGGATTCATATTTATTTGCCGCTTTATACCCGAACACAGGTGCGTGATTCTAACAGGATATTTACTTTATTTGAGAGCTGGAAGCTATCGCTTGCTAACTGAATCGCAACGTACCGTTTACGTAGCTTGCAGCTCGTTCTTGTCTACACTTTTTAGCTTGTTAGCATGCTAGTTGTTAGATGAAAGTGTTGCTCCAGCAAGAAGGACATCTTTCTTTTTTAAATTGTTGCCAAACTTTTGGCTGTTTCCGGTCCGAAACCTCCGCAAATTAAACCAGGAGCTGCAAATCATCCACCTTGGCGACAGTCGGTGTTAGCATTAGCTGTTGTGGTGAAGTCAGCGATCGTCTCCATCAGACAAGGACCAGAAAAACGTGAAAGGAAACCGCAGAAATGTGTAGAACTCTTGATTTATTTATATTTGTAATTTATGAAATACATATGGCCGTTTAACTTGGTATGTTTTTTATGTTTAATAAGGAACGGTGGGCTAATTTGTTTCTGATGAAAAGATGTAGGATGAAAGAATTTAGCCTGTTTAAACAGAGACTCTTAAAAAGTGTGAACAGCCCTGTTAAAAGTTTGCTCACATTTGCATTAATGCTGATTATATTCCAGCATTTAGCCTTTCCATCAACACAAGTGAAATGATGAAAGTGAAATAAAGCTCAGTTGTCTTAGTAGGATTTTCTAAATTCATAGATTGTAATGAGTTTCCAAAGAGTCGCAATGACTACAATTTTTGGGATCTGTTATATCCTTGATGACTGAGTTTTCAGAATTGACAGAAACACAGGGTTATTACTGGTTAGGGAAGCAACAAGTCCAAGAGTAACACTGAAGGAGCTGCAGCGTTTTTGAACAAGTACTGGTTTTGTTCTCTATTGCGTCTGAACTAAGAATCCAGGGTTTTAAGACAGGAGACTTGTTTTACAGTAAGGATTCAGTTCGTGTTAAATTCAGCTAGAAAAATGTGGGAAAATCCGTTGTGGTCTACAGGAACCAAACTGAAACTTTCAGGCCATAATCCCCAAATCTTAATATCACCCTGAAACAGCAAGATCATTCCCAAAGGGAAGCATGGTGGTGACAGAATCATGCTCTGGGTTTTTCTTCCCATCAGATAGAACTGGGTTGTCTTTTTTTTCAAGGTGGTTGAAATGTTGAGAGGTTTCAGATGCCAATGAGCTTTGACCCAAAATCTTCAGGTGTTTGTTTGCTAAAGTCTCAGAGATGAAGAGGCATCACAGTGATTCCAAGCACATGTTCCAGATCGTTAAAGCAATCACAGCGTCAAAGAGAAAAGTGAACGTTTGGAACGATTAAGACACAAATCAGACCGATAGTTTGTAGGGTCACTGTGAACAAGATGCCCTCACAGCAGGCAACTACTGCTTAGTTAAGATGTGAGATGCTGCCAGACTTTTACCAACAGAAGCTCGTTTGGTGTGCAGGCCTACACAACCTGGTTGTTGCAGCTTTTTTTTTTTTTTTTTTTTACTATATTTCTCACTTCAAATCCGGTCTGGTTAAACTAGCTTCCCTCTGACCACAGCTACATTCACTGATTTGAATTTTTATGTTTTATTTCCATCGTTTTTAAATATAGTTTTTGTTTTTATGTTTGACGTAAGGGGACCTTGAGTGTCAAGAAAGGCACGTATACATTAAATGTATTATTATTATTACCTCCTAATAGATGTCTGATTTTAATTAAATGATCCAGAATAAAAACTGGTTTAAATGATTTATCCTGATAGTTTTCCCAGAGCTGCTTTATTAACCTTAACATGGACTCAAGTCTAAATATTTGCTCTCCTTTGCAGCTTTCTAAAAGATGGAGGCTGATTTATATGACGAGTTTGGAAACTACATCGGTCCAGAGCTGGACTCTGACGACGACGAAGATGATCTGGATGCAGAGGACAGGGATCTTGACGAGGTACCTTTTCAGATTCGCAGTGGTTGTAATTGCTGAAAGATGTGAGTGAAAACCCCGCCTTGGGATTTATCTCCTGCAGAGAGACGAAGATGAAGACGACGAGCCTGCGGATGAGGATGAGAATGTACCCGGCATGGAGGTGGTCCTGCATGAGGACAAGAAGTACTATCCCACAGCAGAGGAGGTTTACGGGCCAGAGGTGGAAACTATTGTCCAGGAAGAAGACACACAACCGCTCACTGGTGAGTTGAATCGAATGTTTTTAGAAGCATCGGATTAAACATTTTCTAAGCTTGTACAGATGTCTTGGCCTTTAAGTTGGTTTTAAAGGTATAGTGGACGATTGTTGCAGAAATGTAGGTAAGGATCCCCCGAATCACCTTTTGACGAACTGCCCATGCGCAGCAACATCTTACCTGCTCTTCTGCCATCATGTGAAAGAATCTCCCAAATACACTCTGGCAGGGCTGGGCGATAAATCAAATTTCCGATTTTTTTTTTTTTTTTTTTTTTTAAGATTTAATTTTTGGAAAATGTTAATTTTATTTTGCCAAGGCACTCATTGGGCTTCATGAAGAGAATAGCAGCAATGCTGAATATATGGTTAGGAAAATATTTTGTCAAATTTTGTAAAGATGAAACTTTGTTTTTACCATGAGACGAGACACTTATTTTTTTTTACGTTAGTTTGATGTACAGAAGTGAGGCCTATACTCGGCTCATTGTGTAAAACCACTTGCAGCAAACATTTTGTTATATTTACACTGTTTACAACGACAGGGCCGCCGTCTTGTTTTACAAGCATGTTTCACAGCTTCTATTTCGTTGCACTTTGAATTCAGGGCAACTCCCATATGAAATACTTCACATAAAAGCAAGTTTTTAAAAATAATTTCTTTTTGCGAAACGAAAGGGAAGAAAAAAATTGATTAATCGGATTTGGTAAAATAAAATCGGAGATTTTTAATAAAATCTGAGATTTTATTTTTAAGCCATATCGCCCAGGCTTACACTCTGGTCTTATTTCTTTCTCCTGCAGCCTTCCTTTTCTTCTCATAAATTTATAAGACAGTTCGCTTCTTATGACTCGCAGCCATTTTCAAAGTAGACATTGACAGCAGCGGAGCTACAATGAACGGCTAACATCAAAGCTAACTGGATACATAAACACTGGGGTGGGGTTCAAATCAGCTATTAGCTTCTTACCTTTTCTTACCTTTTATATACATTTTTTGGTTTGGTAATTGTTTGCAAAATGTCTGCTTAATGGGTCAGGGTAGTTTAGGGATGTTATGTGCATCCCTTGGTATAAAATAGGACAAGTGTAAATATAGAATCAGGAACCCCAAAAATATTCAATGTTTTTTGTGTTTACGCCTCCAGGCTTTAAATAGTGCCTGTATTGCTTAAGACTGATTTAGCTAATAAAAAACAATATTCTTCATCAACCACGTTATGCCATTTTCTCCAAGACGACCTTTGCTGGACGACACATGGTCATGCACTGTTTGGGTTGATCTGCCTTTCCTGAGGAGACGCTTGCCATGCTTTGCTTGGTGGCAGGATGCAGTTAAACCCTGATCAATAAATGCTGATATTTCATTGTTCATTCATTCATTCATTGGTTTTCTGGACATCAATCCTTTTTGCTTTGGCTGATTTCTCACATTTCCTGCCTCCAACATTGGTCATTTTTATTCTGTTGGTTTTGACGTGTTTTCTTTGGTCAAAGCATATCACAGTGAGTTTATATCTCATTGCTTTGTTGCATTTTTTCAGTGTTCATATTTCCTTCCTCTCTTGTTTGTACTTGTGGCTGATTGGGAATAACCTACATGTTTTCTTATACTTCCTGCTAGGGCCCGGCGATACGGCCTAAAATCAATATTTTAATATTTCCCTAACGGCATATAGGTTAAAGATTATGCAACTATTGACAGCTGTGTCATTAATAAAAAAACAAACACCATGCTTTTATAAACAGTACAAAAAGTAGGATTTATGGGCATCATTTCTCACAGGTCTTATGTATTTTAATATTATTATGCAGTTATTTGCCCTGTAGGATGTAGTCGTTTTTAGGTTGTCATCTATTTTATTTTGAGCTTGGCTTCATCCGAATATCAGTTATACCGAGCTAATTGTTGCACAATCAATGTTATGTTTAAATTAGTGTGTGATTGTTAACATAGTTACAGAATACGTCTTTAAATATAGTGTTTCCTCCTTTTTCTCCTCTTTAGAGCCCATCATCAAGCCCGTCAAGCACAGGAAGTTTACCTTGATGGAGCAGGAGTTACCGGCCACCGTTTATGACATGGAGTGAGTGGCGTACCCACGCAGAATCCCGTAAACTCAGATAAAATACCCAGAACTAAGAATGCAGCAGAGTAACGTTCATCTCTTTGGACCTTTCTTTCCACACAGGTTTCTTGCAGATTTGATGGACGGAACCGAGTTGATCCGTAACGTCACCCTCTGTGGTCACCTCCACCACGGCAAGGTTAGCCTGAGCTTTCCAGCCGCTCCTGGCTCGCTCCCGTAATCTGCTATTCATTTTGCTCAAGAACCAATTTTAAATGACAACAAATAAAAATGAGGGCCCATTGCTTTGTCTTGGCTGCTCTACGTCAGGTTGCTACATAGTCTGGACACGTGTGAAATTAGGTGTTTTCCTTATGTGTGTGGGAACTAGGGCTGGAAAATAATCTAATTGCGATATTCTTCTTAATATTGTGATTTGATGTGATTTTATTTAATTTTTTTTCAGTTTAATTTATCATGTCTTTTTAAACATTAGGGCTGTACCTTTTTGCCAAAAATCTAAATTGCGACATATTTCCACCATAATTGCGATTTAATTTTGACTTTTCTCTGCATTAACCACAAGCAACAAAAATGGCCTGTAGACAAAGATGTTTGTAAACAAGGACAATTTAAAACAAGAAATGTATCAGTTTTTATTAATCTGAATATTGTTATTCAAGAGAATAGCTTGTTGAGTTGGACATAAATCCTTGTGCAACCAACAAACAAGTCTATGTATTAATCAGTTTGATACTCAATGCTATGGTGAGATTCCTGAAAGTTTCTGTTAAAAACAGTATGATTATATAAACTCTAAAACAAATAATAAAATTAGATTATCTCACTGCTGCAACTCTCTTCCCTTCCATGTGGAGGAAAACCCACTTTAAACATATTACAGGCACCTAAAGGACACGTCTGATCCATTAATTGTTACATAGCCAAAAATTGCAGACCTCTGCGATTTGGAAATTGGGTTTTTAAAATTGCGCTTATATTGCAAATGCGATTAATTGTTCAGCCCTAGTGGGAACCGTGGCTGCAGAATCAGGGAACTCAAACGGATGTTCTTATTTCCCTCAGACTTGTTTCGTGGACTGTCTGATTGAGCAAACTCACCCCGAAATCAGGAAGAGGGATGATGTCGACGTGAGTGTTCACTACTTAAAATTAAAATCTTTTCACTGACTATTTGTCCTAAAGTTAACTGTGATCCAACCTGATACTGATCTTCTTTTTTTCCTTCCAGCTCCGGTACACAGACATCCTTTTCACTGAGCAGGAGGTGAGCGTTTCACTCAGGCTAGGCACAGCATTTCCTGAAGCATGTCAGGTTATTGCTGAAAGATAACCCGCTGCTTCTTCCCCGTTTCTGGTTTCATTTCAGAGAGGCGTCGGCATCAAAAGCACTCCAGTCACGATGGTCCTGCCCGACTCCAGGGGGAAATCGTACCTTTTCAACATCATGGATACACCAGGTCTCGACGTTGTTGCTCGTTTGGACTTCACGTTTTCCTCCAGAGCTACAAAAAAAAAACGTTGACATCTGATTTTTTTTTATCTCCCTCAAAAGGCCACGTGAACTTCTCTGATGAAGTCACATCCAGCATGAGGATCTCAGACGGCGTTGTCCTCTTCATCGACGCAGCGGAAGGAGTGGGTTACCGTCTGTTTTTTCAGTTGCCCGTTAATTATAATTTCTTTTAAAATAGGCGAATGGATGGTCCGCCTTTCTCTGCCTTTCAGGTGATGCTGAACACCGAGCGTCTGATCAAACACGCAGTCCAGGAGCGCATGGCCATCACCATCTGCATCAACAAGGTGGACCGACTCATCGTGGAGCTCAAACTGCCGCCCACGGATGCTTATTATAAACTTCGACACATCGTGGATGAGGTCAACGGTTTGCTCGGGTAGTTCTGGGTTGTTTTATGAACAGAAGAAGCTGCAAAGCATTGAGAGATGTAGTCTAACTATAGGCGCGGTTCCTAGACAGCCTTGATGAGTATGGAGAACGTTTGCGTTTCGAGAATTCAGGTGTTTTCTTAAAAATGGGCTCAAGAAGGATGGGAGCAGAACATGGTAGTAAATAAACTCCTTAGCTGGGAGTTTGGTTGTTCAGACATTATATTGACACGCTGCGCTGTCTTTAGATGTGTAATTTCACCACCTGGTCATTCCTCCTCTCCTTCAGCACGTACTCCACAGACGAGAACGTGGTGGTGTCTCCTCTCCTCGGGAACGTTTGCTTCGCCAGCTCTCAGTACAGCATCTGTTTCACCCTGGGATCCTTTGCCAAGATCTACTCAGACACCTACGGTGAGATCGTTCGTCAGTGAACTCTCAGAGCTGTGAAAAAGCAAGCGCCCCGTTACAGATTTCTTCTCTGTGTGCTTTTTTTCCTCTCACGTTTACATGTTTCAGATCGTCCTATACAGTCGAATCTCAGGAAAAAATACCCAGCGTAAACACAAAATGCTTATTGATATTGATGATTTTATTAATTAGGGGAAAAAATAATCCATACTAATTTGGTCATGTGTAAAAAAAAAAAAAAAAAACGGATATTATTAGGGCTGGACAATACAGAAAGAAAAGCATACCGATAAAATAGAAATCATATTGATCGATGTAGACAATTATCAACAAATTCAAAACATATTTTAAGTGCAGCCCTGGTCATTTTATGCTGTTGCTTAGCAACGATACAGAACGCACAAAAAAGTGAATTCAACAAACTTTTTACCAAAACTAGTTTTTAAAAAAGAAAAAAGGAACGCGTGCTCTTTGAACCCTTTGAAGGGGGCGGAGCTTGGTGACGGAGCGTTTCCTGGGTCTGGGTTGTGATTGGTTGGGAGGATGTAATGACGTAATATTAACATATATGGATAGAATGTATAAGGAAAGAAAACTTTTATTCTTTTGAACTTTTTTCTATCGATCGATATACGTCTATCGATCGATATACATCGTTATTGAATATAAAACAAAATCACTATTTACCTAATTTGCGTCATTAGTTACGCGAATTAGTCTTTCCCAGGGCTGAATACGATCTGACTTGTTGACTCAAAGCCTACTTCATGAAGTCAGACAGGTGCCATTTACGTGGTTTCTTAAGATCTCAAAAAGCAAAACATGCAAGAGTGCATCAATTACCAAATCCAGGAGGTTGCAACAGAACCCAGAACAAGATCGTAGTGTGCAGACATCCCTTACCTCAAGGTTGGTGTTTGTGGCTCAACATTAAGAGAGACTTGAGCAAAAATGGCAAATATTGGAGAGTCCCAAGGCGAAAACCAAAAGAACACAAAGATCCGTCCCACATTTCCCTAAAAACATCTTGATATATGAGATAAAAGTGGGACTTTTTGGAAGACGTGTGTCCTGTTCCTGCCGCTGTAAAACTAACACAGCATTTAGGGGAAAAAACAGCATACCAAAAGATAAACAGAGGCGGTATTGTGATGATTTGGGACAATTTACCATAAATAAAAGAGAGAAATTATGTGCAGCATCAAAGCAGGTTAACCCCGAATGTCTCAGTTTAAAACAGCATTTTACGTTTACTCTGGTTATCTTTGTCTGATATAGTTTTTTATGATCTGAAAGAATTAATTGTGACAAAAAAAGCAAAAACATAAATCCTTTTTCACGGCACTTTATTCTGGTTAAGGGTTTTTGTAACTTTTAGCTCAGTTCTAGCTCTCATGTCTTGTTGCATTTTAATTTTAGTTTATTTTGTCTCTTCCGGTTTGTAAAGGAAACATTTTAGCCGTTGAGACTTAAAAAGTGAGAAAGTAAAATCTTTAAAGAGGGGGAAAACGTCAGTGACTTACTCCTGTCTCCTGTATGTGTTTATAGGCGATATCAACTACAACGAGTTTGCAAAGCGGCTCTGGGGAGACATTTATTTCAACCCCAAAACGTGAGTAACGGGCCTCCATTCTGAAACATGTGAAGCTGTTCTCTTTACGCGTTTTCTTTGTTCTCTGTTTAGTCGCAAGTTCACAAAGAAAGCTCCCACGAGTAACTCCCAGCGCAGCTTTGTGGAGTTTATCCTGGAGCCTCTTTACAAGATCCTCTCACAGGTTAGAAATGGCTTCTTTTTCTTTTTAGCGACGATTACCAGCTCTGTGCTCAAGCCCAAACCACCTCCCTGTGTGTGTTTGTGTGTGTGTGTGTAAAATCCGGTCTGTGTCCAGGTGGTCGGGGATGTGGACACAAGCCTACCTCGAGTTTTGGATGAGCTTGGCATCCACCTGACTAAGGAGGAGCTGAAGCTGAACATCAGACCCCTGCTCCGGCTGGTCTGTAATCGCTTCTTTGGAGAGTTCACCGGTACGCCTTTGGATCTTAACGTTTTTGTTACTCTTAGAGTTTAAGGATTTTCCAGTTTCTGAAAAGTGTCCAATCCAGTTCAGTTTTATTTATAAAGCACTTTATTTCAGGGGTGTAACAATACCCCGATCCACATCGATATATCGATTAAATGACTAACAATCCAATTACACTGATGCAAAATCAATTCATTTTGAAGATAGGCTTTTATTTTGAAATTCATCTAAGGTACTATAGTCAAAAGGTGATCTATCATTATTATTATTATTATTATTATTATTGTTTTTATTATTATTTTAAAACTAGAAGAATGCTATTTTTTATTGAAGTGCCTGATATCTGAGCTTAGAAATAAAATGGTTGAATCATATTTGGTTTCTGTGGGGGGTGTTTGTGAGTTGATATCGGTGTACACAATAGTGTTGGACGGGCAGATAAATTATTATTATTAATATCGCGTCATTTCGATCGGAAATCGTAACACTTTGTTATATCAGCAAATATCGTATTGTCATCCAAACAAATCAATTTAACATCATATGGTGACAAAGTTGGTGATTTACACCCCTACTTTATACAAAAGTAAAACAAAACACCATGTGCATGTAAACAGCTGTATGGTAACGCAATATAAAACAGCATAAAAATCAACTAGACCCAGCTAATATATAAATGACCTAAAACCAACATCTTACAGGGTGTCAGTGAAAGGGTTTAAGGATAAGTTTTTATGAGTGATTTAAAAACGGACGCAGACTCTTTTCTTATTTCCAAGGAGTCGCGACACATTCTGGGAGCTGCTGCAGCGAAAACACAATCTCCTCTAAGTTTACGCTTAGTCAGAATCCGCGTTAATCGCCAACCTGGTTCCTGCAACAACTGCTTGACTCTGGTTCCACTTTGCTCTCAACGAAGACATTTTGGTCCAAATATACAAAAGAAAGGAAAATAGAAATATTTTTCTTGTAAATATGTATACTTTGATGTTTGTATATAAAGGAAGACATGGTTGGACTGGTGCACATAAGCCTGGTGACGACCTAGGTACTCTTGAGTTGTAAATGTTCATCAGGTCGACAGCCTGGGGGTAGAAACTGTCTCTGCGGCGGCTGGTTCTAGTAAATAACGCTCTGTAGCTGCGACCCGAAGGTGAAAGTTAACAGTTTGTGTGCCGGATGCGTGGAGGCTGCAGAGATATAAGCTGCCTTTTACCGACCCTAGGCCTCTACAAGTCCTGGATGGAGCGACTCCAGTCTTAGGTCAACTGACCCGCTGCTCCTCACTGTACCAAGGACCCAATCATCTGCAGACATGATTCTTCAAAGCAGTTTGGACCTAAGACGAACAATTGGGTCTGCAGAGAGGAGCTGTTGATCATTTGACCTAAGAGAGCGCGTAGGAGTATAAGGCTGCAACAGTTCAGAGAGCAATGACTCCTACATAGCATGGAAGTGAAAAAGGAATGTGGGAAAATATTGATGTTTTCGACTTTATCCCCTGTTTGGCCAAATGCCATCCATATGTCAACTTTGTTTTTTCCATTGAGCCATCTTCCGTATACCCTTTCATTTATCCATCTGTCTTCCTGCTGTCTTTTTTTTTTTTATCTGCTTCCATATTTAAAACCTGACCACTGTAGAGATATGTCACAAATCCTGCAGTTATTTTATTTACTCTTAAAAAAATGGGTTAAAAAGGACAGTTCTGTGGACATTTCAGTTTTGAATGTTTGTTTATATGGCTCCTAGTATGTTTATGAACTATAGCATTTAATTATGGAAGTTTACCTTGAGAAATGTGCAGAAACACTCGATTATAAATCTGTTTATAACATACTCTGCGTTGTTGTTTGCAGGTTTGGTGGACATGTGCGTGCAACACATCCCCTCGCCACAAGAGGGTGCTAAAATAAAGATAGAGCACACGTACACAGGAGGCCTGGACTCAGACTTAGGCGAGGCCATGGCAGAATGTGATCCTGACGTGAGTAAATGAACGGGTTGTTGAGGGGATAAACTAGAATCTGCCTGAGGGGGAAAGTTTCAAATAAAACGAGAGGACATTAATTAAATTCCTACAAATAAGGAGCCAGTCTCCCGCTCTTGCTTCCTGGTTGTCCACTCCAGGGCCCTTTGATGTGCCACACCACTAAGATGTACAGTACAGAGGATGGGGTCCAGTTCCATGCGTTTGGCCGGGTTCTGAGCGGTACCATTCAGGCAGGCCAGCCGGTGAAGGTGCTGGGAGAAAATTACACGCTGGACGACGAGGAAGACTCCCAGATCTGCACCGTGGGTCGTCTCTGGATCTCTGTTGCCAGGTAAACGTCCGGTTTTTGCTTGTTCATAAAGGTCCGGAATCAGCGATTGTTTGGTAAACGTAACTGCTTCCGCCACCGTTTCAGGTACCAAATCGAAGTCAACCGAGTCCCCGCGGGAAACTGGGTTCTGATCGAGGGCTGTGACCAGCCGATCGTGAAGACGGCCACCATCACAGAGCCGCGGGGGAACGAAGAGGTGAGGCACCGGCCAGGAACATCCCCGAGATGTTTAGAGGCGTGAACGCATAAAGGTCTTCTCTGTCCCCGTCAGGCTCAGATCTTCAGGCCGTTGAAGTTCAACACGGCTTCGGTTATCAAGATCGCCGTGGAGCCCGTCAACCCGTCCGAGCTGCCCAAAATGTTGGACGGCCTGAGAAAGGTTAACAAGAGCTACCCCTCTCTTACCACAAAGGTAGGTCTGAGTGCTGTCAGTGTGTCAAATCAGTTTCTAGGTTTTGGTGCTGATTCATGAGTTGACTGTGCTTCAGGTGGAGGAGTCAGGAGAGCACGTCATCTTGGGGACAGGAGAGCTCTACCTGGATTGTGTCATGCACGATTTGAGGAAGATGTACTCAGAGATCGACATTAAAGTAAGTAAAAATGCCTGATCATTTAACTGCAGCATTTTGTGTTGGTTAGGAAGAAACTGCGGGTGAATCTCAATATGTTTGAACGTCTTAACGTTTGTGATTCAGTTTATAAGTTAATTAAAAAAAATCTAAATAATATATTGCGCAGTATGTACTTCCGTTTAAAATCGTAAATAAACACAGAAGCCTTTATTCACTAACAAATTGAGCAAAAACAAAGCATAAAACACCAAAATATCAACTAATACGCCAACAGGATGTGATAATCTTTCATAAAAACTTTGTATGCGACCAGAGTGAGCTACTGACGTATAAATTTAAAAGTCAAATAACGTGGCTTTGCACCTTTAATGCTGTATCTAAACATATAAATGGAAAGTTGAGCGGAAGAAAAAAGGCAAGGTGGATAAATGTGACAAATGCAGCTACAGAGTATTGTGAAGCAAACCCCACTGAAGAGTTTTGGGGGAAGTTCACAAGGTGTCAACAGAGGCTAGAATCAACAAGTGTGAGGATTTGGGCAGCGAAGTCATCATTTGGTGTTAATCAACTGTGTACAAGTCCAAGATGAGGGTGGGCGATATGGACTTTAAGTGTTGTCATGACATATTGTGGTACTATTGAGATAACAATGATAAAAGCCTATTTCCGGCTTTGTGCAGTCCTTTTAGGTAACTGTGTGGTCCTGACAGCACGCCACGATGCAACTAGACCCCCAGAAACACCAGTACGGTCCTTAAAAAACACATTTAATAATGTAGCATTAAAACAAAATTCAGGACTCTAGTTACATAAAGACGTGTGATTTTTATCATTAAACTGCACACAGTAACTGCATTTAATTATGTGTTTTAAGTTATAGATGTTCATTGATGCTCTCAAGAAACCAACAGTGGAGAAAATGGCAAAAATAACATTCCTGACGATACTGGCAGTTTTTGTCAGACACCACTAGTTGGAATTTATCATTGTCAAGATAAACCCAAATTCTTATCATGATAAGAAATGTTTTATGATAATGATGAAATTGTATGATGAATGGCCACCCCTAGTCCAACATCATTGCAACTGTCTAAAAGGAAATTTTATCGCACTTCGTGTTTGCCTCTGCTGCCAAGCTTTATGGACATACCCACACTGGCAAAAGTCCCAGTACCTGCTTTTAATGACTGTGGTATCGCTGGGCTGATTGGGCAGCAGTCAGCGCTGACCTGAACCCCACAAGAGAAGCTAAGGACTACTGGCCAGAGAAAAGATGAGAGCTCACCAACGTAGATGATTAAAGCCGCTGTTAAACAATAGACCTGTTCACTTTCTCCCCAGGTTCATTTATCTGATAACGTGGTGTTTCTATTGTAGACTTCTGTAGTAATAAAAAAGACTCTTCAAACCGTAACTATAATTTACCATATTTAATCTAAAAGGCAGAGGGATGTTTACAGTTTCAGTACTGGGTTCTCATAACAACACAACGCAACCGGTACCTGAGAACCCCGTTGGTTCTCTCACACAGACATTAAATAGGAAACATTGTGTCCACCCATTCAGGGGCGTGTAACACCGCCTGAGCTTCATAAACACCTCAGTAGAACCACAGGCCTCAATAGAGTGCTGCACCGATGCAGTAATTCATGCAAAAGGAGCCCTGACTAAGTATTGGGTCTATATGCTGTAGAGTACATGGACACATTTTTAATAGTTCCAACTTCCTGCCCTGATGTATTTTTATACTTTTCATTGATGTCTGGACTCTTGATAGCTATAATAGCCTCGGCATCTAATGCCGCGGTTAACGTGGAACGCAAAACTCAACTGAGAAGTGTCGGTGGTCAGCCGATATTAAACGCCTATCAGTCAAAGTGCACGATAAAAAACTGCGTTTCTGTTTCATTTACAGACAAAAACGGCAACACTCGGGGTCTTTAGTCGATGCAGTTTGCATAAACTGATCCCTTTTTTTCCTACAGGTTGCTGATCCTGTTGTGACCTTCTGTGAAACGGTCGTCGAGACGTCGTCTCTTAAGTGCTTTGCTGAGACGCCGAACAAAAAGTGAGTAAAAACCCTCATTTTATAGGATCCTATTCAAACACAATGATAAGTGTGTATTCTGACGCCTTACTGGGTGATTGCTGCGGCTCCGCCCTCCTAGCTACTAGGGCTGCACCATTTTGCCAAAAATCTAAATTGCGATTAATTTAGACTTTTCTCTGGATTAACCACAAGCAACAACAATGGCCTGTAGACAAAGATGTTTGTAAACAAGGACTGTTTAAAACATGAAATTTAACTGTTTTTATTAATCAGAATATTATTATTCAAGAGAATTGCTTTTAATTGAGTTGGACATCAATCCTTGTTGAACATAAAGTGCAACCAACAAACAAATCTATGTATTAAACAGTTTAACCAGTACTTGATGCTATGGTGAGATTCCTGAAAGTTTCTGGTAATAAACTCTACAACAAGTAATAAAACTAGATTATCTCACTGCTGCAACTCGCTTCCCTTCCATGTGGAGGCAAACCCACTTTAAACATTTTACCGACACCTAAAGGACGCGTCTGATCCATTCATTGTTACAGAGCCATTTGGAAATGATTAAAATTGCGATTAAATTGCAAATGCGGTTACCTGTCCAGCCCTACTAGTATAGCTTGAGTTGCTTTGTCTAACCTGTGCGTGTGATGACGCTGTGACCTGATTTCCAGGAATAAGATCACCATGATTGCAGAACCCCTGGAGAAGGGGCTCGCCGAGGACATCGAGAACGAAGTGGTGCAGATCACGTGGAACAGGTGCGCCGCCGAAGCCTTTGCCCATTCCACATTCGCTCCTACTGCAGTTTAATTGACTTGGTCATTAAGCGGGTGATAGAATGTGCCTTTCATGTCAGACGCGCTCGTTTTGCTTTGATGTCAGCTTAATCATTTCCCCACATTTCTGCGCCTTTCTGACCATTTATTCTCATTTCATCCTTTGCTGGGATTAATGAGCAGTCATTGAGAAATGAGGCTCTTCAATTAAACGCGGTCATAGAAGGCAGCAGAGGAAGAGCTTATTTAAAACGGGGGATGTTGGAACGTGGCTCCCTAAATATATAAGCGCGCTATAATTTAAGTCGCTGCAGAGAAGCTTTCTTTGCATCCCCATTAAGCTACCTCACCTGTTGCTTATTGATTAATTCACTCTCTCTAATTAAATTGTGCACTAAAAGCATGCGTGCACTTCCCCGTTCCTCTGCTGTGAAGAGCGTGCTTGATTACATACTTTGCTTGAGAGAGGCTTCCTGTCTGTGAGGCTATCTGGACCCAGCTGTGCCAGCATATGATAGCAAGGCTGCACACTCCACTCCCCTCTCTTCCATTAACCCCCTGCTCCCCCAAGTAGAGCAATCGCTTTAATGTTCCAGTCGACACACTGTCCGCCCCCCCAACCTGTGACTGTCCTGTTTTGTCCTGGCAGGAAGAAGCTGGGAGAGTTCTTCCAGACAAAGTATGACTGGGATCTGCTGGCTGCCAGGTCTATCTGGGCCTTTGGACCGGACACAACGGGGCCAAATATTCTTGTGGATGACACACTTCCTTCGGAGGCAAGTGCAAAAGCTAAAAAGGATGGGCAAGAAGTTTTCTGGATGGCTAGTTTGGGTTTCTGTTCATGCAGTGGCTGCTGAGAGGAAAAGCATCTCCCATCTTTATTTTGCTCAGCTTAGAATAGAGGCATCATAAAACAACGGAACCGTGGCGCTTTTTTAGGTGTCGTTAAGTCTTTAATCTTCTAATAAATCAGAATTCATCAGTTGTGACACCAGGTGGTTTTATCTGCTGGAGGTTTCATTTGTGACGTCAGATTTTCACTGGTCTAACCAAACGTTAGGGGTTCTGGATTCGTGTCCGTTTGGCCTCTGTTGAAAATGAACTTCTCACCAGAAAACGACCAACTCCTCAATATTTTCACCACAGTCAGTTTGGACTCTCATTTCATCAGAAACTGGTATTAAAAGCAGGTTTTACTCGGGTCTTCAACGGCCTGGGGTTCAATTTAAACGTTTCCCACATCAAGGTCAAAAAGACGAAAAACGTGCATACCAGGCTCACGTCTAAATGTTTTATGTATCCATCGATCCAAATGTTTGTCCGTCCCTTTCTCCAGGCGTCCATTACCACGTCTGTCAGTCGATTCCTTCGTCTGTTCATCTATCCATCTGATTTGTTTGGGAATCAATTATTTCGTCAGTTTGTTCGTCCATCCGTCTTTGTTTTTCATCCATCCATGCGTCCATAGGGATGGAAAACAGGCACGGGTGGACAAAGAAACAGAGTTATGGACTCCAAACCTCTGTTTCTGTCCGTTTCTCTAACCATGTGTCCTTCTGTTTCACCGTCCATCTTTGCACCAATTTCTCCATTCTTCTCTCTTTATCAAATTCAAGGTGACCTTTTGTATTTTTTTAGATTTAAAAAAAGGGTAGAGATAGGTGGAGAAATTTGGAGTGTACGGAACGACACAATTTTGCCATAAAAAAGGTGTAGGAACCCAGATGTTTGGCAATTTGGAAAAAATCGGACATTTTACTTTATTTGATGAAAGTAATGATGGAAATAATGTTGTCCAACCAGAGAAGCTGAGTCCCTTTGTGTGTTTTCTGCAGGTGGACAAAGCGTTGCTTGGTTCAGTCAAAGACAGCATCGTTCAGGGCTTCCAGTGGGGCACCAGGGAGGGACCTCTTTGTGATGAGCGTAGGTCATCCCTGCCGTCTTGAAGTGTTTTACTTTTCCACTGAAAGAGATGTCTAAGAATGTTTTATTAATGTTTATTCTGCCAGTGTTACGTCGGCATGACTGGGGTTTGCTGTTTTTGCTCCTTTCAGCTATTAGAAACGTCAAGTTTAAGATCCTGGATGCCGTCATCGCTCAGGAGCCTCTCCACAGAGGAGGCGGTCAGGTCATCCCCACGGCCAGGAGAGTGGTGTACTCCGCCTTTCTAATGGTGAGACCCCTTCTGATCATCTTTTAGTCCCTGCTTGATTTTAAGTACTTAATCACCTCAATCATCTGCCTCTCTGCTATAACTTTAACTAGACTGTGATCCTGTGCTTTTCTGCCATGATTTTGACTTTTATTTCACACCTTTTTTTTTTTTTTCTTTACCCTTTTCATCATAAGTCCATCAGCCACTCTTTATGAATATTCTACGGTGTTTCTCCGGGTCTTTTTGCTTCCTTTAAATGTCGTATACCTCTCATTTCAGGCCACTCCGAGATTAATGGAGCCGTATTATTTCGTAGAGGTCCAGGCTCCAGCTGATTGTGTGTCTGCGGTCTACACCGTGCTGGCTAGAAGAAGGTTCGTGTGCTGGCACAAAGCCTTAAATCAGCGATCACTGTATTTTTCTTTCATTTTTTTTTGACTGTTTAAAATAATCTACGTTGTTTGCCATCTATCAGGGGTCATGTCACCCAGGATGCACCGATTCCCGGCTCTCCGCTCTACACGATCAAGGCTTTTATCCCCGCCATAGACTCTTTCGGCTTTGAGACCGACCTTCGCACACACACGCAGGGTCAGGCCTTCGCTCTGTCTGTGTTCCACCACTGGCAGGTGAGATTTATGGACCAGCTCCTTCTCTTAGTGAACTGTATTACTCAGCGCTTGCCTGTTAGAAAATAAAGCTGCAGGAGGTAAAAATGAGTCGGGTACAAAATAAGGTAATTTTAGGTGCGGAATTAACGTCCGTCTGGTAGATTACCGTATATTTCAGACCATAAGGCGCGCCGGATTATAAGGTGCATTAAATATTCTTTCCGCCTACACACATACTACCTGAGAGGAAGAGCTATCCGTCTCTGTCGGGAGGACAGAGTAGTTGGACTACACTGCCCCGTTTCTAACATAAAGCCAAAATAAATGTAACTTTTATATTGATTTAACTTACTTGGTTTATTGTTGCTAGCGCGTATGCCGGGCACGGGATGCCTTACATGAATGCACTTCTAGTTTAGACATTACAGTCAGGCAGTCTTGTAGACAGCTCATGGGGTCCGATCAGGAAGTGACAGGAAGTGTACCGTAATGCTCCTAATATCCATTGAGCTTCGTTGCTAACCAAAGTTGTGCTTACACATTTAACAGATATCTGAGAGCATTATACAACATCAAATCAGCCAGTAAGCACAGTAATCATATATATAAGGCGCACCATCAATTTTTGAGAAGATTTAAGGATTTTAAGTGCATCTTATAGTCTGAATAATGCGGTAGTGAAATAACGATGCTGATGCTTTGGGGTCTTTGCTGTGATCGTCATGAACGCACAAGTTTATAAAACCGTCCTTTGAATCCTCCCATCACCTGTAGTGACTATTTCCCTTCTGTCAGTCTGTCCATCTGCCATTCATCTGTTTTTCATTGCATCCATCCATCCATCCTTCCACTAGTTTATCCATCCGTCCATCCGTCTATTTGAGTTGCCATCCATTACATTTTTCAATCCATCCATTCCTCCTTCTGTCCGCATATACAGCCATCCACATATTTTTTCCATCAATGCAATCATTCAGCCATGCTTTTGTCCATCTGTCTGTCTATACTTCTATCCCGTCATCCGTCCATCAGTGCGTTCGTCTGTTAATCCGCCTGCTTGTCTGTTTGGCTCTACCAACCTTTTCATTGGTTATTCCATCCATCCATCCATCTATCTCTGCATTGTCCACCCATCCTTCTGTAAGTCTATCAATCTTACATCAATCCATGTATCCTCCCATCCCTCCTTCCTTTCTTACATCCATGCATTCTGCCCTCCATCAACCATTCATCACTCTTTCTGACATCCATCCATTAGTTTTTGCAGGTTAACATTAAAAACCTGAGGTCAGGCGAGATATCTGCAGCTCCTTCAAAGTGAACTTTAGTATTCATACTTTGAACTCTGACCTTTGCTAATTTGAGTCTTGAAAAGCTTGGAAGTTGGATTTGGAAAATGCGTGGGAACGCCTTAAATTTGTCGCGGCTCGTGCTCCAGAGCGGCCGACGTCGTGCGCCCGTCTGCTGCTCTGGTTACACGCACAGCGGAGTGTCGAGTCATTATTTTTCAAGTTTCATGTGGCTGTCCGTGTCTGTCTGCTCTTATCTGACATGTGTTTGCGTCTGCACTCTGCAGAGCTGCGTCAGTGAGAATCAGCTCCACTTAGGCTAGATTAATACTTCAGTGCAAAGTCATTAATCTGTGAGCAAAAAAAAAAGAGTGGAAACATTTCAGGTTTCATCATCTGAACTAACGTTTCACCCCCTTCAGGTGCAAATGAAAGCGCCTGACAGGACATGAGACATGTTATTTATTATTTATGTCAGACATGCGCTGGAGAATATATGCATCGTTGTTATTTAAGTTAAATGGAGATGGGAAAATAAGAGAACGTGACAGATTTGGTTCTGCTTTAACAACTTTTTATTAAACACTTTTTATTCGCTTCATTCGCCCCACGGTTTCATACCAGTCTGCTTTTATTTTGAAATTACTTGTTCCCAATTCAGTCAGCAGTTTGGGTCTTTTCTCCTGCTTCTGGTGGGGGAGAGAAGTGATTCCTCTGAGCACATATTGATCCAGCTGCCCTAAATAACAAGAAGAACAAAGAAGTGTCTGAACGGCGTTGTTTCGGCCCATTAACCTTAGGAGGCTAAATTGTTCCTCCCTCATTAGTTTTATCATGAATTGGCTCGCCAGCGGCACGATCGTTGAGTTTCTGAGCCGCTCTCGTCCATTTGTTGATTGGGCTTCAGCCTCTTCTTCGATTATGTTTTCCTCTTTTCCTCCAGTGGAAACATCCCTCTAAGGCTCAGAAAGTTTTATTTATTCCTCCATATTTTCCTTTGCTGCTCTCCTTTTCGTCTCCCGCTAAATAGCAATGAATATCCCATGAAGGTCAGGCTGGGAGCTGCTTAGGATAATGGATTTAGTGATCCGTTTTAAACGGCTGCGAGCTTCGCGTGCGTCCCAACTCATCCTGCTAACGTTGCTCTGTTGCCGTGTTGGTCGCGTTTGATAGAGCGACAATACTTACGCCTGGCTTTTTTCCATTATGATGAGTGACGCTCTCCTGAGTCAGGAGAAAACGGGACAGACGCGGTTAGAAACGTTCACTCAGCTTGTTAGCGCTGAAGGTGTCGCGTGTTGTCAGGAAATGTGTTGCATGTAAACAAGTGCGAATTCAGTCTCTTGTCTGCTTCTGATCCCCGTTTTAAAGATTGTTCCCGGTGACCCCCTGGACAAGAGCATTGTGATCAGGCCCCTGGAGCCTCAGCCCGCACCTCACCTGGCCCGAGAGTTCATGATCAAGACCAGGAGACGCAAGGCGAGTTGTCTGCACGCCTGTTTGCCGTTTGGTTTGAAAGTGAAGTCATAGATGATCGGGTTTGGAAATGTTCTTACATTTATTTGTTGTTCTGCAGGGTCTGAGCGAAGACGTGAGTATCAGCAAGTTCTTCGACGATCCTATGTTGTTGGAGTTGGCGAAACAAGACGTGGTGCTTAATTATCCCATGTGAGACAAGAACTGTGGAGACCACAATAACTAAATGAACCTTACCAGGGTTTACCCTGTTTTTTAATCTACAGGACAGATGTTGCTGTCAGACATTTGGTTGTTCTCATCTCTTCCTGTATTTTTATTTTTTTATATGTACAAAATGTTGTTTTGTAGCTAAACTTTTCTTTGGGGTTAAGTAAGTTCGATCTGATTGATGTTTGAATAAAAATGTTTGAATCAAATGAAACTTTTTTTTTTTTTTTTTGTGGCACATTTTACTGTGTTGTGACAAAGCACCCCCCCCCCCCTCAGATGTTTTCTGTTTCAGATCAAATTATTTTAATATCAGAGAAAGAAAACATGAGTAAATCCAAAACGGTTGTACAATAGTTTGATTTTTTTTGAAGTGGCCATGACAACAAATTTTATTTTTCTGAGGTTTTGGGGGGTATAATATGATCTGTTGTGCAAAGTCAGTGTTTGTCGGTCTGGAAAGGGTTACAAAGGCATTTTTAAGGGTTTATTTGTTTTCCTACAAATGGAGAAAACATAAAAATGGTGAATTTTCCCTGTGTTGACCGGCCTACTACTAGTACTCCAAGAAAACATCGACAACTCTTCCAGGAGGACCCAAAAAAACAGAACTAAACTCTAAAGCTCTTCAGACCTTGTTTTATCTCCATTGCATTCAGTAAACAATTCAACTGGAAAGAGATTGGACTAAATTCTTGTGCATTAAAGCGTTCCAAGGTGAAAAGCACTGTTTAGCAAATTGAACACAAAGGGATGTTAAATATTTGCTAAAAAAAACTCTTGATGATTCCCAAGACTTTTATAACTTGAGATGGCGTGCGTCTTCTAACATCTGGCATCAAACTAACATTTCAGAAAAAGGACATTATGCCAACATTCAAACATGGTGGCAGTGCCATAGTCTGGGGTTGCTTCAGGGCTTGGAAGACTTGTAATTGATGGAACCACAAATTCTGCTTAAACTCAAGCACACTTTGGTAATGGACACTGATCCAAAGCACATCAGCAAGTCCACCCCTGAAAACAAAAAAAGCCAATGAAGATGTGGAGTGGCCTAGTTAAACCCTAAACATTATCCACCTTAAATGAAGGTATTAAACAGGTCAAGAGCCACTTTGTTTCGGTGAAAATTTAACACACAGCCAGCTTGGTTTGGATAATTTATATTCCCTTAATAAAAGGAATCATTTTACAACTTTTGGATTTATTTGGCTAATCTTTGTCTAAAATAAATATGAATTTTAAGTATCTGGAATATAAAAGTATTGAAATAAGGTTGTAATTGGTATTTGATAGGAGGAGGGGGTGTTGTCTGTGTCTGCAGACATTAGTGCAAAGTAGAAGTTTACTGATGGTCGGAGTGATGGATCATTTTGGGGACGTTGTGGGCGGTGACTGACGCACAGGATGTGGGATGGAGGCAGAAAGAAAGCGACGGGTTAGGATCGTTGGCTAAATATAACGAGATATTCAGCATTTAAGGAAGTACCTAAAATGATGATATTCCTATGACTTATTTAAAACTTGTACATTTAATTCGGTTTAATTATGAGGATTTGAATAAACATTTGACAGGGCTGGAAGCAGTTTCTCAGACAAAAATAGGTTTGGACAAAATGCCCTAAACTACTACTGCAGCGTAATACGCATATTTAAAACACCATTTAATGCATTCTTGTTATTTTCATAAATTTAGAACAAAATAAATAGCATCTAAACCACAAGTATATGCTTCTCTTTCTCTGTTTTTTTGCCTCTTTCACATCTGAATTTCCCCCATTGCAGGACAATAAATGAATTTCTTCTCTTTCGTGCTACTTTAATATCAATTGAGAAAAACATACACTGGTTTTACATAGCAGGACATAAACAGCACCTGCTCTATTTTTCTAAGAATATGTATCTGGGTGTGTTAAAATACCTTAAATGTATTTAATAAAGAAAAAGGAATATCTAATATATTGAATATAATATGTATTGTATATAATATATTAAAGTAAGCGCACCTCAGGAACCAACGGCTTTTACCTCTAGCATCAAAAACAGTAATGTTCTGTTGATGACCTCGTTAAGGGATTTTGGCTCCCTCCTTTTTTCAGCATTGCATCAATCTAAGAAAGTTTGCAGACAATGGTTTCTGCACAGCACTCTTACAGTGATGCTCCACTGCAGTATTTCAGTCAGCTTTTGGCTTGGCCAATTCTAGAATCTTGCTTCTTTTCTTTTTCAGCAACTCTGTTGTAGCTTTGCTGCTTTCTTTAGGAACCATCATCCTGTTGACACAGTTTGGTACAAACCAGCTGTCAGAAATAATGGCCTCATGTTTGACCGTAGAGTAATTTAGGATACAGAGGTGCCACTGGGCTTGTGTCTGTGCTGGTCAGGTGTCTTTGGGGGTTTCACCAGACATTTCTGAGCTCATCCACTCAAAGAGCATTCCTCTAGAAATTCAGGTTTGTTCAGATGCAACTTTGCGAACCTTTTCTTTTCTTTTTTTTTCTTTTTTATATATATAATCCAACTGCTTTTTGCCTTAAATTTTGATTTCTCCATTCAGAACAAGTCCTGCTTGTTCGATCTTTTTCTAAATGTGCTGTCTCTGGATCTCCGTTGGTCTCGGGCATCCAGTCACTGGAAGGTTGACGAGCGTGAGGTTTGCCCTCATGATGATTAATCTGCTTCGCTGCAGAGGGATGGATTTCAATACATTTGGAAATAGCTTTAGAGCCCCAAGATTTATGATGAGCAACAATTGCTTCTAAAAGATCATTGCTGATGTCTTTCATTCTTGGCATTGTGTTAGCATATATTAAGGGGTCTGCAACCTGAGGCTCCGGAATTGCAAGTGGCCCTGTTCTAAGGAGTGCCTGAGAACAACTCATTTTGGTGCTGTCTCTTTAAATCTTAAGGAGGCACTTCAGACCCCGCCCCCTTCGAGGTCGTAGGGCGTTCCACTCCACCTCGTTTGGCCACTTTTGAAGAATGCTGGGGGACGGCGTAATGAACAACAAATGTCTTATCCACTTGTAGCTTTGGCATCTTTCAACTTGGAGTACAAAATTGTTCAGAGAAATAAAAAGACTAGTAAGCTGGAAGCCCATGAAGTTGTTTAGCAGCTCCGCAACAAATACTGTGACATAATTGTTAAAACAAAAGTAATAGAAAACAGAGAAAAATGGACTATGTCCCAAACAGAATATAAAGATATCTATGCATTACCTGGACAGTCCACATTCAAATTTTCTAAATAAGTGGAGACTCCAACTACACCACAAAATGCATTCAAGGGCTGAAAAAGGGGAGTTTTGCATGATGTATCCCCTTTGAATAAAGATATATCAATAAATGCAGGTTTTTATCTTCACCTATTTTAACTGTAAAGCACTATGGCCCTGTGCTGGTTGTATTAAAGTGCTTTTATAAATAAAGATTGAATAGATTAAGCTTGCAAACTTAGAGCATAGTACTTCCTGACTGCCAGGGAAGAAAATTGCTTGCAGCTCTGCAGGTTTTTCTCTTGCTGAAAGTTGAGCATTAAAGTATAACTCCGGCCAAAAACAAAGCACTGCACAGCAGAAAAGTGACTAATGCCGCTCCAAAGCTACTACATCCACCGAAACAGACCACAGTCAGTACTTTTGATGAAAGATGAACCATGCAGCGCAAAAAGCATTTAGGCAAAGCTGCTATATATATTGATGCCCACTTCTTCAATCACTCCTTAGACCACAATTTTACTGCATTTTGGGATTAAAAGCGATTTAAGTCTTTGCAACACCTTGAGAAGACCCTGCTGTCTGCACAGCTCAGTCCCTCATCACTCACCGCTGACAGCACCCCGGCAGCGGTCCTGGAGGTGTTGTAGATGGCGTAGGTTAGAGCACAAACAGGGAGAGTCAAATATGACTTCAGCGACTTTTGACATTTGCACTGAATGTCAATCCTGTCCAGCAAGACAAGCGATTTATTTTTCAGCAAAAAATGGGTAGATGGGGGGGGTGTTCTGGCCTTTGCAAATGCTGAGGGGAAAGAGAACGGCAGAGACCCAAGAATCTGCGGTCGTTAAAAGCACGAACTAGACCAGCACGAGTGCAGCTAAGGCTGCGCTCCGATCGGGTTATTGATATGTGGAGGCCCTTCAGGGTGTGCCTTCTGTCACACATCTGCTCCATCAGAGTTTTCGGACTTTGCACATATTTTAAGTTAGCTTGTTTGTTTCAGCTCTTCCCTCGTGCTGCCCTGAACTGCGTGCCTAGCCCCGGGTGCAGATATGTATGGCAGCGGTCTGAACACACGGCCCCGGAGCACTTGTTACAATCTGTGGCCCTTGTGCTAAATATAGACCGGAGCAGGCTGTGGTACAGGGCCTGCTTAGGGCAACTTCCTCCTTTTCCTTTGCAGCCTTCTCCCAAGCACCTCATCTGTCACCTTTCCCCGCAGTGTATTTGCATTTCTTGCGTTCTGCTCCATCTCTCTGTAACTATGGACCTCGGTGGCTCTGCCGCGTGTCGGTGACTCAGTCACACTTGTCTCTTCCTGCTAACATCATGAACAAATCTTTTCCTCTGGAATCTCCAGCGGCAGGCAGCTCAGCACGGCTAGGTTGCATGTAACCTAGCCGTGGTGAAAACACGGCCACGAATCATTAATAGATCTGAGGGCTTAGTGGAGATGATTAACGTTTAGTCATCTGACAAACACTGTTATGACTACGCCCACCGCGGCGGGATGGAAGGATTTATAGAGTCTGAAATGACCACGGCGCAAATTAAATGCAGGAACTGAGACGATTTTTAAGTTGGTTTGCTTTTAAACCTGCTCCTTTGTGAAGCCTTTGGGTTCCTGGGTGCTGATTTCCCACAATTCAGTGCAAGAAATGGCAGGAACAGTGCAGTGAAAAGAGAGTTTACATCCTTAAAGAGTTCATGTTTGTTAACGTTTCATATTGTCTCAGTCAGACATAAACTTCGTATCTCCATCGTTCTTCCAAAATTCAGCTCTGCTGATCATGGATAAACGTTCTATTGAAACGTATCAGAACCTTTTATTAAACAGTGTACATTTGATTTTAGAAGAAAGTTTTTGTTTTTTTCTCCCTTTCCTAAAAAGTTTTTTTCTTTTCTTTATTAACAAAAGTTAATATCAAAGATGACCTGAGTGAAAACAGAATGCAGTTCTCAAATGATGTTTTCATTTATTTTGGGGAACACTATCGCCACCTGATTGTCTCTCTTGATAAATAATGAATTCACTGTGATCAGTCACATTTTTGGTTCAATTTTATGAGCCAAACTCAGGCCTGATTCTTCACCAAAATTTAGATTAGAGAAATCCCTTAAATGGAACCAGTCAGACAACAGGTACTTCAATTTGTTTAGACCAGACCATGATCTGAACAGATGAACACCAACGACACGGACATCTATTAGTCTGGAAAGGCTTGGAGAGCTATTTCTAAACTTTAGGACTCCAACAGAGATCCATTATCCACAGAGTTGCCATCTTGCCAAGTCTTTTCTAGCAACACGTTTGGAGGCCATGAAAAAACCCAGAACAACATCTAAAGTACTGCAGGCCTCACTTAAGGCCAAAGTTCATGATTCAACAACAATGATAATAAAAAACTGGGCAAAATGTGCATCCATGCTAGCTTTGCAAAACCAAAAGTCCTGCTGAGTTAAAATGTATACAGAAGCCTGTCTCACATTTGCCATAAAACACAAGTTTTGGGAAAGTATTCTGTCGAGTGATGAGGCAGGAGTGGGAGTTGATGGACGCCTTGTTACATCTAGTGGAAACTAACACAGTATTTGGGAAAAAATGGCTAATGCTGCAGGACAGTGATCTGCAGCGTAGGAGTAAATCTGGCTCTAAACGTCTCGAAAAGAAATTAATAAATTAGTAAATTACTAAACAAACATTTTGTTCTTCGTTATCAGAAATAGCTGATGCCAGTTGTTATCACCAGGGATGTTAAGCAGTGTTTAGGTTGAGGTTGCACTTACTTCCTCACATATGGTTAAGTTGGTTTAGACAAGTTTTGTCCTCTATTAAGTGAAGTCATTATTTGAAAACTGCTTTTGCTATTTCCTTGGATTATCTTTTGAGTTTAAATGTGACATTTAAATGTGACCAAAACCAAAAGGAAATCTCTAAAAGCTGGTTTTTGTCTTTTGACTGACACGGCACAAATGCTGTAAAATGTTTCACATGGTCCCAAAACTGCCTTTTGGAATCGTCCTTAAATCTTGACCCCCACCTGTTCCCGAAACTTCCCTTAGTGCATCCTTGCGTTCTCAGACAAAATCCTTGCGTAACATTTTGCTATCTTCCTTCCAGAAGGTCTGTCGCAACTTGAAATCGGGCAAGGTCGAGGTTTGTGTGCAGCCAATTTCAGCTGCACACATGCTCACAAAGAAATTGCACAACCATATGACTCTGTGACTTTTTCCCACTTGGTCACCCGAAGGAACTGCAACACTGAATCATATCGCTTGCTATTATATAAGAGGACCCAGAATTAAGTTCTTCTCAGAATGTAGCCTGGAAACTGAGTTAGGCAGTACATGCATGGAATGTAGTGCAGGGGGATATGGGGGGCGGGGAGTCGGATGAACTTGTGCTTTAAAACGATCAGGCTGCAAACTCAAAACAACCAGCGGTTTCAATTTGCCAAATGAGCCATATGGGTCCCGCCGCTCGAGGCCTTCGATGTCAGCACATTTAGACCGTATGAAGGTCCTCGCTCAGACTGAGCTGCTTAAGCACCTTGGAATGATCTAAGTCCTTCAACTAGTTTCTCAGCAGGAGATGTTTTTGCTCGTTTCCTGAAGGTCCCCGCTTGCCTCAGGCATCTAAGAAAAAGAAATCCTGTAATGGATCATTTTCTATCAAACATACCGAGTCAGTGCCTATGAAATGCACCCCACTGTGAGTCATGAAATCCCAGAGTGGGGTCTTAAAATTATTACAGAAATAACATTCAATTTAAAAGTCATTGCCGATGGTACATTTCTGGA
Organism: Fundulus diaphanus; assembly: GCA_037039145.1. Lineage (NCBI taxonomy): Eukaryota > Metazoa > Chordata > Actinopteri > Cyprinodontiformes > Fundulidae > Fundulus > Fundulus diaphanus. The sequence goes on from CM073140.1 coordinate 35,606,671, forward strand.
ACATGGCAGACAAAAGTGAAAGTAACAGGCTTATAATCCATGTTTGTCGGCCTCAGCTAGCGATAGTTGGAGTCTATTCTCTGTCACTTATCAAATCAGCTCTCTATCCAGGTTCACCGTCCCCAAAAGCCCAAAATGATGCATCTTTATAGAGGTCTTTGTGGAACAAACTAAATCAAATCGTCATTGTGCTTTGGAGATTTACTTCATTTTTTCCTGCTAGACTTAAATTAGTATTTTTGGTCCTAGGTGTTGAAAAGGCTACTATAAGACCACAATGGTCTTGCTTTTGCTGCAGTTACTGCAGCAGCTCGTTTACGGTATGTCTCTACCAGCTTTGCACATGTATAAACTGAAGTTCTTTGCTTATTCTTCTTTACAGACCTGCTTAAGGTCAGACGGGTTGGTGTCTGCTTGAAACAGCCATTTTCAAGCATTGCCACAGACTGTCAATAAAATTGAATTCTGAATGTTGCCTGGGCCGTTCTAACACATGGATTTGCTTTGGTCTAAACCATGGGTGGTTGTCCTGCCTGGAACGTAAACCTCCAGCTCAGTCTCAAATTAGTTGTGACCTCTAACGTTCGTTGTTGCTCAATTCACATTCCCTAACCAGCTTCCCTGTCAGTGCTGATTAAAACCATCCCCACAGCATGATACTGCCAACACCATGTTTCACAACTGGTACGAAGTGATATATTGTTATATTTCCCCCTCTCACAGCAAATTGCAATTAGGTCAGACACTACAACCATGATCTTGGCTGGAGGCAAACTTTAAATGGGACTTCTGAATTTATTTCAACAAAGGCTTTCTTATTTAGATTTAATTGTGGGTGTTCTGTCCACAGAATCTTCCACCTGAGCTGTGGATCTCTGGAGCTCCTCCAGTTACCAAGGGCCTCTTGGCTACTTCTCTGCTTAGTACTCTGGTAAACGGACATTTCTTTGCAGGTTTGCTGTTGTGAAATATATTTTCCACATTCAGATGACGCGTTGAACACTGCTCAAGTGTTATTTTGTAACCAAACCCCGCACTTTTAAACACTTTAATCCCTGACCCAGTGGTGGTTTTTGATATGACTCACTGCCCATGGCCTAGGATTGCAATGGGAACGAGACTACGTCAATTGCCAGTTGTGTTAGGTATGTCTGTTTATATCTTTATTTTAGTTCTTAATGTTTTGTATAGGTTATATATATATATATATATATATATATATATATATATATATATATATATATATATATATATATATTGTGGTCTTTACAGTATGGGGTTAGTCTTGGAAGCAGGAGGAACCAAAGGAGGACCTGCCCAGGACCCCATTTATGCCATAACCGCCACTTCCCAAATCATCCTGCTGTGTTTTTATTCTTTCTGATACTGTTGATTTACTAATATTCTCTTTTTAAAAAAAACTCTCGCAGGCCTTAATGGAATACTTGTATGTATAGTAAAGGATAAATTACAAACTGGGTTTAATTAAGAGGAATCAGAGCAGAGAGTGCGCACAACAAATGCCACACTTTTCAGATTTACTTTTTTTGTCAAAACAAATTAAAAGCCTTGGGCCGTCTAACAAACGTGCAAACGTTCAGGCATGAATACAGCTGCCATGCGGTTCAATTATAAATGCAATTACAGCAATATGATTTTAATGGAGAAACGACTAAAGCGTCCTCGTGTAAAAACACATTTTATTATGAAACAGTGTTAATGGGTCTGTTTCTGAAACACCCCGCAGGCTGCAGCTTTCTTTAACACTGGCCCCTATTGAAACAGATGTTTATGGACCCGAGATGAGTGACCTGTCGGGTGCGCGCACTGCCGAACACGCGTGCGCGCAACATCTCCCCCCCTTTTTTTCCCACCGCTCCCTGCAAACCAAGGGTCGACGGGCTTCCACTGAGCGGATCCAGCTGTCACTCACGGCGCTCCCCGATCAGCCGTAAAAGGTTCGGGCGACGCGGAGGGTTGCTGTGCGGCCCGGATAAAAGCGCTGGTTGCGGGCGGACCTTCCAGGTGATCAACAGATCCGTAACTGTTCACCACTCCTGCGAGGGAGAGCAAGATGAGGGACCCGAAAGGCAGCGCCGGAGCCAACAGGCATGGGAGCCACTGACATATTTATCGCCGAATTCCCGAGCAAGGCAGCCACAGAGATGTGAAGAGAGGGGCGCCCGAGATTCGCTTCCAAATCGGCCGATTCAACTGGAGGAGGTTCGATCCGTGGCGAAAATGACCAGACTATTGTCTCGCATCCTTGTAACGCAACGGGCCCGCAGGAATCTTGGCACCGCTTTTACGCAGCAGACCACATAGCTTCGTCGACGTTCAGCCCGACTGAAGAGCGACCACATGGACAAAGGCTGCCTGCGCACCTCTCGTAGTGATGCTGTGAAGTGAACACTGAAAAGCCACCAGAGAAACGTCCTGCCGGTTCCTCCCGAGAGGGGAAAAAACACACACACACACACACACACGAGGAAAGAATCAACGGCGGGACCTCGGCAAGTCCAAAACGACCTTCCCTCCGTCCCCAAACAAAGAATCGTCTTGTACCTTAAGGCATCTTCACAGACTCGCATAGCGGTAAGAATCCATCTGTTTATCCACATTATCACTGAAACATAATTTCTGTCCTAATTGGGTGCTAATCTAATCCGGTGGAGGATGAGGGGAAATGTCAGGGTCACAGGCGCGCCACATGGCACCAGTGCGCACGAACTACGGTCTCATTTCTTTCTGTTTATTGATCTGTTTGAACAAGATAAAGGCCAAACTGCTAAAAAAAAAATACATGTCTGCTGATACATTTTTGGGAATATAAATACTCAAGGGAGCTTCTGGTTTACATGCACCTAACAGGAGGCAGTTGTCGTTCATCACCTTTTGGACGAACTTCTCACCCATCTCAGAAGAAGAACCATGGAGTAGATGGATGCAGGGATTTAGTTCGTTCGCGTAGATGTCAAGCAGAATTCCTAGTGACTTTACATGTAAACTCATGCTCTTACTGAATCATTGATGCTCTAACAAGTAGACAAAAAGCGTACCCTGACAAAACACAGTAAGTCATTTCTGGGCATTCTGGTGAGAATATTGATGAATATTGAATGAAATTTGTAGATCCCTCTTGGAATACATGTCCCTTGGGAATTAAGGAGCAATCATAAAACTGGTTGGCAACTTTTTAATCATACTTTTGTAATTTAACAAACCATTTGATCTAATGGTTGGATTTAGATGGAAAATACAGTTTTCTCTGACGTCTGACCTGCAAAGTCCGGTCTAAACGTTTTATTTGTTTTAAAGGAATTTAATCCATGAGAGAAACGATATATGCTGCAGGTTCTTTGACAGTGGTAGTGTTGGATCCAACTGATTACAAGACTATGACCATTTTTGCATCAAAGCATCCGTCTCTAACCTCTGTTTGACTTTTATTGAACAGTGCATCAAGGCACATAGCTACTGTTAGTTAATGCTTATTTTAAATCCAAAAAATTGTGGACATTTTTAGTTTTGACGCATTTAATGAGTAGGGGTCTTAAAAACAAGATTTTATTCACAATTTGATCTGCGAGTCAGGATTCCCATCACTAGCTAACTGACCGGTGCATCTTTGAAGTTAGCCTTTATGGTCAAATTCGGCACATTTTAAAGATGGATTGAAGTTCTCTTAGTGGTAAACGTGCCTTGTCCGTTTAAAATGAACAAATAAAGTAAAAGTAGATTGGTAAAAATACCAAATGATGTTTTCATTGTAAAACGCGCCAACACAATGTATCTCCTTCCACTTGGTCTCATTAACAGGAAAATATTCACTTTCACTGCTACGTAGCCGACACCCAGCTCTACCTCCCCACTAAGAGGGAGAACGCCACCCTTCTGCCATCTTCCATCCTTCCCTTCAGACTGCCTCACTCAAATCAAAGCACGGTTTAGTCAAAACCTCCTCGAACGAACACCAAGACAACTGTATTTCTTGTTGTTGGCACCAGTTCCACTTCAATCAAATGACTCCCAGTTACATTCGATGGTCCTTCGGTTTCTCCTTCCCCTCAAGTCAAGCCTTTATCTTCATTTTTCAAATCAACATCAACCGGTCTGCTTATTTCCACCTTCGAAACATCCGCCGTCTCCGTCCATCTGTTACACCCACCAGCGCAGCTGTCCTCGCCAACGCACCTGTCACTTCTCGATTAGATTACTGTCACTCCCTTCTTTCAGGTCTCCTTCACAAAATCCTTCATGAACCTGCCCAGAACGCGGCTGCCTGGGTCACCACCAGAACCTCCTACTAATGGCACTCTAACACATCTTCACTGGATACCCGGCAAATATGGGGTTGATTTCAAGAAGCTCCTTCTCACTTTCTCATCTCTCTGTACCTCCTTATCTCATTTATCTGCTTTGCAGTTATACTCCTGCCTTCCTTCTTGTCACACCTCTTTTGACATCCATGGGGTCCAGAGCTTTGCCGCGCATAGCTCTGGACCTCACTTCCACAACACGTCCGTGATTCTGACTTTCTGTCCTCGTTTAAATCTTAGCACGTGCTTATTCTGTGTAATCTCTGGTATCATCATTGCTGTTGCTGTGTCAGTCCAGGATTTGGTTTTATTCTTTAAAGTTCTACTGTTCTTATATATTTTTTTGTTAAGGGTCCATGAGGGACTTGAAAGGCACATTTAAAGAAAAATCTATTATTATTATTATTATTATTGTGATTATTATAATTATTATGAATTAAAATGTATTTATATAGTAGCAATTCACATCATCTCTAGGCACTTTACAAAGTGATTATTATTATTATTAATTACATTTTATTTATATAGTACCAATTCACAACACGTCATCTCAAGGCACTTTACAAAGTGCTTATTATTATTATTATTAGTATTATTATTATTATTAGTAGTAGTAGTACTAGTAGTAGTAGTAGTATAACCAACATGTAAATAAGCCTTTATGAAACAAAAAAGACTATAAAGTTATTTATTCAGTCTAAATAGCCGCACCTTTAGGCTCATCTGTTATGTAATCTTTGCCGCCGACATCTTTACTGCACTGTGGCCCTATTACTTCCTTTTGCTTCTCTGTTGCACTTTCCAAATAAGGCTTTGGCCGTCCAAACGCGTCTCCTGCTTCAGTCGTTGTCTCAGCGCATCGGCAGAAAGGCTCTCCGTCACTCGCAGCCTTTCCTGCTGAGGAACAGCCAGCACCTGGAGTTGTTCACCATAATGAGGAACGGCCTCTTTGAAATTTGCCACACTGGTTTCAGCGTGGAGCAATTTGTCAGTGCCACAGCGAGCAACAGCTCAAATATGAGCCACCGTAATGAGTTTCTCCCTCTGCGCTTGAGAAAATCCCCGCTACATGTGAAGTCATTGTGATGGATTTTGGCGCCTTGCCGCCGAAAGCTCTTAGTGTTGCTGAGTGATTCTCACTTTAAACGTACCAAGCTTTGTGTTTAAATTTATTTTTTATTTTTTTTTGGTAAGCTGCCACCTCTGTTTGCCCTCTCTATTTTTGTTTCCATCAAGAGAAAACAGTGTTGGCATTTCATCGCCTCACGTTCCTCATTAACATTTTCAGTATTTAGCGAGGCTGTCCATTTCTCCGTTTCTCCTCCCTCCTTGTTATCCCGGCACCCTCGCCACAGACCATTATCTCTCTCCCTGCGATAGAAGACAAGAGGAGAAGTCAACCCCTTTGCTCTGCAGCACTCAGGGAGAGAGATGAGGAGCATATTCTGTTTGACAGCTGAGAAATGCCCCTAAACGTCTAACCATGGTCTTCTTCTCTTTTAATTTAACATATAGCACTTTTTTTTGGTTGCTACTTTTTCCTCCCATGCCTTAAGCTGAAAGTGTTAAATAGAAATCCTGACTTTGCAGATATGATTGATAAATTGTGCACGGATGTTTATTAAATGATCAAAGGATGTCCTAGAAAAGTCCAAGAAATGATACATAGCGTCTTGGCTGCCTGCTCTGCTGATTTATATCCAATGCTTCTGTGAAAAAGAAAGAATAATCTTTTATTTTTTTTTGTGCTCTCCAGAAATTGAACTGCATAGATCAGTCGAAGGAACGATAACTGATAGAAAAGTGAAGGATTGCAGCGCGGACAGCGGTTCTTAACTTGCTGTTAGGGATGGTGCATAACGTTCCAGATTGCGTACATGTGAGCAGGTAATTTACATATGACCATTTAACAAGAAGAAAATATTTAGACGAGCTGTGCTTTTTTATGAAAATGTGCTCCTGTCTTAAAGAATCAATAACTTGGGACTAAACTCTTAATTTTAGAATTTTTTTTTAATTTTTTTTTTTTACTATGATTGCAAATACTGGGTTTGAAGGCGGCGCCAAATGTAAAAGTCAGTTGCTGCAAAACTCAATCTAGATCTTGAGACTATCTTAATTGCCTTACTCTGAAATCCCAACAACCGGTTTCATATGGGAAATCAATAATATAATATATATTGTACAGTACATTAGCCTGCTGTGCATTTAATTTGCAGTTAAAAGCTAGAATCACTGTGGGGGTTGTGATTAGTCACCGCCCATTAAACTGAAGATGCATTAGGTCTCCTTTAAGGACTTTTGAAAAAGCGCATCAGATAAAGAGCTTTGTAATTAAATTTAACACAAAGCAGCATGGAGCATACTACTATGTACATTTTCCGGCCAGAAGTTTACATCCAATCATCAGGACATGGACATGAATGTCATACTAATACGGGCCTCTTGTTGACTTTGAGACATTCTTTTTTCAGTGTACACAGCAGCAACATTTGCATACCCCTGCACTTTTATTTGGTTATGTAGCTCCCTTTCCTGGCAGAGTTAATAGACTTAATTTAAGGTGGTTGGAACTGTTTTTAAGCGTACTTGGTTCAGACGTACATATTCAAAAGGGTTGATGTCAGAGCTTTGGGACGTCCATTCCAAACACCTGATGGTTTCCTCTTCATCCATCCCAAAACCAGTTCTGAGCTTTGCTTAAGGTCACCTGAAGGAACGGCCAGTTGTGTCCAAGTTTCAAACATCAAACACTGATTTGAGGGGAGAAGAAATAATTTAGAGGTGGTCCTACTTCTTCATAGTTCCATTCACTTTGTGCAAACCATCAACCCCACAGCATGATGCTGCCACCACCGTGCTCAACAGTCGGTTCATCGTTGGGGTACTCAACTGCGCCTTGAGTTGCCCGACTATGCTTCCTGTCATTGTACCCAAGTAGCTCTATCTCGGGTTTCATTGGACTTTAAGCCGGAAACTGCAGTCTCAGTTGAGCGGGAGGGTTTTGATTTTGGAGCAGGGGGCTTCTTTCTTGGTCGACACCGTCTCAGTCTCTTGCGGTGTAAAGCTAGCTTCTCTGCAGTCAGCGGCACTGCCGTTGTAACAGTTTCCAGGTTCATGGCAGTGCTGATTCTCGGCGGTTCTTGCCATTGACTCTTTGAGCTTTACATTGCCGGTCAGATGAGAGATACTCTGGCACAACAGGGAGACTTTTAACCAAATATTAGCTGGAAGCATGCACATAATTGAACTTATATATAACTTTGACCCTGTGTTGTTTCTAAGTTCAAGCTTGTGCACAAAATTTGTCATTTTTTAAAATCATTGCAGTTGATTTGTTTGTCGTATAATAGTTTTGCCCCGGGAAAAGGTTGCTTGCAATGAATAATTAAAAGCCTAAAATATAAATGACCTTCATGCCTATTATGTCTGAGTCTAAACTTCGTCTAAATATAGTTTTAATGTGTCACCTGCTGCAACATTTATTTTCTCATCACCAGAAAATCATCACCAGAAAATCCTGAGATTTTCCAGAATGTTATTGAATCATAGCAATAAAAGACACCATTAATCTCTAACAATCTATATAATGTGTGCAGTTGGTGTGCAATGATCTGCTTTTTTGCATTTATGGTAAGGCTTTGTGGAAATCACTCACAGTTATCTACAATTTTCCTACGTGCTGGAGAAAATGCCTGCAGGATGCGTCTAAATCAATTTCATGCTCACAGGCAGCAAAATCTGATAAATGGAGTAATTTAGTTGCTGGTTTTTCCAGTTTGTCTCATACAATGTGGGATGTGGAGCCAGTTCTGGAAGAGGTGAGCGCTTTTGGCGACGAACGTAAAGAAACAGGGCGTTGCAGAGTGAACAATCAGCTTGGTGGGAGGCCTGGATGCAAAAGGCAGAGAAATTAGGAAAAACCAGGGACCTAGGCGACTTGGGAAGCATGTGGACTGGAAGCGAGATCCTCCTTTGCTCCTCAAACATCTCTTCGCTGGCTTTGCTTAACAGGAAACATCAAGGTATTATGCCTATATCTTGCTCAGCAGACAGGAGCACGAAGCCAGGCTTAATCCTCGGAGTGTCGCTTTCTGAGGGAAAACCGCGTATTTATCCCCGCCAACTAGTCTGGATTCCCTCCGCTTGCCGCCCAGCGCTTTGCTCTGCGTTTTTCTGCTTGCCAGTTCTTGTAAGCCACTTTAAAGCAGCAGCGGCAGCAGCAGAGGGAAGGTGCTTTGCTCTCTTTCCATGTAATTACCAAGTGATTAAGGTTGTTGGAGGTCATCGGCTGTAAATGGGAGTCGCAGCGGTGTGTGTGTTGTGCAAAGTTTCAGCTGCACTGACAGAGCCACTTAAAATGAAAATGATGGATTCACATGATGTTATTGAACTATTGCTTGAGTCAGCAAATGGCAATTTTCTGCTATTGTGATTAAATTAATAAAAATTTGTTCTGGATGGCTGATGTGAAAATAATTGGCTAGTGAGATGTTCTCAAATGTCCGTGGGTAAAAAAAAAAGAGCGGCGATTAAAACATTTAATCAATTTTGAATTTGTGAACTTTAAAAGTGTGAAGCGTAAACTTCAGCAAATTCTGACCTTCTCATGTTTCTCTAATTGCAGCTGAGTGCTCTCAGTGTCTAATGCTCCTGATACTTTAGCGCCAACCAACTAAAAATATTAGGAGACGGCAAGACGAGGGACAGTGCTCTGTGACTCAGGATGACTCCCCGGGAAAACGAGCCCCGCAGTCGACCCTGACCCTTCACAATCGTTGCTTTTGGTGTGTGTGTGCGTATCGCCGCGACGCCACATCAGATCTCAGAGTCTTTAGCTGTAAAACATATAGAGAGGGGAGAGTGTGATTTTATCGGACAAAGGGAATCCTGTGATTCATGGCGTCTGTGTGGTATTTCCGCAGCTCGTGGTGGTTGTGCAACAAACGTAAAAGCAATGCAGCACTGCTTTGTATCTAAATTTTGCATGCACTTCCCCCCCTGTCATGTCCAGCGTCATGGCAATAAGTGTTGTGCTCTGGTTGCCGGAGTTATGGCAAACATATTTGCTTTACCATGGCAGACTTTATACGTTTAAATCCAAACTTGATGTCCAACCCTTGATGATTTCTTTCATTGATGTTACGGTACCAGGTACAAACTGATACAAAACATGACAGGGGACATTTTGCACACGCTTTAGAACTATTCTAAGGTGAACTTTTGCATTTTGCATGAAAATCATCAACGAGAATTGTTGCATTAGCTTGAAAAAGCATGAAAATGTGCTTGATATATAAAACTAATGTACAAAATAAAGCATAAATCCTGGCTGTAATTCTTGTCTAAATCGAAAAACACTTGTAAATATAAATATTTGTATGCATCTGAACAGAAGGAAGCTGTAAACCTTTCCGTTTCGGAGAGAGGGCATACCTCCATGGAGTGTGGTTGAAGTCAGACCTTTCTGTCTCCTGGCTTGTGCTCATGAAGAGATACGGACAGTCTAACAAATGAAAACGGTCGTGAGACTCCTTCCCATCGGGAATGTCACTGTTACACGCCCAAATCGGCTCAGGCTGTGTGCATGGGAACACACACGCACACGCACCGAGTCCAGCGTGCGTGCACAGACATGTTTACGCTGCAGCCAGTGCCTCACATGCATATTCAAAGCGATATGTCAGGCTCATGAGTCTGCGTGCGCTGACACATTTACATATGAGCACGGCTGTCGTGGTCCGGGGCCTGATTTGGGGTGACAGGTCTTATGCCACCGCCCCTGGGTCAGCGTGGGGGGGCGGAGCCACAACGTGACAGAGATCAGGGCAGAGAGATGCCTTTCATTCACCGTCAACCTCCTGTGACATGGCCTTTTTCCCCTTGTCTACGCTTCACTGGGGTCAGCAGCTATGAAGTAACATTTGACTTTATGCTCAGCTGACTAGTTGTCTTTTTGCTGGAACTTGTCTCTAGTTCTTCTGGCCACAAATACTGGCCTATCAGCATTTGTTAGGGGGTTAAGATCAATTGTTAGGGTTCAAATTAGGAATTTTGTTAATCTTGCCAAAAAAAGAAGAGAAATTTATGCATCACTTCAAAATTGATATATATATATATATATATATATATATATATATATATATATATATATATATATTTTTTTTTTTTTATTTTTTTTTTTTTTATTTATTTATTTTAAAACAAGGTCTACTTTCTGCTTTAAAGCATATGTAAAACAAAAGTCTTTTTTCTGATCAAAAACTTGCAGAGTCAAAATTGAAAATATTCGGCTGGCATGTTTTAAAGCAACAAAAAATAAGAGTTATGAACATTCACTATAAATACCAACTTCTTTCTTTCTACAGTGACAACAATAAATGCAGCTTTAGATTTTCCACCTCTTGCTTTAAAGCTGACATGAAGTGAATTTAAGGATCACTCCTGGTTAATGAAGTGATGGAGCTGCATTTGATTTTCTCCTCCAACTGGATCGCCTTCATTTTAATACTCAGCCCTCTTGTGTTAGCAACACTGCTACATCTAATGCAAATACACAGAGGAACTTAATGGTTGTGTGCGCAAGGGTGAATGAAAAACACATTTTGAAACAGTTTGTCGAACATGAATGAGCTGTAGGCTATGGGTTGCATTATAATGCCATTGAATAAAAAAAACATCTTTTTCTTTAAATAGACAAAATCATTTCTGGGGGTAAGCAACAGTGCACCATAAATTTCAGTTTGAACATTGATTTTATAAACAGGAATAATCTGTATTTAATGATTTCAACAAGTAAATGTTAATGTTTTTTTTTTTAAATTCACAATCTGCATGGAAATGTTAAGTGTTTAACGTAGGCTGCCTGTAGCTGACAATAGATTTGTGTAAATGCAAAAAATTTCACGATCGGATTAAAATGTATTCAGATTAAATAATCGGATCGTACCGTTTATATGGGTTTACTGATCATAATGTGCGTGTGTATGCACCTGGCTTTATTCAGAATAGAACCACTCTGACATGCGCAGTTATCGAATTCACCTAAAACAAAACACAGAAGAAGAAAAACTTTGCTGAACAACAGAAAATAGTAAACGAAGCTGTATTATATGAGTTTGTTTGTCTGCCAAGCGCCCAGGCTGGACCAGGTTCTAATTACAGTTGAAACATTACTGAATATTTTTTTTTTTTTTAGCTCTTTTAATCTTCCAGATAGAAAGGTTGTATCGGGAGTCCAAACAGTTTCGCTTGCCGCCGTATTTCCGCCACTCGCCAACGAGGAAATATGTCACGTTTATACCGGGCGCACATGAGCACTCGGGTCAGTTTGCCACATTCGGAATAACCTGAACCTGATAATCGTTTACATGTATGTTGATTGGATTATCAGTCGGCATAAGGCACCCCTCTCATTCGGATTACAAAAGTATTACAGCTCCGTGCGTGAGCAGAGTCAAGAAACCACGTCTAGCACCAATTTTACCAGCAGCAGCAACGGTGTTGACATGACATGTGGATCAGTGTTGGAAGCGGTTCACAGCACCACGAGCAGCGCTGTTTCTAGGTGCTGCGTGATCGATAGAGACAGAGTCACTTAATTTAATCTTGTAAATAAAACTTTCGGCCCGAATTCAATTTTCCCTCTGCTGACGTAAACGACGTAAAGTCAGGAGAAAGATAGACAGACATTTTCTGATTCTCGCTCGTGTTCTTCTCCCGGATCCGTTGCAATTCTCTCGTCTGTTGCCTCCGATTCCTCTCTCTCTTCCTCTCCTCCTCCATCACTAACTTTGACCTTAGATGTCTCACCTGACAGTTTCACCAATTTCAGCCAATCGAGCATATTTGCGAGAATGATTGTAGTAGAGGCCATAGGCTAGGTGCGCATATACAGCACAATGCGTAGAAGAAGATAACTTCTTCTATGTTTCATCTTAAAATGAAGTGTAGTAGAAGACTTGTACTACACTGTGCTACTGTGGCTTGATGAGTTGAGTAGTCGTCTGGCAATCAGAAGTTTGTGGGTTCGGTTCCAGCTTCCCCTTGCCACATGTCGATGTACCCCTGGGCGAGGCACTTAACCCCAAGTTGCCTACCGAGCTGCGTCTCTGTGTATAAATGTGTGTGCGTTAGTGAGAGCGACTGGGTGAATGTGGCTATAGTGTACAGCGCTTCGGGTGGTCAGCTGGAAAAGCGCTATGTAAGTTCAGTCCATTTACTTCTTCTAAATAAATACATTTTCGTGTGAATACATTTTTATTTATTTATTAAATTTACAGTTTTTGATTTCAGTTTTTTCAAAGGAAATGTTTATTTACACGTCTTTATGGTGTGGGGGAAAAAAAAGTCAGGCTGCCATTACATTTTTCCTCTCACACACCCCTAGCGGCAGTTCGCGCACACTTTGGGAATCCCTGCAGTTTTTAAAAAAAAAAACAGGACAGGTATCCTTGAGTTGGTTTAGTGAAAGACTTATTCCACCATAATGCACCACTGATCACCTTGGGAACCATTCCTAACTGTGGCCTTCAAACTCTACAACTCCTCCTTATTATCTCCACCCCAACTGTTGGAAAGGACTGAAGAGAGCTAATATCATTTATTACTGTGTTGTAATGGCTTCTATCTCTAAATCTAATTGAAGCACCTTTTACTTTATTTTTTTTATGTACGTCTGTGCTTATTCTTCACCGATTGGTTTGAATTTTGTATTCATGTTTTTCAGATGCACATCTAAACTGAGCAGCTATAAATCTACGTCCTTTCCCGAAGCCAAGGATTTATTAAGTATTCTGATTTTGATTTTATCCACCGATTGTCCATTTTCCTCGTTTATGAAGAGCACATGATGTACCTGCTGTCACAGTCAGGTACATGTACAACTGGACACTAAATGAGTGAAATATTGAAGGAACATTTTGACAGACTTACAGAAAGCCTGGAGAACATTTGATCAAGACATCTTTAAATGATTAGAAGAACGTTTTCTTGCTCTTTGGAAGCAAAGCTTCAATAAAGTTGTGGTGGTTTCAGTCATTTGCAGGGTGTGAAAGCTTTATTTTGGTTCTAATTTAATACATTAATGTCATCCTATTGTTACCACACATTTTGGTTATTTATTTGCATTGACAGCTTTTTAGCAACTTAAAAAATAGCCTGACGATCAAACCGTAATTGCTGCAATATTATTGACTTCCTTTCGCATCTCCTTGATAGCTTTTTTTTTTAAATTGTTTCATTGCACATGGATAATATCCTGTAGAGATTTAGGGGTTATACCTGCAGTTTTTTTGCAGACTACTTCAGATGTACATTTCACAAAAATAGCATTCATTTTTTTTCATTGAGCGCTTAAACAGAAACCCAAATGACTTGCAATTTGCCGCAGACGCTGTTGAGAGCAGATGAGTCTCCATAAGGAGATCTGTGCCACGGGGCTGCACATGGCGGAGCGCACGCGCCGACACGACCACGAGCGCTCACGCCTGATTGGTCCAGCTGGGGCGGCTACGGCCGGGTGATGTCCCTCTCGCTCTCTGTCACAGGCGTAGCCGAGCCGAGCAGCCAGGTTCACAGGCTGGGGCCGACACCCTGTCATCGCCTCACCCGGCGCACTCCGCCATGCACAAAAGGGCGAACACACACAAAGACACTCATACCGCGGTGTGCAGAGATATGAAGAAAGCTCCGCTATCGAGGAGAATACATTTCAGGGAAGGTTGTTTTGTGCAGTGCTGTTGTCTGCATATAGTAATGACTTTAGGTCATGCCTTCTTTCAGCTCCACTCACAAAGGCCTCATCCTCCGGTTCTGGGTTGCTTAGATCTTTGCTGTAGCTCACCATGAATGCTTGGTTATGTGACCAAATACTAGTGATTCAGCTCAACGTGGAAATCCCCTGCAGCATGAGTCTCTTTGCTTGAATGTGTAATGTTTTGAACCAAACAGAAAGCTCTTCTGCACTCTCAACAATCATTTTATCCATGTGAACAATTAAGAGAGCTACAAGATTCAGGGGTTTTCCTCAGGCGTTAAAAACATCAATTATGAAACCCCTGTTGAAAAAGAATGATCTTCTAGACAAGTTGCTTTTGCAAAACTACAGACCCGTTTCAAATCTTCCATTTGTTAAACTATTCAATTCAATTCAATTAAATTTTATTTATATAGCGCCAATTCATGAAACATGTCATCTCGAGGCACTTTACAAAGTGAAAATCAATCATATTATACAGATTGGTCAAAAATTTCCTATATAAGGGAACCAGTTCACTGCTTCAAAGTCCCGACAAGCAGCATTCATTCCTGGAGAAGCGTAGAGCCACAGGGAGAGTCGTCTGCATTGTCCATGGCTTTGCTGCTATCCCTCATACTGAGCAAGCATGAAGCGACAGTGGAAAGAAAAACCACCCATTAGCGGGAAGGAAAAACCTCCAGCAGAACCGGGCTCAGTATGAACGGTCATCTGCCCCCGACTGGGGGTTACAGAAGACAGAGCAGAGACACAACAAGACAGACAAAAAAGCACAGAAGGACACATTGATCTAGTAATCTGTTCTACATTAGATGGTAATAGAGGGTGATCTGTCTTCCCTGGATGATGTCACAGCCAACAGAATGCCAGACCAGGTGTACCTACTATGAAGAAAAAAGAGAGAGAACAAAAAGCTGAAATGACAACAGTCATTTCAATGTAATACAATGCAAAACTGGAGAACAGTAGAAATCAGTAGAGTGAGAAAAATAGGCCCTGATGTCCTCCAGTAGCCTAAGCCTATAGCAGCCTAACTATAGAGATAGCTCAGGGTAACATGAGCCACTCTAACTATAAGCTTTGTCAAAAAGGAAAGTTTTAAGATTAGTCTTAAAAGTAGACAGGGTGTCTGCCTCACAGACCAAAACTGGGAGTTGGTTCCACAGGAGAGGAGCCTGATAGCTAAAGGATCTGCCTCCCATTCTACTTTTAGAGACTCTAGGAACCACCAGCAGACCTGCAGCCTGAGAGCGAAGTGTTCTGTTAGGAACATACGGGGTAATCAGAGCGCTGATATATGATGGAGCTTGATTATTAAGGGCTTTATACGTTAGAAGAAGAATTTTAAATTCTATTCTTGATTTAACAGGAAGCCAATGAAGGGAAGCTAAAATTGGAGAAATATGATCCCTCTTGTTGATTTTCATCAGAACTCTTGCGGCATCATTTTGGATCAGCTGAAGACTTTGAACTGCATTTTGTGGACTTCCTGATAGCAAAGAATTACAATAGTCCAGCCTTGAAGTAACAAATACATGGACTAGTTTTTCAGCATCACCCCTGGACAGAATGTTTCTAATTTTGGCAATATTCCTGAGGTGAAAAAAGGAAACTCTGGAAACTCTTAATATGGGATTCAAATGACATGTCTTGGTCGAAGATAACACCAAGATTTTTTACTTTATTACCAGAGGCCAAGTTAATGCCATCCAGATTAAGTGATTGATTAAGAGGTTTATTTTTTGAGGACTCTGGTCCAAAGATTACAACTTCTGTCTTGTCACAATTTAAGTGCAGGAAATTTAAAGTCATCCAGCTTTTGATGTCATCAAGACATCAGAGCCGTTTCAGTGCTATGATGAGCTCTGAAGCCTGACTGAAACTCCTCAAGTAGGCCATTACTTTGTAAATGTTCACAAAGTTGATTAGCAACTACTTTCTCAAGAATTTTAGATAAGAAAAGAAGATTAGATATAGGTCTGTAATTTACTAACTCATCTTGATCAAGAGAAGGTTTCTTAAGTAAAGGTTTAATAACAGGTGGTACATATCCATTTACTAAGGATAGATTAATAATGTCTAAAATAGGACCACTGATCAAAGGGAATACCTCCTTAAACAATTTGGTTGGGATTGGGTCTAACATACAGGTAGAAGGTTTAGATGAAGCTAATATTTTAGATAGCTCAGAAAGCTCTACTGCTTCTAAACAGTTCAAACACTGTACAGGTTCTAAAGATTCCTCCAACGCTGCCTCACTTACTGAGGACGAGGTAATCATGTTTGGTCCGTCCGTCTTCTTCCGCTTATCCGGGGTCGGGTCGCGGGGGCAGCAGCTTCAGTAGGGAGGCCCAGACGTCACTCTCCCCGGCCACTTGGGCCAGCTCCTCCGGAGGAATCCCAAGGTGTTCCCAGGCCAGCCGGGAGACATAGTCCCTCCAGCGTGTCCTGGGTCTTCCCCTGGGCCTCCTCCCGGTGGGACGTGCCTGGAACACCTCACCAGGGAGGCGTCCAGGAGGCATCCTAACCAGATGCCCGAGCCACCTCAACTGGCTCCTCTCGACGTGGAGGAGCAGCGGCTCTACTCTGAGTCCTCCCCGGATGACTGAGCTCCTCACCCTATCTCTAAGGGGGAGCCCAGACACACTACGGAGAAAACTCATTTCAGCCGCTTGTATCCGGGATCTCGTTCTTTCGGTCACGACCCAAAGCTCGTGACCATAGATGAGGGTAGGAACGTAGATCGACCGGTAAATCGAGAGCTTCGCCTTTTGGCTCAGCTCTCTCTTCACAACAACGGATCGGTACAGTGCCCGCTTCACAGCAGACGCTGCACCAATCCGCCTGTCGATCTCCCGCTCCATCTTCCCCTCATTCGTGAACAAGACCCCAAGATACTTGAACTCCTCCACTAGGGGCAGCACATCCTCCCCAACCCGGAGAAGGCACTCTACCCTTTTCCGGTTCAAGACCATGGTCTCGGATTTGGAGGCACTGATTTTCATCCCGGCCGCTTCGCACTCGGCTGCGAACCGCTCCAGTGAGAGCTGTAGATCACGCCCTGATGAAGCCAATAGGACCACGTCATCTGCGAATAGCAGAGACGCAATCCTAAGGCCACCAAAACGGATCCCCTCAACACCTTGGCTGCGCTTAGAAATTCTGTCCATAAAAGTTATGAACAGAATCGGTGACAAAGGGCAACCTTGGCGGAGTCCAACTCTCACTGGAAACGAGTCCGACTTACTGCCGGCAATGCAGACCAGACTCTGACACCGGTCGTACAGAGACCTGACAGCCCTTATTAAAGGGTCCGGTACTCCATACTCCCGGAGGACCCCCCACAGGATCCCTCGGGGGACGCGGTCGAATGCCTTCTCCAGATCCACAAAGCACATGTAGACTGGTTGGGCAAACTCCCATGCCCCCTCCAGAATCCTGCTGAGGGTGTAGAGCTGGTTCAGTGTTCCACGGCCAGGACGAAAACCACACTGATCTTCCTGAATCCGAGATTCAACTATCCGACGGACCCTCCTTTCCAGAACCCCTGAATAGACCTTACCAGGGAGGCTTAAGAGTGTGATTCCTCTGTAGTTGGAACACACCCTCCGGTCCCCCTTTTTAAATAGGGGGACCACCACCCCAGTCTGCCAATCCAGGGGAACTGCCCCCGATGTCCACGCAATGCTGCAGAGCCGCGTTAACCAACACAGCCCCACAACATCCAGAGCCTTAAGGTACTCAGGGCGAATCTCATCCACCCCCGGGGCTTTGCCACCGAGGAGCTTTTTAACAACCTCGGCAACCTCAGCACCAGAGATGGGAGAACCCGACCCAGAGTCCTCAGGCTCTGCTTCCGCAATGGAAGACGTGTTGGTGGGATTAAGGAGGTCTTTGAAGTTTTCCGCCCACCGAAACACGACGTCCCGAGTCGAGGTCAGCAGCACACCACCCCCACTGTAAACAGTGTTGGTAATGCACTGCTTCCCCCTCCTGAGATGCCGGATAGTGGACCAGAATCGCTTCGAAGCCGTACGGAAGTCTTTCTCCATGGCCTCTCCGAACTCTTCCCACGCCCGAGTTTTTGCCTCGGCGACCAGCCGAGCCGCCTGCCGCTTCGACTGCCGGTACACATCAGCTGCTTCCGGAGTCCCACAGGCCAAAAAAGCCCGGTAGGACTCCTTCTTCAGCTTGACGGCTTCCCTCACCACTGGTGTCCACCAGCGGGTTCGAGGGTTGCCGCCGCGACATGCACCGACAACTTTGCGGCCACAGCTCCGACTAGCCGCCTCAAAAATAGAGGCGCGGAACATGGTCCATTCAGACTCAATGTCCCCCGCCTCCCTCGGGACGTGTTTAAAGTTCTCCCGGAGGTGGGAGTTAAAGCTCCGTCTAGCGGGGGACTCCGCCAGACGTTCCCAGCAAACCCTCACAGTACGTTTGGGCCTGCCCGGTCGGACCGGCTTCCTCCCCCGCCATCGGAGCCAACTCACCACCAGGTAGTGGTCGGTGGAGAGCTCCGCCCCTCTCTTCACCCGAGTGTCCAAGACATGGGGCCGCAGATCAGATGAAACGACAACAAAGTCGATCATTGAACTGCGACCTAGGGTGTCCTGGTGCCAAGAGCACATATGGACACCCTTATGCTTGAACATGGTTTTTGTGATGGACAATCCATGACGAGCACAGAAGTCCAACAACAAAACACCACTCGAGTTCAGATCAGGTGGGACATTCCTCCCAACCACGCCCCTCCAGGTCCCACTGTCATTGCCCACGTGAGCGTTGAAGTCCCCCAGCAGAACGAGGGAGTCCCCAGGAGGGGCACTCTCCAGTACCCCTTCCAAGGACTCCAAAAAGCGTGGGTAATCTGAACTGCTGTTTGGCGCATAAGCGCAAACAACAGTCAGAACCCGTCCCCCCACACGAATGCGGAGGGAGGCCACCCTCTCGTTCCCCGGGGAAAACCCCAACGTGCAGGCACCGAGATGGGGGGCAACAAGTATGCCCACCCCAGCTCGGCGCCTCTCACCAGGGGCAACTCCAGAGTGGAAGAATGTCCAGCCCCTCTCAAGGAGACTGGTTCCAGAGCCAAATTTCCTAACATTGTGCTTCAAGGAACGCAGCTCTGAATTAAATCAGATAAGAAGTCTAACAACTACAGACCTGTTCTCGGTCTCCCCTGGTTCTTTTATCTGGTAATGTGGTGTTTCTATTGTAGACTTCTGTAGTAATAAAAAGACTCTTCAAACCGTAACTATATTTTACCAGATTTAATCTAAAAGACAGAGGAATGTTTACAGATTCAGTACTGGGTTCTCATAACAACACAAGGCAACCGGTACCTGAGAACCCCGTTTTTCCTTTCACACAGATATTTTATAGGAAGCATTTGCCCACCCATTCAGGGGCGTGCACAGTATAATATCAGCGTTCCGTTCATCACATTGGTGGAGAAGATCATGCAGTAATGCAGACGTCCTTCCTGACACATATCACCCATAACAGTCATTCTGTCCAGTCTAAGTATATCAGACACTTTACCTTCAGAGTCCGTTTATTTGTAATTTACATGGCAACCACCTTTGCTGTCCAGTCTCTGTAATTTCATAATCTCCAACACATTAAAAGCTGTTTCGACAGTTAAATAGCTTCTTAAGAACGACAAGCTGCTGTCATGTCGTCCAGCCAGGTTTCCAGGCTCACTACAGTACAGAGATTGGCATTGTCAGTGCGTTGCATGAGATCTGTATAAATGCAGAGTGTGGAAGAACCACAGTGCTGGTATTGATGGACCTCAGCATTCAGCACTGTTGACCAAAGTATATTACTGGAGCGGCTGCAGAACTGGGTCAGTCTTCCTGGCACAGTACTTGACTGGTTTGAGTCTTACCTGAAGGATGGGGACTTCTTTGTGTCAACTGGTAACTTTACATCCGAGGTGACAAAAACCGTTTGTTGGGTTCCCCATCGTTCCATTTTGAGGACCCTCCTATTTAATATCTACATGCCCCCCCCACCTCATGACATAATAAATAACAAATAAGTTACCACAACGACACAGATGATACAGCTCTGCATTATAACGTCTCCAGGGGAATATGGACCCATTCAAGGGTTGAGTAGTTGCATAGAGCAAATCAATGCGTGGATGAGCCATAATTGTCTTTAGTTGAATAAAAACAAAACTAAAGTTATTATTTTTGCACCAAAGGAGGAGCGATCAAGAGACGGCACACAGTTTCAGCCATTACAGTTAGAAATGAGTGATCAGGTCTGATATCTGGGTGTAGTGATGAACTCAGACCTGAACGCTCACATTCACATAAAGACAGATACTAAATCGGCCCTCTGGCACCCGAAGATCATTTCCTGCTGGACTAATGTCCCAGCAGGATCTCGAAAAACTTATCGATACATTTGTCTTTAACCGAATTGATTACTGCGATGGTGTCTTCACAGGTTTTCTTAAAAAGTCTTTCAAATACGTCCGTGAATTTGTAAATCATTGCATTGCTTAGCACCAAAATACATTAGAGATTTGTTGTCGTATCAGCTTCCCATCCTGTGTCCACTTTGAATTGTCCTGTTACTGTAATGTGCTATACAAACTCGCCTTGCCTTGCTTTGCCTTACATTACAGCAAAGCAACAACGAGACAAGCCAACAGGGGTTATTTTTAGCCACTGTTCCATATACAACGTGTTCTCCAGACACAAAGATGCTCCAGGGTCAAGAATGGTGTTTACACAGCCTCTTATGGTGACTTCATATGACTTTCTACCACAGAATGCATTTCCTTAGAGCTTTCCTGGAACCTTAGAAATAACTGGGTTTATTTTTGAAAAAGTTAGTCTGGATCAAGGTTAGATTCCACAAATTCCACAAACGTTTCATGTTCAATGTTATTTTAAAGGGAGCACATCAACATTTTTACAACACTTTTCAGTGTGTTCAGGCTTGTTGATCAACTTTGTTTCAGTTTTATCAGTTTCCATGTTGGAAATCCATAAAATATAACAGTAAAGGAATAAAAAGCTGTCTCAAGTCATCCTGTGGAAGCATCTGAAAAGTTGCCAAATAGTGATGGTGACGTTAGGTTTGGAAAGCTGGGCTTGAACATCAATGCATGAAACACGCACAACGTTCAACCAAAACAGAAGCAGTGAAAGTAAAGTCTCCAGCTGAAATTTGAGTTCATTGAATGAAGACTTATCCAGTTTGGAGGAGAAAGTCAGAAGATTGAGATCAGCAGGTTGGAGACCTAAGATCTAATGGGGGGATTTAAAAGCTCTTTGGTGAATGATCACATGTGACAAGTATTGTAGATGGAAATTCTGGATTCAGGTAGATGTCGCACTTTTTGCTCCAGTTCTGACCAGTATTATCACTGTAGTCTGCGCAAGCACTCGTTTTGATGTCACTACCAACAAAATGTAACAAAGATTTGTAACAGCCAGCCATACCATGATTTTTTTTTTAAGTCCCACTTTTGTCCTCATGATCAGTGTGAAGTCTGTCAGGCCACTCAAACATCCGTTGCTTTCCCCACATCACTATGTTGTTTGGTGCTTAACAGTCTCTTTAAACTAACTTTACACATGTGGGTGGTGGATTGAGGGCGGATTAAATTAGTTATAGAAAACCGTAAATCAGATGCAGTCAACTGCTCTCTCCTATTGACACAGAGAAAGAAATCGTTGTAGGCTTAAGCTAATGATTGTAGCTGATCATGCCAGAAGAGAGGTTATTTATGATATGAGGATATCAGCAGATGTTTTAACATGTAAATACATGTAAAACGTTTTCTTACCTGATAAAATGTATACTTGCAAACAACAGCTGTAGGCACCTACGTGGCTGTGCTCTCTTTGCTCAGGTTTGTGTTGTTCCCTAAGATCCAAATCTGGGGTTCTCTCATAATCATAAATAGTTTCCAATAGAGAGACAGTTTTTTCTGGGTGAAGAGAAATCCATCCACTTTATCTCTTTCCATCCGGCTCAACCATGTTTCCTGCCCTGATAATCTCTGTAGTAGTTCTCACTACATATTTGTTTTGTGCCTCCGGTGAGCATTCACACAGCCACCTGACACTGTTCCAATTGAAAAGTTTCTTGCTGTAATCAAGAAAACAGTTGATGTCTTATGTGCAACTGCTGCACATATACATACATAAATGGTACACGCTTCCTGTTTTTATAAGAGGTGTGGCTTTTAAAATGGCAGATTTTGATTTCTAAACATTTCATACGTTTAATATTTATGGGTCTTATAGCTCTAAAACTGCATTTTAATGTTTCATATTGTTTTATATGCTAAATCGACTGTTATTCAGACATTTTTAGGGGTTATATGAACACAGTTCATGCAAAAACCACCTTTTAGGGAAAAAAAAGGAAAAAGTTACTACATTGTTGTGCCAGTGACCACATAGTGCTACATTACTACAGTCATATTCATTGTATTTAAATATCATTGAAAAGTTTATCTCTGTAACTCAACTCACTGAGTGAAACACATTATGGAGATTAATTACACAGAGATGGATGTTTTCAAGCCCTTGTTTCTGCTAAGTTTGATGATTTACAGCTAATGAAAACACAATATTTAAGATTGGAATATTACATCAGACCACTAAAAAACCTTTTTGAATCAGAAATGTGAGCACAATAAATATTATTTTTAATACCTGCTGGAAGGTTGTCATTTCCCAAAAAGCACTTTTTATCTGACAAACGAGCATCCTCAGAAAGCAGATTCTAATTTATCAAGAATAGCTGGACTAGGCTGAGGAAAGCCCTAACTTTTGAGCTTCCTCTCGGCGCTGTAACATTCATACACCTAAACACCGAAAGGTCTGGTGCACTTTTTTCTTCCCTGGTACGTCACAGACACGTGACGTGTCTCCCAGGACAGCCCTGACCTGTACTGTCCTTCCCTCTCAGTCTCTGCTCCTGGAGTCGTGCTTAAGCAGAATAACATTCATACATGAGTGGGTTTCCATGACCACATGGCCTCGGGATGATCTGAGCCCCAGACCACCATGGCGCGATGGGCAGGAGAAGCCCAGAGGCGAGCACATATGCACTCTAGTTTAGCCCGGATGATAGCCTCACGGGCTGACGTTCTGAGATTCTATGTCTGAAACAAAAAAAAAGAAAGAAAGAAAAGAACAGATTCACTTGACAGAAGCGCTTAAGGCCTAACTTTAAATAGCTCTGTGCTGTTTCTGTTTTCCCCCCCTGTTCTGTGGGTTTTAGGTTCGGGCTTCTGCCGCACGTAATTGTCTTGAATCAAACGAGGAGTCGGGGGAACGGAGCCTTCCTAAAAGCCTACGGACAGACCGTTTACATAAAGATTTTCTGAAATGAGCAGCGTGCTTGTTCAGAGAATGATAATGGTGACTGTATGTGGGGAACGCAGGGGGGCGAAAACAGAACTTTGGGACAGATTGTCTTTTTTTACAGGATTTTCCTTCACCTTGATTTGAGCTTAATCCTTTAGCTTTGCATGCCAACACCTCTTTGTTCTCTAACTTTTAATTTTAAGATTGTTTTAAGCTTTTCATATATGTAAGAGTATAAATGTTATAAATGCTTTATTTGTTAGCCTGACTTAAAAAAATAAAGTTGCATATGCTGTGTCACTCAGGCCTCTTTAAAGAGACTAAGCTTGTAATATTTTAGAGCAGATATCACAAAGTTCTTATATCTGTCTTCTTATGCATTTCATTTATTTTATTTTTTCATACTCTCCTTGTTAAATAGCTGTATTTACATCCCTTGATTAAGATTTTTATAGTGTTAGTATCTAATTTTATTCAGTGTTTATTGACTCTGAAAAGTGTTGCAGTTTGGTTCTTGCTAGCATAAAATTCAAGTACAAAATTTTTAACAACCATGTTTCTACTATTTCCTCTCCTGCACAAAGACTTTTTTTTGCTGTTTTCTGTGATAGCTGGGACCTTGATGTCATTGAAAAAGAATGAGTGGACCTTACTCAGCTCACTGCTGGTTGAACATGTATTTTTAGGCTTTATTCTGTCCTGTGCTGTGATGCAGCAGAAGTTATAAATAAACATTTGTGTTTGAAGAGTTAATGAGCAGATGACCAGCAGCATAATACTGCAGAAGGTGTGCTGTATATAAAAAAAAGGGTTTTGGTGATTGGCTGTGTCCAACTGAAAGGGTTCCAGCTTTGACACGGTTAACCTGACTGAATACGACTCAATAGCTCTAGGTTTGGTTTAAAACCTCACTCTGTTAGCATGTTGCTGGCAGATGTAAACATGCTGCTGTGTGGTCCCTGATGGGATGTAGAACTCAAAAGGTTGTTGTTGTATGCTGGATGCCTTGCCTCCGAGCCGGCGCAACAGATTTGCCTCAAGGCAACAATGTATTTTGGACCCAAAACTTGTCTCAACAAATCCTTAATGTAGGGTTTTCTTTTCAATGTCTAAATATACCCTAGAAGACGCTACCATTGCCTAAATGGGCTCCTTCTCTGTTTTTCCTGTTTTGTTTCTTCTCATTTTGCTCGTTTGCACATTGTGGTTGGGCGGCATCCAGACTGCTCTGATGACTTAGTGATTTTGGTTTCTTTCATCTTGGGGTTTAAATCCATCACAAGTACGAGCAGAAAATATTTCTGTGCAATCAGACCTGTCGGTGGACTTGGCAAGCCTGATTGGATGATTAAAGTTGCACAGGAACAAGCGTGACCGCAGGGAAGAACATATTGCAGCTTTACGGCTTTTCATGCGCATTCTTTCAGTCGCTCGGCCTCCTCCCTCCCTGCATCCTTAAAGAGTTTTGTTGGAAATGTGATGGCTCGCTTCCGTTTACATTCAATCACCATCTGCTGGATTTGGCTGCTGCTCGGAATCAATTCTTAATGTACTTGGCAGATTTGCATTCGTTTGCTCTCTCTCTCTCTCTCTCTCTCTCTCTCTCTCTCTCTCTCTCTCTCTCTCTCTCTCTCTCTCTCTCTCTCTCTCTCTCTCTCTCTCTCCATTTCCATTCTCATATGTTTCACTCGACAGCCAAACATAAACTTTGGTTCAGTTCAGCATTCTCTAAGAGAAACCGGATGTTTTCCAATGTGACATTATTAACTGTGTTTACAGGAGTAGTATTTTGTTTCAATTAAATATATGTTTGCTAAAACACATTAAGGTGATTTATACATTATGTAATGTAAAGATAAAAGTTTTAATTTGTTTATAAAGCACCATTCTAAGGTATAAATCACAATCTTAACCCTTGGGGTCCCTTCATTTTGTGCTCCACCTGTTTGCCTTGTACTCAAAAACCTTTTCTATATTAACATCACAAATGAGGATATGTGGAGTCTGCTAAACTGCTCTGAGATTTCATCTGGAACTGATTGTTTTGGTCAGATCAAAGTAAGTTTGAGCCTTTTGGTTAAACAACAGCAGATTGGTACTCCTTAAAAAAGGGATGAATATGTGAAAATGAATGTCCAGTGTAAAGATGATGCTGTGGGCTTGTTTCTCTTCTCAAGAACCTTTTTAGAGCTCCAGGCATCACAGACCCCTTTAAAATACCAGCACATTTAAGATTAAAACTTCATGGCCTCTGCCAGAAAACGGAAAATGGATCATCATAGGGGCGTTCACCAGGATAATGATCCAAAGCATATGGCCAAATCAGAGCCACAATGGCTCCTCAGACAAAATTTCAAATTCAACCTTTTTGGTTGGGGCATTACATGAATAAATCAGGAAAATATAAAGATATAATAATTTATCTTTCTTAATTTTGAAGCATCTCTTAGTTGGTATAAAAGGTTCAGTGCAACAGTTTGTAAGGAAACACAAAATTGTTTCTTAAAGAGGACATATGATGCAAAATCCATTTTTTTAGACCTTAAACACACTGTGTTGGGTACTTGGAGTTTCTTGAAATCCAGAAAATCTGAATGTAGGTGGTGTCTGCCCAGGTGCTGCATAGATAAATTTATTTTCTGTTTGGGTCATATTTTTCAAACCGTTCAGTTTTCTCTATTTTCTATTACATGTTTTGAACAATTACTTCACAGTATTTGCTGCAGAGCTGCTAAAAAAGGTCACATGGACTTTGGACTGCCCAATTTCTTGAATCTACCATTCTTATTTCTCCGAGCGATTTGTTAGTTCAAGCTCAAGGCTGCTGAAGCTACAGGGGGATAAGTAAATACTACAAAAATGGCCGAATGGGGTGGAGTGGAACACCCTGGTGTAAAATACCTCCTTTAGATTTAAAGAGACAGCACAAAAACGAGTTGCTCTCAGACGGAGTTCAGAACAGGAGTAAAAGAGGGAGAACGTGGGGGTAAATTAACAAAGAATTCAGACCAAAGCATTGCAGTTTCACTTTATATAGACCACAACCGAATGGTTTCAATGTGAAAAGGAAAAACTGAAAAGCATGATATGTCCCCTTTAAAGTAACTTAACGGCTGACTAGTTTTCACATTATCTAAGGGATCGTGCTCTTGTTTTTGGACTTCAACTGATGGAAGTTTTTCTCGTAAACCACCTCCTCTCAGAAACTGAACATTTTCTTCAAATGTACAAATTGTTACGACCGGGACTCACATATAAGCCATAGTGGGGATGTTAAATAAAAATGAATCTTTTCAGTAATTTATGAATATTTCTTGTAAATTGTTCACCAATCAATCCAGGAGTTCTGGAAATAGTTCAGTCCTTGACAACATGACTTTCATCCCTTGACAAAAATGAAAGTTAGATTTATGTCCACCTGCTGTCATCCCTTTATCTAGTCACTGTCACCTGTAAACCTGATATTTATAGCAAACTGAAGCAACATGAGGCCCTTTTTTCCAAACTGACCTGCTGCCTGTGACAAACCTTGGCCTCTCTTCCAGTCAGGACGTTCACTCAGCCTGCTTTGCTCCTTTAAGGCAGAAACAGCGACAGTGAAGGGGATGGTGTCCATGGGGCTGTCAGATGAAAGTGAACCATCGCTGATGGATGGTGTGTGCTGACACAGATCTATTACCCAGATATTAAAGTATAATTGCTTGGGAGATCCTTGTCCCGTGGCTTTAATGTCATGGTTCTCATATAAATATGAACAATGTACCGTGGATTTGTCATAAGAAGACGGTCAGGGTCTCTGTCTGCCATCACATTTATGTGTTTTTGAGCTTCAGAGTCACTCAAATAGAAGGATCCTTTGAGTTATCCTTAAGCAAGTTATTTAACCTCTGATGTTTTTGTGCAAGGTGAATTGTCTCCTCAAGTCAACACCGAAATTTGCTTTTAAAGGAAGGAAACAGAGAACTCAGAGGACTCGTGCGTTTTGGTTTACATATAAAAACACTCTAGAACTAAGGATCACTAATCATCGTCCAATCAAGGATTTAAGTGGTCAAATTTAACAGACCAGCATCAACTCCCTCTGTTTGAGTCGTAGTTAATGTGTTAACAACATAAGAGACACTTCGCCGCATCCACACCTCTTATAGCCAGCTCACCCATGCAGCTTAATTTGTCTTATTCTTGGACCCCACCCTCCACTTCTCATCCATTTACCTACATTTTCAACCCGGTCCTCCCTCTTTACATCACCCTTTCATTCTCTTTATCCCTCCTCACAAATTCGTCTCATCACACTCACCTCATTTTATCTCCTCTTTCACCCTTAAAAGTCCCTTTCATACCTCTCATTCCTCTTACCAACCCATTATTAAACACTCATCCCTTTCAACAACCCCTTTTCATCCGTCCATCCATCTATCCTTGCGTCCATCTGTCCAAATTTGTTTCGCCCCTCTCCTTGTCCTTTGCAACTCCTTTTCATCCCACTCATTCCTCTGTAGGGCCTGTATTCTACCTCCTTAGCTCTCTTTGCAACTCCTTTTCATGCCACTTTTTCTCTTCAGCAATTTTCATAATTAGAAAAAAACCCGTCACCACTTATCTGTAGCAAGTGACCTAAACTGTGTCTGGCAGCGGCCTTGGCCTATGCGTACTCCCTTTCGAAGCCGCGTGTGTTCACCCGGACCAACAGAAGATGCTGGAGTTCGCACTCGCTCCTCTGACATGTCTGGTTTTAAACTGCAGCGCGCCGCAGGCCGAAAGACACATTTCATTATGTAATGCTAATTAATTTCTGCAGTAAGTCACGCTTGTTTTTAAGTGATTGACTCATAGTCACGCCCTTGATAGATAAAGCGTTGTGACTTCACGAATCGTGATGTTCTAAGTGCCAATTTCACGCTAGCTGCAGTTTAATGGGAAATATCAGGTGTCGAGAAGGAGGCGGCTTTAATGGGACAGCTGTTAATCAATAGGTCATTAGTGTTGTTGCATTCTATTACATCCTCAGGGACCTGTTTGTGATTTATGTCTGATTGAAACCAAACGCAGCATCTGTCGGCCGCGACTGTGGTAAGTGTTAGTCCTAGCAATGCAGAGAGACTGGATGCAGTTGGCTTACGAGTCCAGACAATAGGTTTTATGATGAATCCAGGCTTCTGTACAGAAGCAGTTCAATTCCCTTTCATGTTTGCTTTCATCTCCCACTTTTCCTCCTTAACCCACTCGTCTTACTGGCGTGCATCCCCAGCGTCTCTTCTCTGAGGTCAGTCCAGCTGGACTCTTCCCATCCGTGGTTTGTCATGAATCACAACTATAATCAGCTCCTCTTTGCATCAGCTGGCAGGGAATTTCCCCTGAGCAAAACAAATCAGTCTCATCGATATGTGAAAGAACCGTGCGTTCCTGCGATCACGCGTCGCCACGGACCCTTAAGTTGAAGTCAGTTAATCTTTTTGCTCTGTGGAGGGTTTGTTCCCGCCTTCTGCTGCTTGTTAGTGGCTTGTTTCACATCAGCGCTGTGACTCACTCAAAGCATGACAAAATGCCGGGTTTAGACCCCGCCGCTGGAGTTCATCAACTACAGCGCCAAAGATAAAAAAAAAACGTTGTACATGACTGTGAAGATGACCATTTCAGCTTATTTCAGAAGAGGAGGGTTTTGTTCCAGAGAAACTTAAAACCACCCCATGTGTTGCAAAAAAGTTTGCGCTGATCTTTTTAACATCGACTTGAGAAAAAGGTTGAATCCTACCCTCTTGATTTGGGGTTGGTTTGGGTCTCATTCGGAGGACTTTGCATATCTTGGTGCCTCGTTTACGAGGAGTGGCAGCTTCATAAGCACAAATAGGTCAGCCACTTCTTGGCAGATACAGAACTTACTGACTGACTGGTTGATATGACTCCAATTTCATCTGGGAAAATAATGCAGAAGGAGCTGGAGAGAATCACAGGGGAAGGGGGATGTCTGTGTTTTCTTGTTGGACCTCCTATCACCATCATCCAACTTTAGGTAAGTTGATAGAAAATGGGTACAAGGGTTGATTGGTATTATTTGTGGCTTATTTTCAAATCTGTATGGAACCAAGGGCTTTGTTATGTCTGCAGCAATAACAAAGGTAATATTGGAGAAGCACTGATGCATAAAAAACCTTTGAGCAAAAGATGCTGGTTGAGATTTAGTAGTATTGTGGCTTTGCTTTCTAAAGGGCTGTCAGTTCCCCGATAAAATACATTGAAGAAAAAGTCATAGTGACTTTTTCTATTAAGAAAATTAGCACTTTTTGACAATTAGTTTTGCACAGGCTTTTCAAGGCTTTTTCTCTCTGGGTCCCTGGCTATGATCAGTTCAACAGGAAATTTAGAGGGCCACCTTCGTCATTTCCCTGACATGGTTGAGGGAAATGACGATGTTCTTTGGACTCCTGTTGGTGGAGGGATTAGCTCTCAACAACAGTTTAAGAGTGTTTACTTTTTATGACCTTATTTGATTTTTATTATCTTCGTCACATGCACTGAGAAAAGATCTATTCCAAGTCTGGAGGATTTCCTTTTGGATCATCTTCATCTTTTCCTTTAACCGATGATGTGGACTTATTGGTTTAATCTACTGAAGACTTCATGCTCTGAAGCTGTTTACAGTAAAGTAGGCAGGATAAATGACAATTACATGAATGTTGGCTCTTTTTGAATTAATGGAGTAAGGAGAGGAGCTTAACTAGAGTCATAGTTCCCCAAACTAAAACAGCACCTAGTAAAGCTAAAAATCCCAGGTTATGTGTTTTGACATTGACCCACAGGAGTAATAATATCCAGACTGTCTTCAGAGCTGTATCTGTGTCCTGATTCTGTGTGCCGTTTCAGATAAGAGCTATAAGATTGATAAGTATTTTGTTCTTTCTAGAGATGAGATGAGATGCATCAGTCTCAGGTAAAGGAGGCTGGAATTTCATAACGCTACTTTCCCCTCTAACAGCTAAAGCAAAATAACACAAAAAACAGGTTCTCACATTTTGTCTGCGCCTAAAGATCTGGTTCCCCTCTTAACTTAAACATTATGTCACAAGTCAAACAATCTGAGCTGTTCAGTCTTGGATTATCTTTCTATTTTTTCGACGGCTGTTTTATCTGCTTTCTGTTTATGCCCATATGGTTTCCATGGACATCTATTACACAATCAGGTAGGTTAGCTTAGCGGCATTGCAAAGTTGCACCTTCCAGTCAGAGACACAATGCAAAAAGGTCCTTAAGTCTGGGGTGGGCAATGCGGGTCCTTGAGGGTTGCAGCATGGTCATTACAGGCTCCTGCAGAACTTGGCAACAGGGTGAGGAGATCCACAAAACAAGTGCTTTGGAGCAGGGACACATCTAAAACATCCAGGACTTTAGGTATGAGTACACACAGCTTCAGGGGTCATCTGGATCTGACTCATATGGATACTCATATGGATCAGACTTTAAAGCAAATTTCCTAAAAGTAAAAAAACAAAAGAATCAATTAATCAGTCAGTCAGAGCTTATTTGTCTGGTGTCTTTTATGTAGCTTTGTGCAACAGTTTCAGAAGATTAGTAACAGATACAACCTATAACAGTTACAAACAACAAAGAGGTTAAACGGCCCAAAAGATGTTTTAATGTGTCAATGTAGACCAGACATTAGCCGGATCGTTGCGACAGAAACCACAGCAAACCATTCAACAACTAAATATTATTTAAAATTATTTAAAAAATATATACATAAAAATGATCCATCCGTCCATCCATTTTCTGACTCGCTTATCCTTCATGGGGTGCTGGTGCCTATCGGCAGTGTTACATAAAAATTATATATTAACTATATATAACTAATAAAATAAACATCAGTGAAAACAAATACTGATACACAGTATAAATGACGGTATGTTTGGAAAGCAGATAAAAAGCGGAGGGTAGATTCTAAAGTCAAGCCATGAATGTTTTTACGGCTTGCTGCATTTTCAGGAAATTGTAATGTGTCCCCCCTAGTGATGTGTGCGATGTAAGCAAAGCAAGAAAATATTGCTGTTCGCCAAGTTGCTGACACAGTTGGTGTATGATTTGAAGCTTATAATTCTGTTTAGAGGGCCTATTCTGGTGTTGCTTCCAGACTGTATTTGATAAGCTTCAGCACAAAAGCCATCCATCTATCGGTAGCAATTAATAGCTGATAAATGATTCTGATAAGATATATATATATATATATATATATATATATATATATATATTTTTTTTTTTTTTTTTTTTTTTTTTTTTCTGCAGTTTTTAGGGAACTGTGTTTAGTGCTGCCTGTGCCTGAGGTGGCGGTAGGAAGAACTCGCCCAGGGCGACAATCATGCGGGAACTGTCACTGCTCATAAAAATGCTGAGAAAAAAAAGTGTCTTCAATTTGTTTGTTGATTAAAACATTTAATGGGAACCCTCTTATTGATATGACTAAAATGTTGACAACAAAATGGCCGCAGTAGTTACTGGAAAACATTTAAACTGAGACGTTTATTTAAAGAAGAAATCTGTTATTCTTTTTCCCCCCCCCTGAATTGCAGTGTTAAGCCAAATTAGCCCGCAGCTCCATCGTGAGTCTGCCTTTTTCACTGAGCGAAGAAGTGTGTAGTGCTGAGAGTGATGGGTGTGTGTTACTCCGTTTCACCTTGTCGGATCACAGTGAGACATTGTAGAGAACCCCCAGGGGGTAATCCTGACTAGACTTTGGCATATTCCCTCGCTGTTCAATTAACAGACTACACAGTTTTATTTGGTTATTTGTACAGAACAGAAGAAAAAAATCCTTCTGGTTGTTGATGGCGAAGAGTAAGTGGAGGTTTGGGAGCGGGGGATGGGAGAGGAGAACAGTGGTGGCAGCAGACAGGGGGAAGGGTAGGAGTGTGTGGGGATTTGAGGGACCGTCAGGGATAAAGATGGGAGGAGGGGGGGGGGGGGGGGGGGTGCGTGAAGGATGGGGTCTCCTCCCAGATATTATAACACTGTTATGTTGTGTTCTGGCTTCATTTATCTGGCCTCATGTTCCCGGTCTATGAATGGGAAGTTGCATGAGTGCTTTGTCTCTTCTCTGTGCCACGGGCAGAAACAGCGAGCTTCATTCATGCACTCTCTAATATTGCCACATTACTCTGTGGGTGTCATGGTGAACTCTCTTTCTGTTTTTATCTTCGCTGTTTACTTTTTAAATGATTAATTCCTTACAGCTCTGCTGGCAGGACTTTCCTCTGCGGCTAATGTGTGCATTATCAGCATACCTAAATGATGTTTATTGTATTTATTTTTTTTCATTTAGCTTGGTTTTTTGTTGTTGTTGTGATTTTGTGTTGCTGTGTTGAAGCGCGAGGGTTGCGGCTAATCAAAGAAGAAAAGAACAGTGTATTTTCTTTTCAAATTTGGTCAGGAAGTTTCCTTCCCTCTGGTCAGGAGTTGTAAAACTCCGGCACACTTTCATGAATGCATTACCCTGGTGATCTCTTCATCCCAAACAGGCCTTAAGGGTTCTTACTTTAGAAGCCGGTCCCACTCCTTGACCCAGAAGCGTGGCTTTTGTTTTCCCTTCTCACTAATGCCGAAGTGCAACAGAAGAAGAACAAGTGAGTTTAAAAGATACCAAACGAGCTGTCCTCTCAGTCGTCTCGCATCACGTTTCTGCTTTTTCTATCTGTCATTCTTTCAGAAAGCAGAATGGCCCCTACAGTGTGGACGGAGGCTGCAAGCTGCAGCTGCTGCGCACACCGAGCATAAGCATGGAGCATCACTCCCTGTGTTACCACACACACACACACACACACACACACACACACACACACACACACACACACACACACACACACACACACACACACACACACACACACACACACACAGAGGGAGCGTGCCGCTGCTCCCTGTTTGTCTGACGTTTTTGCTTTGCTTTAATACCAGGACTGATGCCATTTAAATCTTTCGCATCAATGCACTCAATGCAAATCCAGCTGCATAAGTGGGCTACAGAAGTCCTGTACTGACACACAGCCGAGGAGAGTAAATGCAGTGGGATCTACACATTTCAGCTCAGCCTCATTTATCCTCATGTCAACATTTCTAACAGATACATTAAAGCAGCTGTCAAGAATGTAGCCACATGAAGACTGCTGTTATTGTATTTTTTTTTTTTTTGCATGCAACCAGATTGATTTAAACACTGCCTTATTATAGTTGTTTATCATATCAATATGCATGCGCCTCCATAATTCTCCCATGGTGTGTACCTCTTGAAAACGGCTGCCTTAAAGTGGACACCAATTTGTACTTTTACTGATACCTTTCATATTTAGTTTAACATGTTATGCATTCATTAATTATCTAGCTGCATTTGATATATAATAATATAAATTGTATTGCTCTAATGAAGACAATGGTATGCTTGAGTTTTGACAGAATGACATTAGCGAGGCACCTCTTCTGGATACCTGTGGTTAGGAATTTACTGGCTATTGCAAAAAGTCTCTGATATAATTAGGGACAAGGCTCTATTTCAAAGGGTAAAATAAAGATTTTAGAGTAACTTGACTAAAAAATGTAAACAGAGAGCCATTGTATTGAGACCCACACAGGAATCCGTAGTTGACAAAAATGTGAGCGTAAAAGAAAGAACTGGACAATATCTTTAACTTGGGCATTGAAATAAATTTTTTGAATAAAATTTGCCCTTGAGAAACTATTACTAGATGGATTGTATAAACAGAGTAAAATAAGACTGCTAATTTACCAGAAAGAAAAGAATGACATCCTAGTCATCATTGGTAAGCTTAAATACATTCTTGCCCATCAAAGTCCAGATGTCAAAAATATAAACCTCAAGAGTTGAAACTCTCCTTGAATCCATGGGTTTTATAGGATGAGATATATCTATTTAGAAATTGTAATGCATTTTCAAGTTGCTGTATGAGCTGTCCAGGATAAAACATTTGATTTGAGAATAGATGGGGACTGAAGACTAATCCTTGGGGTACACCACAGTTTAACCATTAATAGCTGAAAATGTTCTGTTTCAAAATGTAAGCTGAGCCCTAACTTGCAACGTGAGAGTTTAACAACGAAAAAGGTCAGTTTGTCCATTAATTTGTGGTTAAAGAAAATGTCTAAACAAGTTTCAAATTTCCAGATGAAGAAACATATATTTAAAACCTGCCAAGTAAAGACAGGTAGCTGAATTACTGTAAAGATTTGGATAACAGTAATGGATGAAAATCCTTAAGCTAGTTCGTAGGATAAAGACATCCCACACCTTATTTTTAAGGGAAGGTTTATCTTTTAATAGTCGACAAAAAATTGTGTAAAAATACACAGACACAGAAGAGAGAGATGATATTTTTTCATTTTTAAATCCTGAAAGCAAATGCATGCCATTTAACGTACCTCATGATCCATCTTTCATCTAATAGCTTTGGAGTGAGCTAGGACA
Organism: Fundulus diaphanus; assembly: GCA_037039145.1. Classification (NCBI taxonomy): domain Eukaryota; kingdom Metazoa; phylum Chordata; class Actinopteri; order Cyprinodontiformes; family Fundulidae; genus Fundulus; species Fundulus diaphanus. Next base: position 35,641,558 of record CM073140.1, read on the forward strand.
CTTGGACGTTCCCCAAACAGGCATCCTTCTACTGTTAATGTTTGTCTATAACTTTTCAGAATAAGCTTTATTGTCAATGTTTGTGTGCATAATCAAGGAATTTGACTTTGGTCACAATTGTTTTAATGGTGGTTGAATATCTCAAGAATGAACAAGAAGCTAAGCTTTAAATGTAAATGAAAAACGGCTCTTACCTCATGCCAGTAGCTCTTGTTTGAGACTGCTTAGATTCTAAAAAACACTTTCCACTGGGTTTTAAGCATTTAAACATGCGTTCAAATACAAGTATCACCAGAGCTGTCTTGCATGCTGCCTTAACCTTTTAGCCTCTTTAGGTTTTTCTCTAAGAACTGTAAACCAGGTCCTGTAAACCATACAGGACCTGCAGATTGACCCTCCTGGTGGGTATGAGCTACTTTTTGACCTAGTCCTCTGAAATCACCAAGTGGTTTGTAACATAATTGCTTTGCATTTTGGGCTGGGATGACAAGTTTTAGGATGCAATGAAATCTAAGCAGGCAGTGAATAAAATGATCTCTCTGAGGATGAAATAGCAGGACATAAATGAACGAAATAAACACATTTGTGTGTGGGTTTAGCATCTCTGCAGCCTTTTTGTGTGTCCCTCTGTTGTTTATGTGAATATAAATTTTTTTTCTGTGGTATGTTTTGGTTTTACGTAATTTAAAAAATTCTATCTCCTCCTGTGTTTGTTATGTTGTTTTATTTTCCCACATTTAAAGGAGATAATTTGTCTAAATTCTCCAAGCAACAGAAACAAATTTGCTTCATTTTAACCTTTTTAGCAATTGTTTCTTCGTTTCTTTTTTATTCTTTTACATGTTATTTTACTTAATGCTAGTTTTTCCCGTTTGTTTGCTTTTGTAATCTAATGACCGATTTTGCATATCCTGGTTATTTAATTATACCCCTTTATGCAATGAAGGTATTCATTTTTTAAAATAATTTTCACAATGAATTTTTATTTTATTTTAAAATATTCTTCAGCAATAATAATCATAATGGGATGAAACAAAAAATGTTGCACTGGTCACGCAGCGATATTCATGAATAAGTACTTAGTTTAAATATTTCCATCATACAACTTCTTTGATTGAAGAGATTTGGATGTCTTTTGCTGATGTGAATAAATGATTGTCCTACAGGTTTTATACCAAGAAATACTTTTTCTTTTCAAAATAGTATTGGGCCTCATCATTAATTTCTGAGTGGAATTAAGACAAAAATGCACACAGAATTCATTTCTTTCCTATTCATACAAACAAACATAATAAAAACCCAACCAGTCTTATCTTATGTCCAATTTCTCAGAAAAAAAGTTTTTTGCAAGCCACACTTGTCATTTTGTAACATACTTGGAGTGTGATTTAAAGAGGCAACACAATCCTTCATCTGGCGTCCTTATACGCAGCTTTTCTGCATTAAACTTGTGCTGCAGTAAATGAAGTCGTCCCCAATCCAGCCACTGCGACGAAGGCTCATCAAGGTGAAAGTGTTGTATGATTTGTTGGATATTATTAGCGAGGTAATGGGGTCTCGGAAGACGGCGGATGAGAGACAGGCGGCGGGCGTTGCTCATCCAGGTGTGTGATATTCAGCAGCAGCCGTCGCCTCAGGAACAGATCCGTCAAACATAGGAACACGCGCTGTAATGAAAGACTGGCCACTTCCCTGGAGAATGTGAATAAGTGGATGAGAAAAACACACATGTACAGTAGTCTGAGCGCATTCAGGGGGTTGCACCCGCACACACACGCATTCCCTCAGCTTTCTAAACCTGTCACCAACAGCAAAGGTGCTCGGCAGACACACACACACTATGCCTGAGGAAACAAGAAGAAACATCTAATTCTGAGTCACTTAGTCTGACTCACACAAAGGCACGCACAGATATGCAAATACACGCACATTTACAGCACAACAATAAAGTTATGTTCGCTGGCAGCTTTAGGTTCAACTTGGTTAACAGGACATGAATTGTATTTCCTGCTAATTTGATAGATCAGACATACTCGTCTTCATTCGTGCAGAACGTTCCTTTTGTTTTACTTCTTCATCCTTCAGCTCCTTCGCCCTCCTCTTCTCCCTCCATCCTACTCTAATGAGTCTGAGCTTGCAGGTGAGAGACAGCCTGAGGAGATTTCTTTCACGTGTGTGTGTGTGTTTCCATGTGTGAGCTCAGACACATGCTCCGCACAGGGAGTTGCGCGCGTCTCCTTCATACTAATTGCAGATGAGAATCTAATCTAAAGCTTAAATGAGACCTTTTTATGTGAAAATGTGGCAGGAAGTGTGCCTCATAACGATCATATGTGATGGAGAGGCAAAAAATGAAAACCCATCCAGCAAGCCGCAAGCTTTATCTATAATATGACCCAAACAGATTGCCTGAGTGATGAAAGCAACCTTCCTCTGAACCACAAATATTTAACAGCCCAAATGTTTGCTCACTCATGAGCCTCTGCATGCCCATGCCACATGTTTGAGTATGATAATGAACATGTGAATGTAGTATCCACTCACCCGCTGTTTTTTAAATGGCTCCATGCTGCAAACAAACATCATCAAGGACTGCCTACTTCCAGTTTCTTTGGAAATAAAGGATTTAATCATTTCCACATGCGTGGCATGGGAATATTTTCATCAGCCACTGAACTCTCATAAAACGGGCATTATTTTTCATCTAATTAAAGTCCCAAAGCTAATATATAAACTGAGTAACAGCAAATATTTAATCATTGGACTCACTATAGGTTTTAGGGTAATAAAGACAGAAATTAAACTCGATAAGTGACATAAACAGATTCGAGGAATACTCTCATGAGGTACTTTCTTTACCCTCTATTTCCATTTTTCAAACAAGCTCCAATGTATTTACTCAGCTGATTTTATCTGTGGAACCGAGACAGAATAGCAGAAGGCCATTCAGTGATTTCAATGAAAACAGTAACTTATAGCGGTAAACATTTGGCTATTGGCCGTTTAATTAAGTGTGCTGTGCTAGTACCAGCCTGCCTTGATTATTTATGGCATAGATTTAACAAGATGTCAGAAACATTCCTCAGAGATTTTGGTCCATATTGACATGATCGCATCGCACAGTTGCTGCAGATTTCTTGGCTGCACATCCACAATGCGAACAGTCCTTTCCACCACATCCTATAATGCTCTATTGGATTCAGATCTGGTGACTGTGGAGAACATTGGAGTACAGTGAACTCATTGTCAAGAAACCAGTGTGAGATGATTTCAGCTTTGTGACGAGTTGCATTATCGTGCTGGAAGCAGCCATTAGAGGATGGGTACACTGCGGTCATAAAAAGGGATGAACATGGTCATTAACAGTGCTGAGGTAGCTTGTTTGGTTTGACTGATAATCAGCTAGTACTAATGGGGCTAACGTATGCCAAAAATATCCCCCTCGCCATTACACCACCAGCAGCAAGCCTGAAGCGTTGATACAAGGCAGGATGGATAACTGGTTCCATGGTGTTTATACCAAATTCTGATCCTACCATCTGAATGTCACCGCTGAAATTAAGACTCATTGGAGTCTCTGCAGCGTTTTGCTAATCTCTTATTGCCCAAATTTGGTGACCTATGTGAAGCGCAGCCTCCGTTTTTACTCAGCTGGCAGGACCGGCACCAGGTGTGGCCTTTTGCTTCGGTAGCTCTTCTGCTTCAGGGTTAGACATGTTCAGAGATCGTATTCTGCATATTTTGGTTGTGGTTTTTAGCTAGTGTTACCCTTCTATCGTGGCCAATAGCTCTGCCCATTTTTCTTAGGCATTAACAAGGAATTTCGGTCCACACAACAGCCCCTGAATAGATATTTTCCTTTGTTGGGATCATTCTCTGTAAACCTCACAGATGGAAGAACATCCCAGCAGCTCTGCATTTTCTCAAATACTCAGACCAGCCCGTATAACACCAGAGACACTTGCATGGTCAAAGTCATTTAAATCCCCTTTATTGCCCATTCTGATGCTTGATTTGATTTCAGGATGGGATTTTCACCACTTATAATTGGCCAAATGCCCTCCGCTGCCGCCTTGTGATCGGCTAATTTACTTTGTTTGCAAGCAATTAATCAGGTATACCTAATAAAGTGGCCAGCGAGTGTGCCCACACAGTTTAAAGGTTGAATTTGTGTTGATAGTGCATGTTAGGATTTGTGGCTTGTGGTTGATTTTTGTTATTCACTAAATGGAATAATATGACCTATAGTTATACAACGGAAATGCATTTTTGCACAAATGCCTTTTTGCACCATTATTTTGCACATTAAAAATGGTTTGTAAATTCTCTTTTTAAAAACTTTAAAATAAACCATTATAAATCTTTATTATTATCCAATTATATTTCAGCAAACACATGAAACATGAGCAGCCTTCAAAAAAACAAAAAAACATTCTAACAATATTTTCATGATTTTGTGTCAAACATTTTCGTTATATAGGGAAAATGAAAAAGTGAAAACCATACAGAGCGTTAAGCATCTGCACATCAAAAAGTTGACCATAAAGCATGAAAATTGTGTTGGCAGCGATGTGAAAATTCAGGCCCCCCTACTGCTCTTGTTGGAGCGCGCTTCTCTTTTCAAGCAATTCTTAAATGCAAACAGTAAAGATCCTTTTCTACTTGCTGTAAATAAATCAAACTAATCCAAAGCGCTGGATTTAGGAACCAGTTTTGATAGAAGAGGACCAGACCTTGACTCAGTGCTTGGCTCGAGTAAATGTTCTGGGGCTAATAACTCACTGGTAGAGCAGTTTATTGCAGATTGAGAGGAGTTTAAATGCAGGTGCCCTCTGTTTTTATGTTTCTTTCACCAGAGCTTTAGATGATGGTGCTTTTCAGTTCAAATGTCCTGAACAAAAGGTCTCATCTTAAACACAGAGATTTGGATAAAACACTTTAAAATAGCCAACATCTGGAAACATTTCAGTTACAAGTGGGTATGAATCACTGCTGGTTTCTAAGTGCAGAAATTCAAGGCAACTGGGCTTCTCCGTTGTGTTGAAGACACCTGGGTGGGCAGTATAATTTGTGAATTTAACAGGGCCATTAAGTTCAGCAATTATGCTATTTAGGTCACACAAGTCTGCGGTCCTACCCACTAATTGGTTCGACAATTGGCTCCGGGTCATGCAGCATGTCAAAAACGACCAAAACAAATAAAATGTAATTTATGTGGGAAATTCAGTTCTAAAATGTGTCCCTACACATTGTGCAGATTCATATATAATCATATTCAGTCATATTCAATACATCTGAATATGACTCAAACACGTTATACAAGTTAATTACAAACAGACTAATGTTTTCAAGCCTTAATTTCTTATAATTATGAGGATATTCCATTGTAGCAAATGAAAACCTAACATATAAGATTATAATATTATATTACATCAGATCAATTAAAAAAAGAATTTATAGAAACATGGGCTTAAGAAAAAGTATATTTAATACTTGCTTAAAGGTTGTTATTTTCAAAAGTTACTTTCAAAAGTGTGAGAGGAAAATAAATGCACAAACACCAGAGAAGGAAGAGAAGACAGGCTGAGTTGTTGCTCAGTTGTCTGAACTGATGTTTTCAGATGAAAGTAATCTCAACATGTCATTTTGGATTCAAGCTTCCAGAGTTTTTATGGAGAGTAGAGACACACAGAATCCAAGTTGCTTGAGGTCCAGTGTGAGATTCCCTCACTCAGGGATGATTTGGAGAACCATGTCATCTGCTGGTGTTGGTCCACCGGGTTTTATTAAATCAAACATCACCACCAGTCTATCAGGAATTTTAGAGCACTTCAGGTGCTGATTTTAGTTTTCAGCAGAATTTATCACCTGTCCATGCTCCAAAGGTAGGAATAGCTGCTTTAAAGGTTATGGTGTACCTGGGCTTGATTGGGCGGCTTGACTGACCTGACCTGAACCCCAAACAGAAACTATGGAGGGTTGTAAGGAGGAAGATGAGAGACACCAGAGGCAGCAATAGAGACGAGCTGAATGCCACTATTAAAGCAGCAACTCGGCCGAGCCGCAGGCTGATCATCTCCAATTTAATATCATATTAATGTTAAATAAAGCATTTTTAGTTATATTTTATAGCATTTTATAAAATGTAGCGGGAGATCGACAGGCGGAGTGATGCTGCGTCTGCTGTGAAGCGGGCGTTGTACCGGTCTGTCGTGGTGAAGAGAGAGCTGAACCAAAAGGAGAAGCTCTCGATTTACCGGTCGATCTACGTTCCTACCCTCATCTATGGTCACGAGCTTTGGGTCTTGACCGAAAGAACGAGATCCCGGATACAAGCGGCCGAAATGAGTTTTCTCCGTAGTGTGTCTGGGCTCTCCCTCAGAGATAGGGTGAGGAGTTCAGTCATCCGGGGAGGACACAGAGTAGAGCCGCTGCTCCTCCACGTCGAGAGGAGCCAGTTGAGGTGGCTCGGGCATCTGGTTAGGATGCCTCCTGGACGCCTCCCTGGTGAGGTGTTCCGGGCACGTCCCACCGGGAGGAGGCCCAGGGGAAGACCCAGGACACGCTGGAGGGACTATGTCTCTCGGCTGGCCTGGGAACGCCTTGGGGTTCCCCCGGAGGAGCTGGCCCAGGTGGCCGGGGAGAGGGACGTCTGGGGCTCCCTACTGAAGCTGCTGCCCCCGCAACCCGACCCCGGATAAGCGGAAGAGGACGGATGGCATTTTTAGTCATATTCTAATGTATTCCAAATTATATTATATTTCTCTAAGATGCTTTCGATATTTACCAGGTCTTCCTGTCAGAGGACAGATTACATTTCAATGGGACATTCCTGATTAAACAAAATAAAGGAACTAACTGTTTTTTGTTTTTTTTAGTAAACTTTTGTGCTATTAAAATTTATTCATGGCTGTAAAGCATGAAATGATTTCTGACTACGAAGATATAATTAAAAATTTCCAGCTAAAGGAATCTTAATTACCCTCTATAGCTATAGAGCCTCATTTAATTAATGACGTGTAGAATGTGTCCATTATGTTTAATCTGATCACGGATAAAGCATAGTTTTACTTATGCCTGAGATAATATTTAAAGTAGAGCTTCTAATCTTTTGAATAAACAGGCAATGAAGTTGCTCTGTGTTTTTTCCCTGATCTGCTCTCAAAAAACACAGACAAATCTGTCGTATGCTGGTATTTTATGGTAAAACCGAAGATTTCAGAGACTGTCTCACTGTAAAAACTTGAGTCAAGTTGGGATTAATTTGTTTAGGAGTTAAAATCTTGCATTAGACTATCGATTGTTCCACTTAGTGACGGTTTCTTTCTTCTAAAATTTTGCCAAATAAATTCAGATTTCACACGCTGACAAGCCCAAAAGATCACACTGTCATCTCCCTAAAAGATGCACTTTGTCCCAGTAAATTAGCCCTCAGCTGTCTCAGGCCGAGTTCAAATCAATAGCCACTTGTCAGTCTAAAACTCTGTCATACAGCAATTTATTTAATGGCCTGAGCTGAAGCATTTTGGATGAATAATAACAAGAAGCCAACCGACTAATTTGTCACTCCGGCCTCCATTTTAAGTGCTTTGATGTTTAAATGGACAATGCTGTGTGAAACAAGTTTGGCTTCCCAGGCAGACTGCAAGGATTAGGAGAGTTTAGCAGTGTCAGTCTTCCCAATTCATCTATCTGCTGTCAGTTATAACTTACTCATAAACACCAAACATATTTTTTCTGAAGGCTTATTAAATGAGCTGAGGATTTAAAATGCTGGAACTCCGCTGCTTTCAGCACCAAGCGCTCGTGCTGTTGCGCCTCTGCTGTGGATAAAACAATCTTTTCAACAGAAAAATCCTTTACATGTCATCATATTGTTGCTGCTACTTCACAGTTTATGCATGCACCGTTAGCAGGACAGATGTGGCTCAGATTTAACCACTAGTTGGTTTGTAAGTTATTTAAATTTCAGGTTGCTGTTCGGTTAGAAGATCGATTGATGACATTACTAATTGTTCCCGCTTCTGTTTATGATTTCATTCTTTGGTTGGCATAATGCACTGCTAAAAAAAGAATTAAAGGAATACCTTTTAGGTTGTAAAATGTTGGTATCAAGTCAGTTAAACTTCTGGAGTATTGACCTGATCAGTTCAGTAGTCATCAGTCAGCTGTTCTGGTGTTTATATAAAATAACAACAGGTGCATTAATGGGACACACGTTGGGTCCATCTGAATACCCTTATTGAGTAAAGACTCTTTAGCCAATGCGGAAGTGCGTCAGCGGCCGCCATGATTAGTTTTGTCCGAATAGTGCAGTCAGTAAGGAAGGAGGTAGGAAAAGGATTCTGTATTATTCCACCTGCAGCTAATTTAGCATAGGAACCTCGCAATGTCCCTTATTGGCGCTAAGGAGCTATAAAGAATCCCACCATCCTTTGCACAAAATGACGTATAAGCACAGCCTACCTCATGGAAACTAAGAAAAATGACTGGAGAGCAGAGAGCACGCACTTTGTAGTTCAGGCTGTATGCTTGCATCATCTATGTCGGAGTTGAAGGAGCTATAAGTAATACTGACACCTTGTGGATTAAATCGGTACAACAGCTTGCCAATCACAACAATCTAATATGGCGTTTTTACACAGTGTGTTGCTGTTGTGAATTTTCCCTTACATTGGACAGGTATATGATGTTGTATTCTGTTCTATTTCTTGTCCGCTTCTCTTACTGGCTTCCAAGTTTGCAGGCTGCTGCTCTTTTGCCAAGATAAAATACCAAATGATGCGCTCTGTGTTGGGAACCCTGGGAACTCTCATATGATTGGCTTGGGAACCAGGAAATAAACACTGGCTACACACTGAACCGAAGTTGTTCCGGACCATACTTCTAGGTTTGAAAGGAGAAAAAAAACGTGACTCAGACGTTGTTGATGGAGAGGACCGATTGTTTATAGGGAATGGTACTTCCATCCCAGGTGAAAAAGGAGAATAATTTAGGTTGATTTTACAGTAAATATCTTACTTATAGCTTCTTTAAAGGCTGTCCAAAATTGGCACAGCAGTCCAAAGCTCATTTCTCTGACCAAACCATTTGAAACCAACCTCATGAGGGAGGCCTAAGGGCCACCAGAACTAAATCCATAGGACACACGATGTCCCACACAAGCATGACGAGCTGTTACTGCTGCTGAAAATGTAATATCAAACAGGTTGCTTTCATGAGTCAGTGAAAGAAATTAGATTTCTACTCCAAGGCCACCAAGTGCTGATGTTGTACAATAACTCTCTCTTTGGAGCATCTTTTAAACTGGTCGCACATATTTAAACTAAGACCCCTTTGATCTGCCGTTAAGTCCTCTGCTATAACCTTACATACGTCTAGGTAAGGAGAAGTGACAGTAACAGGAGCCTCTCTCACATTATGTCAGCAAAAGATTAAGGAAATAAATCATCTCTCCCACTTTGCTGGCTGAGTCTGCAAAGACATCACCGCCTGCTGTGATTTATAGTTTATTACTTGCAAGTAAATTTGAGTATTGGAAATACCATGAAGTGGGACGTCAGACACCCTGAGTCACATAAAGCAGCACTTAGTCCTGCAGAGGCATCACAAAGTTCACCAACGTGCAGCTGGTGATTTGGGAGCTAATTAATATCCTCTCTGCCAACACTAAGAACAGATCTCATTTAAGAAATCTTTGTCAAACGTTTTGTGAAATAGAATTGGAGGGTGTCACTTTTCTTCACAGTGGAAGACATAATTCATGACTTCTGCGCTTCACGTTCATGCCGCTGCAAAATGAAAACTACATCAATTTAAAAGAAGCCATGCACCTTATGTGGCACGGTGCGGCTCTCAAAAGGTTTTACATTGGCGGATTTCTTGCCGTTCACTCCTCTCAGGGGAGAAAGAATGGAGGCTGAGATAAGGAACTGTCCTTATTTGGATCTGGTGAGTGTATTCGGCCAACATCAGATGGACATCTTTTACTGTTGGTAATTTTGCATAATTATTACTCTGTACTGTGAGACGTTGCAAGGAGAAGAGAGGGCAAGGAGAAACTGGAAGTCATGGACTGAGTGGCTCTTGTTGCAGGCACATTCTGCTAAATTTGACTGGAAGTGTTTTTTTTATTTGTAATTATTATAATGTTCTCGTAGTTGTTGGTGTTAGCACCTGGTGTGTTTTCTTAATCTCTTTTTATTTTGAATATTAATTATGTAAATGAATAAATATACAGCATTTATGGATTATTTCGATTAGATTTAAACAATACTTAATTAACAGTGCAGTTATAAACAATTCAACAAACAGAGCAATATTTAAAGAAACATACTCAATAGATTTGATTTACATATTTGAAAATGGATGGAATGAAGTGTAGACTTATTTATCCCCACACTGTCTACAAAGCATTACTATTTGTATACATAAATATTTTAGATACAAAGATATATCAAAAAGCCTTAGCCCAGTGCATTGTAAATATTTATTTCAAATATTAGTTTTGAACTTTATTTTTTTAGTTTTTATCTCTGTTGTGCTGTGCTGCTAAACTGATAGACGCTTTACACCACATACAGTTGTGCAAACACTTGAATCATTGAAGCACTAATACAAACCCCTCTTTTCTTTTCATTGAACAGCGTTGGAATATTTTCTGGTTGAAGGTTGTTTTTGGCATCAGCTTATTTATTTATTTAATTTTTTTTCTTTCTACAATTCAATGAGATCTTTAAGTTTTAGTCATTTTGGTTGTAAAAAAAATGAGGGTGGGATTTCCATTACTTGCCTTGGGAATTAACTGTATTACTTATCTTGCTAAATGAAAGAAATTAACACTACAGAAAACCCCTTTCCATTGCAGTATAATCTTGAAGAAAAAAAATAGGAAATTGTCTTCACAACACTCCAAAACATGCAGTATATTGGGAACAAACATACTGACAATCCAACCAAAAGCATTTCAAACTATTATGAAATTCAGCTTTCGGCAATGTTTCGTTCCAACATTTAATATCAGTGAAACAGTAAATAGGGAAGATAGAAAAAAGTTTAAATTAGTTGAAGCTCCAGATTTACAGTTAAGATTGACTGTCAACAGGTCAGTAATATGATAGGACATACAAATATTCAAAAGTAGCACAGGAAATAGGAATCAGTGGAAATTCATCTCTAACATAAAATAAATTTGGTGACATTAGGAAACATTTCTGGTATAAAAAGTATTTAAAAAGCATTATTTCCAACATATTTTGCCAATAAAACATTGTACATAGCTGAATTAAGAGTCAGCAGTGACTTTTTCAGAGATTTTCAGACCCTGAGGTAAAACAGCTGAAAAATATAAAATATTTTGGCATGTAAATCTAAGCAAGGGCCTAAATTAAATACATAGTTAATGGTAGTGGATTCATTTAAAGGTGCATAGCCACCTTATTTGACTTTTTCAAACGTTTACGTCTGTAGTTCACTCTGGTTGCATACAAGGTTTTTATGAAAGATTATCACGTCCTGCTGGCGTATTAGTTGTTATTTTGATGTTTTATGCTTTGGTTAAGCTCAATTTGTTAGTGAATAAAGCCTTTTGTGTTTATTTACTATTTTAACAAAAGTATGTACTGCGCATGCACAACAGGGGTTAAAACAAGGAAGCAGCTAACGGCTATTAGCATCTCTAGGCAAAACAATGAAGACTGTGCCAAGAGTTATTGGAAAAAACCCCCCCAAAAATATCTGATTTCAATAGGGAAAGGACTAGAATGTCGCTGGGAATACCAGGCACTAAATCTGCTGAGGCTCAGATGTAACCGCAGAGTTGATTGACATGAGTAAATGTTTTGATATGAGGCTCTTAGAGTTGCTGTTAGATTGTTTATTTAATAAATAATGGTTGGTCTTCGATCACGCCAATCTGCCGCTTTACTGCGAGGCCTTTCAGAGGGTCAGGCTCAGTCCAGCATTATTTAATTTAGTTTTATTAATTAAGCAAACTGGCATTATGATAGTTCTGTGATACTGTCGCTAGATGGCGCCACATCTGTTTTTATCTGCTAATGGCGGTGGGGCTATATTTATCCACAAAAAGAAACATCAAAACATTATCAAAATGGAGGCTTGGTGTATGTAACCTTATTTTATCGTGATAAAATGGTTTTTGGTCTTTTTTAAGCATATAATGTGGCTGTATACCTTTAAATTGGTCTTTAGAGAGATGCGAGACCAAAAATTCATCCATCCATCCATCCATCCATCCATCCATCCATCCATCCATCCATCCATCCATCCATCCATCCATCCATCCATCCATCCATCCATCCATCCATCCATCCATCCATCCATCCATCCATTTTGCGGATAATCTGGTTCTGTTGGCTTCTTCAGGCCATGATCTCCAGTGTGCACTGGAGTGGATCGCTGCTGAGTGTGAAGCGGCCTGGATGAGGCTCAACCTCTCTATGTCTGAAGTCATGGTTCTTGACTGGAAAAAGGTGGACTGCCCCCCTCTGGTTTGGGTAGGGTTGCCAACTGTCCCGTCTTACCGGGACGTCCCGTTTTAGAGCAAAATTGAAGTGTCCCGTTTTTGACACTCATTTTCCCGTATTTTGACTGCAGCCTGCAATTTGTATACCAACACTAGATGGCACTCCATGCCTCACTTTCCTAGACCTACATAACGAAGTCACATCGAGGCAGGCAAGGAAGCCAAACTCCCCCTCGCCCGCTGTCCCGTATTCTATAGGTGCCAAGTTGGTAACCCTAGGTTTGGGGGTCAATCTTTGCCTCAAGCAGAAGAGTTTAAATATCTTGGTGTCTTGTTCACTAGTGATGGAGGGATGGAAAGGATGATGGACAGCCAGATTGGGGCTTTATCTGCAGTAATGGAGGCGCTGCCCTGGTCTGTTGTGGTGAAGAATGAGCTGAGACAGATAAGAATGGAAAGCTCCCTTTTACCAACCCATCTACTTTCTGACCCTCGCCTAAGGTCCTGAGGAACGGACAGCGCTCTGTTATCCGGGGTGAGCATATGATCTGGAGGCCCCCCGTTTCTCCAGGCACAACCCAAGCACACCTGGGGAATCCCAGAACTTGCTTATGCATCCCTTCTTGCCTGGCCTTGGTATCCCTCAGAATGAGCTGGAGAGTGATGTCTAGGTTTCCTTCGTTGAACTGTTACCTTACCTCTGCAACGGGATCTCAGCTAAGAGGAAGTCAATAGGTGGATAGATGGGCGCACTACAGTAAAATGCCTTTGAAACTGCACATGCAAAAGCATCATTACTGCTGTACAACTGGTTTGGATTCTGGAGAACATATCTTAGCACGTCAAAGCAGATATTATACCAGAATTTTGATTTAGGAAACAGAATTAGAAAAAATAATTTTGGTCTTCAGAGATAAAGCAACTAGTCTGCTCTGAAAAATATGGCTAGAAGAAGAGATGATGCAACATAGATGTAAGCATCTTCATTTTTCCGTCGTTTTTGGGACATCTTGCACAAACTGTTAAGTTTAAGTGCCTATTTTTCATAGAACAGTTAATAATTTGGTAGCTGTACAGTTTCATGAGTGTTAAATGATTTCCACAGTGTTTAGTCATTGTGTACTTTTTGCACCAGATCTCACTCCTAAAATACCTACAAAAGTTCTTGTCTTCTTTCTATCTCCCTTTTTCAGTGATCATGGCTGTAGTTGCAGCTCTGACTTTATGCTGTTTTATTTTCACAAGTGCAAGTCTTCTCTGCAATGGCCTTGCTTTACAAACACAACCGAGCTCCTTTTCTCTGAGTTTCTTTTAAGTGGAAAATCTTCCCTAAGGCACTTTTTGCGGCCGGCATCTGAGATTTGCTCAAGTAGTGTTTTTAAAAGTACAAACTTCTAATTACATCCCGACCCGTTCTGAAATCTTTGTCCCTTGTTTTGCCTTAGGTGGCCCGGGGTCTCACAGAGTGTGAGCTGAGTCGTATTTACCTTCAGATGAAATGGATCCTTCCTCTCCTGTGTTCCCGCTGTCTGTTATTCCCGGGCTCTCCCTCGCTTTACCCCTCCGAGGGGGTCTTAAAAACCCCACCACCTCCTTTTCATCCCCATCACCACCCCCAACCGTGACCCAGTTTGCCGGGGATGAGGGGTGTAAGTGAGGACCATTGTGAGTACCACAGGGAGGGAGGCAAGGCGCTCTGCCTCCCTCACTCCTCTCCCTTTCAAAAGAAAAAAGCTCACACTTGGATAAGCACACACTGAGGCTTTCCGTAAGAGAATCCACGCTGAGCTGGGAGCATTTTGTTATGAGTTTTTCTTTGACATTAAGATGCAGATGTTGGTTTTAGGTCAGAGCTAATAGATGTCAGCTGAGGTTACAAGTATGTAAGAAGGACCGAGTGAGCCGAGGAGACAGAGATGGGGGGGGTCTCACGCTGAGGAAGGATACAGGCTCTGGCACCTGGGAGACAGGACAAGAGTGAGTACGTTGCTTTGTGACTTTTTCTTTGTCGTTCTTCATCTAACAGCAGGCTTTTGGATATAAACAGTGCAATTTCTTACCGAACTTGCAATCATTAGGCTATCTCACACCGATCGTTACCAAGATAATTCTGAGATACTTTTTCATTGCATGAAACTGAATCAAAAGGAGCAGATGCGCGCAGAGAGAGTCCTGCATCAGACTCCTCCTGTGACATATGGAACCTGTTTACAGTTGTAATTCTTCCCTTCGGACACCATTAATGAGGGATTCTTTTTTCTGTTTCCTCGTGAATACAGAGAAAGGACACGGTCATCTAGAACAAGACAAAATGTCTTTGTTAAGATTTACTCTCTGTTAAGCTTTATGTGTTTTGCGTGACTTCTTTTATATTTTCTGCAGCATGTTTCACGGGTTAGAGGCTCAAACCGGGGTGCTCAGCCCTCTCAGCGCTTTGGAATTTATTTACATCTACAAATCTAAACTCTACATTTCAGTGTCCAGCAAAATGAACATCTTTGATAACCTTTTGTGGTGTAAAGCTCCTCTTGGCGTGCGTGGTTTTAATCACTTCAAGAACTCTTGTGAACAAAGTTGCTCCTCAGAAAGAAAAGAGACAACCAGAAATAGCCGATAAGAATCCCATTTTTAGATAAGCTGGGAGTTTTTCCGCTTTTGATGATTTGAATATCTCTGCATGCCTACCAAAAGAGCTTATGCAGTCCCTCTGTTGTAACAGAGGACTCCTCTTTGCTTCTTAAACCGGGGATCGGTGCACAGCGCTGTTATAACAGCTATGTCTACACACATCCATTTCTTAGCACCAAAATCGTTGGATTTAACCCACTAATTGTGATCCAGGGGCTTATATTGGACAGATGTTTGGTCAGCTCCTGTGTGAGCACATTAGTTTGGTGTGTGCAGTCTGCAGAAAACAAGGTGGAAGCTCAGAGAGGCACCACTGGAGCCTGAGGATGCCGGCGGCAGAACCGAGGGACAGGGCGCTGTGGCAGTGACCCTCAAACAGTCCCAGTTATCGCTTCTGCAACTTTTGGCTGAACTTTTATTCAGTGAAGGGGAACACACTGAGTTATTGTTCCTTAATTATTTGAAAAGTTATTGTTTCTTAAGCTGCTTTTTAAATCAATTACAATGTAAGCTTATAAAATCTTTTTTCCACACTCAGTTACTCAGCATCAAAATGATATCTTACTCCTATCAGTTCAGTTCATTCATTTATTTTTTATCTTTCTACTCATCATTCTTAAGCTGATTTTACTCGATTTCTGCTGAATATCATCGCTTTAGTGAATCCTTTCACAGCTCTTATGCGAGAAGTTTGTTCACTGACGGGAGAAACACAACCAGCTTGGCTCCATCAAGCCCGACGCTCCTTGCTTTGAAGTGCAGAGCTGCATTTTTCCTCTTGACTGTAATTTCCTAATCTCAGACAACAATTACTGTATGCAAGGTTTTCTCTCCTTTACGGATTTGCTGACACAAACCACAGCAACAAACAACAGGAGATTGCTACATCGGCTCCTTGCTCATAGGATCTCCATTTATGTCCTTTTTTTAAAGGGTTCAGAGCGTCGTTAATTCTTTGGCAACAGGATGTAGTTTAATGACCACTATCCATAACTGTTTGTTGTGGTGCAGTTATTAAAAGTTAGTTAAAAGTTTTGATTAAACAAAGGAAACATTCAACTGAACTCTGAACTTTTCTATAATCTGCTGCTGGGAATAAGATCACCTCTATAGTTGGGCCTCAACATTTTTGTGGTGCCACCGGCTCACTTTAAAGCTATTTTGTCCAGAATTGTGATTATTTATTCAAAACAAAACAAAACATGACGTTATAACACATGTTCTTGTTTGTGACATAGCGAAACCAAAAAAAGGCTGCTAACTAATAAAGTCAATGCAATAAAACTGTACAAAGAAAATGAGAAGAGTTTTAAAAGGTAGCAGTCTGACAGCAAATCGCTGGAAGGAGACAAATGGATCCTGGCTGAAGATGGGATCGACCGGCTCTTTTACCGGATCCATTCTACGATCCTGCGCTCACTTTCAAAATGCTAAGAGAGATTTAATTGGTAATTGTCCCGACGATGAAGCTGATTACAGTCATTCACCCAAAGATTTTCCGATTTTATCTCAAAAAGGAAACAGCGAAGGAAAACAAAACGACAAATGTTTGTAGTTAAACATAGTTATAGGAAATAATAATAGTTTCAATTAATCTAGAAAGAAGTTCTTGTAGTTGCATGCAATAACAGCGTTGTGGGGTACTTAAATCTGATTAGTACAACACTAAATATACAAATACAAATTAGCATGGTTGGCTTAGTTACAGTCAAAGCAGAGGCTAATCAACCCATTAGACGTATCAACAGTCATTAGAGCCATTTTCCTGACATTCCAGCGCATTTAGTCTCCAAATTGCCTTTGACCTCCACTTATTAATATGAATAAGGCCACGAGTGAGCTTGTGTATGTGCTATATTGAAAGAAAAGCCATGTCAAAGAAAAACATGTTTGTGTTTTAAATGAACAATAAGAAGGTGCAGTTTAACTAACTAATCACCCTTTCTGATATTTCTTTAAAGATTTCTTAAGACATATACTCCATTACCTCTCAAAGTATGCATTTCATAGAGCACCTCTACAAATCTTTTAAATGTATTTTAGATTTTGGATCATATTTTTCATACTTTGAATATTTAAGTTATGATGTTCACTTTATGATTAGTTATTTTTAGGGCTGGGCGATATGGACCAAAAATATTACCTCAATATTGTTAGGCTGAATAATGATATATATGATATTTATCTCAATATGTTTGTTTTTTCATAAAGTAATTAATCAAAGCTTTATCCCAGGCAATTCTTTTAACAAAGCTGTAGAAATATATAAGAAATGACTGAAAAATAACCTACTGGAATACATGAAAGTATAATCCTAACACAACATAGACCATCTCGATATAAATGATATAGTTTCATCTTACATCTCTTTTTTAATGTTTTTAATATTTTAAAAAATCTTAATACATTGCCCAGCTCTAGATATTCTGAAAGTAACTTCTCACACATGATCTGTAATATGACCCTAACTTTTAATCTTCTGGTATTTACATTATTTGGATAGTTATGCCATGAAAGATAAATTATGCAGGTAAATATTTATAATACAGAAGTTCTATGGATATTCTAGACTGGATATGCATGATGGCTATAACGTAAAAGTCAAATGGGAGTAGGACTTAAGAACTGACTTCTTCCTGATCCTTTTAATATTTGTTGTTCATAAATTCAAATTAAAGATTTCATTGACTCATTCATTCATTCGCTGCAAAAAGGGAATTAAAAGTAAATACAAATTATCTTGAAATGAGTGTATTTGTTGTTGATTTGAACAGGTAAATTAGAATATCTTCCAATGGAATGAGTATGTTGACCCCTTAAATAAGATAATTAGATATACTGCACTTGAAATAAGATGATGGAGATGACTTGTTCCTATTTTAAGTGCAAAAATCTTATTCCATTGGCAGATCATTTAAACTTGCCTGCTTAATTCAGTGATAATACACTACTTTGAAGAAAATTTAGATTACTTTTAGCTCCCGTTTTGCAGTGTTAGCATCAATAAATCTTTATATGAATCACAAAATAGGTTTTTTGCTTACGGGCCCCCAGGCCAACAGGGACCCCTAAGGAGTAGCTTGACTTCTCACACAGAATAAAATTTCATATTAATAGTCTCGTTAGTGAGAATGAGCCTACTTTTACATTTGCTCCAAGGGTTTCTAAATATCAAATTTACAGAGAATTGATTTATTTGAGATTCAAAAATAAAGATTTGTCTCAGGATTTAAAAGATGTACATGCGTTATAGCGTGAATCACACATGCAATTTACCCTAACACCCCTAAATAAAATCCAACCGTAAACTCTACCCACCTGTGTGTGATTTAATCTCCGTATAAATCCAAGTGTTCTGTGAAGGCCTCGGAGATTTGTTGGAGGACACTAACAAACGAGCAACACCTTAAAGACCAAGAAACTCAGTAGACAGGTCAGCGATATAAATTTGTGGAGAAGTTTAAAGAAGCTTTTGCTTTTAAAAAAACACCACTAGCTTTAAACGAGTCACAAAGCGCTGTTCAGTCCATCATCTGACAATGGATAGAGTTTGACACTATTACAAACCCGCCAGAACATCGCAGTCCAACTAATCTGACAGGCCAGAGTTAATCAGAGAAGCAGCCAAGGGATCCATGGTAACTTTGGAGGAGCTGTAGAGATTCACCGCTCACATGAAGGAATCTGTTGACTTGAGAACTATTAGTTGTGCACCCCACAAATCTGGCCTTTATCTGGAGTGGCAAGAATTAAGGCACTATTGAACAAATATGTATGTAATCCTGTTTGCAGCTTGCTACGAGCCATGCAGGGAACACAGAAAACACGTGGAAGAAGGTGCTTTGCTCAGATGAGACCGAGGCTGAACTTGGCCGTCGTATAAAATGTTATGTATGGCAGAAACCTAACGCTGCACATCAACCTGAACACCCCATCCCCAGTGTGAGGCCAGGTGGGGGTGGCATCACGCTGGAGAGATGCTATTCCTCATGTGTCACATAGAGTTTCAATGAAATGCATTGAAGCTTGTGGTTCCAATGAGACCAAATGTGAGGAAATTCGAGGAGTGTGAATACTTTGCAAGGCTCTGTGTAATATAATCTGTTTGCATCCAAGTTCTTTACCCTGGAGGGGGGGATAATATAGCATACACATTTACATTGTCGTAGGTAAGAAATATATTAATATGGTGTGCATTGGGTGAAATAGTAGCAAAAATAAGTTATCAAGTCATCATCCCCGAGACGTTTCCCAAAGAACATCCAGCTAATATGTTATTATTTAACATATTAGCTGGATGCAAGCGCTACTTGCATTTTATTAACCCACAGTGAGGAAACTGATGGTGGTACTGAACTTCGATATGAAGAATTCACCACCAGACACATTGTTAAGCTCTTCCGTTGGAGCACAGAAGCCATCCAGATGATGCACTAACAACACATGTCCAGGTTAATCTTCACAAACCCTCACCCTGAAGGCGTGCCGCCCGTCTCTGCTTCCCTTGGGCTGATTCTCTCGGTGTCCATCGGCTCGCCTGTGGCCCTGCAGCTGGAGCCCCATGTCTTCAGGTTGAGTCACTGCAGCGAATAAGGAACACCTCGACCAACCTCAGCGCAGCGCTCTGTGTAGTCATGCAGCTCGTACATGCAGGGACCTTGTGACTTTACTCCTCATGCCTTCGGAGGCTCCTGCACGTGCGAGTGTGAGTTTGTAAATGTGTCGGCCCATCTGGGAGTCTGTCTGTAAACTACATCTGGC
Organism: Fundulus diaphanus; assembly: GCA_037039145.1. Lineage (NCBI taxonomy): Eukaryota > Metazoa > Chordata > Actinopteri > Cyprinodontiformes > Fundulidae > Fundulus > Fundulus diaphanus. The sequence goes on from CM073140.1 coordinate 35,661,431, forward strand.
AGAAAATCTCTGTGGGTCCTGAGGGATGGGCGCCAGGAACTGAGGGGATTCCCGTAGTCATGCTGACTGTAGCTAGAGTACTGTCCACTAAAATTAATGTGTTTGATGCTGATGTGAAGATGTTATCCCTCAGGTTCACCTTGTTCAGTTCTGCTTGGGCTGTAAGCCTTATGAGTTTAGAGATATTGTCTATAACATTGTTTGTGACTCTCTTTCGAAGCTCATTAGTTTTAAAAAAAAACTACCACATTTAACCTGAAGGAGTTAAATGTGTTAAAACTTGTTTTTAACGTTTTCTATTGTCGCTTTCACATCGCCATTTTAAAGTAATAAAAAAAAAATCAAAGTAAGACAGTAGGTCTGCCTCTTGCCTCTGAGTGGGGCTCTTCAGGAGGCTGACTCACGCTGGTAACTTAATGCGCAGAGTCAGCTTCTTACCCCCAACTGCCCCACTAGCTCCTGCAGATATAAATTAGATGAGAAGGCAAAAGGCTTTGCCAAAATGTGTCTGAGGTATTTGGAGTAATAAACGCAGTCAGATGTGAGACAGTGCGATCATTTCTCATGGTCAGGGTGGACTCAGACAATTTCTTGTGCATGTCAGAACTATAAAAGAGAGGTTTTTTTATGACTTTTACTAAGGTTGTTCTCAGGAAAGCGTGGAGACAGACTCCATAACCCAACAAATTGTTATTTTAAATTGCAAGTTTCTGCAAATTGGGAATTATCCAAATATTTGAGAAGAGGGGAGCAATTACTTTTGCTAATGAGCAAGTATTTCCCTCATAAAAACCAAATCCACAACTACAGTTAGTTGCAGGTTATCTAACAGAATAAATCATATGAAGAGTTATTGTTTAGTGAGATTTTATTAAACAATTAATGTGGTTGGCTATATTTTTGTAGCCTATACTTTATACATATAACATATACAGTCATATTCAATAACTAAGAATTTTATTGGAAAGTTGATTTATTTCACTAACTCAATTCACTAAGAAAAACACATTATATAAATTATATAAGATCAGAATATTACATAAAACCAATAAAAGAACAACATTTTTCATGTAGAAATGGGCGCTTAATGAAAAGTATGTTTGATACCGGCTTAAAGGTTGTTTTCTTCAAATACATATAACTTATTGAATATCTCTGTGCATATGCATAGGCTACAGTGGAACGTAGATATTCACTTATACTGTAAAGAAAACCATCTTTTTTAATCAATGTATGGCATTAAATCAGACTTAAAGTGATGCTCACATCAACTTTCTAATATGCATGTCAAGGTTTTAATGCTCAAGGAAAGGAGCGTTACAAATACTACAAATACTAGTCTAGTAGTCACATCACTTGTCTAAAAATACATGAAAATATAATTTTTTTAAATAATCCAGGATGTAAAATGCATTAGACAAATGGCAGGCAATAAAATTTGAGAAATGTTTCATAGGAGGAATATGTCGTTTTATACATGCACATTCATCACTCAGTTCGTTGTGATTCAACAAATTCAAAAGGAATCTGTGTCCCTGCTAAATATATCACTCGAGTGCAGGAGAAACAGTTTATGAACAATCCATTATTATCCATTATTAGGACAAAGATCTGTCACTGTCAAAATACCACTTTAAGATACTGCATGAGTAAAAAAACAAAGCTGTTCGATCCCGGATATTGGATTGTACCAGCAAATATAAGGTATAATGAGGAATGCAAGGCAAAATATAAAATGTAAAAGAGAAAAATAGAAGATAGCTGAATCGGTTTAACCTTTTCGGCTGCCTGTTTGTCTGTGAATAAGTCTGGATTCCTAACCTAAAGGTCCACAGGAGGAGTCAGAGAGTGGAGAAATGCAGTGATGTAATGCAGGACAGTCAGACGGAGAGATCCCAGCCATGGGAGGACATTTCATTGTGTTTTGGTCTCTTCGCTGTTTACCGGATCGCAGATGCTCAGAGTTTACACTGCGACGGATACCTCTGACTGCCAAATCGCTGTTGTTTTTGGCAGTTTCCAGCTCACATTTTCACTGTGCTTGCCTAAAAGGACTCCTGACATCTATCTTGTGTGTCTCAGGCATGTCCGTATATGGTCACTGTGATCATTACTTGATTCATATTTTATCGCAAGCACTCTTCAGAGCACTCCAACCTTCTTAGCCCCGGTGACACAAAGCAGAGCGCTGGAAGCTCTGTCTTGTCTGCTTCAGTGAGGTTTCACAGTTTTCCTGCAGCTCTAAGCTCACAACCAGCTTGGTAAGGATCCTGTCCCTGGAAGGCCTTTAAAACCTAACCTAAGCTAGTATTCATGGTTGGATTTTCTTTTCAGTCAAGCTGACAATAAGCCGTGTATTATTGAGCGTTCGCGAGGAGAAAAGTTCTCTGGAGGTGTCATTTCCATCCCCAAAGCTGCCCAGAGGGACAGCCGCGTTTGGTTTCAGCTCCACTGCCCGAGCTAATGTGGGTCTGCTGTCTGAACTGCCGCTCCGCTGGTTTGTGGCCGTCCACCTGCTGATTCTGCTGGTGTGCCCAGGGCGGATCTACATAGGCAACGTGTGCCTCCTTCAGAGACTGCAAATACACACTGTAAGAACAATGCCAGTTACGTCCCAACTAGAACAAACCCGTCAACTCTGGGAAGTTGGCACAATCCTGAAAACTGCACCTCACACAGAAGACGGCTCACTAAGAGGATTTATTTCTTCTGAAAGAGATAGCCCGTGAAGTAAAATGATGTGTATGGGTTCGCACATATCTGTGCGTGTACTTGATGATAGCAAATTCCCTATTTGGATTATTTCCCCTCCTTCTCAGTGCTGCTTGATGGTATTTTTTAATACCGATATCCTCTTTCCGGTCTGTTTGGGCTTCTAATTCCCTAAAAAGTCCCAACTTGTCAAGCTGTGACAGAGAGCTGCGTGTATCTGAGTTGCAAGGAGCAATGGGGAAAATTAAGGATGCATTGATTTTCTGAGCTCGGAGAGGAACGTTAATTTTAATTAATGCAATTATTGTGTCACTCTCTTTCACATCTTCCTGCTGAACTTGCACAACTAATACTATTTCCACTAGGATTAAAGTCTTACTGGAGATAGTTTGCCAAATCTTTGCTTTTACTTTGAACTCACCCAATATAACCTTGTTTCCCTCTCTCTCTCTCTCTGTCCCCTGTCCTTCTTCTTTCCGTTTTACAGAGTCTGTGAGCAAGTGAGAGAGGGACACTGTCTGCCCCACTGTCCAGTGACACCATGAGCTGGAGCTTCCTCACACGGCTGCTGGAGGAGATCCACAACCACTCCACCTTCGTGGGGAAGCTGTGGCTCACCGTGCTCATCGTCTTCCGCATTGTTCTCACTGCCGTTGGGGGAGAGTCCATCTACTACGACGAGCAGAGCAAGTTTGTGTGCAACTCGGGCCAGCCGGGCTGCGAGAATGTGTGCTACGACGCCTTTGCTCCGTTATCTCACGTCCGCTTCTGGGTGTTCCAGATCATTTTGGTGGCGATGCCTTCCCTTATGTACATGGGCTACGCTGTCAATAAGATTGCACGATTGGACGAAGCAAAAGGAACCATTGGATCGGCTGCCGTCAGAGGAGGAGGAGGAGGCGGAGGCGGAGGCGGAGGCGGCTACACCCACAGAAAACCCAGGAAAATCTGCTTTGGAGCCCGGCAGCACAGGGGCATAGAAGAGACCGAGGAGGACCAAGAAGATGATCCTATGATCTACGAGGTGCCAGAGATCGAACCGCCGAAAAGGCCTCGAGATCCACTGCAGCCCACACCCAGACCTAAAATCCGCCATGACGGGCGTAAGCGTATTCGAGACGAGGGTCTGATGCGGGTCTACGTTTTGCAGCTAGTGACCCGAACAGTGTTAGAGGCCAGTTTCCTTGCGGGCCAGTATTTACTGTACGGCTTTCGCGTGAAGCCGATTTTTGTGTGCTCGGGAAAACCTTGCCCCCACAGCGTTGACTGCTTCGTGTCGCGGCCGACGGAGAAAACCATCTTCCTGCGCATCATGTATGGTGTCACGGTCCTCTGCCTCACTCTCAATGTCTGGGAGATACTCCATTTGGGCATCGGTTCTATCTGTGACATTCTGCGGCGCCGGCGAAGCCCACCTCAGGATGACGAGTACCAGCTGGGCTTGCTGGGCCCCAGCGGTGGCGGGGAGGGCTCTGTGGGAGGGACAGCTCCCGAGGCAGGTTCTGAGGGCGGGGTAGGTGGAGACGGTGCTGCAGATTATGTCGGGTACCCATTCTCATGGAACACCCCTTCAGCTCCTCCGGGGTACAACATTGTTGTAAAGCCAGAACAGATGCCCTACACGGACCTTAGCAATGCTAAGATGGCATGCAAGCAGAACAGGGCAAACATTGCCCAAGAGGAACAGCAGCAGTTTGGCAGCAACGAGGACAATTTCCCTACTGGAGGAGAAGCCCGCGTGGCTCTTAACAAAGACATGATCCAGCAGGCTCACGAGCAACTGGAAGCAGCCATCCAAGCCTACAGTCAGCAGCACCGGGCCGAGGAGCAGCTTGGTGACAACCAGGATGACAAGCCTCAGAGTAACATTATCCAAGCCCAGCCGCAGCCCCAGCTTCAGCCTCAGAAAGAGCGCAAACACAGAGTGAAGCACAGCAAGGGGGGCAGCAGCGGAGGAGGCAGCAGCAGCAACAGCAGCAGCAGCAAATCGGGAGAGGGCAAGCCCTCAGTATGGATTTAAGCCCACACACATTGTCAGCATGTATATAATACTGAATGGATGGGCAACTGTTGCAACCTGTGTTGGATATTACACCACACATGCCTTAGAGAATCCTGCAAGCTGGAGATTAATGTGTTTCTATGGAGCTGGGTTAAAAAAAAAAAAAAAAAAAAAAAAGTGCGATGTTGCCGCTGACAGTTTGTTTAGTCCCCGCTGTCTCTGTCTTGCTAGAAGAATCACACAAACTGTGTTATGTTCTTCATGTCTTTTGCCAGTCACATCTGAAAACAATAAATGCCGTCTTCCTGCTTCCCTGTCCGTAGGAAATTCAGCTTCATAAACCTTCAAAGTTGTTTTGAGATTAGATTGTTCCTGGATTTTGACTTACACCCTAACTCTAGTGGCATCAAAACACGAAATGAGGCACCATCACAATGTCTTGTTATGTACAGTATCTAGCAGACCAAAGCTTTGACCTAAGGTTATGATAATTAAGGTAAATTATAAAAAATGTACATAAAATATGATTAAGGGGCATCACCCGAAGCAGTGACTGTTTACTACAGCAAGAGCATGACCTACCTAAAGGCTATGTCCTGTCACTTATCGTCTTCTTCTCTATTCTCCGTAGCCTCCGTTCACTATGTTTTTGCTGCACCTTTGCATTCGACTGTGTGTTTATTTCATGTGAATTTCAAATCAAAGTGCTACACCAGCTGCTGCTCAGGTTCTGCTGAGTACAGCCGGTGGATCTCACATCTCCTGAAGGTTTTTTATTATTATTATTATTATTTAAAACAAGTTGCAGATGCAATTCAGCTTTTATATCTTAAATCTTCAAGTTCCTGGTTGCATCCTTGGCTGTTCTGGGAGGAGACGTGCTTGTCTGCTGCTCCATTTGCCTTGTAGCTGACTGCCCCCTGGTGGTGATTTTCTACTGGGCACTTCCGCTCGTCTATTTACTATGAAGTAGTGGAAATACTACCTATCTCCAGCAACACCTTAACCAGCTGTGGTGGTCCTTTTCTATTGACAAGACTTGTGTCACTTATGTCTTCCCAGTGCTTCATTTTCAGTGTTGAACGCACAAGTCTTCACGTCGTAATGGAAAGAGTTCAAAGCCATTACTTTAATATAGTGAGACCAAACACTGTCTGTGTGATGCAAGCGTCAGTGCCAAGATTTTACACTAGGCTGCTATTGAGCTTGGTTGTTTGTAGCTTTGGAATACTTTGGCCATGCTACGCCAGCCGTGGAACTACTTCTGTGTCAGACCAAGCCTTTTATAACACACCCCTTTTTTTAAATTACCGTTTGTTTATTGCTCTTTTAAAATGGGACTTGACATGAAAAACTCCAAAATGGAGTCAGTTTTAATGATAAAGCCAGTGTTTTTTATGAAAACATTTTGCTTTTGGAATGAAGGTCTTTTTTGTTTTGTTTTGTATGATTAAAGACAAAAGATCAATGATTACCTTTGTGGATATTTATGGTTATTGTGAGTTGATTGCCTACCAACTGTAAAAATGTGAAATATGACATAGTATATTTTTATAACATGTCAACTGCAATGGCTGAAGTAAAAAAAGTCATTTGTTTTCTTGTGTGGTGCAGTATCAGTATTTAATGTATTTAGCAACCCTCTGAACTGACTTTTAATAAACAGTGTTACTCCTTTTTCAACATTGTATTGAGATTTGTCCCATAGTTTTTTTTTAAGACACAAATGTAATGGGGAAAGATTAAAAAGACCCAGATTACTCCCACAGTAGCTGTTTCCCAATTCATGAAGATAAAATAATAAAGTTGATTTCATTTCAATAATTAAAGATTCCCCTGGCTGGAAAAAAATAAAATAAGCTAAACAGGTTAAGAGCAGGTGTAAGGTTTAACCATGTGATAAAAGTAAAATGGCTCCTCAGCCCTTGTTCCCACCCGTGGTGTAGATTTGTAAAAACGTTAACATTGCAGCGGGTAAACAAAGTATTGCAGAAGTCAACGTCATTCTGAGTAATTTAATATTTTTTATTGATATAAAATCCACACCAGATCTTGATAACAACCCAAGTGACCGAAACACCCTTAGCAAAAAGTAGTTTATTCAAGTGTACGATGAGTATACTTATTTCTTACTTAAAATGAGGTAGTGTACTTGAAGTTTTGTTTTCATAAACAATATTTCATGTACTTAAGTATAGTGAAGTATACTTGACTTATACTGAAAAGACAGAAGTTTAAGACTAAGTACATTAATACTTTGACTTAAGCTTATATTTATACTCAACTATACTTAGTGAAATTAACTTCAAGTATATTACTTTTTGCTAAGGGCAATTAACTAAATAAAAGAAATTATTCAATGGATTAGATTTATAATGAAGTTGAATGGTACAGGGAGTAAGTGTTGCAAAACGGCATAGATAGAAACCAGGTAAAAGAGTCTGTCAGTCTGTCAATCTGCTGCCATGTACACATCACTGTTAGGCTGATGGTCTATGAAAATGTTTCCCATTACAGCGCTGTACAACGCTCTGATGGTTTTGTCTGTGAAAGGCACTTTAATAAACTTACTAAACAGATCAAACAAGAAAAATTCAAATATAATTCATTTTAAATTCAATAAAGGGAAAAAAATGGTAAATGGCTTCTTTAAAATACACACAAAATCCAAGTTTTTAATAACTACTGCAGTCTTTTTTTTTTTTGCTTCTTTAAGAAAAGCATTTCTGTGTAGTAATTCCTGGCATCATCAGGTGGAGAAGAATCAGATAAATCTGAAGCATTTAGGCAGCATTTCATGAAACAGTTCACAGACCACAGCTCTAACGTCAGTAAGCAGCAGGTGATTTAATCACAGCTTCTCCTCTTTTATAAAGTCTTTTTTCCTGTGATGTCCGTCCACCCTCATTAAGGTCTTCAGCCTAACTATTCACTGCAGACTGATACATAGTTGATTGATTGAAGGCAGCTGTTGACTCTGGGCTTTTAGATCCAGCTGCTCCTTCAAAAAGCTAACTTCCTGTCAATGCAGGGGACTTTTCAGAAAGCAAAGAAAGGGCAAACTGGGGGGATGCCATGCGGGTATTCATAAAGCCCATCTGCTCAGTTCTGCATGACTGGCAGCTTAGCCTCACGTCTACAAAACTATTCTAGGTTTTTCTGCCTCGACTCTGTTTGCATGAGGAATTTCTCACAGCAGATATATCCCATAGCAAATGTATTTTCCATGACTGTGTCTTTCACCTCTCTGTTATGCATGGATGCATTCTTACTGTCCTTTGAAAACCATTTCCCACCAAACAGTGTAAATACTTTTCTAAAACCAACACACAAACAAACAAAAACAACAATAGGAATGCATAACAAAATTGAATTTGTTTCAAATGTTATCACAATCATATTACAAGGTTTACAAGAGTTATGCTTTTCCTCAACCTGCAACATGTTCCTTATCCCTAACATTTGTCCATGTTCCTCATCTGGATATTTGTTCTGTTTAAGAAAACTAAAAGTTGAAAACTTCAAGAGGCAAAATAAAAGATTTCTGATAATATTTGGTTGGCACACTATTTTCTTTAGCTGTTTAAGGTTCAAACTATCAAATGTTTTCACAAACTTTAAGACAGTTCCAGCTGAGCATTCACTTTTTTAACAGAAAACACATTTCATTTTGCTCCTAGTACATATGTGAGTTAGCGACAAATACGATGCATTGCCAAAACTATTTGCTCACCTGCCTTCATACAGATATGAACTTGAGTAAAAACCCTAGTCTTATATCCACAGGGTTTAACATCCTTTAAAATGTTAACAGCTTCAACTATGCTAGGAATATTTTCCACAATTTGAACATAGGAGTATGTTTATGGGAATATTCTTACATTTATCTAGAAGTTCAATTAAATAAAATTTTATATAGTGGCAATTCACAACACGTCATCTCAAGGGACTTTACAAAGTCAATTCAGTCAAATCATCCAGACAGATTGGTCAAAAAGTTTCCTCTCTAAGGAAACCCAGCAGATTGGATCAAGTCTTGACAAGCAGCATTCAATCCTCCTGAAAGAGCGTAGAGCCACAGTGGACAGTCGTCTGCATTGTTGATGGCTTTGCAGCAATCCCTCATACTGAGCATGCATGAAGCGACAGTGGAGAGAAAAACTCCCCTTTAACAGGGAGGAAAACCTCCAGCTGAACCAGAACCAGGCTCAGTGTGAACAGTGATCTGTCTCGACCCAGCATAACTACAGAGATAGCTCAGGATAACCTAAGCCACTCTAACTAGAAGCTTTGTCAAAAAGGAAAGTTTTAAGCCTAGTCTTAAAAGTAGACAGGGTGTCTGCTTCACGGACCAAAGTTCCACTGGAGAGGAGCCTGATAACTAGAAGATCTGCCTCGCATTCTACTTTTAGAGACTCTAGGAAACACTAGTAGACCTGGGCTCCATCTGAATACCTTTATAGAGCAAGGACTCTTTAGCCAAAGCAGAAGTTTGTCATCGGTCTCCATGATCAGTGTTGTCCGAATAGTGCAGTCAGTAAGGAAGGAGGTAGGAAAAGGAGCCTGTATGCTTCCTCTTTTGGTTAGTTTTGCCTAGGAACCCTGCAATGTCCCTTATGGCTTGGAGGCTAAGAAGCCTTAAGGTATCCCATAATCCTTTGCGTGACATATCAGCACAGCCCCCTCACGGAAAACAATGGAAATATCTGGACATAAGAGATTGCTCACTTTGTAGAGCCAGAAGGCTGTAGGTCTGGATTTTACTCAAATCATCCATGTGCGTTTCCGTCACATAATGACATCGGAGTTAAAGGCTGTCCGAAAGCGGCACACCAGTCCGAAGCTCCTTTAATCCCCACGAGTGTTCTTACTGTCGACTTCATGAAAGGTCAAGGAACAGGAGCCAGGATCAGGAGCTAGAAGCTATTATTAAGGGTATTCGGATGGAGCCCTGCAGTCTGAGAGTAACGTGCTCTGTTTGGAACATACAGGGCAATCAGATCTCTTGCTTTGTGCTCTGGTGAGCAGTCATGATGGAACAGGAAGGGGCCATCCCCAAATCATTCCCAAGAAAACTCACAATACCAAGGTGTTCACAACGTTTTGGTATCCTTAAGAGGTATTTTCACTGGAACTAAAGACTAAGCCTAATCCTGAAAAAAGCCCCACACCATAATCCCCATCCACAAGAACCATTACTTTTAACGCGATGAAGTCAGGTAGGCGCTGTCTTTCGACAGCAAAATCCAGAACCATCCATTGGATTGCTAGACAAGGGTATGATTTATGTCTCTGGAGAACATCTATGGGGGTACATTTTATGGTATAACACTGCATCCAAGTGCTTTTTGGACCTGGAAGCCAATTCCACGAAGCTCCCTTCAAACTGTTCTTAAGCCTAAAAAGCTGGGATACTCTGTGCGCTATGTGTCTCAGCATCTGCTGACCCAACTTTGTGATTATACATAGAACCACTTTGTTGCTGAGTTGTTGTCATTCTCAATCAATTCCACTTCCTTATGATGGCACTAACTGTTGACCTGGGGATACTTTGTGTTGGGAAAATTTCACATCTAAACTTATTGGAATTTACTGAGCTCCCAAAAATGACCAGTTCTTCCACAAATACTTATAGAAGCAATCTGCATGCCTAGGTATTTGATTTTATAACCCTGTGGTCAAAAGAGTGATTGGAACACCTTCCTTCAATGATATGGAATGTGAGTGAACTCTTTTGGCAATAGATTGTATATCCAGCAGTAGAGCATAGTAGACAGAACATTGGTATAAATGAAATTTGCAGGTTCATGCTGTTTCCTTTCAGCTATAGCTCTGCCTTCAAAGCCTCTCCCTGCAGTTATTTTTTATAAATCTTGTGAGAAGTGACAGTAAATCCATTCCAAAGTAAGTCCTTGCCAAAATCTTTCTTTATATTCATGACAAACGCTGTTGATTTGCTTGGGAAAAGGTTGTGTTTTCCAACAAAAATTTATACAAACATTCCAAATTGATCCTAGTTATCAAACAATGCAGTGAGTTTATTATTCAAATTGGTAAGAAGGTGTTTTATCAAAGGAAGCCCAGCAGATGGCATCGAGTCACAGCGTTTACTTCTCCTGGATGAGCACATAGCAGTAGTAGACAGTAGCCTGCATTGTGTTGTTGACTTTACCGCAATCCCTCATATTGACTGCATAACTCTCATCATGATGCTCTTTAGCTAAACTGCTTTGGTTTTCTGCCACAAACTAAAATGTTTGTCTCATTAGTTCATAGCAAATTTAGAGGGGACATATCATGCAAAATCCACTTTTTTTTGCCCTTGAACTTTGTTGCGTTATTTTGTTGTGTGCTTGGAGTTTCTAGAAAAGGAAAAAAATTTAATGTAGTCTGTCCAGGTGCTGCAAAGATATCTTCATATTCTTTTTTGTGTCGTACTTTTCAAGCCGTTTAGTTTTCTCTGTTCTCTATTAGATTTTCTGACCAATTACATCACACTATTTGCAGCGGAGCTGCAAAATGAAAGGTCATGGACCTCCTTCTAACCAATTCTGCGAAGCGGTCATTTCTTTTGTTTTTTGCTGGAGCAATTTTGTAGTCAAAGCAGATTTGGGATGCCGAAGCTACAAGTGGATAAGTGAAAATTGTTGGTTAAGTGTATCATTAACCCTCACAATTTATTACACTGCCCCTCAGCATACTATAAAACAGGCCGATCGGGGTGGAGAGGAACACTCTGCTACCTGGAGGTGGGCAGGTGTTAAGTGCCTCCTTTAGATTTAAAGTGAGAGCACCAAAACGAGTTGCTCTCAGACGCACCCTAGAACAGGGGTAAAAAGGGGGGATGTTGGGGAAATTAACGAGGAATTCAGACCAAAGCATTGCAATTCCACTTTAGATAGACCGCAACTGAATGTTTTCAATGTACAAAGGAAGAACTCAAAAGCACATGTCCCCTTTAAAGTATGTGGTCATCAAGGGGTTTTTCAACAATTCTTTGACATGTCTGTGTTCTTTTTAGTCAGTGAGAGTTTTAACTTCAGAGATCTCCCATGAATGTCAAATTACCCTGTCCCTTTTTTAATTATTGTTTAATCAAGCATCATGAGTCGAGTTATGCCTAAAATACTTTAAATTTTGTTCTGGAGTCTTTTGTAACCTCCGCAACAAAGCGTTGATGCTTTCTCAGAGTAATTTTCATAGACCAGGCATCCCTGGGAAGGTTTCCCACTCTTCCATTATTTTACCTGTTGGCAGGTATGCTAATAGTACTTTGCTGAAGTCTTAGAAATAGCTTCATAACCCTTTCCAGACTGACAGGTGTCCTTGCCACCTCTGACCTTCTTTAACGCATTGATCAAACGCAAGTGGGGAAACTGTGACAGCCGACACAGCTATGAGCTTTTAGAAATGACGCGTGAGAGCATATGGGGTGTTGTAAGGTTCTTCATACCATTCTTTTCAAAACAAAAATGACAGGTGAATTGTGTGTAGCGATCTTGTTGTTAGCATCCCTCATTGTTACATTTCTTCTCTGAAATGATTTCAGAGTCTTGTTTAATCTGTTGAATCCTACTGATGGCTTGTCAAACAAACCAAGTGTCATAACTATATCACTCCCTGGACCTGAAAAGCTGCATTGCCCACATATGAGTCAGCCAATGTGGGTCTCACGATTTCACTTAGTGAGTCAGGAGCGTGAAAAGCGAATCGACATAAACCCCCACACATTTCTTTCGTTACGTCACAAAGCAAAAGGACATTTTGATTCCACCTTGTGTTTTGTCTAGCAGATTTTCTTTTCAGGGTGACAATAGCGCAGGAGCTAGGACTTCGTCCTGTAATTGGTGGGTTGCAGGTTTCAAACCCCCATCTGTCTCAGTTGTTGTGTCCTTGGGCAAAACACTTCACCCGCTTTGTCTGCTGCTGGTTGTCAGAGGGCCCAGCGGAGTCATCATCAGCGTATCAATGACTGTTACGTAAAGCGCTTTGAGTCCTCGGACTTGATACAGCGCTATACAAGTACAGGCCATTTACCTTTTTTTTCCTTTATTAAAAAAGAATCAAGAGAAACAAGTTTTTGCGTTATTAAAATTTGTTTGATGATCTGAAACATTTAAATGTGACCAACAAAAGAAATATGAAAGGGGGCAAATATTTTTTTAAGCATTGTGCATTTTAACAAGCTTTCTCATCCTTGCAGTGTCTTTTTATTTTTTTTTATTTTTTATTTTTTTCCTAGCAATGTCTTGATTTAAAAGGTGTTTTGTACCACACAAAGCTTACACAGCATAATAAAACATCGATCTTACTTTTATTTTAAACTGAGCTGTTCAAAAATTCCCTAAATATCACATTCTTCGTTCACCGCAACTGGTTGTGGCCACAAATCAAAGCCGCCTTTTCTGGACCAACAAGCGTGTGTCTACTTTCTTCTTTTTCTTCTCACGAACACATTAAATTTAACATGTAGTTCAATAAATTATCAGGTAGTTGACAGCACGTGTAATTTACTCACTGGAATGCAGTACATAGCTTGATCGCTGTAAATTCCAGCCGTTAAAGTGTTAGTAGCTGTTGCAGCTCAAACAATAACAGCATTAAGGTAGAGAACAAAGAGATGCCACTTTAGTTTATGTCAGTCATGCGTTGGCAGATGAACTTCAGCTTATGGAGAACATCTGTGAGGCTGTAAATTACAGTCATTCATTGCAAGGTCTGCTTAGCATTTGATTTTAAGAACTGAACTGGTTTCTTTTTCGCAGGGTTTTTAAAGCATTGAGAAGGATGTCAACACTTAGTTTATTGGTTCTTGTCTTCCCATCAGTGACCTCATAACTTTGCTTGCTGAAGAATGTAGAAATAAACAGATTTTTGTTTCAATTAAATAGTGAAAGCTCACAAAATAAACTTGCCAGCAAGAATGACTAAGGTCACTGCACAATAGGCGCAATCTGAGATGGCATCCTCTGAGAACAGGGTGTGTTATTTAAAAAACGAACAAGCAGTCCTTTGAAGCATGACTTAATTGGCAGAATGCATTGACTTCATGTTTTAATGCCAGCTCCACAGTCTTCTATTAAAAGAAAAAAGGGTAATAAAAACTGCTCAAGTATTTTTTTGTTACTTTTTATAGGCGGTGAACGTTCACTCTGGAAGTTTAGATATCTAGTCAAAATAGTTATTGTGGAATACTTTTTGATAAAACAGCAAATTTTTGCAGCCGTAATTTCACAATTTGTATGATTTGGATCTCGTGTGATAAACCAAACCAAAGTGGTGGATAACATGAAGTGAAAAGAAAGTGGTCTTCAAAAAAATGTTTACAAGTAAAAACCCTAAAATTGTGACATGCATCTTTGTTGGCATTGCGCTTCCATATACAGACACTTTTTGGCCAGATTTCTTTATAAAGTAGCTCAAGCTCATTCAAATTTTACAGAGAGAATCTGTAAGCATTAACTTTAGTGCATCTCAAATTCTTTCCAAACAGATTTAGGTCTGTGTTACAAGGCTTGTCAAACTGGTCTGAAGAATGAATGACAAACTGCTTAAATGCAAATGCATCAGGAAATATCTATAGTAGGGTTGCTACAAATGAATATGGGAAATACAACAACAATATTGAAATTAAAGGAGGGGGTAAACAAACCGATACATTATTTAGAAACCATAAACTATATTTTCTATGGGTCAAATAATTGTGCTCCTGTCTCAACATAAATTACCTTTTTTTTTTTATTCTACGCTATTGTCATTGTTTCACTCATGAGACTCTGTGCCTGTAATTTGTATTTGTAATTTTAATTACACTGAGAGCTTTCCAAACTTTTGATTAAATTGACTCTCAACCTGTTTCTTCTGTCATGGACCTCTTCTGTTTTACGGCATTCCAGGCCTTCACTCTACTTATGAAGAAACTATTTGAATTTCTCCTGCCACACATATTAAATGTTGTAAACCGGTTCCAGTAATGAAGAGCCTAGCTGACAGCCCTGGGCTGCCAGTCCCTCCCTGCCTGCGTATTTGCGCCGACATCGCGGTCCCGCGTTTGCGCAAATAACCATTTTTTTTCTGTCTTCTTTTTCTTTTGACTCCCTGTAAGATTGTGCTGGAGTGGTCAGGAATTATATGTAAAACAGTATAAACAAATTTGGTAGTTTCAAAAAAACAATATTACATCTGATGTCATTTTGGGGCTTAATGCATCTTTTTAAAAGACATCGAAATCTCATTTTTCTCAGATTCGAGGCTGTTCAGAAAACATCCACAGAAGTCTAACTCTAACAACATACCTGGCTTTGA
The DNA here is from genome assembly GCA_037039145.1 of Fundulus diaphanus. Lineage (NCBI taxonomy): Eukaryota > Metazoa > Chordata > Actinopteri > Cyprinodontiformes > Fundulidae > Fundulus > Fundulus diaphanus. Next base: position 35,676,450 of record CM073140.1, read on the forward strand.
TACTACTGTAGGAGCATGACAATATTATTCAAAAACCTCATGGCCTCTAGTCGTTTCCACTTAAAAAGCCCAATCAGACAATGACAGTGTCCATGAAAACTCGCCTTCACTTTCTTTACAGGGGTCCAGTCAGAAACTAACAATTAAGGTTCACCTCTGCTTCTATCAAACTCTCTCACACATTCATATATTCTCATTCTCACATTTACCATCGAGCGCCCTCTTGTATTTACTAGTATTCTCATTTTGCCTTTCATTCGCATTTGTCAAATTTATGGTGCTACATTTACTGAGTTTCATGGCATATGTAAGAGAGTTTAATTGTATATGTGAGAGTTTGGTGGCGTTTGTGTGAGACATTGTTTACATGTACAGAATTTCACAATCGGATTAAAATGTATTCGGATTAAATAATCAGATTGTACCGTTTAAATGGGCACACAATCAATTAATCCGATCATAATGTGTATGTATATGCACCTGGCTTTATCCAGAATAGAACCACTCTGAGTTATCAAAGTTATCCTGCAGTTATAAAGATTCCCCTTAAAAAAACACAGAAGTACTTCCATCTTTGCTGAACAACAAAAAAATAGCAAACAAAGCAGTATTATATGAGTTTGTTTGTCTTCAAAGCTCCCTGGTCGGACTTGCACGAGGTTCTAATTACGGTTGAAACGTTACTGAGAAAGCAACAATTTTGAGCTCTTATTTTTTGTGAATCGAAAGGTTGTATCTGGAGCCCCGACAGTTTTGCTTCCTGATGTACTTCCGCCACTCGCCAACGCAGAAATACGTCACGTTTACGTCGGACACACACGTGCACTCGGGTCAGTTTCCCACATCCGTAATAACTTGAGCCCGACAAGCGTTTATATGCATGTTGATCGGATTATCAGTCGGCATAAACCACCCCTCTCAAATCGGATTCCGATTGGCTTGTTTACATGACGCATTTTTATTCCCATCAACCATTTATTACGATTACTTTTGTTCATGTAATCGTAGCTATTGAGATTATAGTGGTGTTTGTGAGAGGGTTTAGTTGTCTTTATGCAAGTGAATAGTTGTGTTTGTGTTAAAGTGTATGCAGGAATGTGAGAGAAATTGTAAGTTTTGTATCATGGGGCCTCTCATATTGGCAGGCTTGCAGCTGGATGCACTTTTTCTATTCCCACAAGTTGTTCAACACAGCTTAACCTAATGAGTGCTTAATTAGCTAGCCTCTGCAGACCTTTTTGACAGACTGAAAAGGTAAATTTGAATCAGCCGTGTTGGAGCAGACAGATCTGAAACATGCAGGAGCCGACCTTCGAGGATTGGAGTTGGACACGCCTGTTGTAGCTAGACCAAAGTACAGATATGCGGGCAGCACGGTGGATGGAAATAGTTAATGAAAAGATAAACAAACATACAGAGAAAGCATGAGGAGCATGAGGCAGAACGAGGGGAAAAAAACGAGAGATAACGAGCTGGAACAAGTAAAACGCATGAAATGGATTGCAAGATGACAGAGTGTGGGATACAGGAGGAGAAAAGTCTCTAAACATGAATGGAACTGCCAAAAAAATGCAAAAAAAGCCAAATATACAAAGAACACATGAACTGGGAAACCTAAAAAGAAAACTACTCCCAGAAAGGCAAGAACATAAAAACCCAAAGTACTATACATCATGACAAGTCCTGCGTTAGACCTTTCCACAGCTTCCCCCCTGACCTGCCTGCTGTGTCCTTGGTCTTCGTACGGCTGTTCGTTCATCAAGGTTCTCTTTTGAACCTCTGCGGCCTTCACAAAACAGCCGAGAATAAATGACATTAAGGCGGAGTCGCTTGTACTTATTAGATGAAAACAGATACACACATTTGTCATGTTTTTATTTGGAAAGGCATTTGAAAACCAGGTATTAGAGTTTTACTTCACAATTATGCACCACTTTGTGGTAGTGTAAATTCCAGCAGATACACTTAGGTTTGTGGATACAAAGGGACAAAATGTGAAAGAGTCCAAGGGAATGAACACTTTTGAGAAATAAGAAACAGTTTTAAAATGTGTGTTTAAAAGACGAAAATGGGAGCTTTTGTAAAACCATTTCAGTAAATGGATCTACCAAACTGTGTCCACAAACACTCTCCAAATGTTTAACTTGCATGAACAAAGCTCTTGCATTAAAGCTAAGCGACTTTTGCGCACTTACACGTTTCAGGACAAAAAATTGTTTTTAAATTAAAAATAAGAAAACAAGATGTCTGTGAAAAAAACATTTTCATCCTTGACAAACAAGTTAAATTCTATTCTGATCTACTAGCAGAAACATTGAATTCATGATAAATATTCAATCATTTTTACTTCTTTCATATTTCCTTTGACTCTCAATTGCTTAGCCATCTACGACTATTATATTCATCACAGAGGACGATATTACAACTTCATTGATCAGTGACAGCAGTGGTCACAGTAATACTAGCATTCAAGAGTTTCTTCAGGATGGACTGTTACTAATGTTAACATTTTGAACAGCAACATTCACACTGTGCATAATTCACAATTGTTCACATTATGCAGACAAATCTTCACTTGATTTCAAGTTCAACTTGTTTCTTTGTTTTAAATAAGCTGTGCTGAGCAGGCACAGGCAGACATGGTAAAAAGAAAATACACCCTTGTTAGATCGTGCTTTTGTTTTTGTAACATTAATGGTAACACTGTTGTAAAATTAGTCAAATCTAGCATCAAGTGTACAACACGGCAAAACCACAGACGGCACCATATACTAGTTATTTGTCAAACAATGGTGAAGCTAAAACAACAGAATTTGTGACAACCGACGAACACCCCAAAACAATAAATTAATACAAACTACAAAATGCCATTCGAGTTAAAGAGGGTACATTATTTTACCATGACTATAGTCTATTTTTTTTTCTTTTTATTCAATATGTTAACGACTTGCTTGACCAACAGTGGCTGTTTTTTTACATGGGTCATACCGGCAGTTCCCCAGGTCAGGAATAAAAAACGGGTTAGGATGGTGTTCCATGTGCAATCAATGGGCAATTGGTGAATTGGACTTTACCCCACACCAGAATTCAAATAATTTCCTGCATATTGATTCTTTGGGGTTGGCAGAGGGACGGGCTTGCCCAGGCCCCCATTCATTTCAAAACTACAGCTGTTCATGAGGAACACCCACCCAGAGAAGGCACCATGCTGTTTCCCCCCAGTTGGACTACTCTTCACTGGGTGGACAGTCTCCAATGTGCAACTTAAGTACACCCTGGTTGTGCAGGTGTAACAAGAGCTTAAACTCTTCCGGCATGGCATGGAAGCCCCTCTTTGGTCTTAAGTCATCGTAATAGTGGTTGGTCAGCTCCTTGAAGGTCTCTGGGTGAAGTTCGAAGGGCCAGAAGCCGTACAGGTGGAGGTCATCACAGAGTTCCAGCGCCATGCTAGTCAGGATCATGCCAGTGCTGAGCCGTACGGCCTTCCATCCTTGAGAGCGCCAGAAGGTGTCAAGATCTTTCAAGTACTGTGGACTGAAGTAGATAGGTTCCATGGGGCTTCCAAAATCTTTAACCGTGTGGGAAGCCCGCATACAGACAGCAATGTTTCCAGAATAAGAGAAGGCGGGAAGGAGAAGCATGGAGTCTCCATATTGGCACAGTTTCTCCATAAACGCTCGTCGAGAACCTAAAAGAGAACCATACCTACAAACACAAAGCTGGTGTGAATAAAAAGATCAAAGATAATATTACTTGAGCTGACAACAATGCATTAATTTTCTCACTTCTGGTGGAGGATGCTCGGGTTTGCTGACACAAGGTTTGTCTTGACGCCAACATCTTCCTTATACTCATTTGTCAAAGGAGGTAGGTTGCATCTGACAAAAGTAACGTAAACACTTTTTTAATTAAATGGGATTTGCGAAAATATATTTTAACTTCTAATATTCACATAACTTTCTCACCTGATAACAAAATCTGCTGAATCAATCGTTTTTCCACAGGTGCTGTTTGTCAGGATCCCAGCGTTCCCAACAACAGCACAACGTTCGTACGTTTTATTTGCAAAAGGATTCGTCTGAAATTACCAACAGAGATTATAAAACACTATACGATGAACATTGGATTTTTCATACTCATAACAACTAAAAAGGTATTAAGGACTCATCTTAAAGGGTAGTAATATATTTAAAGGAATCTGTGATGCGATTTGTTCTTTTCACTAATTAAAATTTTTTATTTCAGATATTAGGAATCAATCTGTAAAGCATAACTGAGCTTTACATATAGAGATGACCTGATTTTAGGCTAGAGTAAACTCTTCATAGTTCAAGGTTAGTTATAACTTCTCTAGTTATAATTTATTATCATTTCTTTAAGGCTGTCCGATTCAATTTAAATCCCCATAACGTAAAACTAGATTTAAATTAGTAATTTGCTTTTTGAAGCCTTGATTTTTTTTCCTTAGAGTGTTTAACACTATCCACTTTTGTAGAGACCTCATGCAATACCTAAAAAAATGTATGCATTTTCTCCAGCAAATGCTTATATCCTGAAAAGAACCTATTCACAAATGTTCCCTTTGAAAGCTCAGGTTCTCTAAAAAACAAACAAAAATCAACAAAACAAAACAAAAAAGCTGATATGATTTTCCAGCATTTTCAATTTTCACTGTACATAATACTCATGAAAAACTTGGAGCTGGCTAAGGGAAAATATTCAATATGGGATTATTATTATTATTATTATTAATATTATTATTTGCCTGCAATATTCATAAAGGAATGTCATATTCACTTATGTGCAGCAAGGGTGCCCTCCTGTATTGTTAATACAAAACTAAGTACAAAAAGTAAGGACATTTTCATGTGATTTGTTTGTTTTTTCTTTTTTTCTCTTTGTAAAAATAAATTCTGGGCAATACATCTTTCACTGTTGGGTAATTTTAATCTTAAAGAGTAACACAATTACAAGGAAAATGCATTTGTCGTTAGAGCAGCTGAGGTGAGTATTTGAAGAACATGCTAAATCTGCCAATGCCAACAAATTGTTCTGGATGGTATACGTCTACATATACTGATGATATAACAGTTTATCCATTTAACAGACAGGGGGCTATGCAGCCAAAGAACATGTCACTTATTCCTGATCAACAGTTTGTTCACACACGGCTGGGTTCTGTTCTTCATCGAGATCAGGACTGCAGGCCGTCGGTTCAAACCTCTCCACTCCCAAATTCTGGATGTCCTCTCTGACAAAGCTCACTCTTTGGGGGGGAGAGAGTGTTGACATCTTGGAGGACAGTACGTTCCCTCAAAAGGGGACATATAGTACGGCCACTAGTTTCAAGATCTCATCTAGATATCTCTCTGCACTGAAAACCTCTCCACGGATAAAAAAAAAGCTTGTTTCTCCAGCAAATAAGATGCTGCCCAATATCATCACACCGTCTAGACCAAAAGCTGTCTGGTACTGCCAGAGAAGATTTGGCAAGTTTTTCATGGATGCAAACCACATACCAAACTCTGCTATTCTCCCCCCAAATGCATTTCCGATGTGTAGCACTATGTTTTAGAGAAATTAACAGTTTTTTAAAATAACTAAGAATTATAATAAGAATTATTGCAAAGCCTTGTTAGATACCAAAAACAATCAGCTAAAGAAAATATATATATTTGGGCTAAACATATTTACTTTGTAAATGAGATGTTGAGATGGAGAAGATTAAGAACACATGTTTTCTAAATTTTTAACTAAAAACCAAGTGAAGAACCATCTTAGCAAATCAGAATCTATTATTCTCAAGTCTAAAACAAATCTAGGTCAAAATAAATGTTGTCATCAACAAACAATGATTTCATTGGAAATTGTGCAACAAAAAACAACCTACCTTCAAAAATGTGTTAAAATGCCCTAGTGTCACCTTGGCAGTTCTCTGTTTCTGGCCATCCATTTCAAGCATCGATCCCACTGGAGTGTTTTCCTGAGTAACGATGGCCTTCTCATAACCACTGACCTTCAAGTTCAGCTGAGACCTGGTAAAAACCATAAGAAAATGTATTTACAAGTGCTGAGCACCTGGCAATGGTACAAAACGGTGAGCTATGTCATAGCCCAACTATCAACCAATAAATGAAAGATGCTCTTTTTGTTAAATGAAGAAGTTGAGCATTTGTTTCAAATTTGGGTAAATGTTTCAGGTTTCTTGGACTGAACACACTGGCAGCTAGCCATAGCTGAAGCTCTGAACTGACTCCTCCGCTAATGAGTAGTTAAGTAAACTGGTACAACGAGCTCTAACAGCAACTGAGTTTCATTTCTTTGCTTCTTTGTTTGAGCCGGCGGCAACAGTCTTAAGTGTCAGAGCTCCACATAAAAAGTCGCTTCATGTTTGCTCAGTATGAGGGATTGCTGCAAAGCCATGGACAATGCAGACGACTGTCCATGTGGCTCTACGCTTCTTCAGGAGGAGTGAATGCTGCTTGTCGGGACTTTAATGCAATCAACTGGGTTCCCTTATATAGGAAATTGGTTGTGACTTTTACTAAATTAAAATATGCTGTTAAATTATCGCTGACCGACAGCTGTGTAGGATGGGATAAAACATGTTCTCTTAACAAACACAACTGTTTAAAAAAGTTTTTGAATGCTCTTTAGCAGGAAGGAAGCTGGGGGGAATGAAATTAATATCAGGCTGCAGCAGGTTTTGAGAGTGATATACTTACCTTATTTCGTGGTGCTTTTCCTCGTGTTTCTTCCAGTCTTTAGAGTAAGACTTTAGCATTTCAGTTATTTTCTTCCTGCAGCACATTTGCAAAAGCAGAAACACAAAAATGTCTGTAAACTGTGGAGTCCTGACATGACTTTGTTGTGAGATAAGCAACAATGTCAGTAAAGCAGCGATTCTCATGGGGTGGGCATGTCAGCAGGGGGTGTCAGAACCTGACATTTATTTCTTTATTACATTGATTGCAATCAAAAGTAATGTTTGACACATTGTAGCTGTTGCGAGGCAACTGAGAAACGAGGACAGAAAGATTGAAAGAGAAGCAGAACTAGCTTTTTATTTTCGAATTTTAAATGCATAAAGACTTTTATATCAGTCAACTTAATTAATGCCTCTTGGGAAAGTCCAGTCCTTGCTAGTTTATTTCTTTATATTGAAAAACAAAGAAAATAAATACACAAAATAAAAAAATAAATACATTTGGATTTTCATTTCTTTGCTTAGTTAAAATCAAACTTCACCCATGTTTTTTTTAAAAGATCACTGCCATTATCTCAAGCATATGCAACGTTATTCCTCTTTTTCCCCCGATTTCTTAATCTTAATGTTAAACCTACTCTTTTAATGTTTTCCGCTCAGGTAATCTTACAGAGATTTGATGTTACCCATACATATATATACATTTCACAAATGTTATGTAATGTAGAAGATTGGATTTTTTTCCTCTAAAGGAGTGGCTCAGCGCTGGAAAGTTTGAGAATCTCTGCTCTAACGCAAAACCTGCAACGGTTTGTTCTCACCTGCAGTCTTTGCATGAGACAGATGACTTGGAATCTTGTGTCTTCTTAGGCTCTTTCGGAGATTGGTCTATACTGGGACTGCAGAAGAAAAAGAAGGTTACAACATCTGTAAACCTAAATGGTAAAAGAGTCCCTTTGGCAGCTTTGTCACTGCTGGTCTGTTATTTACAGGAGCATGCATTCATTTACAACACATAGCCACTTCCCATGAAAAGGAATCCTCTTTAAGGAGAGACATAACACATACTTGAAAAAATATTATTCAGCTTCCTTGTCTTATTTAACCTCTTCTATATCTGTGTAATAAGTTGTGGTTATTGGGTGACACCAGTAACTGTGAGAAACATGTTTGAGTTAGAATCCCAGAGTACCACGGCGTTATGCACAAACAGTCGTAAACGAGCCAATAATGAGTGGCACCAATATTTTCAATGAAATTGTTTTTAAAACAACATTTTCAACCTTACAAACATGAACTACAGTGCTACCTTTAAACAGCAATTTACTGGGGAGTAAAGCTCTGCTGCAGACCAAGAGATTCCCAAATCCATCATTTGTTATTCAAAACCATCCTAAAAAGATGGGACGATGACATGGTGCGATGGTGGCGCAGGCGTCGTGCAAACAACCCTGTTTCCTGTCAGTCTACTTTCCAATAAAGGCCTCTAGTGCCACGAAAATAAAAAAGTAAAACATGGGATGAACAAAAGTGGAACTCAGTTCATCCTTGAAATGAGGCAACTCACAGAAACAGTAATGCTAATAATCTAGAACTATAGTAATTGACAAACACAGATAAAGGAAACTAGTTTGTCACCCTAACAAGCTGTTCCTCAATCCTGTTTTCCAGGCTATGAAAGTCTGGGTTACTGGGTTAGCCTTTTCTTTCTGAGAGAAGGAGGGGGATTAGTTCATAGACTTGATGGATGGGGCTGTAGAAAATGTTGGGAAGCTCTTCACCACGTAGCAATTAAAAACAAGTCAGCAGATCGGTACTGAGGAAGATACACTTCAAAAGAGAGGGAGCGTAAGTTTTCCTACTCTAGAGCACCAACATCTCTTTTATCCAGACCAGCTCCTCTACCGCCCTGTTATACAGTACATAGACTCCAAACTGTTTGAAACCAACGAAACAATCAGTCTCATCTGCAAACTTCTACATATAACTAAAAGTAAAGCTTATGAATGATTGTTTTAGGGTCCGAACTGAAATGCAGAAAGAGCAGTTTGACATGCAACATCTGGACCATGAGCTGTGAAACAGCAGGATGAAAGAAAGTTTTTCCTGCATCCATGTTGCAATAGCTTCACCGCAACCTCACGGCATGTCCTGACAACTGGGGTGATAACGATCAATAAGATAGACGTTCACTTCCTTCCCGGCAAAATTACAGAGAACTGGCACAGTTCTACACTGTGCCAAAAAAAACAGACAGGCCTCAGAGCTAGAAGACGGCACACTTTTAACGTTTCTCATACAGGAAAAATTCATTTGAACTCTAGCCAGGAATGTTGCCGTTACCAGCTGTTTTAAGTTAATCCTCTTCATTATCATTTGTCTTGTCACCTTGAATGAAACGCTGTGCAGTGGGAGGAATTTCATGACTCAGTGTGTGGGTAGAAGTTATTCAGGGAGGGGGATTAGTGTTTAAGACGTGTTGCTTTGTCTGGCCATGCGTTCTTATTGCGTTAATGATAGATGCATTGAGTTTCCAATATCTAAACTGTGCCCAATTGAAAAATCACACCATTCCATTCAGTCATGTCCTCACTGACAATGTACAGTTAAGCCCCAAACTATTCCTGCCACTGGCAGATTTGCTGTAAAACAGGTTTATGGCTTTATGTCATCTCAGCTTAATTTAAAGGCACTTCTCAGTTAGATCTATGTTTAACATCTTTGCTCTCCTCTCCACAACCGGTTTAACTTCTTCCCCACCGAACACAACCCAGGGTGCTCTGCTGCTGCCCGTAGCCCATTGAATGCTCTTTCCGAGACGCAAAAGTCATTATAGCCATTCAACAGTTTTAATGTTGTCTTTAAATATTTATTTATAGGAGAACCTGGCTCTTATGTTACCTTTCAAATGTATTTTAATTGTGTGTTTATGCTAATGTTTAAATTTTTTTTCACAATGTAAAGTGAGTAACAAATAAAATGCATTATATTATATTATTTATTTATTTATTGCTGTCTGACAACAAAAAAAGAACACATGTGAATAAGAGCAGATTTTTTTGGGGACTTTGGCTTTATTACATTATGTGAGAACAAAGAATGGGAGATATGCAAATAAGCTACCAGAGAGGAGATAATTGCGATTTGGTACATGATGACAAAGCTGATATGCCGTGGATTTACCCAGGAAAGACGAGTTTATTTGTGTGGTACATATTAACAGCAAGACAATTCAAGGTGCTTTACATGATAACATAAAATAAATCACTTAATAAAGTACCATGCAGTGGCATGATAAAGGGAATTAAAGAAAAGCATGACTACAGATTGAAGTTAATAATGTTTCAGTTAATAGTTTAAATAGAGCTGTCGAGGGCAGCTTTAAATAAATGGGGCTTGAACTTCCAAAGGTAGGATTTAAAGGAACTCAGGGTTTCAATATTTTTCTTGAAGCTTTATGTGAGTTTGTTCCAGGTAAGTGGCATATAAGAACTAAATTCAGCTTCTCCATCTTTGGTTCAGGGGATATGGTGTTTTGTAATTGACTTTGTGCCTCTGAAGAGTCAGGTCCAGCTACATCCAGATTTCGGACTTGATAACTAATTTCTAACTGTAATTGCTGAAACTGTGAGCTGACTCTTGGTCGCTCCTCATTTGGTCTATCAATAATAACTTAATAACAAACGGAAGAAAATTATGGGACTGCATGCACCTACTTGTTCTATGCATCTAGTCAGTGCTTGAATGAGTCCATAGTCTCCAGGTGACATTGTAATATTTGTCAGCTGCGTAGTTATGGTAACTTATCTTGTTGTTTGTTGTAATCTAAGCTAGCATGTAGATATGAAATATGAGAGTTTCCAATATGGAACCCTGTGTAACCCTGCATGCGCTTTTTGTCAACTACAGATGCTACAGACACAGGAGAATTTGTTAACCTGTAGACTGTGGCCAAAAAGGCACCAACGTTATTCATATTTTTGTCGATGATTTCATAAAGAAATCATCCGTTGTAACAGATTTTTCCCCCAAATGCTTTATGACATAAAAATCTTTTAAACAAACTAGTTCACACAGGTTAAGTGAATTGTTTTCATTTACATAACTGTACACTCGAGACAAATCTGTCGTTCTGTGTTAGCTAAATTCTGGAGTACTAATGAAGTGAAGCAACAGCTGAACAAAGCAATCACTTTTTATTGTTTTATTTATTTTATCTTTATTTAACAAGGCAGGTCAGTTGAGAAGTAATTCTTATTTACATTGACGACCTGGCCAAAAAGCAGCATACATGGTAGATATAAACCGAGAACAAAAGAATATAAGACAGAAATAACTAAAAGAGTGAAATAATAAATATATGCATTCAGCTCAGCTAAGAGAGCAAGACCTAAGCGGAGAAACCTTCCTTTTGCGGGAAATATCCTCCATCAACGCTCTTAACCATAGAGGGAATGTATCTTTATGCAACCAGAAAGTTTGTGGAGCGGCTGGCTGGAATGTTACATGGAAGTTGACAGCCGGGTTTGTGGATGTACTCTTGACAAGATTTGGCTGATATAAAGGTGCAACAACCCTCAGTTACTCTGGTTATCATATTACATAATGTGACTGAATATATACTGATTCGTAACTAAAGTAGAATATGCATTTCTAAGAGGCTTGTTTGTCAGATTAAAAGTACCGTTTGAAAAAAACAACCTTTAAGCCTGTACTAAACGTACTTTTCATTAAGCGCCCATTTCTGCATGTAAAATGTTGCTTTTTTTATTGCTCAGATGTAATAATCTAATCTTAAATGCTGTATTTTTATTAGCTGGTGGAAAACAATCGGATTTAACAGAAATAAAGGCTTTAAAACATTATCAGTCTGTGTTAATCTTTATAATGTGTTTCCTTTAGTGTATTGAGTTACTTAAATAAACACACTGTTCAATATATTCTAATTTATTGACTATGAATGTATTTATCTGTGTAATTATTTTAGCTGCCAAATATTTTATGCTAAAATGAAAGTATATTTCTTGTACTCATTAAATTTGATGACATTTTGCCACACCTTCATTTCAGGGCTACTCCCTCAGAAAAGAAAATAGTTTTTTCTTTATTTAGTTTAATTAGAAATAAATGAATCCTTACCTCAATGTTTCCTCCGTCTTTGAAGCTTGAGAGCAAAAATCTATGTACTGATTTTTCTTTTCCCTGAAACACATAAACACATCTAGATGCAGACCGGACTCTAGAAGTGAGTATTGCTGGTGTTGCTACATTCTAAAAGGAGAACACTAAGCAATTACCAATTGCCAATTGAAACAAATTAATTAAGTTAAAGCTGCAAGCTCTTTTTAGAGTGTAGATTTGATTGGATGAACAAACAAAGTAAACGAAAAAGCAGCGGCAGCTTGTTCTTACCTGCAGAGGCTACATGTATCCATTAGAGTACGGCGAGGTTTATCCAACCTGTGACACCAATGAGAGAAAAAGATGATAAAAATGTTTTTTTTTTATTAAATCTTCACTTTGGCTGAGTTGTTCAAATGTGTTGAGAGGAAAATAGATCTCTGTGTGGAGTTTGGCTTGATTGCAACTAATATTATTACAGCAGTTAGCTCACATGTGAATCTTCCTTCTGTGTTCACAATCATCCCACTTGCCAACTCTATACATTTTACAGTCGGTTGAGTATTTTTATTGACACCATCCAGTTTTTTCAGGATGGGGGGTCATCATCCTCAAACTTGCTTTGAACAGGTGCAAATATCTACTTCTTCCTGCATAAACACTGACGCACAATATATAGTACCATTCTGCATACTCCAGAACAACTAGTCACTGTCTAAGGGGGAATAATTAATGCAATAACTGTTTCTTGATTGTCACCTTGTTCATCCCATTGTGACCAAGTATTCATTGTCTGATGGTTACTTCCAAAGATATGCTGTTTTCTGTAACGCTAAAAGCTCAAATCATGATCAGAACAACTTCCCAGCACAGTCACCAAAGCGTAACCCTATATTAAGAATGTGGTAAAGCAGGAGATTTTGCATCAAGCACATCCAACAAAGCTACAGCGAGAATCACAGCAGTCCTGGTGGCCAATGTGGGTCCAACCCAGTTCTAACAAGGTCTAGTTCTTTAGATGGCCAGTGAGTGTATATTATTTAATAAAATACCTAATGACTGCGGACTGTATGGAGCTTTAAAATAAAAAAGCTGCTTTTCTGCAATCGCAAGAGCTTATCTTTCTGATAATGCTTGTGATTGTTATCATAGGTGTGTGGGGTCTGAGGAACAAAACTTAAATTATGATTAAAAAAGCATTAAAAAACAGAACCAGAAATACATATCTGCAGTAAATACAGTTTGGCACTGTTGCAAATTAACCAATTAACATTTTATATAGCAACTTTCATTCATTGTTCTTGTAAACTACAATGTTATTGTAATGTTTAAGTTAAAAACATGTCTTTAGTCTACCTCATTGATGAAGGCAACATGTTGGACAGTCAAAAATAGGAATAACATGAAAATGTGTTTTATACAACGAAAACCTGCACAGAAAGTGACTTCTGTTTTATTTGCTACAAGCAGAGATACTCATCTGACCTGTTTTGTTACAGCTGTCTTAGTGTACTGTGGGCTGTAGAGCTGATTATTTAATTTTTGTGATAGCTCCATTTTGGCTATCATTTTTTTTTTTTTATTTGAGTTAATATCGACTGATCCAATCCAAAGATAAAAAGAGGAGTGTCATTAGTCTACAAGACTCATCCATCATGATAGAAAGTGTGAGAATATCTGTTTTTCCATCACTGACAGAAATGTAGAGACACATAGGATAAATAGGTGAAAGGTTGAGTTGATGGTTGTAAAGCCGTTTCCTCTTTGAACTCGGCTCTCTGGCTCAAGACTGGGGCAGTAGTCTTCCACAGTTCAAATCTGCTGTACGCAGTAGTTCAGAGCTTGGGAATATGTTGTTAATAAAGATTTTTTCAGAGGGCTCCAGTGATGTATTTAGTCCGCAGAGGTGTGACCAAGTCACTGTTGCTCAAATTAGGTGATCCTCAGATATTTCTACTCAAGTCTTGAATCAAGATATGAAAGTCTCAAGTTGAGACCAAAGTCAAGAAATAGAAGTCCAAAGTGGAGTCCCAAATCCATCATCAATAACCTCCTGTTCTTGAAGGGTCTTTGGAGTGCAGGGGCACTGGTGTCTGTCTCCAGTGGTCATTGGGCGAAGGGTGAGATACACCCTGGACAGGTAGTCAGGCCTTCACAGGGCAGCATAGAGACACAATCATGCATATCTAAGAGCAATTTAAAAAAGCTCAATTAACTTAACAATCACGTTTTCATGTTTTTAGACAGTGGGAGGAAATCAGGGTACACGAAGAGAACCCATGGAGGGACCCACAAGGAGAACATGCAGAAAGATTTCTGGATTTAAACCCTGGACCTTCTTGCTTCTTCTTCTTGCAGCCCCAAATCCTAAACTTTAAATTTGAAGTCTGACGGACTATGTAATTTAGTCACAGACTAATGATTAGTATTTTCTAGAAAGCTTTTAAAAAATTTTGTTTCGCCAAAGCACCAACAAGAGGAATTTGCGTTGTCCTTTTAACTGGATCTAACTTTTTTTTCATTGAAATGATGCCCTTGAAAATAAACACGGGGTTTGTGTTTGACCCTTCACTCTGTTACTTTAAAGCAACCGTGTTCAAACCTTCTGCCATACAGGACAGAATTGGAATTGCAGCATTAGAAGCAGACACAAGGATTTTACTTTTATAAATTCAATATAAATCTTTGGATGTAAAGCAAGATAAAGTCAGCAAATATGTCACTGTAAAAATGACACAAGTGTTTATTTAAATATTGTTCACACTGCCCACACCCTTGTACAGTTGAAAGGAGTCGTGTTTCTGGTTAGGGTAATCTCTACAGACTTAGTGACTCATGAATTTACAGTGGAACAAGATAGCATCCAGCAAATCTGGGAATTTCAGGAGGAAGCAACAAAATACATTTGCAATCTGGAGATATGATTGATAAATTGCAAACAATGCAAACAATGAGCATCATCTCTCAATTGTTGGTAGGCAAAATTTAACCTGACTCTCGCCAGATGTATGTCGCTCCGCCTAGCTTCACTCACATCCATCTGGGACATCTCCATAGGAATCGCCTTTATTGAAGGCTGGGCCTTATCAAAAATCCTTGCATATGATTGGATAAGCCACTTGTCTGTCATCTTTATCGACGTGCTATTTCAACCACTCACACCGAAGCCAACCCGTGACGCTATGAGAGCGACGCAGGAAAAAACAACTTTTTTTTTAATGTGTTTGCGGCTCTAGTGGCACGCGTTTTATTGACAGTGAGCTGACAGGAAGAGGGGGGAAGACAGGCGGCAAAGCGCCGCGGGTCGGAGTCAATCCCAGGCCGACCGCGTTGAGGGCTAAAGGCCTCCTAACATGGTTCGCGCTACCCGCTCCGCCACGGAAAACAAAACTTGCCAAATCCGGTCAGGAGAAGGGCGAAAACATTGTTTCCACCAACAAAAGCCTTCAGAGCTGTTCTCTGATGTTCTTTTAATGAAACAATATTAGGTAGATTGGACAACACGGAAGAAATAGCAGCATCAATGCTAACGCTTGCTTCCTCGATGCGAGCCGCCATTGTTGTTGGAATCTCACGGTCGCTTCTCCACTACGTCACATCCATGAAACTCCCGCCCTGCGTCCTGATTGGCCAGACCATAAAATTGGTTGGAGAAATCACTCTCTATGGGAGATGTCCTAGATGTATGTGAGTGAAGCTAGGCGGAGCGACATTCATCTGGCGAGAGTCAGGTTAGGCAAAATTAGTATACACACAAAATCATGAAATTCACAAAAGACTAAGAATAAGTGATAAGAAGACAGCGAAATGACAGTGACCATAAAGCCCCGTTTACACTACACCTAAAAACCGAGCCATGCCGAGACCAGACCGAGCTTGGTTCAGTTATCCAAGACAAGCCGACCCGTTTACACACAAAGCTTATCTCGGTTCCTTGGTTGCTCCTCGCCCCCTAGTGGCGATCTGCGGTACTACCGCTCTCTGGGATTGAAGGCGGAGCAGCAAAACAAACACGGCGCGGCGCCCGTAACATTCAGGAAGTTATGCTTAATATTGTGATATTTCGGTGTTTGCGGAGAGTCAGGGGAAGAAGGCAACCATTGGTGAATTTACTTGAGAAAGTTGCTTTTTTGGGAAGTGGATGAGACAAACGAATGTCTAATAAGGATTTACAGACGCCGGAAACAACGACAGACGCTGAGGTTCATTGCGCTGCTAAGCAGATTCATCACTGGAAACCGTGTGGCACGGTAAGGAAGCTAGTATTATTATGAATGTCTGAAATTTGTCTGAATGGAGTGTGAATCGGGACGTGCAGCCAGACTGCCGGAAAACCCGCGGACAGTCAGCTGACTGTAAGGAGATGACGCGGTCTGCTCATGCGCTCTTCGTTATCAGAAACCGGGATAAAATAGAACCAGGCCGAGACCTACCCAAGAGCTGGTCTGTAAACGGGCCTATTAAGGCCTGTTTACACTACACTTTTTTAACCGAGCCGAGACCAGTCCGAGCTCGGTAACCGAGATAACTCTTGTGTGTAAACGGTCAGCAGACTGAACCAGACCGTGCTAAACATAACCGGACCGCGCTAACTGCAGACCAGCTCTTGAGTAGGTCTTGGCCTGGTTTTATTTCTGGCCCAGTTTTCTGATAAAGAGCGCATGAGCCGACCGCGTCATCTCCTTACAGTCAGCTGACTGTCCGCGGGTTTTTCGGCGTGTCTGGCTGCACGTCCCGATTCACACTCCATTCAGATAAATTTCAGACATTCATAATAATACTAGCTTCCTTACCGTGCCACACGGTTTCCAGTGATGAATCTGCTTAGCAGCACAATGAACCTCAGCGTCTGTCATTGTTTCCTGCATCTGTAAATCCTTATTAGACGTTCGTTTGTCTCATCCACTTCCCAAAAAAGCCAACTTTCTCAAGTAAATTCACCAATGGTTGCCTTCTTCCCCTGACTCTCCGCAAACACCGAAATATCACAATATTAAGCATAACTTCCTGAATGTTACGGGCGCCGCGCTATTTTGTTTTGCTGCTACCGCCTTCAATCCCAGAGAGCGGTAGTACCGCAGATCGCCACTAGGGGGCGAGGAGCAACCAAGGAACCGAGATAAGCTTTGTGTGTAAACGGGTCGGCTTGTCTTGGATAACTGATCCAAGCTCGGACTGGTCTCGGCATGGCTCGGTTTTTAGGTGTAGTGTAAACGGGCCTTATGTGGCCCCACAGAAAAGTACTTGAGTGTCCTAAGTGAGTCCTTAAATTCTCTGTTCCCTTTGGATCATGCAGGTAGAGTAACACAGAATTTCATTTCATTTCATTTGTTGTTTATTTTGAAACATGATATGATTTAACAATGTTTACATGTAATACTTCATAACATACATCATGTTTCAAAAAGGAGTAGGATGAAGCATAAGCTTATTAAGCCCTACCCCTCAGTTACATATGTCATGGAGGTAAAGGACAAATATTTACAGTAAAACAAACAGTATACCAACTTTTTATATATATTATTCTTTTTTGTATTCATCAAAAATACTTTTCTTATATTCTTTTTTGAATTGCTGGATGCTGTTACATTGTTTAATGTTTTCAGGCAAGCTGTTCCAGAGCTTCACTCCGCTAATTGATAAACTAAAACTTCTTTTTGTTGTTCGAGCATACTTAGTTTTAAAATTTAATTTTCCTCTTAAATTATACCTTCCATCTCTATCAGAAAACACTTGTTGTATGTGCGCAGGAAGTAAGTTATTTCTTGCTTTATAAAGGATTTGAGCAGTTCTAAAATTGATCAGATCTACAAATTTGAGAACTCTCAAATCAAGGAAGAAACAGTGGGTGTGATCTCTAAAATATTTGTCATTTGTTACTCGTATTGCTTTCTTTTGCATAATAATCAATGGTTGAATGTTTGTTTTGTAAGTGTGACCCCACACTTCAACACAATAGGTTAAATAAGGCTGAAATAATGAGCAGTATAATGTGTGTAAAGCTTGTTTGGTTAGAATGTGCCGGACTTTATTTATAACAGCCAAACATCTGGCCAGCTTTGACCGGACGTGCTGTATATGTCCCTTCCAACTAATTTTATTATCTAAAATGACACCTAAAAATTTTATTTCATCAACTAATTCTAATTCTACATCATCAATACTTAACCTTATCTCATTACTTTTTTTAATGTTTCCAAATATCATGAACTTTGTTTTTTTCAAATTTAACGATAGTTTATTTATATCACACCATCTCTTTATTTTAATCAATTCTTGTGTGACTAACGCAAGTGTCTGTTCAAGATTTTTACCAGATGCAAATACATTTGTATCATCTGCAAATGATACAATTTTCATGTTTAAGATGTTGTTCAAGTCATTTGCATACATTAAAAACAATATCGGTCCCAGCACCGAGCCTTGCGGTACCCCACTCTTTATTTCTAGTAAATCTGATCTGATTTCATTTAATTGCACAAATTGCTTTCTGTGATCCATATAGCTTTTAATCCATGATAACACTATACCTCTAATTCCATATCGCTCCATTTTTTTGATGAGTAAGTTATGTTTAATGGTGTCAAACGCTTTACTAAAATCCAAAAATACACCTATTGCACATTTCTTATTATCCACACATTCTGTAATTTCTTCTACTAAGTCAAGGAGAGCTAATGATGTAGATCTACCTCCCCTAAAACCATACTGACTCTCAGCTAATAAGTTATGTTTGTCAATAAAACTATTTAATCTTTTTACAAATAACTTCTCCAAGATCTTTGAAAATTGTGATAAAATGCTCACAGGACGGTAATTTGTAAAACAATGTTTTTCGCCAGCTTTATATAATGGAACCACTTTGGCAGTTTTCATTTCCTGTGGAAATATTCCTGTTTGGAAAGATAAATTGAAAACATACCTCAGTGGTTTTACAATTGCTCTTATCAATTTTTTTATAGATTCCATGTCAATGTTAGTAAAATCTGCCGAAGTTTTTGGTTTGAGTTCATGGACAATTTTTAATATCTCTTCCTCTTCTATTGCATTCAGAAACATTGAGTTCTTATTTATTTCCACATTTTTAATAGCTTCAGCTTCTGCCTCGTCATCATCTTTGATTTCATCCGCTAAATTAGAACCCACATGTACAAAAAACTTGTTAAATTCATTAGCAATATATTTAGTGTCAGTTATTGTTCTATTCTCATGGATAAAATATTTTGGGTAAGAAAGTGCTTTCTTCCCTTTTTTTATTATTGTATTTAAAACTGCCCATAATCCTTTTGTGTTATCCTTGTTCTTTTCCAATTTGGAGCTAAAATAATTTTTTTTGCAGCTTCTTAGTATACTTGTGAGTTTATTTTTATATTTTTTATACCTTTTTTCAGCATCTATTGTTTTCGCCTTGATAAATTCCTTGTATAGCATATTTTTCTTTTTGCAAGCATTAATAAGCCCCTTTGACATCCATACATTTTCTTTATTTATTTTTATACTTCTACTTTTTAATGGGCAATGCTTATCATACAACATACTGAATTTTTTAAGAAATATGCTATATGCATTGTTGACGTTTTCCTCCTTATAAACCTCACTCCAATTTTGTCTTAGTAAATCCTCTCTTAGATCTGCAATTGATTGTTCTGATTTTATTCTTCTATATGTACAACCTTCATTTTGCTCTATAACATTCTCACCATCAATTACTGCAAAAACTGGTAGGTGGTCAGTTATGTCGCATACGAGTAAACCACTCACAGTAGTGTCTTCCAAATCATTGTAAAAAATATTGTCTATTAATGTTGAACTGTGCTGGGTAATCCTGGTAGGTTTTGTGATCATAGGATAAAACCCAAGACTATATATAATTTCAATGAAATCATCTGTATTTTTATTATGGCTAGGGTTCAAAAGATCTATGTTCAGATCACCTGTTAATATAGCTCTTTTCTGATTGCCTGAAAACATATTTTCAATTATTTTTACCGTAGTTTCTATTTTAGACCCTGGGGTGCGATACATACAACAGACCAACACGTTTCTCTTTCTTTGCAAACTAACTTCAATGGTTATACATTCAACCACATCATCCACTGTAAAGGACATTTTCTCTACCATTTTGTGACACAGACTATTATCCACAAACAGACCCACCCCACCTCCTTTTTTATTGACACGATCTATATGTAAGAGTTCATAGCCCTGTAAGTGAAAGTCTGTATGTTTATCCGGTGTCATCCACGTCTCAGAGATTGAGATAATGCTAAAACGTCGTTTAAGCTGCCCCAAATAGTCTTTTATGTGTTCAAAGTTTGAATAGAGGCTTCTACCATTGAAATGGATCAATGATAGTCCACTTGTTACGTTCAGAGTCTTATTAAATTCATCCTCTGTCCAGTATTTACACATATTTGACATATCATTGAAGAAATTATTTTCAGGATCGATATCCTGCTCATAATCAAGCGTGTTATGATCAGTATACGTGAAAGTTTGTAGCATGGTGGAAATCCCATCTAATCCAACGCATGCGTTTGACGCTATAACTCGCTTCTGCTCCTTAAACGAGTGATTGCGGATCATTTTGGTATATTCTCTGCCACAATATCATTACATTTGTCCATGTCCATAAAGGTTTCAGCCATAGCGAGGTGTAGTGCGTACGCGGCTTGATTAGCAACAGACTTAGCCCGCACACAGCCAGCATGTCCATTCATATCCATTCGAACAAGAAACTGCGTTACCTTATTGTCCAGTCCGTTAACTTCACATGTACTTATCCAACTCCGACATCTCACGGATGACGAGCACTTTCGCGTCCTCGGGCGAGCCCAGAAGTTTCACAAACACTTTACAATCTCTCACCCACGTCGCTTGGATCTTGTTTTGCTTCCTCAGGTAGCGCGCCTTCCCTGCGATATCCGCGTTTTTCTTAATCAGGTGGTCATTTACGTAAACATTGGTCCCACGAAGTTTTCGTCCTTGCTGCATCAACAGTCGTTTATGTTTTCTGTTCGCAAAGCGCAGTATAATTTTCGGCTTGTCACTTTGATTTCTGCGCGGAAGGGGGTTGCACCCTTCAATCCAGTTTACATCAATGGAAATTCCCTTACTATCAAAGTAGCGCAGCACTTGTTGCTCCAGTGATATTAACTCCGCGTCAGATGAATCTTCGCCAGATGCCCCAGCCGTGGCTCTGGCGTAGGATCGATGTCGTGTTTCCAAGCCGGTGATGATAACGTCATTGACGCGAGAGTGCTGCTCCAAATCAGCCACTCTAGTCTCCAGCATTTTGATTTTAGCATCCTTTTCTGCATTTTGCTTTTTCAACTCCCGAATCTCGCCCATTAACCCTCCTGTTGTCCTCGGGTCAAAATGACCCGCCACTGTGTTAAAACCCCCCAAAACATCCACTAAATGTTATTTTTTTAACTTGAGATTTTAAGACTTTTCCTAGATTGGCCAAAACAATAGAAAAAGTTAAATGTTGCTTTTATTCACATTTCCATGTAAGCTGTACAAAAAAAAGGTACAAAGATGGTCTTCGGGTCAAAATGACCCGTGAGGCAAATAGAGTTGAAATCAAGGTCACAGAGTTATTTACAAACCACAGAATGTTACAAAGTTTTAGTTGTGTCTCAGATCAATCAGTAGCAGAAGTAAACAAGGCAAATCAGGTGGTGTTCTCGTAGACTTCAGAAGACCACCTGTTATTTCCAGAGGTTATAAAGGTCCTGCATAACAGGACCCTGAATTGTGTCTGTGCTGAAGCCATGAGTGTACGTTACAACACTGAAGAGGCTTTAGAGGTGATTTTCTCACATGTCCAGCAAGTCAACTCTGATTCAGAAGAGGAAGTAGAGGATGTATCCGAAGAAGAAGGTGGAGAGGAATACAACCCAGAGCATCATGAATCATCTTCAGAAAAAGAAGAAAACCCTGAAGCTGAAAGTGAGACTTTCCTTTCAAAAAATGGCAAAATAACATGGTCCTCAGCAGCATATGACCAACACGGCAGGCATGCAGAACAAAACATTGTAAAGATGACCCCAGGACCCACAAGGTATGCCGTTTCTCATGGCCATGATATTGTGTCTACATTCTACCTGTTTGTCACACCAGCAATAAAAAAAATAATCCTGGAGATGACAAATCTGGAGAGTTTTCGCAAATATGGAGACAGCTGGAATAAGATGGATGAGATTGACCTCCAGGCCTATTTAGGGCTGCTAATCCTAGCAGATGTATACAGGTCCCGAGGTGAGGCTGCAGCTAGTCTATGGGATGCAGAGAGTGGAAGGCCAATTTTCCGAGCCACAATGCCACTCAAACTCTTTCACACCTACTCAAGACTGATACGATTTGATGACTGTGAATCAAGACCAGCAAGACGTGTGACAGACAAACTTGCAGCCATAAGAGAGGTATGGGACAAGTGGGTGGAGTGGTTGCCCTACCTCTACAATCCAGGGCCTGACGTAACAGTGGATGAGCAACTGGTTCCATTGGGGAACAAAAGGGGAGAGAAGAGGAGGCGAGAGGAGGACGACGCATTGACATCATTTTGTTCATTTTCTTAAGCTATAGAAATTCAAGTGGAGAGGGAAAACTCAAGTATTCACATATTTTGTAGTGAATTACAATATACAAGATGAAATTTGGTGTTTAAAATTCAATTAAGATGCTTATATTGGGGGTTTAGTGAAGACGGGTCATTTTGACCCGGAGGACACAGGGTGTATACAGAAAATGAGGACAACAGGAGGGTTAAGTTCATAATTGTGCTCTGTTGTTTTGATATTTTTGCAATTTCCTCAGAAAGAAAGTTTAGAGACTGTTTGATTTCAAACATTTCCAATGCGCTCTTCTCATCTGCCCCTACACACCTCTCGGCAGCCATCTTTGACAGCATGAATGGTCATAAAAATCACTTAAAAAACATAACCGCCCCCCCAAAAAAAATGTATTTAAAAATGTAAATAAAATAAGCGGAATATGTTTTTTAAGCATAACAATTTCCGCTGTTTTTCTCCCTCAAAGGTAACAGTAATGTAAGTGTATCTCACACACAATAAAAATAAGATTTAGCTATATTGGGCAAGTTTTTAGTCAACTATAGAATTATTTCCACAACTTTTTTTTTTTTGCTTAGAAAGTGACACAATTAAAGACAAACAAGATTGCAAATACTGCCAAAAAGAAAGAAAAAAAAAACATTATTCATTGTTTCTTCTGCTACAGTATCAGCATTATTAACTACTTTAATCAAACCCCAGAATCAGGATTCCTTCTATTTGCACATGATATTTGAAGATTCAAACAGGTCAAAATGTGTTTGTATACCTTAGATGGAAATTTGACTTACACTTTCTCCATGGTCATCCAAATGGGAAGGATCAAAAGGCTCCCCATAAAAAAGACGTTCAAAAAGAGCAGCAGTTTCAAGGTTTGACCCCTCATATCTGTTTCTTACTGTTAACCTCAGTTGCTTGTCTCCTCTCTCGCCATCTGTTTCTCCACCTCACCTAGCTGTCACTCATTATGTACTCTCTGTCACACAAACTATCTCCTCCCTCATGGGATATCTTCAGCTAATCTCTTTTGCTCCAGTGTTGAACTTTGCCAGATTTGTCAAAGCCTCAAGTGACACACCTTTGGCAGATTTAAAGTGTTTAAGTGTGATTTATTTTTCCGGTTGTGATAGTAATATTAATACTTAGGGGTTCCCCCATCAGAGTCCTGACTTGAATCCTACAGAGAATCTGTGGATGGAGCTACAGATTAGGGTTATGGCAGGGACCTCAAAGATTTGGGGCTCATTCCCAAATCTTCAAAATATGAATATAAATATCAAACATATTTTTTGACACTGGTTAATTAAAAGGAAACGACTCATTTCATAATGTTTTAC
Organism: Fundulus diaphanus; assembly: GCA_037039145.1. Taxonomy (NCBI): domain Eukaryota; kingdom Metazoa; phylum Chordata; class Actinopteri; order Cyprinodontiformes; family Fundulidae; genus Fundulus; species Fundulus diaphanus. The sequence continues at coordinate 35,700,191 of CM073140.1, forward strand.
AGATCAGTGAAAAATATGTTTTGAATGAAAACTGTTTTAGACCTATATTTGTCAGGATTGAGAATAATGTTGGGTTTAACTCTAGGTACTATGAATCTCTCTAATCTATCTGACTTCATAGTTACTAAAAATTGTACTACTTAATTGCAACCGATTAATCTGGGTACTTGTACACTCTGAGGCTTCAGTTCATATCTTAATCTAAAAGAGACAGCTTAAGACCCGATAGGAACTTAAACAATTTAGATTGTTTTAATGAGAATTGTTTGCCAACAACAACAAAAAAAAAAGCTACATGATGCTTTTAACGTTTTGTCTCTTAACTGACAGGGGAATGTACGAGGTAAAAATGCACACAAGTCTGCCAGAGGGGTATGCCGCTGGGGCAGAATGCCGCGGTATGTGGGACATTTTGTTCTTTGAAAAGGTTATTTGGTTTCAAAAGATGGACTTGATTTTCATTCATTACTATATACTCATTGTGTTTGAGTTTTATAGAAAGAAAAAGTGGTCAAACGTGTATATAAGGCATTGAAAATAAATGGTAAAAGATTTGGACATTTGGATGATCTCGCTGTTTTATGTTTAAAACGCAATGAGACAGCTCTGTTAGCAGGACTAGTGTGTTTAACAAATTCACATTTTACATTTATGCCTCACCATTTCCTCTACCTCCCTTTCCTTTGTGTTCTTGCCAGAGGGTAAAATTTTTCAAATACATATTGAAAAAAAGGAGAGGGTGAGGCAGTAGTTCCTCTGTATGCGGCCTCTCAGGAAAAAAACATTCAATGTCACACATCAGTGAAATGTCAATAAGCTGTGCTTAGACTTAGATTTTATTTTCATTCAACTACACATTCACGGTGTACATGCCAAGGTTCCAAGTAAAAACATAACACAAAAGAGAAATATTATAAAAATAAGTGTTTGTCACTTTTCAGGAATTTAGTAGCAAACCAAAAAAGACATTTTATATGTACATAAAAACCTCCCGTCTTAGGGTGCTACCCCAGCGACCCGATCCCAGGTGGGCAGAAGAAAAAGAAGAAAACAAAAGTTACGTGCAAAAGAATATGAATGATATTAATTAATAAATACATGCATCAGAAATAGACAAAACGTGTTTCATTATCTCAAAAGTCTTTAAAAGTCTTTCAATGTCCTTTTAAAGTGCAGTTTCTTTCTGCCAAAAACAGTTAATTAGCAAAAATGTTAAGTCTTATGCAATTATTTATTCCTTATTTACACAACATTAAGACTGTGCTAAGGTCTCTAGGGACACCCTGGTGGGTTGAGGGTGCCTGGATTCATGAAGCTCTACGTAGACCCATGAAGAATAATTTTTATACTCTAAGCTACAGTAATAGAAGTTCTTGTCAGACGTCAAATTATGTAAAAAAGAATATCTGGAACGTTTGCCGGAGGACCTGAGCATGTGAACAAACTGGTATTTCAAGTTAAATGTTACATTCAGTGTTTTTTTTAAAAAAAAGAATGTACAGCTGGACCAGAGGATAGTTCACTGTCAACTCTTCCCTTTGTCATGCTGCCTAAGCAGCCTGTCATCACTTATTTTGTGCGCAAAACTAAGATTAAAAGACTTGTTTCCCGGAGAGGTGTGGGACTGGTAAAAGCAGAAAAACAGCAGAACAGAATTATGGAGTTTCATACCAGCATCCATGTGACTAAACGACATCAACAATGTACAACTAATGTTAGAGTCATGACACGAACAATGAAAGACGTCTTTAAATTCCATGGTTACACTTCAACTTCAATTAGTTTATGGCTGTAGTATTTACCAAACTTTTAAAATTTTCAGCTTTAAATACTAATCTGTTGTGTGCAGAGACTGCTAAAGACCAGATCATCTATACATCCTAGAGTTGACAAAGGCTGTATTTTCCCCCTTACATAACTTAAAAAAAATTCAAAGTAAAAAATATGGCAAAACTAACCAGTAAAATAAAGAGGAAGGATACTCATCCAGTTTACAGAAAATAGAGTAAATAAAAATTTAACTTCAAACCCAATTAGACAAATTTTCTAATATTTTTAAATAATATATCCTCCACGAGAGGGACTACTGACATGGGCTAGGTGACTTGATTTCAAACTTTTGCAAGAATTCTTTTTTTTTTTAGTTTTGTAAAATGTGGTACCTATTCATGAATTTTTATATATGAACATTTCATTTATCATTTTATATGAGCTGGCCATTACACGGTGCTAACCCAGGCATTTCTACATTCAAACCACCTAATGGCTTAAAGGTTAAGATTACCGAAAACTAACTATTACTTCTGATTTGTAACACTTTAGGAGCTTGCACAATATGGTCACCTAATAAGACTAACCTCCAATATTAGATATTAACGTGTCTGTGCTTAAAGCAGCATCATGTAACTTTTAGCCACTAGGGGCGCTAGACCAACTTCCAAGTTTAGTGCCCTGAAGGCCACTGGCAACACTAAGTTAAACAGTCTACCTCCGTGTTTAGGAATCTGATAGCCAACCACTTTGGACCAGCCAACTGAGAAGTCATGGAGTTACTTGTAAAAGAAGGCCAAATTCAACTCTAGATCAAATCCTACATCATAGAACCATAAATATGTCTGATCAGGTAAGTGTCATATCTGTTTTGTTTTGTTCAAAAAATTTGCGAAACCCTGAAGTGAGCTTAATTTAAAATGCTATTTTCCGTTGGTCTTCCCTTTTAATTTTATTATCATTATTATTATTATTATTATCAAATACTTTGGTCCCTACTTTCTGACTGGCTCAGTCTTCAAGCTCATGCAGAATGCCTTCACCTTTGTCAACCCTCAGCTGCTCGGGTAAAAGGAAAAGTTCGACTCACCTTTAGTCCATTGTCTATGCAGCAACACATTAGCAAACAAAGCTATCTTTTGTTCAGTTTTGTGAACAGCTGTTTCCTGCTCATTTTTGCATGTTGTGTTTGCATCTATCCAAAGTAGGGTTGCTTTCTTTTAAGTATAATGTGTACCAGCTTTGTAAATAGATAGGTAATGTAAATAGGTTTTCCTTTTTCAGGCCTTTAATGGCCCATGGTGGAAATTTGGTGAAGGCAAATGTTCTGTGAAAGCCTTATCTCCAAGTTTCAGTTAGATAAGATATCAGAGCTTGTGGACCAAAAATTACTTTTCACACGTTTTATCATATGGCTCAAGATTGTTAACTAAGACTGATCATATCTGTTGTGTGTCACATAGAATTTGAATTGCAAAATATTGGCAAGACTCTTCCAACATACCATGAAAACGTCTGTGCTATGGAAAAATTAATGTCAAATAAACTTCTGTGTGCTGATGTGTTTACTGAAGTGTGTCAGGCAAGTGAAAGATGACCGTTCCTGTTTTTACTGGTTTTAAATCTATATGTGTCGGGGCTTTTAATCTATAACAGTCGGGGCTTTCATTTGTCTTTGTTCGATCTTATCTGTGTTTAAGTCTCACCTGCTAGCACAATTCAAACAACATAGGCTGGCCTTACTGGTTTGACTGTGGCCTCAACAAGCACAGTACAACTTCCAATCATTGTACACCAATTATTGTATGGCGGTTTCTCTAGTTTTGGGTGTAGCTAAAGGTTAGCAACCTCCCTGAAAAATGAGATGCATGGTGTAAAAGTACGGCTGGTATTTATGAGGTAAACCTTGAAACAACCATGAGTTTTAAGGCTTGCTAAAACAAACAAACAAACAAAAAATACCACATTGTTTAAACTAAATAAACAAACAATACCTTGCTTTAAAATTGAATAGCATGCTGCAGTAAACCCCCTTGTCAAACCATCTAAAAGGTTAGAAATCTGTTAATTTTACATATATGGCTACAACCAGATATTTACATACAATACAATACAACCTTATTTATAAAACACTTTAAAAACAACACAATTGAACACAGTGCTATACACTAATAAAAACAAATAAAATACAGAAAAACCCTTGCCAGCTGTAGCAAGCAAAAATACAATAAAACTAGAATAAAACTATGACCAATTAATTAAACATCGAAATAATAATCTGGCTCTACTGGGTGAGAAGATGACGGCGATGCAGGTAGAGGCCCCCATCGTGTCCTGGATTGTTGATTACCTGACGGGCAGACCCCAGTATGCACGCCTACAGAACTGTGTGTCTGACAGGGTGGTCAGCAACACGGGGGCCCCTCAGGGGACTGTCCTCTCCCCCTTCCTCTTCACCTTTTTCACCTCAGACTTCAACTATTGCACTGAGTCCTGCTACCTTCCGAAGTTTTCTGATGACTCGGCAATAGTTGGCTGCATTGAAAAGGGTGATGAGAGTGAATATAGGACTGTGGTGGGCAACTTTGTCACTTGGAGTGAGCTGAACAATCTGCACCTCAACGTGACAAAGACTAAGGAGCTAATAGTGGATCTGAGGAGGACAAAAACACCCATGACCCCTGTTTCCATCTAGGGGGTCCCTGTAGACACTGTGGAGGAGTATAAGTACCTGGGAGTTTACTTTAACAATAAGCTGGACTGGACTAGAAACACCGAGGCGGTCTACAAAAAGGGCCAAAGCCGACTCTTTTTCCTGAGGAGGCTGAGGTTTTTTAACATCTGTGGGACGATGCTGAGGATGTTTTATGAGTCTGTTGTTACCAGTACCATCTTCTTTGCTGTCTCATGCTGGGGTAGCGGGCTGAGGGTCGCGGGCTGAGGGTCGCGGGCTGAGGGTCGCTGACAACAGACTGAACAAACTGATCAGGAGGGCCGGTGATGTTGTGGGGGAGGAGCTGGACACTCTGACGACCGTGGCAGAGAGGAGGATGATGTCCAGGCTCCAGTCCATCTTAGACAATGTCTCACACCCTCTCCATGACACTGGCCCAGCAGAGGAGCTCCTTCAGCAGAAGACTCCTCTTACCCAGATGCACCACAGAGCGCCACAGGAAATCATTCCTGCCTGTGGTCATCAATCTCTACAACGCCTCCCTCAGTGATTCAGACAACCCCCCACTGTAACTGACATTTATTCATTCTCTGCACTGTTCTTGCACAGGTCACTATCACTTTATTTGGATCTATAGTTATACATATGTATATATATATATATATATATATATATATATATATATATATATATATATATATATATATATATATATATATATATATATATATATATATATATATACATATATTGACTTATATATGTATATATTTATATTATTTTGTGTGGAATGTTATAAATATATATATAAAAATGTTTGTATATCTGGAGCATGTAACAAAAGTAATTTCCCTCTGGGATTATTAAAGTATGTCTGATTCTGATTCTGAAAAACAACCTTCTCACTGCCTGACATTAAATCAGGCTAAATTTCTGCTGTTTTAGGTCTGCAAGGATTACCAAGATTGTTTCATTTTGCTAAATAACAGAAAAAAAATTGAAATTTATGTTTAACTTCACCCATATCAAAATGTTTACATATATTATTTCTCAAAAGTGAGTGCAGCCCTCACATTTCTATTATTTCATTGTATCTTTTCTTGAGACAACACTAAAGATATGATACTTTGAGACAGTGTAAAGAAGTCAATGTAAAGCTTGTATAACTGTGTAAATTTGCTGTCTCCTCAAAATAAATCAGCACACAGACAGTAAGAAACTCCTTTATTGTCCCACAATGGGGAAATCCGGGCGTGACGGTGGCAAAAACACAGACAGAGCTACATTGTAAATCAGTATTGAAAGAAAACAAACAGCTAATCTAATCTAAAAATACTTCTAAAGCAACAGAGAATTAATTTAACAGACAGGCCAAGCTAAAAGTAAAAAAATACAACTTGAGTTAGCATTGTACATTTATTGATAATATAATATGATAATATGGCATATTGTGTCATGTGAACATTGTCTTAAAATGTCTTAGGTGTGAATGGGGAGCAGATGTGTTAAATTTAGTGTTATCACTCTCACACTTTCTCATTCGGTCACTGGAAGTTCAACATGGGACCTCATGGCAACAAATTACAAAAGAAAATAAAAAAAATGTTGCTCTACATAAAGATGGCCAAGGCTATAAGAAGATTGCCAACACCCTGAAACTGAGCTTCAGCACAGAGGTCAAGACCATACAACAGTTTAACAGGGCTGGTTCCTCTCAGAGCAGGCCGCACACTGCATCAAATTAGTCTGCATGGCTGTGGTTCCCAAAGCGAAGCCTCGTCTTAAGATGATGCACGATAAGGATAGTCAGACAAAGGACATTGATTGCTGGAACCATGTCCTGTGGTCTGATGAGACAAAGATAAATGTGTATCTTGCTTGCAGTCATGCATGATGGTGGTGGTGTGTTGGTTTGGGGACATATTGAAGCAGAGCACGACACCCTGCCCCCCCCCCCCCCCCCAACCCCTAAAAACACACACCCTCCACAGGCTTCTCAAAATAGTTTGTCGTCTACTGACTTTGAAACTAACAGCAGCCTTTCAGGACTTGTTTCTCTGTGTTGTTTAATGACATTCTTATCAGTGTCAGCCAGCATCTTGCCAAGGACCTATACTTTTTTTTGTACGGGCTTAGTATCCACCGTTCACATCAAAACACAATCATCTGTAAAACACAGAACCTGTCTCCTACCTGAATCGTTGGTGATTTCTGAACCAGACTTGTACTGATCATCTATTATCTTCGTCATATTGTAACATTTTTCTATTATGTCATAGAGGCTAGAAGTGTGTTTGAGATGTTGCTTTCAAATACAGTTTCCATAAGCCAAATGTTAAGAAGGAACCTTTAGGGCATAGCTGGCTGTCGGCCGGGCCCACGGGCTCATCAACGCAGGCCCTGGGGGCTTCTGTACTGTGGCTGCTGGGGGATTTCCTGGGGCTCTCCTCTGCTCTTCTCTGGTATGGGGGAGGCAGCTATTCCTGTGTTGGTCCTTCTTGCTCCTGTGCTCTGAGGGCCCTTTTGGACGTTTGGAGTTCTGGTGTCCCTGGTGTCTGCCTTGGCGCTCTGGGGGGGGGCGGGTCTTTTTCTCCTCACAACCACTATTGAGCATTTTTCTTATGGATAAACCTTACATATACAAGCACACTCACAAACACCCACAGGTGCTTGGATCCTGATACTTACAGATACACGTCTATACAGATAAACCCTATAATTAGCTTTGGCTGTTACTAAATACATCTTGTATTAAACAATACTGCGTATTTTTCAGTGAGGGTATCAAAGGCATGGGTTGTTTGTTCCTGTGATACTTTTTGGTTGGTTTTGCTGTTCTTTATATATCTCTTTCTGCAGGACTCCGAGGATCTTATATTTTACCCTCTTTTTCCTCTGCTCTATTTTTGTCACCTTTTCTCCCTTTCAGTGTTTTGCCTTATCTTCCTTTCTTTCTGTTTCAACTTTCCATTTTTGTGTCCACACTTGAAATAATCCCAAAATAATATCCAATTACGTTTTTTGCCTCATAAGAAGCTTACAATGCTGTGACTTCATCATCTATGCTTTCCCAAATTGTCTAAATTCAACCCATCCCTAGGGAGCAGTGGGTTGCCACTGTGCGGCACAATCCAACACAATCCCAATGAAATGCCTATGTAAACGTTGTTCTTCCTCTGCTAATAGTCATATTATTTTTTATCTATCTTTGTATTATTCTTATACAATTTGCTTTTTTTTGTTTATTCCATCTTATATGTTTCTACATTTAATCATGTCAACCTTATGTTTGTCTTTGTGTACCACTTTATCACCAAAGCAAATCTGTTGTTCGTGTAAACTACTACTTGGCAACAAAACTCATTCTGATTCTGATTCTGAAAAAATCTGGTGGTAAATTAAGTACCACCCAAAAACTGTAGATTCATACACAATATCCATAATCCCGTATTATAAATAGCATAATCTTGACCTTGACTTTGTTTATTCCATAAATCAGTCCATCCAATAATCTAACTAAGTATCTTTTGGATTGGCTTCATGTTGAAGCCAAAGAGAGAGCAAATTAGTCTTTCCCAAATGAAACTACTACTTATTTGGTCCACACTCCCCCAGGTGAAGCTTGAGTACACCTTGGTTGTGCAATTGCAACAAAAACTTGAACTCAGCCGACATGGAGTGGAAACCTGCTTTCACCTTATTGTCATCATAGTAATGGTTGGAAAGGTCTTGGAAGCTGTGTGGGTGAACACCGAAGGGCCAGAATCCATACAGATGCACATTGTCACAAAGCTCCAGAGCCAGGCTTGTCATTATAATGCCCGTGCTAAGACGCTTTTCCTTTAGTCCTTGAGAGCGCCAAAAACCAGCCAGAGTTTCAAGGTACTGTGGGTTGAAGAAAACAGGCCTCATAGGGCTTCCAAAATCCTCAATGGTGTAAACAGCCCGTAGAGATACGGCTGTGTTTACAGGATAGGAGAAGGCAGGAATGAGCAGCATGGAGTTGCCATATTGGCACAGGCTTTCAACAAACATACGTCGACGTCCTAAAAGAGAGCCATACCTGCAATTATAAAACAACTTTGAGGAAATTAGTTAAAACAAGCATTGCTCAAAATAAGAAAGATTTATTTACGCACTTTATTATGAATATACTCGGGTTTGCAGTTACAAGGTCTGTTTTCATGCCAACATGTTTTTCATATTCCTTTGTCAGAGGAGGTAAATTACATCTGAAAAGGTAGTATAAACACAGGTTCTGTTATATTGAGTTTAGAAAAAATGTGTTCTACACTTGAAAAGGTTATTACCTGATAACAAATTGAGCTGAATCAATCATTTTTCCACAGCTGCTGTTTCCCAGGATCCCTCCATTTCCAACAACAGCACATGTATGCCGTGTTTTATTCAAGAAAGGATGCCCCTGCAGTTATTAATTCAGTAATAAAATCAAAGCAAACTGTTTGCAAGAGGTTGGCTGGGTGTTGAATCCCCTGGGGACTACATTGTCAGACCCTGGGTCAGACCAACCCCTGACAGAAGTTGCCCCTCACATTAACCAAATCAAACAAAAACAGGTATCAAATATTCATTCATTCATACAGTCATCATTGCAGTGGAATAATAGCAGCAGGTCAAGATAAATTGGACTACAAATTTAATCTTGTGATGTTTCACTTAACTATAACTGTTTAAATATACAATTAACATTCAAAGGCAACTCTAAATACACAGGTTTTAACCTTGATTTAAAGGAACTAAGGGTTTCAGCACGTTTACAGTCTTCTGGGAGTTTGTTTTACATAAGTGGAGCATAAGAACTAAATGCTTCTTCTCCATGATTGGTTCTGGGTATGGAGAATTGACTTGAGTCAGAAGACCTAAGTGGTCTTGATGGTTGATACACTGACAAGTTTTTGATGTAATTTTGTGGTAAACCATTAAGTGAATTATAGACTAACAGAAGTATTTTAAAGTATATTCTTTGAGATACAGGGAGCCAGTGTAACGACTGCGGTGATTTTCTCTACTTTCTTAGTCTTAGTGAGTATGTGGGCAGCAGCGTTCTGGATCAACTGCAGCTGCCTGATCCACTTTTTAGGCAGACCTGTGAAGACGCCATTGTAGTAATTCCTGCTGAGACATTAGTCCTTTAATACTGGAAATGTTTTTCAGGTGATAGATATGGCAATGTAACATTAAGAATTGCTGTCTTAATGCCAAAGAGAGCCCAGCAGGGTTTACTTTCACAAGTGGAGCATTACTGCTGCCGCCATAGTGCTATGTTTGATTTATATATGCAAATAGCTTTATTAGATTTTATTCTGGGACTATTTAATTTTCCATTGACACAAAAACGGGAAGGTAGAAGAGAGAAAAAGGAAGAGAAAAAGATGAGACAAAGTGCTAAAAGGAAGAAAAGGTGACAAAAATAGAGGAGAGGAAAAGGAGGGATCAAGATAAAATACTCAGAGCCCTCTCACATTGGTGCCAATCAGTTATCTTTTCTTTGTGCTGTTTTGTGCAGCAAAACTGTCTCTGCTACTTCAATTTTAAAGATATGAAAGGTTTACATAGATAAAGATGCTGCCCCGCACCAACACATTCCAAAAGTCAAACAAAACCATTGTCAAACATTTGTGCTGCTAAAGGTTTTGTTGATGCTGTTTGAGGTTTCTAAAGCACCTGTAAGTTATTGCTTACAGGTGTATGGACTATCTCAAACAAACAAAAATTATCTGAAATTAGTTCTTTTGTTAAAGTTAAGAGCTAAAGCAGCCAGTTAATGATTTTATCCAGAGTTATCCAGCTAATGAAAAGCTGAGCAGATATTTGCTGAAAATGCTATAATATAGTATTCAATAATTCTGATTGGTCAGGCCTCTCGCCCAGTGAACGCTGGAGATAGGCACCAGCAACCTCCGCGACCCCATGAGGGATTAAGCGGGTCAGAAAATGGATGGATGGATGATTGGTCAGTTTATTTGACTGATACAACATATAACCAAAAATTATGTAAACCAAAGCTATACTTAATGCCAATTAAGACATTTGAGGCAATGCCAGATACAAACAGAGGATTACAGTCAGATGGTCTGGACCTGGGGCTGAATTATCCTGCTTTGATGTTGCATAAAGTAAACCAAGCAAGAAACATTATCCTTTGTATCTTTCATGACTTTGAAGATACAGTATCCCACAAAAGTCGGGACTGCTCCAATACACGACGGCTAAACTCCTCTGGATCCAGTTATTCCTGACCGAGCCTCCACCAGCTACACTACTTCTCCATCCTGTCTGAAGCGTTTTGTTGTGATGTGCCAATTGGGCACATAAACAGGGATGACTGTTAGATATTATATGAAACTACAGATTGCTGGAGCAGCTGAACGCAGTTACTGGGAAGACAACGGATTGCTCATAGAAACTGTGGATGTCAGAGAAGTGACATACTTAGATTGGACAAAATGGACTGATAAAATAAAATGGGTCAGCCTGGACACTTCCAGAATCTGGTGAGACATTCTTCACCAATTCTCGGTTTTATAAAAGCCCGTAACCCTTATGCGGGGCTCTCTACCTCATTTTACCTTTCTTCCTTTCACCTAAGTTTAAGAATCGGAGTTTCAATGGCACTTTCTCCTTCACACTCTCACATCAGTAACATCACCAGGTCTACATATTTTCATTAAAAGAATATTAATTGTCTTCGTCCCTCCCTTACCCCGCACTCTGCATCAGTTCTTATCCAAAGCATTGTCACTCCCACGTTGACTACTGTTACTCTCTCCCCTTCCGTCTCCCTCAAAAGAATATGAATGAGTGGTTGGATGAAACAACTTGAGGACTTGCCCCAAATTCTCTGTGGAGACTGGTGGCTCAGATAAAAGCAAGCCAATTGCCATCAAAGTTTGCCAAGGTAGTCTGCCCTCACCAATAGAATGGTTTCACTAAAATTGGTGAGTTCTGCCAAATATTGTAAATTGCATCATATAGATGGTAAAATGGTAACTGGCCTGTATTTGTACAGTGCCTTATTAAGTCAACAGGACCCCAAAGCACTTCATACTACATTCAGTCATTCACCCATTCAAATGCCCACATTTAGATCTTTGAATTGCTCTTTGACTGACCCCTCCTCTGAAACAGAAGACTATCAGGAGGCAAACCCCTGGATAACTTAATCTCTGGGATCATAAAGGGACTCCATTGCCTCTACCATGTTAATGTGGTGATTTTGTAGAGGGGAAGAATAATCAAACACATACAAAAAACAACAGTAGTATCAAACACAAAAAGTTTGAACATTTATGTAATAAACTTGATAAATAAGAATAATGAAGTGAAAATGAAAATATGATTTGTTAGTACTAATTATTACTAATATAACATGACTTACTTGAAGAAAAGTGCTCAAATGATCTTCATTAACCGTGAGGGTTTTCTTCTTTTCCCCATCATAAACAAGCTTGGAACCCAATGGAGTGTTTGTCTGGGTTATGATGGCATTGTCAAAACCATTGCAGTTGAGGCTCAACCGAGTCCTGGGAACACAAACAGCAGAGCAGTTTTCAATAGCTAAAAATGTTATTTTAGGGCAGGTTGTGGAGGAGGCAGCGCCTCCCGGTTCGTGGCGCAGGCTCTGGTTGGCTGGCCCGTTCGGTTCATGTTGGCCCCATCTCCAAGTGGATGGGCTCGTGGGTTGTCTGGGCTGGGAGGTTGTGGGGACTGTTGAGTTTGGATGGTGGCCCTCACCCTTCCCCATCCTGATGATGGGATTCACATCCCAGGTCTGGAGGCTGGATACCCCTCTGGGGTGCCGGTACCTGGACCTGGGAGTATGGGATGTGTGAGGTGAGTTTGTCTATGGGTAAATAGTGTTATGTGGGGGCACTGGGGTGGGAACGTGTGAATGTGACTGTGTACCTGGTTTTTTGTTTGTCTCCCTGGTGTCTGCCTCGGTGCTCTGGGTGGGCGGATCTTTGGCTCCTCACAACCACTATTGAGCATTTTTCTAATGGATAAATCTTAAATATACAAGTACACTCTCGTAAACACCCACAGGTGCTTGGATCCAGGTACTTACAGATGCACTTCTTTTCAGAAAACCCTATAGTTAGCTTTAGCTGTTAATTTATAAATTTCTTATTAAATAATACAATACTACATATTATTCAGTGACGTTATCAAGGCGCTGTTTGTTTGTACCTGTAATATTTTATCGGTTGATTTTGCTGTTCTTTTTATATATCTCTCTGCAGGTGTAAAAGCAGACTCTGAGGATGTTATCTTGTTCTCTCACCTTTTCTCCCTTTTGGGATTTCGTCTCATCTTTCTCTCTTCTACCGTCCCGTTTTTGGTTCCCATTGACAGTTTTATAATCCCAGAATAAAATCTAATAAAGCTTTTTGCATCTATAAATCATGTGTAGCACTATGGCGAAAGCAGTAATGCTCCACTCGTTAAAGTAAAATCTGTCAGGCTCTCTTTGGTATTAAGACAGCAATTCTTAACGCTACTCTGCCAGACAGGACATGTAACACGGAACAGTGTGCAAGTGATGTTAAAAGTATTTTAACATCACTTGCACACTGTTGAGCACTACTGCTGGGGAGCAAGCATGCCAGGGACTAGTGTAACTCACTCCCTACATATTAACCCAATACACTGATGGTGCATCCAAAGACACTAAGAATTGGGAGTAATAAAAGTACCTAAGGTTGTCATTCATAGCCTTTGGCACTACAGAGGAGGTTGTAGCAGGATTCATCGGCGTACTTTAAGTAAGTCAAACTTTATGGGATTTTAATTCTAAGGTGGTGACAGTTGCACCAAATAGCTACCTGTTGTTTCAGAAAAGCCAGTTTCTCTGGAAAACTACTTTAAAATGTTCAGTTTTTAGTCTCTCTCTTTCTTGCACTGTGTGAGTGTGTCTCTACTTCTACTTCTCTCTCAATAGTGTTGAACAATTTCGCTGTCAGGCCGCATAGAAGCAGTGAGCAGTTGCAGTGATGAGTTCTGCTAGGAAGGTGAAGCAGTAGACATTTGGCAACAGCCAGAATTCTTAATTTCCTTCAAATCTGAAAATAAACTGCATGCCAATGGATGTTTCACCCTGCATATTCCCCCAGAACCTCTCCTGTTTCCAAATGCACTGGGCTTTTAAAAGTTCTCTTCATAATATCTCTGTTATTTCAGGCTTCAGGTAGTTTTTTGCCACTCAATCTGAAGGTGCAAGAGGTAAGCCATTCGACACATCCTATTGAGTGACCATAAAACTCCAAATTTTAATCTGAACCCAGATTTTTGTAACCTTCTGCAATGGTTGGTGAGTGAAGTGCCATCAAATACCTTATTCAATCTATTTCAATGGCACAGTGTCAAAATGTGAGCATTGCACCACAGTTTGCCCTTGGTTCTGCACTGAAGTCTCAAATAATCTTTTCTCAGCAAGCGACTAACATGTAGGTCATGTAGGTCTCACAAAAAGGAACAAATAACAGTCTTTAAAATTGTGATCAGTTAAAATAAGATGAGAAATTTCTTCATTGTCCCACAATGGGAAATTCGGGCATTAAATGTATAAAACGTTGTATATATCAAAATAAAAAAATGTAATGTCAAAAGATAAAAAAGGACATCTTTACCTAAATTTGAGGTGATTTTCTTCCTTTTTCTCCCATACTTGGGAGTAAGATTCCAACAATTTATTTGTTTTCTCTCTGTGGGACATCAACACATGCAGATACACAATAAGCCTGTGAATTCTGTAGTTCTGACAAAACTTGATTTGATAAGGCAGACACAACCCCTGAAGAAAAAGCTGAAGAACTTTGCTCTTACCTGCACTCTTTATTTGAATCAAAGGACTCAGGTAGATTTTTCTTTTCAGGCTTTTGAAGAGGTTGTTTATTACTGTGATAGCAAAAAGAAAACAACACTTAAAAAGATGTAACATAAGTGATATCTTATTTTGTGGAGCTGAATCTCTGCTAATTTGTTGTTAATATGAGCTGAGAAGAAACTCATTGCTAAATTAGAGTATCTTTTACTGCAGTTTACTGGCCTTGAGGAAAAAAATTTTTTTCTAAGAATCTATGACAATAAGACAGTTGTGGTGGCATTAAGGGGTGATACTATGACTATTGCTGTCAAACTCCTGTCTTCTCACATTATACACTTGTTTTTTTTTTTTGTTGCCACCGTCACACCCAAATTTCCCAATTGTGAGACAAAAAGGTATTTCATATGCTTATCTATTCCTTATGATCAGCCAGGCTCATTACAAGATTCATCTGTAACCACAATGGGTGGGTTACTTTTCAGTTTTTTTCAGTACTCAGTCTAGTTAACATTGTATAAAGACATTTTAACTCGTTTAGTTTTACTAATGGGACTTAAGTTAGACAACCACTAAAGACTAGGGAGCTAACATGTGAGGGGAACTTGGAATGATATTTTGGCCAGCTGACAAATTGCTGTTCCCTCAGAGACGGGAGGGCTTGGGGGTTGGAGGTATTTACTATAACATGTACTAATAAATAACAATTTAAGATACATTTTGTCTTGGAAACTGCACAACAAGCTGTGTTTTCAGTGTTTCTCGCATGACTAACATTTGTCTTGGTCAGTTTATTTTATTGCTCCACAAGAAGGGAAAGCCTAAACGAGTCTTAAGGTGCTCCCTGTAGCTCAGAGATTAGTCTTTAAAATACTTCTGTTAGTTTATAAATCCCTGAACGGCTTAGCACCAAAATGCATTAAAGACCCGTTGTTGCTGTATCAACCTTCCAGAACACTCACATCTTCTTGTTCGGGTTTACTCAGAACCAGAACCAAACATGGAGAAGCAGCATTGAGTTACTATGCTCCTCAAACCTGGAACAAACTTCCAGAAAACTGCAAAACAGCCGAAACACTGAGTTCCTTTAAAGGTATACTATGCAACTGGGATTGATTTTCCAGCGAGGCGCCCCCCAGAGGGCGAAAGTAAAATTGCACTGTCGTAAATATGCTCAGCTGTTCTCCTGGTTTCTTCGTCAAGCCAGGCGTGGTTGTTTTGAGCTTAGCAGACAGGCGAACGCAACGAATACAAAAGTCGAAAACACGGCAGTACAAACAATGACTAACACAGTGAAAGTATGAACATGCACAGAGAGAGAGAGAGAAACCATTCCAATGCAGTGTTTCCCCTAGGAATTATAAAAAAAGTACCTAAGGTTGTCATTCATAGCCTTTGGCACTACAGAGGAGGTTGTAGCAGGATTCATCGGCGTACTTTAAGTAAGTCAAACTTTATGGGATTTTAATTCTAAGGTGGTGACAGTTGCACCAAATAGCTACCTGTTGTTTCAGAAAAGCCAGTTTCTCTGGAAAACTACTTTAAAATGTTCAGTTTTTAGTCTCTCTCTTTCTTGCACTGTGTGAGTGTGTCTCTACTTCTACTTCTCTCTCAATAGTGTTGAACAATTTCGCTGTCAGGCCGCATAGAAGCAGTGAGCAGTTGCAGTGATGAGTTCTGCTAGGAAGGTGAAGCAGTAGACATTTGGCAACAGCCAGAATTCTTAATTTCCTTCAAATCTGAAAATAAACTGCATGCCAATGGATGTACAGTACAAACAATGACTAACACAGTGAAAGTAAGAACATGCACAGAGAGAGAGAGAGAAACCATTCCAATGCAGTGTTTCCCCTAGGAATTTGCTTACCGGACGACCGGCGGAGCGGGGGGTGCGGGGGGGGGTGGGGGGTGTAGAGACAAGCTTTGCGCGACCGGCGGAGCGACCGGCGGAGCGACCGGCGGAGCGACCGGCAGATCGGGCGGGCAGGGGAAAAGAGACAAGCTTTGCGCGACCGGCGGAGCGAGCGACCGGCGGAGCAGGCGAGCGGGGGAAAGAGACAAGCTTTGCGCGACCGGCGGAGCGAGCGACCGGCGGAGCGACCGGCGCAGCGGGCGGGCGGGGGAAAGAGACAAGCTTTGCGCGACCGGCGGAGCGACCGGCGGAGCGACCGGCGGAGCGACCGGCGGAGCGACCGGCGGAGCGACAGCCTTGCAGCCTTCTCTTTCTTTTAGCTCTCGCCATTCGGAAAAAGCTTGCCCGATGTTCACCCGTGTACGACTCCTCTTTCTGTCCACAGCCCTTTTCCTCTTTCTTGCCTGCTCCGACATGGGCTTTCGCTGTTTTGTCGCTGGTTCCGCCATGATAACTGCACAGATATCGCCACTGCGCTAGCAACAAACATGTTCTCGCCGTAAAGCAAGACCGACTCTCGCGATCTTGCACGAGATTCTGAGCCTGTGGGCGTGGGCCGAGGGCTCCTGCAGTTGCAAGTGCGGTATTTCCCCCACAGACCACCAGGGCGGCCAAGAAAACCTTTGTTCAACCTGAAATGACTCATTTAATCATCCAAAACGGTATGGAACACATTAATTAACTAAAAAATGTTGCATAGTGTGCCTTTAAATCAAGACTGAAATCCCACCTGTTTAGGGTTGCTTTAGACCCATAATAACAACAACACTGACCAACATATTTGATGTGTATTGATGTTTGATACAATTTAATGTTTGTTACTGGTCTCACAACTGGTGACCGTTTCGATGTGTTTATGGTGTGTTTATGTTTTCATGATGTAAAGCACTTTGAACCACCTTGCTGCAGAAATGTGCTACACAAATAAACTTGACTTGACTTGACTGTTGGGTGTAGGACAGTGTTGGGGAACCGACCCTGCCATATTGAGAACAAGGTCTAAAACACTGAATCCCAGAGTGCATAGCAATATCCCATTTTAATGGGAGCACTCAGGAAAGAGGAGCCCCAGAGCTGGAATCCCCTGAAGAATTAAAGGCATGAGCAGAGAAATGTAATGCAGACAGACAGCTGTTCACTGATTGGCCATGAGACGAGGAAAAAGGAGAACGTTTTTGCTGAGAAAGTGCAGAGAAAAGTTAAACTGAAGAGCAACGACATCAATATTAAGGAGCACTGGAGACAGTGTTCCTTAATATTAATTTGGAATTGTGCTCCTTCAATAAATATTACTTTTTATCTGAAGGCTTTCTATACAATTTTGTCAGGGTGCCAATAAATATAACGGGTACTGTTTATTGACAATTGTTTGAAACAATGATTTCTAGATATATAAGAAAATAAAAAAAACTATTAATATAACTGTGACTTTCTTACCTGGATTTTGGATTTTCTCTCGTCCATGATGCAGAGCAAAGCTCTTTTATGTGTTTTATCTCCCTGTGATACAAAGTTCATCTGGTTTTGCAATATAAAAATCTGATACTGAAATGACTTTTGATCTTAACTGGAAGAAAGGTGTCATGAAACAATTACCTGCATTCTTTACACGAGTCAGTGCTTTGAGGTTCTACTCTGCAATGGTACCAGCTGTAAAAAAAAAAGAAGGGAAAAAGCAATAAAATGTAGATAAAGTCAATAAATTTTCGCACTCTGAACAATGTCATCACTGATGATCTGTTAGTATTATATCCTGAGAATGAAATTGCAGCAGGTCGGATGTATCCTTTTAATTTAACCACTAAGTTTAGCAATACTTTTTGTTGGTCTATGTATCACATAAAATACACCCAGAATAAACACGTTTAAAATTTGTTGTTTTAATATGAAACAACAAGACTTTCGCAGCTACTGTAATCAAGCTTTTAATGATGGAAGTAGTTTACAGTAATTAGGTACTGTGGGAGGGAGCGATAGGTACGCTTGGCTATGAAGGGTAAAATGTCCGCGGAGAGTCAGTGCGGAGTCCCCAGCGGCTCACGGTATGCGCACAGTATGCCCGAGCATGTGGGAGCCTTCCCTGTCTTGTTCTTTTGATTTCCCTGCTCTGCCTTGCCCTTGTTGGATTCCCAATTGGCTTCTGCATTGTAGACACCGACCTATTGACCTGTTTTTGGACCCGGTCCTTTTGCCCAGCAGTCTTGATATTTGTTATGGAAATATTATTTTGAACTCACTATGGCCTGACGCCACAAGGACACACACAAGGCGCTGCACTTCAAGGCCAAATGCTCTGGTGTTACTATGCAGATCATAAATGTCTAGGATATTGTCTCTGTTCTTATCTCATGGTACCGCTGTAGGGTATTTAGGGGAAGCCGGCAACAGGCAGACGCAGACTGCAGCGGGACCGTGGGGTGCGAGTACTATCCATCTATGTGATCTCTGCTCTGTTTCTCAATAAAAGTGCTGGAACTTCATCACTCCATCGTTTCCTTTTTTCAATAACTCTAGGAAGTCAGTTATTGTTTAGAATTCCTTCCACAATGCTTCAGCCTGCACCCACTTTCTGTGTATGCCCCTTGCCTGGATTCCCGTTTATTTCTGTGCTGTTCCCTTTCACCAAGACGCAGGTTCTGTCCCGCTCACTGTGAAATCACCTACGTCGCTATCAGGACCAAGATGGAGTCCCGGGAACAACTTGTGCATTCCTGGCTGTATCCTGTCTCCCACCAGAACATTATTTTCAATAAATCTTTTAAAGTGCTCCTTGTGTTCGGCTGAATTTCGGGGTTGTCTGTTTTTGGCATTACAGTTGCGCAGAAATCCCAATCCAGGATGTCTACTGGCTTTTAAAGTGGTAGTCATTTCCATCAACAGATTAAATACAAATGTCTTAATGTTTTTTTACTTTAGTCAATGGTGGACAAAGAAATTAAATTGTTCCAATGATTTTGTTTATTGTGAGTAACAATATACATATTTATTAATATTGTGATGTTTATCTGTTTCAGGATTTCTAAAAGCAACCATTGTAAAAGCAACAGTTTTTCTCAATTATTAAAGGATAAACGGATATTGTCAAAGGACAGATAGATCAACAGCACAACAAAACCACTTTAAAATGATCAGTGACACCTACACCCACAAACACCTAAAGGTGCTTGGATTCAGGTACTTACAGACTCACTTCCATACAGAAAACCCCTACTATTATCTTCAGCTGTCACTTTATACATGTCATATTGATTAATACTGTATATTCTTCAAGGCTTTGATTATATCTTTAATACTTTATCGACTGGTTGTGCTGTTCTTTTTACATCTCTTTGCAGGTGAACAAGCAGACTGAGGATGTATCGTTCTCTCCCTTTTTGTCCTCTTTCACCTTTTCTCCTTTTTTTCTCTTCTACCTTCTTGTTTTAGTGTCCATATAACATGAAATATTCCCTGCATAAATTATAATAAAGCTACTTGCATGTATAAATCAAATGGAGCACTACAGCAAAAGCAGGCTCCGCTTGTGAAACTAAAATCTGTTGCGCTCTTTTTGGCATTAAGACAACAATTCTTATTGCTACATTGCTAGACTGTCATGGTTCAGTTTTGGCCTGGCTGTCTCCCTCTGTTATTTTCCAGCACTTCCACCTCTCATGCAGCCCAGCTCTCACTCCACCTCATTAGTTCCACCTGCCATTGCTTAATTAAGTCTGGATTCAGTGCACCTGCCAACACCTCTACAAAACCTCCCTCAGTCAGTTCTTCCCCGCCGGATCGTCGTCAGTCACCACTCTAACCTTGTCTACTGACAGAGATTGTTCCACGTCTGTTAGTCTGTGCTTCTCTCTCTCTCTCTCTCTCTCTCTCTCTTGCTAGTCTAAGTTTCCCTGGACTACAGCCACACGTTCTATGGACTCCTTCCCTGCTGCTCTCCTGGTCCTTCTGCAGCTCCCTGCGCCCAAGGAACTCTTTCTGCTGCTCCTCTGGATCTACAGCAGCCTTGCACCACCAAGAACTCCCTCTGCTGCGCTGCTGAATCGGATGCAGCCCCCTGCGTTCTAAGGACTCTCTCTGCTGCACCTCTGGATCTACAGCAGCCCTGCACCTCCAAGAACTCTCTCTGCTGCGCTCATGATCCTATTGCGACCCCAGAGCTCCAAGTCTCTTCTCTGCTGAGCAGCTGGTTCTTGGCGCAACACCCGCAGCTCTCCAGCTCTTGCCGGTCCTTCAGCTCCTGCTCCCATCTACATCCTCCAGTTCCAGGCTGGTACAGCCTCTCTGGTTTCCTTCTTCCACAACTCATCCTTTATTCAATAAAACTCTCAGAACTAAACTCTGTGTGTGGTGTGAATTCTGGGTTCATCTAAGAAAAATATGACAGACAGGACATTAAAAAATAATAATTATTATTATTATCAGTGACATTGTCCAAGAATTGAATAATAAAGCCTCTGTAAATTATTGCGGTTAAACGCTAACGTAAGCCTTTAATTCAGTCTACCTTTCTTTCCCCATCGTTGCTGCAGCTGAAAAAGAACATTCATATTCTCAAATACTAGGCTTTAGTTAAATCTTTGTGTTGTCTCTGCTTTATTTAGGTACCTTTAAAATTGCATAATATGCAAATTGCCATTCTGCACATACTCAGGTTTCAAACAATGATGTATTTTCTTTCAAATAGAGGTACTGATGAACAGAAAGGACTGGCTAAACTATTTTTGGCATTAATATATCTTAAAGGAACTATACCAGATACAAATTTATCATAGATATCCACTGTTACTACTGTCACGAGTTGTCATGATGAACCCGAACACAACCACACACACAGTCTCGTTTTAAGAGCTTTGAGGACTTTGAGTTAAGGAGATGGTGACCAGGGACTGTACCGGACTGGGGCAGACGAGTGATGGTAGAGATGGCTGAGGATGGAGACGCCGCGGAGCTGGAGCAGGCAGTCGACTGAGCAAGGCAGTCTGTGGTAGGGGTCTCAGGCAGGCAGGCGTAGAAAGCACTGGTAGGCTGACGTGGTTTGAATGCAGATGATACGGCTGGGAAGAGCAGACTGAGGTGAGTATATATAGGAGAGCTGGCAGGTGTAATGAGTCCGGGATGATTAGAGCAGCAGGTGAAACAGACTTGGAGTGGAACTAGGCTGAGTGCATGGTGGAAAGATCTGGAACTGACCAGGGTGAAGCAGGAAGAACTGAACCCTGACAACTAGCATTTTGTTTTTTTGTTTGTTTTAGCGGGAGTAAATAATTTTTTACAGTTTACTTTGACTTTATAACAGTAACACTGAATTAAACCGATTTTTATTTAATGTTACTTACGAAGGGTGTCCAAAGGGCAGCCCAGTGGATATTTTCGGTGCTTGAAATAAAACAGTAAAATCTTCTTTGAATGCAAAATGTTAGGTACATTACAAGGACTAATCTTTTGCCAACCACATAAGATGACCAAAAGCTATCAACACTTTTACTCAAAAGCAGACCTAGGTGCATTTATTCATCAAACGTGTTCAAATTCAGCAGGAGTGACCCATACTCTGTTGTTGTTGCTGAGCATAAACAAAAAAAATTTCTACAACAGCAAAGTAGAAGACAATTCGACATGCCCCCCCCCCCAAAAACAAACAAACAAAAAAACAAACAAAAACAAATTCAATTTAAAAGATTAGGAAACTGTTTACATTTTATAAGGCAAAAGTGTGGGGCCTTCTTATGTTTTGTATCTACAATAATTTATGGAACCCTTCTTTAAAAAAGTGAGAATTTGTTTGTTTCCCTAAAACAAATTTAATGTCTGACTTATGAGCAGAAAAAAAATTAGAATAATAGACTAGTTTTTTGCATTTTAAACCTGCAGAGTAGAAAATTTGTGGCTTGTGATTACTTTCAACATGCCAATTTTGGTTTACGTAGAAAAGGCCCTTTTAGATATGCTTAGAGAATCGTTTTTACATCTTTACTCTTTACTGTAAGAGATACAGTTAGTGAATCATTTTATTGTTCTCTTGTAATATAACAAGGTACTAATTAATAATCTTTGTTTAAAGGAAAACAGTTGTGAGAAATAAAACGCTAGACTATATTTCCAATACAACACTTTCACTCTCTTTCATGGACAAGCAAAAAAAAAAAACATTAGCTCAGATGCTTTTCCTGATACTTTCTGCGTGTTTTTGCCAACATTGCTTCAATGTTTTTTTTTTTATATAGAACAGGATATATCTAAAAATTAACAATGAGTTGCTTCAGAAAACTAAAGCCATGGCTCTCTTGTATCCTCTTCTTACTCTATCTTTAGCATACCTTTTGTGTCTACAGTATATCACCCAACTGAGCCTTAACACCAAACTCTGATGTCCCTGTTACATTATTTAGGTCAAAAAGAAACTTACTTGTTGTTGAATGTATACCAGAGGAAAGTGGTCAGCAGGCTCCCCAGAATGAGGAGGTTAAAATATAGTAAGAGCTGTCCCTTCATACTCTTCTCGGCTGGCTAACCTCACTTTTTACTGTTTGCTGTTTTTCTTTTTAAAACCATCACGCCTTATCTGCTGTCAGAGTCCTCTGTTCCTCCTGTGATTTCTCTCTGAACAAACATAGGTCTGCATGTGCTAAACGTTAAACATTGTCTGCCCTTTTCACACTTCTAGCAAACAAGTTATTACAACCCTCAATAAGCCACTTTTGTTCTTTGTATCCATTTTCTCAGCTTTGTAAAAGCTTTAAGCTGCATCTACAATGGACAAATAAAACAATTAGTTATTAAATATCCATTGCATTATTAACAGTGTTGAGCTACTGACTTTATGTTAGTGTCTTTTCTGGATTTGTTGTGAACAGGCTATTTGCTTTATTGCATTAAATTATGGATTTTGGTGACATTACCTCTCATTTTCAGTGACTCACCGTCTTTACTAAAGTTCTGGTAACCAATGTGCAAAGGATTAATATGCATATCAAGCAGATATTAGCTTGTTTTTTCTTCAAAAACTGTCTGTGACTCTACAACCTGAGAAAACCAGAATCTCCAACACAAGAGCTTTTTTAGCTGGCTCTTTAAAATTGGATCTGTCTTGTTTTGCATGTGTTGTTAGCAGCAAAGTTGTTGATCTTTGTTCCTGCTTTTTGATTTATTGATTTCAGTCTTTCCAACACAGAAGAACATTGCTTGTAACAATTAAAAGTGCATCACTCAGTGCTCTTTATGTGGCTTTTTCTACCTTTACAACTGATCTTTCCCACTTATCATTTTCTTTGAACAATACACTGTTAGTGAAGGCCTGTGGTTTTACTGCAGTGCCTCTGGATGCAGAACAAAGTATCACAAGAACACTTTGAAAAGTAAGCCTAACTCAGACTAACATGGACATTTATCAAGGGATACTTATTGAACAAAACACAGAATGAACTAGAACCAGAAACTGTTCAAGGCAAGGCAAGGCAAATTTATTCGTATAGCACATTTCAGTGCAAACACAATGCAAAGTGCTTTACATGATTAAAATATAGGAAAATAAAAAACAGAATAAAAGCAAGTTGAAATAAAATGTAGAAAAATTTAAACAAAATAAAACATGGGAAAATGGAAACTAAATATTAAAAACAGTTGGACTCCAAACTTGAACTAATGATGTCTCAGTAAAACCGTTTAACCAGAACATCCATCCATCCATCCATCCATTGTCTTCCGCTTATCCGGGGTCGGGTCGCGGGGGTATCAGCTTCAGTAGGGAGGCCCAGACGTCCCTCTCCCCAGCCACTTGGGCCAGCTCCGCCGGGGGGATCCCAAGGCGTTCCCAGGCCAGCCGAGAAACATAGTCCCTCCAGCGTGTCCTGGGTCTCCCTCTGGGTCTCCTCCCGGTGGGACGTGCCCGGAACACCTCACCAGGGAGATCACGCCCTGATGAAGCCAATAGGACCACGTCATCTGCGAATAGCAGAGACACAATCCTAAGGTCACCAAAACGGATCCCCTCAACACCTTGGCTGCGCCTAGAAATTCTGTCCATAAAATTTATGAACAGAATCGGTGACAAAGGGCAACCTTGGCGCAGTCCAACTCTCACCGGAAACGAGTCCGACTTACTGCCGGCAATGTGGACCAGACTCTGACACCGGTCATACAGAGACCTGACAGCCCTTATTTAAGGGCCCGGTACTCCATACTCCCGGAGTACCGCCCACAGGATCCCTCGAGGGACACGGTCGAATGCCTTCTCCAGATCCACAAAGTACATGTAGACTGGTTGGGCAAACTCCCATGCCCCCTCCAGAATCCTGCTGAGGGTGTAGAGCTGGTCCAGTGTTCCACGGCCAGGACGAAAACCACACCGCTCTTCCTGAATCCGAGATTCAACTATCCGACGGACCCTCCTTTCCAGAACCCCTGAATAGACCTTACCAGGGAGGCTTAAGAGTTGGATTCCTCTGTAGTTGGAACACACCCTCCGGTCCCCCTTTTTAAGTAGGGGGACCACCACCCCAGTCTGCCAATCCAGGGGAACTGCCCCCGATGTCAACGCAATGCTGCAGAGCCGCGTTAACCAACACAGCCCCACAACATCCAGAGCCTTAAGGTACTCAGGGCGAATCTCATCCACCCCCGGGGCCTTGCCACCGAGGAGCTTTTTAACAACCTCGGCAACCTCAGCACCAGAGATGGGAGAACCCGACCCAGAGTTCTCAGGCTCTGCTTCCGCAATGGAAGATGTGTTGGTGGGATTAAGGAGGTCTTGGAAGTATTCCGCCCACCGACGCACGACGTCCCGAGTCGAGGTCAGCAGCACACCACCCCCACTATAAACAGTTTTGGTACTGCACTGCTTCCTCCTCCTGAGACGCTGGATAGTGGACCAGAATCGCTTCGAAGCCGTACGGAAGTCTTTCTCCATGGCCTCTCCGAACTCTTCCCACGCCCGGGTTTTTGCCTCGGCGACCAGCCGAGCCGCCTGCCGCTTTGACTGCCGGTACACATCAGCTGCTTCCGGAGTCCCACAGGCCAATAAAGCCTGATAGGACTCCTTCTTCAGCTTGACGGCTTCCCTCACCAGCGGTGTCCACCAGCGTGTTCGAGGGTTGCCGCAGCGACATGCACCGACAACCTTGCGGCCACAGCTCTGACTAGCCGCCTCAACAATAGAGGCGCAGAACATGGTCCATTCAGACTCAATGTCCCCCGCCTCCCTCGGGACGTGTTTAAAGTTCTCCCGGAGGTGGGAGTTAAAGCTCCGTCTCACGGGGGACTCTGCCAGACGTTCCCAGCAGACCCTCACAATACGTTTGGGCCTGCCAGGTCTGACCAGCTTCCTCCCCCACCATCAGAGCCAACTCACCACCAGGTAGTGGTCGGTGGAGAGCTCCGCCCCTCTCTTCACCCGAGTGTCCAAGACATGCAGCCACAGGTCAGATGAATCGACAACAAAGTCGATCATTGAACTGCGGCCTAGGGTGTCCTGGTGCCAAGAGCACATGTGGACACCCTTATGCTTGAACACTGTGTTCGTGATGGACAATCCATGACAAGCACAGAAGTCCAACCCCCGCCAAGGACTCCAAAAAGGGTGGGTAATCCGAACTGCTGTTTGGCGCATAAGCACAAACAACAGTCAGAGTCCGTTCCCCCACACGAATGCGGAGGGAGGCCACCCTCTCGTTCCCCGGGGTGAACCCCAACGTGCAGGCACCGAGATGAGGGGCAACAAGTATGCCCACTCCAGCTCGGCGCCTCTCACCAGGGGCAACTCCAGAGTGGAAGAATATCCAACCCCTATCAAGGAGACTGGTTCCAGAGCCAGAGCCATGCTTTGAGGTGAGTCTGACTATCTCTAGTCAGAACCTCTCAACCTCGTGCACTAGCTCAGGCTCCTTCCCCACCAGAGAGGTGACATTCAACGTCCCCAGAAGCCAACTTCTGCAGCCGAGGATCGGAACGCCAAGGTCCCCCGCCCTCTACCTCCCCCTACTTGAGGAGTTTCAGTCAGGCTTCAGAGCTCATCATAGCACTGAAACAGCTCTGGTGAAGGTCACTAATGATATTCTCATGGCCTAAGATAATGAACTTGTGTCTATACTTGTCCTGTTAGATCTCAGTGCTGCATTTGATACAGTTGATCATTCTCCTACAAAATATTCTCCTACAAAGACTTGAGCACACTGTAGGGATTAAGGGGAAAGCATTAGGCTGGTTTAAATCCTATCTGTTGGACAGATTCGAATTTGTTCATGTTAATAATAAATCTTCAAACTCTAGAGTCACTTGTGGAGTACCACAGGGTTCAGTCCTTGGACCAATTCTCTTTACTACATATATGCTTCCGATTGGCAAAATTATCAGACAGCATGGGATTAATTTCCACTGTTATGATGATGACACTCAGTTATATTTGTCCATAAATCCTGATGAACCCAATCAATTACTTCAACTACAGGCATGTCTTGATGACATCAAAAGCTGGGTGACTTTAAATTTTCTGCATTTAAATTCTGACAAGACAGAAGTTATAATGTTTGGACCAGAGTCCTCAAAAAATAAACTTCTTAATCAATTACCTAATCTGGATGGCATTAACTTGGCCTCTGGTAATAAAATAAAAAAATCTTGGTGTTATTTTTGACCAAGACATGTCATTTAAATCCCATATTAAACAGGTTTCCAGAGTTTCCTTTTTTCACCTCCGGAATATCGCCAAAATTAGAAACATTCTGTCCAGGAGCGATGCTGAAAAACTAGTCCATGCAATTGTTACTTCAAGGCTGGACTATTGTAATTCTTTGCTATCAGGAAGTCCACAAAATGCAGTTCAAAGTCTTCAGTTGATCCAAAATGCTGCAGCAAGAGTTCTGATGAAAATCAACAAGAGGGATCATATTTCTCCTATTTTAGCTTCCCTTTATTGGCTTCCTGTTAAATCAAGAATAGAATTTAAAATTCTTCTTCTAACGTATAAAGCCCTTAATAATCAAGCTCCATCATATATCAGAGCTCTGATTACCCCGTATGTTCCTAACAGAGCACTTCGCTCTCAGACTGCAGGTCTGCTGGTGGTTCCTAGAGTCTCTAAAAGTAGAATGGGAGGCAGATCCTTTAGCTATCAGGCTAGAGTGGCTTATGTTACCCTGAGCTACTTCTATAGTTATGCTTCTATAGGCTTAGGCTACTGGAGGACATCAGGGTCTATTTTTCTCACTCTATTGAGTTCTACTGTTCTTCAATTAAGCATTGCTTGTCATCATTTCTGCTTATAACTTTTTCTTCTCTCTCTTTTTTTTTTCTTCATAGTAGGTACATCTGATCTGGCGTTCTGTTAGCTGAGACATCATCCAGAGAAGACAGATGACCGGCTATTACCATCTAATATAGAACAGATTACTGGATCAATGTTTGCTTCTGTGCTTGTTT
Organism: Fundulus diaphanus; assembly: GCA_037039145.1. Classification (NCBI taxonomy): domain Eukaryota; kingdom Metazoa; phylum Chordata; class Actinopteri; order Cyprinodontiformes; family Fundulidae; genus Fundulus; species Fundulus diaphanus. The sequence goes on from CM073140.1 coordinate 35,727,797, forward strand.
TTCTGTCTTGTTGTGTCTCTGCTCTGTCTTCTGTAACCCCCAGTCGGTCGAGGCAGATGACCACTCGTACCGAGCCCGGTTCTGCTGGAGGTTTTTCCTTCCCGTTAATGGGGAGTTTTTCTTTCCACTGTCGCTTCATGCTTGCTCAGTATGAGGGATTGCTGCAAAGCCATGGACAATGCAGACGACTCTCCCTGTGGCTCTATGCTTCTTCAGGAGTAAATGCTGCTTGTCAAGACTTTGATGCAATCAACTGATTCCCTTATATAGGACATTTTTTGACCAATCTGTATACTATGATTGAGTTTGACTTTGTAAAGTGCCTTGAGATGACATGTTTCATGAATTGGCACTATATAAATAAAATTGAATTGAATTGAATACTGCCACCCATTGCACAATGCACCCGACCCCTTTGGCCCCTCCGACAGGTGGTGAGCCCATCGGAAGGGGGACCCATGTCACCTCTTCGGGCTGAGCCCGGCCAGGCTCCATGGGTTAAAGCCTGGCCACCAGGCGCTCGCCAACGTGCCCCACCTCCAGGCCTGGCTCCAGAGTGGGGCCCTGGTGACCCGCGTCCGTGCGAGGGAACACAACGTCCATTTATTGTATTCATCATAAGGGGATTTTGGGCTGCTCTTTGTCTGGTCCCTCACCTAGAACCTGTCTGCCTTGGGTGACTCTACTAGGGGCTTAAAGCCCCTGACAGCATAGCTCCTAGGGTCATTGGGGCACTCAAACCCCTCCACCACGGTAAGGTGGTAGCCCAGGGAGGGGTTAACCAGAACACCTCCGGAATATCGCCAAAATTAGAAACATTCTGTCCAGGAGCGATGCTGAAAAACTAGTCCATGCAATTGTTACTTCAAGGTTGGACTATTGTAATTATTTGCTATCGGGAAGTCCACAAAATGCAGTTAAAAGTCTTTAGTTGATCCAAAATGCTGCAGCAAGAGTTCTGATGAAAATCATCAAGAGGGATCATATTTCTCCTATTTTAGCTTCCTGTTAAATCAAGAATAGAATTTAAAATTCTTCTTCTAACGTATAAAGCCCTTAATAATTAAGCTCCATCATATATCAGAGCTCTGATTACCCCGTATGTTCCTAACAGAGCACTTCGCTCTCAGACTGCAGGTCTGCTGGAGGTTCCTAGAGTCTCTAAAAGTAGAATGGGAGGCAGATCCTTTAGCTATCAGGCTCCTCTCCTGCGGAACCAACTCCCAGTTTTGGTCCGTGAAGCAGACACCCTTTCTACTTTTAAGACTAATCTTAAAACTTTCCTTTTTGACAAAGTTTATAGTTAGAGTGGCTCATGTTACCCTGAGCTACCTCTATAGTTATGCTGGTATAGGCTTAGGCTACTAGGACATCAGGGCCTATTTTTCTCACTTTACTAATTTCTACTGTTCTCCAGTCTACTGTTCACCAGTTTTGCATTGTATTACATTGAAATGACTGTTGTCATTTCAGCTTTTAACTTTTTGCTCTCTCTCTTTTCTCTTCTTTTGCATTGTATTACATTGAAATGACTGTTGTCATTTCAGCTTTTAACTTTTTGCTCTCTCTCTGAGAGAGGTCTGACGTTCTGTTAGCTGTGACATCATCCAGGGAAGACAGATCACCCGCTATTACCATCTAATGTAGAACAGATTACTGGATCAATGTTTGCTTCTGTGCTTTTTTGTCTCTCTTGTTGTGTCTCTGCTCTGTCTTCTGTAACCCCCAGTCGGTCGAGGCAGATGACCGTTCATACTGAGCCCGGTTCTGCTGGAGGTTTTCCTTCCCGTTAATGGGGAGTTTTTCTTTCCGCTGTCGCTTCATGCTTGCTCAGTATGTAGCTCTACGCTTCTCCAGGAGTGAATGCTGCTTGTCGGGACTTTGATGCAATCAACTGGTTCCCTTATAAAGGAAATTTTTGACCAATCTGTATAATCTGACCCACTCTGTATAATATGATTGAACTTGACTTTGCAAAGTGCCTTGAGATGACAGGTTTCATGAATTGGCGCTATATAAATAAAATTTAATTAAATTGAATTAATAACATGACGCACCGTTGAAACAGGGTTACCAAGGTCTTTGGAGATGGCTTTATACCCTTTGGAGTTCTTGTGCTTACAAGTAATAGCATTTCTGGTGTCCCCAGACAGCTCCTTTGTCTTTACCGTTGTCACATGTGAAGATGGACTAACAGGTGCTTTTTAAAGCACCAACATGATCATTCATTGGTTAATTCATGTCACATGTGTGGAGACAGTTCATCACAAGTGATCTATATTTGTAATTTGCAACAGGTGAGCCGAATTGGGTTTTGATACCGATTTGCAGCAAAGGGTGCCAATATCATTGACATGGTAAACATTATGTTTTTCTTTGTTTTCCTCATAATGATTATCTTTTGAAATGTTTTTTATCCTTTGCTGTTTTGCATCAAGCACAAGCTATCAGCAGTAAAATGTTGTTTCACTTGATGAATTTCCTTCAGGAAATATTCCATTATATGTACTTAAACTTCAGGGGTGCCAATAACGGTGAGCAGGACTGTATGTAAAAGATCATGTGAAATAGGTTGTAGGTTTGTTGGCAACCCTACTTTTCACACGTATGCTACCATAAAGTGAGAACAGAAGCTGTCCCAATAACAAATAATTTAAGGAATGTAAAGGGTTGATATACCCATCAACATGTCCTCCTCCCCCCCCTTTTTTTTTTTTGAAGAGGCAACTTTCACGGGCTTTGAAGATATGGAAAAAGAAGACTGCTGACACCACAAAAGAGCCCCATATTTGTTGCTACTCTACCTGGACTTCTGATAGGGTATTTTGTGTATGGTCTGAATCTGCTAATAAGGTAAATCTTTTGGTATATTTTGCATGTTTTAATAACTTATTCCTCTTGAGAACATTGGAAGGCTCAGTTATGACTCGCCTTTTTTTGGTCAGTCTGGATCTGGGACTTCAAAGCTTTAATGTGTCCCCCATCTTCAAAAACAAACAAATTGCTCAATATTTCAGTTTTCTGATATGATAGCACTTCAGCAGTCCCATTTATTTCCCTAAACATTAAAAAAAAGCACTCGCGGATTTCAGGAATGACCACGCAGGTGGCTGTCTAGATTGTCTTACTCGTTCTTTGTAATGCCTCCCCTTTACAGGTGTGCTTAAATAATATAAAGATATTAACTTTATTGAAATTTATGTGGGTACATTTATTTACTGAAAAAAAACACACAAAAAAGATAGATCATAGTAACTCCAAGATCAAAAGGCTTATTCAGCATTGTAAATTGTGCACAAAGTACAGCTTTGTTTAGTTAAGTGTGAATGTGCACACTTAACTTAATTATTTACTGTATAAATAATTTCTGAACTTCTTACCTCTTCAAAATGACCTGTAACCGGGAATCATTGCTAAAATAATGAGCAACTGTTTCTTTACACGATGTTGAAATTCTGAAGCAACATTTCAAGACATCAGTACCCAAGTTAAAACTGACCCTAAGCAAGACCCAAGTCAGGCTTGCCAGCCTGGTCCTCACAAGCCTCCCTGGAACTCCTGCCAATCCTCGCTCCCACTTGAATCAAACAACATCCAGCTCCCCAGCTGAGCCCTCACCTGCTCGTCCACGCTCCTACGTTATCCGCCGCAATAACTTAACCACCGCAATAACTTCCCCAGAAGATTCAACATGAGCCACCACTCAGACTGTCAGCCACAGCTCTCTGTGCTTCTGCTCGCTCCCCTCCCAGATCCAGCTCCACTCTCTCACCGTAAGCCATCCACCAAACCATTCATTCAGCCCACCTGCTTGCTGTCGGTGTCTAATTGCCTTCATTTTCTGTTTACAGTCAGTGACCAGAACCCTTCCGGTTTCTCCTGCTTTCGCTTCTCTAACTTTTTAATAAACCTGTTAAACCATTTACCTGCCTCTGTGTTTGTTGCCCCGTTCAGAATCATTATGGAAAAGCCAAATCTGACACAGATAGGTTAAAAAGTGGGTTTAGGTCAACAAAGCAAATTTTTTTTGTCAAGAATGGATTCCCATCCTGTAGAAAAATTGCGGTCAGAGGTAAAAACGATGTGTTTATTTCGCAAAATATTTAACACTACTGCAACAGCTGTGTTAGTGTTACCCTAAATTATTTCTTGAATGGGAAATGGATTGAATTTATATATCACTTTTCCAGTAATAAGAAACACCAAAAGTGCTTTACACCAGAACCACATTCACCGAATAGCACTCATAAACCATGGCAAATTAATTTAATGTCATGCCATGTAGACGGACCGTGAATGATAGCTAAGATTCACTTCAACAACAACAAGGCAGTCTGATCTACTTGATTTGTAGCTCAGCTAATGGTTATTTGACCACCTGGGGCGCTCATAGAATTAGCTAATTCGTTTTGTTAACCATTAGGTAAGAGCAAGAAGAGATGAGTGATGTCACTGCAAAAGGAACTTACTCTGTGCTGGCTGTACATTTTGTCCCCACCCTTTATCTTACTATGGGATTTTGCCATTGTTTAGAAATGGTCCCAAAAGGCCTCCCTATCTGGTGTAACTCTTTAGTTCTCTTTATGTCTTCACTGAGTTCCTTAGATTGTCCAATTGTTCTGAGTATTGGCAGTTATTGGAAGTCATTAGGCCTTGAACTTAAAAAGTTAAATTACATTCTGGTGATCAAGCATTCCCATGGCTGAGGCAAAAGATCTCATATAAAGATGTAAATATTAATGCCTTGCTCACATTGAATGTAGTCCTAATCCAGTTCCCGTTTTCGGCAAAAACCCCGACTCACACTGCTCCTAGGCCGGTTGTGGAAATAGTAGTGGCGAGAACTGAAGTTGCAATTCCTCATAAATGATTAAAAACCAGCCATGATTTTCATTTTTAGGACAAAACTCTGTGCGCTTAAATATCCTATTTCATCCTCCAAAATCCCTTCTGTTTCCTCATGTCTCTGTGTCTGCGTTTTGTTTACACTGGTGATTTTATTCTGAAATTCGCCGGAACTTTATATTGTATAGCGGCCAACGTTTTCTGTTTAGCTCATGAAATTTGATTAAATTCAGGAGCTTTATCCGGTAACCGCTGCGGCGTCTGGTCAAACTTCCTTGGTAACCGGACCCGCAACCGCATGCAGCTGATGGGAGTTGACACTTTGATTTTTAATTAGTTTTATTCCTTGCAGCACCGCAACCAGATCTGCACAGCATTCAATGTGAGCCCGGGGGAAACTCTGTCAGTGACAACAGCGGTTTGCCCCAGGCACTGGCAGCCACTCTACGGAGCTCGAACTTGGCTGAGAGGGCTGAAGCTTGCAGGCTAAACGGCTCCGCTTCCCTCTCTCTTTCCCCATCTCAAACACACAGTTTCAAAGCAGAGTTCAGACAGGCTCTGTCTTATTTTATCATTGGATGTGTGATCCAGATATTTCAATTCAATTCTATTTACATAGCGCCAATTCACAACACATGTCATCTCAAGGCACTTTACAAAGTCAAATTCAATCAAATCTTCATACCTATTGGCCAAAAATTTTCCTATCTAAGGAAACCCAGCAGGTTGCATCAAGTCCTGACAAGCAGCATTCACTCCTCCTGTAGGAGTGTAGAGCCACAGTGGACAGTCGTCTGCATTGTTGATGACTTTGCAGCAATCCCTCATACTGAGCATGCATGAAGTGACAGTGGACAGAAAAACTCCCCTTTAACAGGGAGGAAAACCTCCAGCAGAACCAGAACCAGGCTCAGTGTGAACGCTCATCTGCCTCGACCCACTGGGGGTTAGAGAATCCTGGTGTATTACTCCTTAAAAATACCCAAGACAATCTTGCATATAAAGTTATAGAAACATGTTTTCTTTTATTTATGTTTAATTTATAATGCTGCATTTTTCTTATCATTTCTCATTTCTCACAGATTTCTTTAAAGTATCAACAGGGAGTGGGGGACGGGGGCTAAAGCAACGCTCAGGAGGCGATTCCCTCTTCCAGGCCTTTCTAGGCCGGTCAAATTGCTAAACTGGGAGAATATAGTCCGAGAAGGGAGGAGCCGATTCAGGCAGGCGAAAACGGGCAAGCTAGTGGAACTGCACCTTTAGTCTCATTGTCTGCAACAAACAATGGCTCCACAGGAGTTGGGATGGAAGAAATAGGCCTAAGTGGGACAGTAAGAGGGTCATGTGGCTGAGGAACAGCTGATCCCTGTGCATTCCACAGCTGCTTAGCATGAGGCCTGCAAGCTTGTGCCTGTTTGACCTATTGATGCCCTGTGAAGCATTCACAGGGCAAACTCAAACGCTGTGAAAGGTTACGGAACAGGAGCTAGGAGAATAAAGAAATTCCTTTATTCTGCCACAATGGGGAAATATGTCATGCAGTGGTTATAATAGCCATAGGAACCTTCAATCTGAAAGTTTCACAAATTAGTCTTGAATGTCTTGGATGAAGCAAATTAAGGTTGCTTATGTAGGATAAACAGAAAAAGAATAAGCAGGGAACATTTAAAAGGCAGGCACAAATGTTAAAAGTTTAGATATGGCAAAAACCTTTTAGATGAACATTTAGCTCCACACTTTCAAACACTTTTTTTAATCATAAAAGATATTTCAGAATCATAATTGTTCACCTGACAGCCTTCTAAATCTCACATTTTTAAAACTAACACAGAGTATTAAATGTTTCGTGTTTTCTCGTACAAGCTTTAACCACAAGGTGACAGCAAACCCTGGAATACACTTCATTCTTTTGACTACTCTCACCCACCTGTCAGATTGAACTTTTTAGTTTAAAATACACTACAGAACAATGGTACAAAGTTAACTTGGAGGCCATTGTTTCTCATCAAACAGGAAAAATAACTGATTTAAGAACAAGCATGCTGGAAAGAACCCAAAGCGCTTCCTGAGGCTGCAGAAGCCACTGGTCTATTTTATTTTCGATTTAGTCATTGTGTGTGTGTGTGTGTGTGTCAAAAGAAATCTGAAAGACTGATCACCGAGTGAATCATGAGCATATTCCTCTAAAGATATTAACAGTGTTTTGTGTGTTTCTCAAATTTTATTACCTTATGTCACAAATGGTCTGCTATGGGAAGCTGACAAATTGAGACATGGTCCATGAACCTTTGAATTCCTGTATTTTCTTTCCATCTCTGAGACTCTAATTATGTTAAATAATATTCTGAATGCTGAATCTATTCTTGATAAAATTTACATTCTTAGTAGTAGTAGTAGTAGTAATAGTCAGGAAAGTTGGGTCAACTTTCTTAAAAATCATAATTCATAATTACAGGCACATTCAAGTAAAAGAGCTTTTCAACATCAAAAGAAATTACACCACACTTTTCAGATTTACCAATGGAAGTAATCCTTGAATGATGTGAACATTTGTCAATGTGACACCTGTTTCATGGATCGACTCAGAAGAAAGATATGAGTAGGAGAAGGAAAACCACAAAAATATCCTGCTAATACTGGGGTTACAGTCTATTCAGCTGTCACTAAATACTGCTTCGTAATCTTTAGGTATGTGAACAGGAAATTATACCCTGCCAGATAAAAACTGCACTTAAATTGCACAATAGAACCCGTACTTGGTGTCACGAAAACCTTAAAGACACTCCTCTGGCAAGAACATGAGTAAAACCATAGATACTTGTCAAAAGCATGACAGTTTGTTTAGATTCATGCTCAATAAATTGGAATACGCATTCTGATGAGGCTCGTTTGTCTGAGTATCTTTAAAAAAAATAAAAAAAACTTAAGTAGGTGTTACATGTTTTATTAAACTCACTTCTATTTTTAATATGTTTTTAAAGATTGTGTTTTCAATAGTTTTAAGCGGAAAATGATCATAATTAAGAGAAATAAAGGATTAAGACATAGTTTATGTAATTATATAGTGTTTCATGTAATGAATTGAGTTATTGAAATAAATATGCTTTTCAATAATACACAATTTTTTTGAAAGGGCCTGTACATTTTAGTACTGTTCTTGATGCGTAGATTCTTGAAAACATACAGTTTGGAAATAATTCTTGAAAAACAGGTCATGACATCTGTCAGGTGATCCCTTTTCGAGCAGCTAACTGGCAACACATCTATTAAGTGACCCTACAACAACATCACAAAAGCATCTTCATTACATAACACAGTTGTTTGACCAGCTTGCCTTGTAACAGCATCAACAAAATTCCCAAAAACAGTTCAAAGGAAGAATCTTCACCAGGAAACAGATTCACTCTCATGTGTGTTTCATGGCTTGTGGAATTATGTTTATGTTTTAAAGAACAAATCCTTTCCTCCTGCTCAGGTACTAGTATTGAAGCCGTAATGCACACTCAAAGACCCAATCCCAATACTCATATATATATATACATACATACATAAACATATAAACTGCTCTCTCACCCACTCCTCATACTACAGAGCAGGGTGGGTGGGTCTCCATTTCTCGGGTCCTCTACTAGAGGCCTGGGATCCTGAGATTGCGCTCTTCTGGACTGAGATGTCAATGTTTCTCCAGGACACTGTACACTATACCAGCCACTTGGTTATGGTGTTCCATGTATTCCTTCCCTGCTAGTATCTTAGCCCCTGCTGTGAGACACTGGATGGTTTCTGGGGCCTCTTTGCATGGTCTGAACCTGGGATCTTTCCTGGTATGGTAGCCTCTATTGCTCTGGTGCTCAAGGCCTGCTCCTGTGCTGCCATGATCAGTGCTTCAGTGCTGTCCTTCAGTCCAGCCCTCTCTAGCCATTGGTAGGATTTGGTCATATCAGCCACTTCAGCTATCTGTCAGTTGTACATCCCATCCAGGGGTTTTTCCTCCCACAATGGTTCCTTCAGTTCCTTCTCTTCCAGCTTCCAATATCTGAGATAATCAATGAGCGCTTCATCACTTGGGGCCATCTTCCTGATATATTCTTGAAACTTGGATGTTTCATCTTCAATGGTGGCTCTGATGCTCACTAGGCCTCTGCCTCTTTCTTTGCACTTAGGCTCAGTAGTATGTGTGGCCTCCACCTGCCTGTATGACCTCCCTACAAAGCCTGGGGATGCTCCTGATGAGGTGGAGGATGGTCTCCTGAGGTATCTCCTCCCAGACCTGGACTAACACATCCACCAACTCCTGGACAGTCGGTGGTGCAGCGTGGTGGAGCGAGACATGATGTGTCAGATGTGCTCAGTTGGATTCAGGTTTGGGGAACAGGCGGGCCGGTCCATAGCATCAATGCCTTCTTCTTGCAGGAACTGCTGACACACTCCAGCCACATGAAGTCTAACATTGTCTTGCATTAGGAGGAACCAGGGCCAAGAGCACCAGCATATGGTTTCATAATGGGTCTTAGGATCTCATCTCTGTACCTAATAGCAGTCAGACTATACTGGCGAGCGCATGGAGGGCTGTACAGCCCCTCAAAGAAATGCCACCCCACACCATTACAGGATTGAGTACAAGGTTTCCCTCCTCACACAGTGTTTTAAAAAAGGCCTTAAAACATTTCTTTTTAGCAAAGCTTTTGGTCTCCTATAGATGTTTTTTTCTCTCTTCTAAAATAGCTTTTTAAAAATTGTAATGCTTTTTTTACCTGTAGTACTTTGAGATCTTTTGATGGAAAGTGCAGTATAAATTAAATGTATTATTATTATTACTGACCCACAGCCAAACCGGTCCTGCTCGAGGATGTTGCAGCAGCAGAAGGTTCTCCACGGCGTCTCCAGACTCTTTCACGTCTGTCCCATGTGCTCAGTGTGAACCTGCTTTCATCTGTGAAGAGGACATGGCGCCAGTGGTGAATTTGCCAATCGTGGTGTTCTATGGCAAATGCCAAACGTCCTGCACCGTGTTGGGCTGTAAGCATAACCCCCACCTGTGGACGTCGGGCCCTCATACCACCCTCATGGAGTCTGTTTCTGATCCTTTGAGCAGACACATGCACATTTGTGGCCTGCTGCCTGGAGGTCATTTTGCAGAGCTCTGGCAGTGCTCCTCATTGCACAAAGGCAGGCAGAGGTAGCGGTCTTTCTGCAGGGTTGTTCCCCTCCTAACACCTCCACATCTCCTCTCCTGATATACTGGCCCGTCTCCTGGTAGCACCTCCATGCTCTGGACGCTACGCTGACAGACACAACAAACCTTCTTGCCACAGCTCGCATTGATGTGCCATCCTGGATGAGCTGCACTACCTGAGCCTCTTGGGTGGGTTGTAGACTCCATCTCATGCTACCACCAGAGTGAAAGCACCGCCAGCATTCAGAAGAGACCAAAACATCAGCCAGAAAGCAGAGGAACTGAGAAGTGGTCTGTGGTCACCTACAGAACCACTCCTTTATTGGGGGGTGTCTTGCTAATAGCCTTCCACCTGTTGTCTATTCCATTTACACAACAGCAGGTGAAACTGATCGTCTATCAGTGTTGCTTCCTAAGTGAACAGTTTGATTTCACTCGAAGTGTGATTGACTTGGAGTTACATTGTGTTGAGTGTTCCCTTTATTTTTTGAGCAATATATATATATATATATATATATATATATATATATATATATATATATATATATATATATAAGATATATATATAACATGGGGGGAGCAGAGAAAGTTTGTGCAGGATGCAGCCAGTGCATAAATTTAACCAACCTTTTTTGGAGGAGCCAAGCCAGTGAGGACTCCGAACCGAGACGGATGGCTACACCAGGTTAGCACTCCGTACGTGACCCTATCCTCCCATCCAGATTATGTTTGTGTTTTGGGTGTGTTGTTAGGGCACACAGAGCATTAAAGGCAGCCTATCAGCCATGTTACACCATACATGTATACATAATAACCTACTTTATCAATTAATATCAATTCATACTGGCTAACCAGGAAAAGGCACACATTTCTTTATTGTAAAGGCAACATTTCAGGACAGCGTCTAATTAAATATAGAAATTTAAATAAATATATTCCCCTTTTTGGGGCCTTATCAAAAATCCTTGCATATGATTGGATAAGCCACTTGTCTGTCATCTTTATCGACGTGCTATTTCTTTTTTTTCCCCCTTTTTTTAATTTTCCTTTCAACATGCTATTTCAACCACTCACACCGAAGCCAACCCGTGACGCAGTGAGAGCGACGCAGGTTTTTTTTTTTTTTTTATGTGTTTGCGGCTCTAGTGGCACGCATTTCATTGACAGTGAGCTGAAAGGAAGAGGGGGGAAGACAGGCGGCAAAGAGTCGATTCCGGGCCGACCACGTCGAGGACTAAAGACCTCCTAATATGGTTCGTGCTAACCGCTCCGCCGCGGGCGCGCCCCGGAAAACAAAACTTGCCAAATCCGGTCGGGAGAAGGGCGAAAACATGGTTTCCACCAACAAAAGCCTTCAGAGCCGTTCTCTGATGTTCTTTTAATGAAACAATATTAGGTAGATTGGACAACACGGAAGAAATAGCCGCATCAATGTTAACGCTTGCTTCCTCGATACGAGCCGCCATTGCTGTCTAAATCAAAACAGTCTCACGTCATGGTCGCTTCTCCACTACGTCACATCTATGAAACTCCAGCCCTGCGTCCTGATTGGCTAGACAATAAAATTGGTTGGAGAAATCACTCTCTATGGGAGAGGTCCCAGATGTATGTAAGTGAAGCTAGGCGGAGCGACATCCGTCTGGCTAGAGTCAGGTTAGCTGGCCACAGCTTCATTATCAAAACAAGCACACAGTTAAACTAGTTTGACAACAGAGATCAGAACACAAGTAATGCTAATCAAAATAGCCAATGACAAATGGATTTATTACCTCCAATCACCACCATTTATAATGTCAACTTAAAATGTCAATGTGTGCTTCTGTGATTTTTTTTTTGTGTGTCTCTGCTCTGTCTTCTCTAAACCACAGTCAGTCGAGGCAGATTCTATTGGAGGTCTGTTAAAGGGGAGTTTTCTTCTCCACTGTCGCCTCATGCATGCTCAGTATGAGGGATTCATGCAAAGCAATCAGTAATGCAGACAACAGTCCACTGTGGCTCTACGCTCTTTCAGGAGTAAATGTTGTGAATATTTTTTTCTTGGCTGATGAGTCCAAAGGAAAATGAAACAGATGAGACCCATCAAAGTATAAAACGCACCTAAGATATGTTAGTTGTGTTATAATGTCTGTGAAGATGAGTGCGACAATTTGTTTTATTTTATTCAGGATCCTTTTATTTAAAGCAACAAAGGCACCGTCTTTGATCCAAAGTTTGTCAGAGTGAAGAAAACGGTCAGTGTCAGCACATTTGTGTGATTTTATCTTATATTTACTATCAAACAAACAACCCTTTCTTGAGGTTAAATTAGCTAAAAACACACACATTCAGATTGCTGTTTTTTTTTTGTCCCAAAATTCTTCTAGAGGAGGTATTTGGTTTCCTTTAAAACACATTCGCCCTGACTTAATATCTATCACAATGACAGAGTAAAATAAGGCACTAATCATAAATAACCTCACAGAGGCACACGTTACACTGTAATCACTTCTACCCGCAGATAATGTTAGAGAAAAATGTGTAAATCAGTTCAAAGACTGCTCATTGTCCTCCTATTGTTGCATTTTGATCTCAGTACCTGTTCTGTAGCTGCTGACAGATGTGCTAAACTATGGGTGTTATACTCAGTCTATTCAAAACATAAAACCAGAAGTTTCTTGATCATCTCCTTCATCCTGAAGCAACAGAGAAGGCACTTTTCTCTTTCCCCAGAAGGGTCTATTTTCCCTCAGCTTTGCAGTCTCCCAGGTGTAATTTGAGAACACCGTGGTTGTGCAACCGCAACAGGTGGTTAAACTCATCCGGCATGGCGTGGAACTTTGTTTTGGTTTTTCTGTCATCATAATAGTGGTTAGTCAGGGTTTGGAAGCTGTGTGGGTGAACATCGAAGGGCCAGAATCCATACAGCTGCACGTTGTCACAGAGTTCCAGAGCTAGGCTTGTCATTATAATACCAGTGCTGAGCCGTACGGCTCTTAAGCCCTGAGAGCGCCAGAAGAGGGCCAGACTCTGGAGGTACCCAGGGTTGAAGAAGATAGGTCTGATGGGGCTTTCAAAATCTTCAAGTGTGTAAAAAGCCCGGAGAGATACAGGAGTGTTGCGGCCAAAGGAGAAGGCGGGAAGAAGTAAGAAAGAGTGGCCATAGCCGCGCAGACTCTCCACAAACCGACGCCGGCGTCCCATTAGAGCCCCAAACCTACAAACATGAAGCTGATCAGTGGCGAAAAAAGACTAAAGTAATTTTATTTAAAGTGGGGGAAAATACTCACTTTTCCAAGAGAATGCTTGGGTTCGCTGTCACAAGGTCTGTTTTGATGCCGACGTGTTCCTCGTACCCATTTGACAAAGGAGGTAGGTTGCACCTGACAAAGTAACACAAATACAGATACTGTTGGACAGAATTTCCAAACATTAAATATCATAATGTGGAAAATTTGGAAAATGTTCTCACCTGATAACAAAATCAGCTGAATCAATCATTTTGCCACAGCTGCTGTTTGCCAGGATCCCCCCGTTCCCAACAACAGCACATGTATGCCATGTTTTATTTGAGAAAGGATGCCCCTGGAATCATCATACCAGAAATGTACAAAATGCATATACAGAAAAGGCAAGATTAAACGAGTCTCAGTTTCAAATTTTGGTCACCTGAAGTATCCTCAGGAAACTGACAGGCTTTTGATTCTATAAACTTGTATGTAAGAGAGTAAGATAATCAAAACTAGAGGATTGTCTGCTCTCAATATTTAAATTTTATTAATGTGAGTCCAGCAACAGGTTTAAAATAGATGATTGCAGATCAGCAAATCTATCCTTTAAAAGTAAAAAAAAATTGAATATCGTTAAAAACTTTTATATTTTTTGTCCCTCATTTCAGAAAGTGAAATTTATCCTCCTAAGACCAGATAAATTTAGTTCTAATGTAGGCTTTTATACACTTGAAAAAAGGCTAAAGAAAGATCAGTTTCTCTTCAAACTTGTCCGTTTGATCAATCATAAACCTTATTTAAAGATCTGTCAGGAGAAAAAAATATGTTTGAAGGGAAACTGATAATTTTCATGCATCAAAAAGCCTACGTCTACACTAAAATTATCAGGTTAAATAGATTTATCACATACAGAATTAAATATTTCAAGCTTTAATTTTTTTAGGTTTAAGGCGTACAGACAATAAAAACTCAAAATTCAGTGTCTAGGAAAATCAGAATATTGTGAAAAAGCATGTCCATGGAAAGCTGAGTGGAAGGAAAAAGTGTGGTAGGAAAAGCTGCACCAGCAACAAGGATAACCACAGCCTTGAGAGTGTTGTCAAGCAACATCCATTCAAGAATTTGGGGGAGCTTTACAAGAAGCTCAGTCAGTGGATTAAGAGCTACTACCTACAGGCAAATCCTTTCATGGGATAAAAACGTCTCAACAGGGTTAACAAGAAAAAGAACTGAACTGTTGCTCAGTCGGCCAATGTCCTCGTTTCAGACGAAAGTAAAGTTTGCATTTCATTTGAAAACCAAGGTCATGCCACACTGATTCATGCAAAAGCAGGCCCAACCAAGGATTCAGTGCAGATAAGTGGATATACTTTCCAGATGCCCGATGTCATTGTCTAAAACAGGGATCACCAACCTTTTTGAAACTGAGAGCTACTTCATTGGTGATGTCATGTGTCATACAAAGGGCTACCATTACTGACCTTTAAACTAATAGAGTCAGAACTCATCGTAACATGATGTTGCTTTTTTATATCATGTAATTTTAAATCCATTTAAATGGAGGTGTGATTACAAAGGAAGAGCAATGGCATAAAAGGACATTTTAGATGCAGCCCACTGGATGGTTGTGCCATTTTTAGAACAGGCTCGAGGGCAACACAGGCGGTCTTTGGAGGCTACCTGGTGTCTGCGGGCACCGTGTTGGTGACACCTGGTCTAAAATATCCTTTTTTAAGTAAAGTCAGGTTTATTTGTGTAGCACATTTCAGCAGCAAGGCAGTTCAAAGTGCTTTACATCATGAAAACATCGAAACAGTCACCGGTTGTCAGACCAGCAACAAACATTAAATTGCATTAGATGAAAACATCAATACACATCAAATATGTTGGCAAATGTTCCTGTTATATTGGGCCAAAAGCAACTCTAAACAGGTGGGTTTTCTGTCTTGATTTAAAGGAACTCAGTGTTTTGGCTGTTTTGCAGTTTTCTGATGGTTTGTTCTAGATTTGTGGAGCATAGGAACCAAATGCTGCTTCTCCATGTTTGGTTCTGGGTATGTAGAGTAGACCAGAACCAGAAGATCTGAGTGGTCTGGAAGGTTGATACAGCAACAACAGGCCTTGTATTTTATTGATCTTATGTATTATTACAATTTTTTGAAACACTCAATTTTGGGTTTGTATTGGGTCTGTAAGCCATAATCATTGAAATTACATGAAAAACAGGCTTGAAATATTTCATTCTATGTGTAATGAATATGTAGGAGTTTCACTTTCTGAAATGATTGACAAAAATATATTAAACTTTTTTTCACAACATTCCCATTCTTTTTCCTGTTTCTGTATATTTTGTTGACTAAAAAGCATTTTGTTCTCTTCCCCCAAGCATCAAAATGTTTTGTGTTCCTCCCCGGGGGTTAGGGATTTCCCACTCCTTCTTGTTATGTGTTTAGGCTGAAGTGGTAGTGCTGTTTGGTCATACATAATGGTTTGGAGCAGCGCCTACAAATACACACCCCTGGGTCATTATTTCCTGTCATCAGTCCCTAACACCTATTACATTTGAACATTCTTTAAATTTTTTTGTCAGTAAACATCCGATTCCATACAAATTTGTGCCTTAATCCAATGCAGAGTCTAACTTTATATGAAAATCTTTTTCCTTTGACTATAGCCCTGATCTCTGATCAAAGATCATAAGATCTGAAAATTCAATTCAGTTTTATTTATATAATTCCAGTTCACAACACGTCATCTCAAGGCACTTTACAAAGTCAAATTCAATCAAACAGATTGGTCAAAAAGTTTCCTATCTCAGGACTCCCGCAGATTGCATCAAGTATTTGACAAGCAGCATTCACTCCTCCTAAAAGCGTGTGTAGCCAGCAAAATAACATTGTTTGATCTCCTGCAGGTAGATTACATTTCTCTTAGATCCAAAAGTGTCTGTCACCACTTCACCAACTTCCAAGGTGCATAGAGAGGGTTAAAGATCTGGTGAATTAAGGATTCCAACAACGCTTAAAGTGCTGGATTGGGAATCAACTCTTTTCTGACCAACAAGTTTTGGCTTGTGACCTTAAAGGAGCAATAAGCTCAATGACCATGGTGAAGGCCATAAGCCAAAGTACGTTGGCCAACAATACTTGTTTCCAAGTACTTCAAGCATTGCTGGGGTCCTCATTTCACCAGATATGATTTCTCTTAGGCCCTGTTTACATGACAACAATCCACTAAAAACAAGACTTTTGTTTGGTTTCTGTTAACATGTTTACATGATAACGTCATAATTACAAGCTCCATTTACATGGCAGCAGAAGAAACGTGAAAATGGTCTAATTCCCATGCCGCACCACTAGTGGTGCTATGCTCTTTGAAACTCAGCATGATAAGTTCAGAAGAGTGACATGGTTAAGGTTTCCATGGGGGTATTTGGGATGTATGGGGGAGATGACTGGCAGTAGGAGTTACAGAAGCCCACCAAACTGTGAAAAAGGCTGAAACAGCTCAGCAGAGGTCAGTGCCTAGACTGAGCTCTGAACCATCACTGCAGAGAATGGCTCAGTCACAAGACCATTCAAGAGAAACCTGGGAAAATGCATCTCTCATGGTCATTGCTTGAGACTTGAGAGCAGTGCACATGCGTACTGCCTCAAAGGTGCTGTCGTGACCCGGCTCATGAAGACATAACAAAAAGGAAGATACAGTGTCTTTAAGGCAGATTTATGTTTTTATGAAATTAACATACGTTTTAAACCCCAAAAGAAAAGACTAAATTAAAGTATGGCAGGATACCAACCCAAAACCAACTAAATAAGAACCAAGACTAATAACTAACGCAACACCTAACTAATTTAAGAAAAGCAAAACCAGATAGACATAACCAAAACCAACCCAACAAAAATGCCAGGGCTGCCTGGGGAAAGAACACGCAGCCCCTGTTGTAAGGAGCAGCCAGATTCAAATAGACTGAGCACACTGGCCCAGGAGCTCTCAGTCAGCAGCTCCATGCTACACCCACTTCACCTCAGAAACAGGAAAACAATTACTCAGGGAAAGACAGGACTCGTCACACTG
The DNA here is from genome assembly GCA_037039145.1 of Fundulus diaphanus. Lineage (NCBI taxonomy): Eukaryota > Metazoa > Chordata > Actinopteri > Cyprinodontiformes > Fundulidae > Fundulus > Fundulus diaphanus. The sequence continues at coordinate 35,745,101 of CM073140.1, forward strand.
CCACAACTAATAAAGTTTTCCTATGGACAGACAGTAGGTTTAACTGCTGCTTAAGGTATGTTTTAATTCCATGCCCAGCCGTGGTTATATTCAAAAGAGTCAGCAGCCAAAACAGTGATCGGCTATCTGCCTTTTTTTTTCTCTTCTGTGGTTTTTACAATTGCAAGCAGCCGTAATGTTATGCCTGTGCGTTAATTTCTAGAAATCTCTGTCATGGTGCGCATGAGCAAGGGATTTCCTGGAAGAAAGGTTCCATTTTCCTGTTTACACAACAGAAACCAGGACGCTTTCAAACCAATACACTCTGGAACCTGGTTTTCAAACTGTGTCGTTGTAAGAAAAACCTTTGGTGTTGTCGGGAAAATGAACAGTACGAATGCAACTTAACAAAGGTGGATATGAATTGATGAATGATTGGCACATTGCAAAAAGGTTGGTTGCAAAACAATCAAAACTGCAAAGGTTTGAATTGGTGAAGACCCAAAATGACCAGCAATGACTGCTCTAAAAAGTAGTTTCTTGCTTGTAGATTTCTCCTGTTTTTGCCTTTTTGTTACACTTAATTGTTTCAAATCAAACTAATTTTGTTACGAGACAACGATAACCTGAGGACGACCAAGCTGCAATGTTACATGTTGTCATTTATTAAGAGAAAAAAAACCTATTCAAACCAGATCAGCGCCATTTGAAAAATGAATTGCCCCCTAGGGCTAATAACTGCTTATGTCAAGGTTACTGGTTATTTGGTGGCGATGATCCCTATCTGTCATAACAGATCTGAGGTTATTTACACCAGTGTTGAGGAATACTGGCTCACTCTGTTTTAATTCTGTCATATTGGTGACATTTGAGCTTGAACAGGCTGTTTATGTCAGGCCTCAACATCTCAGCAAGATTAAGTCGGGACTTTGGCCAGGCTATTCAAATATAATGTTCACTTAATCTTTTTGAGGCTTTCAGAGGTGGACACGGTGGTGTGCTTTGGATCATTGTTCTGCTGCATAACCCAAGTGTGCTTGAGTTTAAGCTTATGACATGCTCCTTCAGGATTTTCTGGTAAATTAAAGTAAGTCATCCAGTTTGTGAAGCATCAAAGCAGCTTCAGACCATCTCACTAAAACTACCACATTAGACTGTTATGATTTTACTTTTCCTAAATGTGTTAGTTTTCCATTAGATGTAAAAAGACGCACTCCTTTTAAAAAAATGCTTCCTTAATTTTTATTTTTCCGTCACCAGAATATTTAGCAAAAAGTCTCAAGATGTTTTCTTGCCAAATTTGAGAGGGACTTTTGTGTTCTTTTTTGTGGTCAGTGGTTTTGGCCTTGAAATCCATTGCTGGAGGGCCTTTTGCCCAGTCTCTCTCCTACTGTTGAATACTGAACACTGAACTTAACAGAGGCAAGAGTGCCTTGCAGAGCTTTAGGTGTTTTTCCTCTTTATTTAGTATTTTTTGCGACCTCTGGGATGCGTTGTTGATGCGCTCTTGGAGTAATTTTAGTAGACACTCCTGGAGAGGTTAAACACTATGGGGTGTTCTTTGTAAAGCTCCACTGTCAAAAATTAATTGCAATATTTTGGGTTATTTAACTTATCATAAGAGGAAAAAAATGGGGGTTCATTTTTCAAAGCTTTATTTTCACCATGTCATTGATACATTTATAAATGTCCCCGTTACAAACTAATTAGCTAGCTATATTTAGTTTGCAAACAAAATATTTCCTCAGCAAGTGAAATATTTAGTTTTTCACACTAAATATATAGCTTGCTGACTAGTTATTTAGTTTTGAAAAATTAACCCCATTTTTTTCTCTTAAGACAGGCTGAATAACCGAAAATAGTGTTATTAATTTTCGACTGTGTAACTTTACAAACCACATCCCATACAACACTGTTTCATGGTTTCTTCATGTGTGAACAATGCCTCTCATTGTTTTTTGCTGGAGTCCGAATACATTACAAATGGCTTTGTAAACACTTTTCCAGATTGATAGATGTAAATTAATCTGAATTTCTTTAGATCAATGCTTGTTCTGATGCTTCTTTGTGAACTTTTGGCCAACTTAGTCATAAAAACTGGATTGTTTTGCCATTTCTGTTAGCACAGCTACATGTCAACTTTTTACCTGCAACACATTAGAAGAATCGCTAAAAACTGTGCAAATTCCCTACCTCACTTCTGGCAGGCGGTGTGTTCATTGAAACTCAACAACAAACATGCATACAAACACCCCAACGGGGCTGCCACTAAATAAAGAGACTTAAATGAGGAAGTTCAACGGTTGCCTCAGGTGACTTTGAATTATAAAATGACAACTGTGGTTTTTAAACTAGTCGGCATCTGTTATGCTCTGCATGTTTGCAATAATTTCTACAGATTGCAGTCATGCTGCTCATGTGTCATGCAGGGCTTCCCGATTCAGGCTAGTTCTGTATCTCCTGCGTACATGACAACAAAGACCTTCCAGTCTGAAACCGTTGTCAAATTGTGCAGTTATCAGAGAAAACACGCGCCATTGGGGCGTACACAAACAACAGATGCGCAACAAAACGTCCAACTGGGTCCAATCGAACCACAAGCCTAAACCACATGTTCTCACAAGGAGCTTCACCTCAGCCTCCAGTGTGCGTAATTACGCATTCAGAAGCGCCGTGCGCAGCTGAACCACCGAGAGGAGAAACCTCTCTGTTCAGGGTGGAGGCTGAATGACAGACCAGAGTCTGTGAACAGTGATAACGAAGGTTATGAACTGTAACAGTAACGCTGGGTAGAACAAGCCAAAGGCTCACAGAGATAACACTCTTCAGTCATTAAGATGTCATCCTCTCTGTAGTGGTGCACACCACAACGCAGAAGAGGACAAGTTACTGTAACCGTCTAACAATGAACGGAGCAGGTGAACAACCCCTGAGAGGGCAGGAAACAATTAGCAGCTGAACCATAATGCTGCAACATAACCATGCCTGCTCGTTTCTGTCTTCATCATCTCTGGTCACAGAGAGAGAAGATCAACACAAAACAGCAGAAGTCGCCAATTGGGACCGGAGAATAAACCTTTCCCACTCCAGGTGGGAGGAGGTTGTCCAGGTGAGCGTAATGATCATTCTGTCAGAACTCTGAGAACAGAGTCATGGAGAAAGCTGAGACATCGCGCAGGTAAAAGCTGATAAATGAGCACGGAGATGACCAGGAAGCTGCCGTGCAGATGTCTTCCACTGTCATTCCTCCATGCAGCGCTGTGGAGGAGGAGATCCCTCTGGTGGAGTGAGCTCTGAGCTTCTCTGGAGGCTCCAACTCAGAGGAAACATAAGCCTGAGAAATAGCCTCACAAAGCCAGTGTGAGAGGCGCTGTGCAGACAAAGGCTGTCCTGCAGAGTTGTCTCTGTAATGCACAAACAGGCGCTCTGTGCGGCGCAGTGCAGCCGTGCGCGCCACGTAACACGAGAGCGCGCGCACGGGACAGAGGAGATGGCGCGTGACTTCCTCCTCAGAGCTGTGAGGAGGAGGATAGAAGCCATTCAGAGTTATCACCCTCGACCTGAAAGAGCTTGTGATGCTCTTGGGTGTGAAAGCAGGATTAGGACGCAGCACAGATGAGCTGCCGTCCCCCTGTATGCCGAGACAGGAAGGAGCGACAGAGAGGGCGGACAGATCGCTCACTCTCTTTGCAGACGTCAGAGCTAACAGCAGAGCTGTTTTCAATGACAGCAGTTTCACTGGAGCCTGATCTAAAGGCTCAAAAGGTGCTTTAACCAAAGCGCGCAGGACCAGCGCTAAATCCCACTGAGGAACCAGAGGACGTGACACAGGTCTGTGTCTGCGTACACCTCTCAGGAAGCGCTTTGTCAGGGGATGGTTAAAGACAGTTCTGTCACCAAACCCTTCATGACAAGAGGAAATAGCCGCAGTATAAGTCTTAATTGTGCTGAGGGCTAAATTCCTGTCCATGAGCTGCTGGAGAAACGTCAGTATGCAGGCTAGAGGACATGAGCTCCACGCCTTTCTCCGCACACCAGCGCTCAAAAGCTTTCCATTTTGACGCATATAGCGCTGTTGTGGAGGCGGCCCGTGCGCCCTGAATGGTGCGCACGACTTCTTGCGGAAGGCCGAGCCTCTCTAAGCGCTCCCGTTCAGCGGCCAGGCCCGGAGACGCTGGCCTATTTCCGGGTAGCTCCTGATCGCCCCTCCTGCCTGGAGGAGCGCATCCTCCCTCCACGGCAGCTGCCACGGGCGGCCTGACAGCAACTGCTGCAGGTTGGGGAACCACGGAGCACCTGTGCGCTCGGGGGATATCAGAATTACTCGATGCTGTTCGCCCCGAACCCGGTCCAGGAGCCGCGGTATCAGCGGGACCGGAGGGAAGGCGTAAAGGAGCGTCTGTGGCCACGGATGAGCGAAGGTGTCCACTCCTAGAGGAGGATCCTCCTTCGGGCTCAGGGAGAACCACAGCTGACACTGTGCGTTCTCTTGTGTGGAGAACAGGTCCACTGCTGGTCTGCCGAACCTGCTCCAGATCTGAGAGATCAGGTCGTGATGGAGGGTCCAGTCTCCGTGGCGAGGACCCCCTCTGGACATGATGTCCGCTCCTCTGTTCAGGACACCGGGGATGTAAACTGCTCTGATGGAGAGCAGGTTGGTGCGTGCCCAGCACAGCAGCCGTCTGGCCACGTTCAGCAGCTGAGCTGAGCGCACGCCCCCTTGCCGGTTTATGTACGCCGCTGCGACCCTGTTGTCGGTGTGGATCAGAACATGCTGATCCCGCAGCAGAGGAGCAAAATGCTGAGTCACCTTCAGCACCGTGAGGAGCTCCAGCATGTTTATGTGGAGAGACGTGTGGTCTGGCCACTTCTCTCCCACTACCACGTTCCTCCCCAGACTGACAGCGACGCGTCTGTGAACACCGGGACGTGTGACGTAGGTCTGCTGAGGGGAACTCCCTCTGACAGAGTGGGGGGGGGGGGTTTCCCCAGCGGGCCAGGTCGGCTCCCACTGACGGGGGGACTGCAACCATCCGCCTCTTGTGGCGCACAGGGTCTATGCGCAGGCGGGTGAACCATCTCTGCAGGCGCCTCATATGAAGCAGACCCAGCGGAACCACCACGTGGGCCGCTGACATCATCCCCAGCAGCTGCATGACGGTCAGAGCTGTCACTGTGCGGTGAGGTCTGACCCGGCGGAGCAGCGCTGACAGCGCTTCTGCTCTCGGCTGTGAGAGTCGCGCTCTCATGGTGGCCGAGTTTAGCTCCACGCCCAGATAAACTACCAGCTGGGACGGGAGAACAGAACTTTTCTCCCAGTTTATGGAGAAGCCCAGTTCTGTTAGGTGTGTGGCCAGAGCTCTGGTCTGCACCGCCGCTTCCTCTCTGGATCGAGCCAGCAAGAGCAGGTCGTCCAGATAAAAGAGGATTCTCATCCCTGCAGAGCGCAGCGGCTGCAGCGCCGTTTCCACGCATTTGGAGAACGTGCGTGGGGCCAGAGAGTAACCGAACGGCAGGCGGTTGTACTGATAGGGAATCCCCTGGAAGGAGAAGCGCAGATACTTCCTGTGTTTCGGGATGATGGGAACATGGAAGTATGCGTCCTTCAGATCTATGGAGGTGAACCGGTCGTTCTGGTGAACGTTCTCCAGCAGCTGTCTGATTGGAGAATGGGTCTCATTCCTCCCGTTCTTATCAGGACCAGGAAATAACGGGATTAGAACCCCGTGTTTTCCTCCCCGTGGGGAACCCTGGAAATTACGTCTTTTTCCAGGAGTTCCCGCAGTTCTGACAGGAACTCTCTGCTCTGGAGACGCTAGATCCGTCTGCATGATGCCTGTGAACCGTGGGGGGTGAGACAGGAACTGCAGCGTGTAGCCTCTGCGGATCAGTCTGTCCATCCACCTGTCCAGGGAACATACGCGCCGCCACCCTGAGCAGCGCTCTGAGAGCGGACGCGCATTGATCTGCTGCGCCGTGGCGCTCATGGCTACGAGCCAGGCTAGGGCCCCTGCCGCCGTCCTCCTCGGAGATTCTCCGGGGAGAACCCATGGGGGGCCCGAGCAGAAAGGGCTGTGGGTCAACCCGAACCACGGCTTTAACCTGCAGACTCACCTCAGGGTTCTGAGGGGCAGCAGGGCCGAGCTGAGAGGAGGTGTGGATAACACGTCGCTTCACAGCAGGCTGCTGTGATGACAGTGAGGTTTCTCCGCTCCTACTGCGCGATGCGTGAGGAGGAGAGAAGGAGACATCAGCAGAGAACTTGGTGGGCTCTGCTGATGAACATGCTTCTCTGTGAACATGTTGCTCAAATGGAGAAGCTCCATCTGACGTTACACCACCAGAGACGTCAGCGTGGGTAAAACGTTGTTTACGGGCTGGCTGCCGCTGCGCCGAGTTTCCTCTGCTCCCACGGTGTGAGGAGTGAGGAAGAGGAGCAGCAGCGTCACAGAGCCTAAGCTGAACGCAGAGAGTTTCTCTGGGTTCAGGCCGCTCAGGGATTGTCACGGCTGGAGTGGGAGAGACACTCCGCTCAGGACTCGTGAGGCAACGGTGCGTCTGAAACAAGTTTAGAGGCTACCGGCTCACCATGGGAGGAGAATGTGCGTGAAGCCGCTGTGAGATCGTCCGATCTCACTGCAAGGCTGGAATCTGCTGGGATTTTGCCTTCTGATGAAGGTTTATGTTTTATTTCGACACATGTCACAGATTCCAAATGACACACATTCCCTGCCTCCTGTCTCCTCTGTCCTCTCGGCTGATGACGGCCTCTCTGGACTGCAGGCTGCCGCGCTGGGAAGGGCTGCTGGTGCCGGGAGGAGGAGGAGGCTGCTGGAGGAGCAGAGCGGGAGAGTCCAGGAGCCGTGGAGCGCCTGGACTCCTGCCAGTACCGCCAATCACAAGAAGAGCGAGGGACGCAGGTGCCGGAGCGAGGCCGCACCAGGTCCCGAAGCGTCTCCGACTCCTCGGAGGTTTTCTGGAGCTTCTCCAGCGCCAACTTAAAATGAGGCCCGAACAGGGCATCCGGGCTGATGGGGCTCCCCAGCATCTCCTTCTTCAGATCCTCCAGGATGAAGGAGAACAGGTGGAGCCAGATGTTCCTCTGGATCATCGTCTGCCAGGCAGAAATGCGGGCAGAGCAGACAGCTCAGGCCGCGCAGAGGTTCAGGATGGCGTCAGCGGAACTGCAGAGCTGGCTCTTCACCTCGGCCCGCAGATCCAGCTCCTCTGCCGTCTTCGAGAGATCGAAGGCCAGGAGAGTGATGTTGTTCGTGGCCGCAGCAAGCTGGGAGGCACACTGGTGGGACCGATCGGAGAACGCCATGCTCAGCTGATCGTGTTTCCCGGGGGGAACAGGCCGCTGTCCAGTGAGGCTGTTCGTCTTTGCCCCAAACACAGAGGCGAGGCTGGCCTCCAGAGGAGGGACAGGTGGAAAGCCCCGTTCAGAGATTCCTTCCACCCGAGTTAAAGGCGCGTAGGTGGAGACTGGCGCCTTTAGCTTGGCGGGCTCAGCTGCTGAACCTGACAGATATGCCATGACAGCAGGGTACTGAGGCCAGATCGGGTCCGGGTGGCGGACGTGAGCCGAACCGAACCGTCCCGCCAGATTGTCCGATCGTGGCGGGGTTTGGGGTAACGGCACAGCCAAACCTTTACGGTCCGCGGCCCTCCGGATCATCTCTGGCAGCTCCAGGAGGAGCGCGCCAACAGCCGGGAGCGGGGCGGTCGCTGATGGCGGGAGACCAGGAGCGGCTGAGCGTCCGCCCAGCTGCTCCTCCTCCTCGGCCAAGCTCCCCAGCTGAGAAGCGGCAGCGGGGCTGCTGCTGCCATCATTGTCGTTAAAGAACGTAATGGCTTTGTCCAGCGGGTAGCTGTCTGCGGCGGGAAAAGCCTCCTCGGCGGGAAAAGCCTCCTCGGCGGCCGCCGTGAAGCAAGCTACCCTACGCTGCTTGTCCTCCAGCGGGAGGAGCTCACAGAAGGGGCAGGAGGACTGAGGCGTGATAGCGAGGCCTGCATGCCGCAGACCGAGGCAGCGCTCACACACGGCATGGAGGTCAAACCCCATGATGTAGCCCTTCTGGCAGGAGAGGCAGAGACGGATGCTGCTGCCGGTGCTGCTGCTGGACATCTTGATCTTGATCAGTGCTCTTCACTCGCTGAAGAAAAAATGGGAGCCGATTGCCGGTCTGACCGTTATTTATACTGACCGGGGTGGGGCCCACACAGCTGGTGGGCGTGGACTAAAGTTTTCAGTGCTCGCGCGCGTGCGAAGGGATAAACCACTAGCGAGAGCCTTAAAGGGCGAAGCCTATATGAAATAGAACTTTTCCATTTTCACCAAAAAAACTTAGTTGTGTCCATATGGCCTTATATAGTCAGATAGATGATATGTTAGAATTTTTTGATTCTACATGTTATGGGTTATAATCAAACATGGTTGTGGGTATTGAAAATGAACTAAAATATTTTTTTCAAAGAAGGGCAGTTGCTTTGGATAGCGTATTTTGCTTTAGTATAAGAAATCTTCTGAAACGGCGCATTTTGTATTTACTCAGGATATTATTTTTTATATCAAAATTCATTTGATGAACTGAAACATTGCAGTATGACAAAATAAAAAGCAAAAACAGAAGAAATCTGTCAGTGGCCAAACACTATTTCACAGGCAAGGGAGATAAGTCAGTGGTACAACATTCAACTGCAGATCAAAAGGTGGAACAATTATCTGATATCAAATGAAAATATAAAATTACCTACTTTATAAAAGGTGCTGAAGAGCTCCGGGTTCACTTGAAGGGCTCTCTTCCTTTCTCCATCATAAACAAGCTTTGTTCCCACTGGAGTGTTTGTCTGGGTAATGGTGGCCTTCTCAAAACCATGGCACTTTGTGCTCAGCTGCAATCTGGGGAGACATAAATACTATGGCTCTCACAGTGCATTTAACAAGATAAGGTTTCACATTTTAGATAAGATATACCTGGAGTGATGCACTTATTTAGATTTTAAATTTGGGAGATTCTAATTTAAAGACATGTTTTCATTCCTTTTAAATAATTGATAAAGCTGTTAGGAGTAGTTCTCATAAATTCTTTGTTCCATTACCACATAAAGGGAAGTTAGGCGGTTATAATCATACCATACATCTCAGTTCCCCTTTTACAATCCTTGTTACTAATCTACTTTCCTTCCCTGTCTGGGATTAATATTTCTCTTATCTATAAAAAGAAAATATAATTATCATTATTTCTTTAACATATCTCATTTGGAATTCAGAGTGACTCAAAACAAAGTGGCCCCAATAGTTTCATTAATCTGACTCAAACAGAGAAAAAGACGCAGATTCAGTAGTAGTAGGGAATTTAAATTCTTACCTGAACTTTTGGAAACTGGTCTCTTCTTTCGTCCAGGCTTTTGAGTAGAGCTCTAACACTTTGTTTATAGTCTCCCTGTGATGGATAAACACATCCAGATACACGAGAATGTCTGTATGCTGAGGATTCCTGACATGACTTGATTTGATTATAGTATAAACAAGGCAGTCACGAAAAGAAAAAAAAAACACTGCACAAGTTTTTTCTCACCTGCAGTCTTTGCATGAAGCAGAGGATTGAGGAGCACTTTTCTTAGGAGGACGTGATCGCTTAGGTTGCACATTACTGTGAAAAAGGATAAGCTTTCATAAGACAAGAGCTTTATCAGTGCAGATCTGTTGTTGGCGTGTGCTGAAACATGTGTATCTTCACGTATAAACTCTTAAAAATGCACTGCCTCACCAAAGTCTTCTTACTCCTTGAACACTTAACTATATTTTGTTACGTTTCAACCACATAACTGTCTTTCGTGTGACAGGCTCATCCAAAGTAAACGAGCATATGATAGGATCACCGAACAGTGGTATGCATTGATATCAAGCACCTTTTACTCTGATGCCCCTTTGAAAAAAAACAATCCAGCACTATCAATTGCCTTGAGAAATCAGCTAATCTGTAAATATAGTGGACAAACAAAATCATAAAAGTCAAGAAACACAGCTGACAGGTCATAGTATAAAGCAGGGTTAGGTTAGAAAAAAAAACAACATTGGCCAAGCTTTAAACATCTCAGAAGGCCCCGCTCAATACGTCATCTGAAATTTGAAAGAGTATGGCACAACTACAAACCTACCGAAACCTGCCACCCACCTAACCTGACAAGCCAAGCAAGGGGAGCAATAATCAGAGAAGCATATGGACTGATTGGCGGCTTCTCTGAGTCACGGAAACTCTGCAGGAGTTGCAGAGACCCACAGTTCAGACGTGTGAATTTGTGGACATGGCCACTGTTAGTTGTGCACCCCACTGTTAAAAGAAAGCCATAGGAAGTCTTGTGTAGGAAACAAAAATGTGTAAGAGGCAGGGGCTTGTTGCAAAACCGGTAGAGAAATACGCCCAAAACTCTGTATACAAAGTATTACTTCAGGTACTATCATTATGCATACCACACTACTTTGTTTAGGTTGATAACATTCAGTAAAATGCATTGAAGGTTGTGGTTTAAATGTGAAAGAAATTCAAGCAGCATGATGTGCTTGAACACAGGCACAGGTAAATGCCAGTCTCCAAATTCTGATGCAAGTATGCTGCTGTTTAGTCACGTCTCAGTTGGAGACTTCCTTTGGTCTGTGGTGCACATGACTTCCTCTTCCTGCTTTTGAACCTGAACCAACTAATCACGACTGATTTAAGATTCGGATGTTTAACCTGTTGCATGAGCTGGGGCTTGTTTTATGCTGTTATAAAGTTGTTGATTCCTTTGCTTTTTGTTGTTATGTTGTTGTTGTTGCAATCAAAAATGCTTAGCAATGTTTATTTTTATCAATCACACAAAATCTTATCTAGAGTCTTTTGGTTTTACAAACCGTCGGGTGTTTGCACGCAGACTGCAATGCATGGAACGTGCATCTCCAAAAAAATTAAAATAAAGTTTCTTATGCATAACAATAATCGTAAGATTCATTCATTAAGCCTACGCTGGGAGCCACAATTTTCTTAACAACTATTTCACTTCCACTACGATTTTCTTCTTTAACGCCTCTTGGACTCCTGCTGTCAAAACCCAGCAGCGTTCCCTCTATTGCACATGATCAACATCCGCCTCGATCATTTCTATTTTTACGTTAAAGAGGAACTTACTTGTTTTCTTGTGTGTACCAGATGAAGCTGGTCAGGAGGCTCACAAACAGAAGGGCAGAGATCATCAAAGTGAGGAGGGGCTTCAGGAGCTGTCCCCTCATACCTCCCTCACCCGTTGGCCGCCCCCACACACCCCCACCTCCTGTGTCCCTTCTCCTTGGCAACTTCTGCTGTCCGTCACTGCCGCTATGATTTCAGTTTTCCTTCTCCATTCCGGGTTTGCTCTCTGAGACTTTTTCTTTGTGTCTAGCCGTCCTTCTAACACTTTCCCACAGGTCCGCTCTTCGTCTTCCTGTCTGCCCGGTGAGACTGAGGTTGTCTCTCAACTGTGAGAGGCACAAGTCAAAGCCTGCTCAGTCATTTTTTTTCCTCTCTTCCTCTTCTACAGACAAGTACACAGCCTTCTCTGTAGCTCTGCTTTTGCTTTCTCTCCTCCTCCTCCTCCCTGGGTTCAGATGAGCTGAGTTGAAAATGCTCTTTTGTCCATCGTCTTCATCTGTAAGTCCTTTTTCACGTCCAGCCCAAGCTTTTTGTCTTCTTTCCACATTTGCCCTCACAGACAAAACTCAAGCAGCCCTACTTTCCACCATAGTCCCACAGGCAGAGCTCTGTCATTTCTCCGCCCCTATCCCAGAGCCTCAGCCTTCTCTCTCTGCTTGCCCCTCCCGCCCCCATCTGTCCTCCGCCCACACTCCCCAAAGCCCCCTCTCCCTTCTCCTATTTTCACAAAGGGGAGGCAGGGCAGTAACATGAGTTCCCAGGACTGAATTAGTCCACGGTTTGCTCCTTGGACTCCTAAATCTCACCTACACTTGCACAAGCCACCTTTACCCCAATGGCAAACTTTCCCAGCTGCATTAACTCAGCGTTTTTCTTTTTTCATTGAAAAGGAAGGAATCCTTTTCAAGAAATGAGAGAACCATTAAGCTAGAGATCTAACTTCTTGGTTGCTGCAGAGCTCTGTAACAGTGCTGGGAAAAATAATTAACTCTTGAAGGAGGAGGATCTTGGGAAATCTTTTCCCCCACATGGACTGCATTTCACATAAAACTCCCACTAAGAGACAGAACTTCTAAGACTCCTCACGTCTGTACCTGGTTGTTAGAGCTGTAACAGCACAGCACTGTGAATAAGTGAATAATGTTTCATGCCTGCATCCTGAGTAAGCAACCCACACACACAGACAGCCACCCAAAACAGAGGTCTGATGGGTATGCAAGACTGAAACTGCCCTCTTGCATTTGGTCCTTACAAAATCCTACAAATCTGATCCTTTGATTTCACTGAAAGTCTTATACATCCGCTAAGATCTAAACTCACTCAGACTGAATAAAATTTAAATAAGAGAGCAAGGGGAGGAAAAGGGATCGTCACTGATGGAAATACATTATTTGCATGACCTTTTCATGCATCATGAAACTGCCAGACATGTGAAAGTAAATCTGAGAAGCCTGTCATGCAAATGTTGATATAATAGACAGGTTCTGGCCAAATGGAGCCAGCAATACTGAATATTTGTATTGTTTAAAAAAAGGGGCAGAAAACCCTTCTGTTGGAGAAAAAAATATCCTGATATAACATCTGATTTCAACTAATTACAATCTGCCATGTTGCTTTTCTCTAGTAAGTGATTAGTGACAGCCCCATTTCCATCTCAAGACCCCATTAGCTTTTTAACTAAATTAAACCCAAATAAACTATTTTTCACGATGACATTCATAATCTCGTAATCCAAAAAAGAATCCCAGCATTGTTCGACTTTCTTGCATGTAGAAATCCCTCTGATACTCAAACTATGAGGAATGATGGACGGTTGTTTCATCTGTCATAGAGAGACAGAAAAGGTCAGAGCAAGATGTTGTACTTAGTGAATTTGTCGAATCGGAGGGGAAAATGCTTTAGAGTACAAAATGTCCTTACATTTCATAGTATGTGGCTAGACAAGGGTGACAAAAAGCAAAAAAAAAAAATCTGTACATGTGCTTACCAAGTCTTAAAGTAGAACAAATGAATTTTCTCCTAGCAGACTGACTGGCCTTTGTTTTGTCTTTGTTCCTGGCTACACTGCCGTTGCATAAGCCCAAACAGTTATCTGTCACACAGTTAGGCAGAAGTAATCAGAGAATAAGAAAGCTGCTTGTGAAATAGGTTGCTATCTTATGCTCACTGTCTGAGTGTCTGTTTGTAAAGAGGTTGTGAAAGAAGTACAGATAATAAACTTAGTTTCAAGTAGAATATTGTGTAACTTAAGTGGAAGAGTAACTTTTTCAGAAAAGGAGAAGTTTTACAGAACCATATACGGTAGGGCTGGACGATAATTCAATAACAATATATATCGATCGATAGACATGTGGCGCGATAGGAAAAAATAGGGTCGATAATACTTCGATAGAGAGTTTTCCTTCCTTCCTTTCAGCCTATAATATTAGTTGATGCTACAGTCACTACTTCCTCTCGACCAATCGTAATCGTGGACCCAGGCACGCCGTCACAAAGCGCCGCCCTCTCAAACCACATCACAGAGCACGTGAATATGTCGCAGCAAGTAGCGGCGGAGGAAACGGTCCCAAAACGGGGTTTTACTAGTTCGCCAGTCTGACAGAAATAAACCACAGTGATTTGTAAAACTTGCAAGGAACCGGTAAAAACAAAGTCTGGTAACGCAACCAACTTGTTTCATCACGTAAGCCGCTCAGCCGCTCACTACCGTTTGTGCAGGTTTGTGCCGTTAAAATTAGCGTTTGTGCTACTTTGGTTTCGGAGATATTATGAATTTTAATTTCAGCCGATGACGTCATCCCAGCCCGCCGCTTCAAAATACGTTTTTATTTCTTTGTTGGTGCTGAGCTGGATCCAAAACAAACCACAGTAGGCTACTTTTTCAGTGCTTCGTTTGTGCAGGTTTGTGCCGTTAAAATTAGCGTATGTGCTGCTTTCATTTCCGATTCAAACTGTATGCTCTACACTTTCAGGTGATCACCTGACCTACTGAATTGATTATACATGTGCAACAAATTTCACCTGGTCAATCCATCTGTCACCCACTGCCGAGGAGGCTCGCTCTGGATCCCTCACCAGTAACATCTGCCGCCCTCAGCCACTAGCCGCCTATCACCAACAGAGTAGGATCACAGAGTTCCCTCGGCGCTACTTCTTCCCGGTTCGGTCCGCCCAGCTTTATGGTAAGCAGCGCAGCTTCTAGTAGTTCTCCTGGTTCACCTTTCAGAGTCACTTACTCTTCTTCTCTTTGCAGTCACTCCAGCCTTGACGTTCTGACCCTGCCGAGTTGCCTGTAGTCCCGTCCGTTAGATCTGCCTGTTTCCTAAATAAACATCTTTAAACTGTGCTTTGCTTCCCGATCGTATCTGCATGTGGGCTCGTCATCTGAAAACCATGACACATGCGTGATATCCTTATGCCGCTTGGACGCTTCATTTTATCACAAAAAAGGGAGCTCAGTTTAGCTGCTATACCTGCTTTGTTTTGGAAGAAGTTCCAGAAGATTCCCACGAAGACGTGCAGCAGCGCGGGGCTGACACAGCCCTGCGCGACACAGCTCACACGCGCAGCACATAAAATATGGTTTTAAATATTTTCAATAATTATCGATATCGATCAATATGCATTTTTTTTTATCGATAAGCTTTTTTTTCTATATCGTCCAGCCCTAATATACGGTATTTTCTTATTGTTTCTACATGAGAAACATCTTGTTAAAGTAACACTACTCTTAATACTCTACCCACCTTGATTGAGAGCAAACATGTTTTAATAATAAATGCTCCAGGCACAGAAACACACTATTTATTTTAAAAGTTAGATTGATTGTTTTTACAAAAGTTGTAATGTGCTAATGTAATTTTCTAGCCTGCCGTGCCATTTGGAGGTCAACTGAATATAGAGGAATATATATGGTCACTAATATAGAGTAACTGTAAATATTGGTTTAAAAAAATCATAGATTTGTGGAAAAACATAGATTGAAAATGTGATATTTTGTAAGTATATCTATTTTTACTAATTTCTTTTTTTATTCCTCAAAATACCAAAATTTGCTAAAAATTTTATATTTTCATACATCTGATTACATAATTTTTGACCAATTAAATGAGATTATATGATCAAATAATCATTCAGTACTTGGTTACTAGTTACAAATACTAGTTTTTGTTACTGTAGTAACTTTTAGCATGACTACTTTTTACTTCTATTTGAATAAAATGAGATTAAAGCAATGCTGTTCTTACTGGAGTAACATTTTTGGCTTCTCCACCAACCTTTGCTCAGGGGGCCTTTGAGCCACATTTGTTAAAGGGAACATATGATACAAATCCACATTTTATCCCTTAAATACATTTTGCTGTGTACTTTGAGGCTCTAGGTGTGAGTTTCTCTGTTCTCTATTAAGTTTGTTGATCAATTATGTTACAGTATTATTACTTACCGCGGAGCTGCCAAACAAGATCATGGACTTACCAATATCACAAATCCGGCATTTTATTTGTCTTTCGCACGATTTTGTTGTACAATTTTGTTATACTAACCCAAGGAACCTTAGATTCTGATAGAGTTCTTTATTCATGTCCGAATGGCCAATTCATTTTTATAGAGGCGTGTCTTTGCAGGTTCATGACTTAAATGTTTTATGAAAGCTTATATAGTTTGGTTAAAAGTCCAATGAGCTTTTTAGAGTAAGTGGAAAGCTCCATTGATATTTACAGTATATTACTGGATCGGAGCTATAGACAGTGACGTGCTGGTCCTCAACACCAAAGACAATGACAGCTGCTCTCCACTCTTGGTTCCAGCTCTCTGCCTTCGCCTCGTGCCTCCAAGTTTCATTTGGGGGCTTCCGTTAGGAATGGTTCCATCTCACTTTTATGACTCCCCAATCCACGCCAGCTCAGGTAGAGCCTAACAGCCAGGGTCGACATAATCAGGAGGAGGCTTCCTGCATGATTCTGTTCTTCCTGCTGCTGTTTCCTCGTCCTCACATATTCCTGTTGGACCCACAACATTGCTAGATGCTGTCGAGTCGCCCAGCACTCCACCCAGTCCTGCTGGGTCTGGTCCATTACCGGCTGTTGTTAAGTCACCTAGCACCCCTCCCATCTGCTCCTCTGATGCCACTTATGCTATATTGGAGGAGAAGATAAGATAATTTGTTCCCATTATTAAGAGGTTGACAGGGACTTTGCAAAAAAAATATTCACCTGAATTAGAAGAGAAAATAAGAGAGCTGCAGGATGATTACAGGACTGCCTTAAAGGGATTTTATTCCCACCCATCCTCACCAGCCATTCTTAAATCTGCCTCCAAGGGACAGTCTGATACCAATATTCAAGCCACAGAGTCAGTTCATGTAATGGAGAGTCCAGGAGACATCTCAGATCCTGTTCTCATCATGGAGGATGCCTCTGATCCTGTTCACGTCATGGAGGACACATCTGATCCTGTTCGTGTCATGGAGGATACATCTGATCCTGTTCATGTCATGGAGGACACATCTGATCCTGTTCATGTCATGGAGGGTTCCTCATACTCTGTTTCTGTTCCGTAGGAGTCCTCAGATTCTTTTCCTGCCTCCAAGGGTCCGATGGACACCTCGAGTCCTTTTCCTGCTCTCGTCACTGGGGGTCCAGGTGAATCTGCCTCCAGTCTACGCGGCAGTCCTCCAAGTCAAGTCTGACGCCAAGCTCCAGGTCACGTCTGTTGCCAAGCTCCAAGCCAAGCCTGCACATTTTTGGGTTGGTTTTTGTTTTGAACTCTTGCCCTCCTTCTGAGGCCCCTCCATCCGGCCTGTCTGGGTTGTTTTTGTTTTGGCTGTTGGGCTTTTGCCTTCCTTCCAAGGCCCCCTCCGCCTACCCTGTCTGGCTTGTTTTGTTTTGGGGGGTTTTCAGTGTTTTTCGACTTTTTGGGGTTTTTGGGCACCTACCCTAGAGGAGGGGGTTCTTTCATGATTTGGGCTTTTGTTTATGTTTTTGGACTGATTATTTCCCAGTCATCTCAGCCACTTCCAAGCCACCACTCATTCACCATAATCAGCTCCACCTGCCACAGACTAATTATTCTCAATCCATTCGACCTGGGATTCCACCTACTTATACCTTGACTCACTCACCACTCCCTGCCAGAATGTCTTGCCTCACTGCCTGCAAGTGTTTTTACACCAATGTTTTTGTCACTCAGCCAGTGGATCCTGTGGACTGTTCTTTCCCTTCCCTCGTTAGTTGGTTTAACTAGTGCTTGTTTGCACCGCCTGGTTAAGGTTGTTCCTGGGGATTCTGTGTCTCTCTCTGCCCATGCTGGGAACACGTCAGCTGCTTCTGGTCAAGTCTGTCTCTGTCTGCAACACCTGGTCAATTCAGCCTCTGCCTGCATCTTCTGGTCAAGTCAGTCTCTGGCTGCAAACCTGGTCAAGTCAGCCTCTGCCTGAATGTTCTGGTCAAGTCTGCCTCTGTCTGCATGGTCTGGTCAAATCTGTGAATGCCTGCATCTTCTGGTCAGCCATTCCTGCCTGCTTGTCTCCTCTCCTTTTACAATAAACGTTTTAAAAGACAAAACACTGTGTCTGGTTCGATTCTCAGGTTCCCAGAGCTCCAAGTCAGTACAAACATAGTAAAGAGGAAGTATATTCTGACAGCGTGCACATTAATGTTAGCTTTGAGGATATCACTTCTACCTATTACCAGAAAGCAACTTAACAGTTATACATCACATACTGAAATCATCTGAATTTCTACTTTGGAAAAGGCTTTTCAAAAACTTGCATACTACTGCAAAAGCTACGCTAGTTTTCCAGTTACAAACACTGAAAGTGCTTTACATTAGAGCCACGTCCACCTAATCACACTCAAAAACTCTTGGAAATGTATACATTGATCAACTTGGGTTTAAGTTCTTAAGTTGTCTACGGGCACATCAACATGTGGCATGAGGAAGTAAGAATTAAACCCATGACTTTCATACTGCAAAACAATCACTACACCCACTGAGCCACAGCCACACTGACTTAAGCTAATGCCATGCAGAAAGACTGTGAGTGATAGTTAAAATTCGCTTGACTCAGTATGCAGAATACTTGAAGTAGCTCCAGCAGTAAGGCAGTCTTACATACCTTATTATTACTTCAGCTAATGGTTATTTGACCACCTGGTACTGGCTTAAAACTTTTATTCATTTTTGTTAATCAGTAGGTAATAACAAAAAATTAGTGACATCACAGCAAAATGGTATAATCCTGTTGCTCTGATCCTGTCTGCAGGACATCACCCTCTGCTCCCTGCAGCTCACCTGCAATCGGGACTGATGTTTTACACCTGTTTATTGGAACTGTTGCATATGGGAGGACTATTAATATCAGACTCTTCCAATGTGTAGGTGCCAGATCATTGAAAGCCTTAGTGTGAGTAGATCATCTAATATTCCTTGTTTGCCTGCCTGTTGTGACCAGTTTTCATTTGTGGATTTCTGCCTTTTTGCCTTTCCCTTGTCGGACTCTGGAATTGTCTACTGCCTGTGTCCTACTGGAGAACTTTGCCCTTCCCATCGACTACCTGTGGATGAACCTAGCCCAGCTATTGGATTCCTCTACTGCCTATGTCCCCCAGTTAATCAACCTCAAGTGGATCAGCATGTAATGCAATTATACCTGTTTGATTATGAATATTAATAATTACAATTGGCAATTATAATTTAAAATATATCATTAAATCAAAGGATAACTATAACGAAAATAATTTAAAATGGTTGTGATCAAGGGCTATGAGCCTGTAATGATTAGGACTAACAATTGACTTATTAATTAAGTTATTAACTTATTTAGCCCCCCAAAAATGGGGTGTCTGGGTTAGACTTGTCCAGGAAATGTTGACAACTTTAATTATAATTGCAATTGGAGTTTTAACTATTAGTCATTCCACAAGCCAATGCAAATGTCTCAGTATAGTCAGTTAGTAACTCAAAAGGAGGTAATTCAGTAACTCTTAGAGACCATTCAATTACTGATTCAAAATAACGACAAACAACTGTGATTGAGCTAGCTGTTATTTATTTTACTGATAATTCTCTGTTAAAGCAATTATTCTGTTTAATGACAGTACTAGAAACACTACTCGCTACTAAATAAAACATGAAAAATAGAAAACAAATTAAAATAAAAGTCAGTCAAAATAGATTAATTGTAGATGTAGCAATTTGTATTCAATTCACAGTTGATTAGATATTCTATTGGATCACACTGAACGATCACAGTCGACAGGGCAGCACTTTGATGTAACAGCATTGAAGGAATTCTGGCTAAATTGCTCTGAGGTAAGGAAAGGCTGGTATACACAGCATGCCTTAACCTAAGATGGCGGAAGCTTCGGCAAAGCTAGCCGCTAGCAGTGTTAGTTCATGCAACAGTTAGCTTCTAAACCGTTCTAACTTGGGGCCTCAAGGTGGTGCTCGGCTATTTATAGCTAGTCAGTTAGCAGCGAGTGACTTCACAACAGCCTGCAGCTAAGGGGAGAGATGTTAGATCTTTCAGTTGAATCAAAGACGAATTAACATTAAAGTCTAGACCTCTCTGATATACAACACAGAGGTAAAGTGATGCTCTGATTTGGTCCTGCCAAGAATTCGATAACGGCATAATGGCATAACAAGTAGTTCACGATCCAATTCTTCTCTGTGGAACCTGAGGAGCCGCTTGTCAAGACCAGTACAACCTCCCAGTCATTGAGAAGGTTAGTGGCTTTCATTCAGTGTCCATTTCATCCCACTGAGTGGGTCTTGGCCACTAACCCGTCTCTCCTCCTTTCAGTGGTTCCAGAGTGTCTGACTGAATTATTGGGTCTCCAGCTTCTGGTGCATTACACAAAAGGAACTTACTCTGTCCTGGATGTACATGTTCCACCCTTAATCACACTATGGAAATTTGCTGTTTAGAAATGGTCCCAAAATGTTTTCCTATTTGGTGTTAATCTTCAGTTCGCTTTTTGTCTTTACTGAGTTCCTCAGATTTTCCCATTTCTCTGAGTATTGGCAGTTATTGGAAGTCATTAGAACTTGGACTTGACAATTCTAGCAATCCCATATATATATATATATATATATATATATATATATATATATATATATATATATATATATATATATATATATATATATATATATATATGTATCAGGGCTGGGCAAGTTAACGCGTTAATTTCGCGTTAATTCATTGACTATTAACGGCGATATTTACTTTACTTTCTTAGAAGAAAATGCAGACTCTATTAGTTAGGGCTTTAATTCTCAATTTTGCTCTTTTATTTAATTATTATTTATTTCCGACCTGCTCACAACACAGAATATTGTACGTTTCAGGTACTCATACAAG